>BSBN01000977.1:2422500-3633750 GCA_027924645.1 Cunninghamia lanceolata | reverse complement strand
GGAAAGTTTGCCTTAGTCGGCAAATTTTGAGTTTGACGAACTCAAAATTTGCCGATTGGCAAGTTCACCGATCAGTGAGTTCGCCAATCGGTGAGTTCGTTGATCGACGAGTTCACCGACAAAGGAACCAATAGGAGGATTTTGCTGACCAAGGCACAATGGAAGAAGATAGAGGATTTCTCTAAGGCAAAAGAGAAGGGCTCCGACAAAGACAAGGAAAGGAATGGAGAAATCAAGAAATCGGTAAAAACACAAACTCACTGATCAGTTCGTGCTTTCTAAAAATCACTGATAGGGTGATTTGTTGACTAAAGGAACCGAAAAAGGAAGAAAAGGAGAAAAGTGATAAAGAAAGAAAGAGAGAAAGGAGGGTGAATTGGCTAAGGCAGTGATTCATGAAATGGAGTTTTCTTTGACCAAAGGAAAAACAGGGACAATAGTGGTTTGCAATGGATAGATTTTTTTGATAAGGAAAAATACAGGTCAGAAAAGTGAAAATCAATGAAATAAAGCAACTTATATAATGTAATGTAGTACTTTAAAATATTTTAAAGTGATTTTAAAATATTTTAAAGTGTTGTAAAGGCTTTATACATGAAATTTCAGTGGGCATTATATTTTGAAATGTGCGTCTTCTCTCTACTAACCATGATTGCAGGATCATATCAGTACCAATTAGAAGCAGTTGTCATTTATTTAATTGTGCAGGTGAATGAGTCAGCTGCTAGTCTTCAATGCAACAATTATTTCTCAGCTACTTCATTTTTAGATATTTCTGTATTAATTATTGTAGATCAGATTAGGGTCTTTTCTGCATTTATGATTGGAAAAATTGATGTATACAGACATTCCTTTGGCAAAAATATCTTCTGGCAGGCCCATGGGAAAATTTATTGCAGTGGGTGACCTAGGTCAATGTAATGGAATGCTATAAATAGATGAAAAATCAATGTAACAAGGGTTGGATGCAGAGGCTTATTTTTTTGGTGCTCCAAATAGAACTCTACCCTACTGTAATCATGCCTTTTTAATGAATACAATACTGGTTTCACCCTACCTTACCAAGGATGACAACACTTAAAGGAAAATAAGATAACACAATCATAATTTTATATGATCCAATTACTGCCTACTCAAGGTCTAAGACAAAGTGATCAAAATTAATTTATACTATCCAAATACTGCTATAAACCACCACTGTGGAACTAGAACTATTTGTTTAGAGTTATCAAATAGGGATTCAGTAACCTACATGGCTATTAGTGTAACAAGCATTCAATTCATAAAAATAATATAATAGTATTCTCATAAAATAAGATAGAACTTGCAAACAATGCTTTCATCAATAAAATCAAATATGATCCAGTACATTAGCTAACAAAATAGCTTAATAAAACATGACTACAAGCTTATAATACTGAGGGAAGGATCATAACATATAAAAGGGTTACAATAATTTTCCAAAAGTTTCTAGTATTACTACTTACCCATTTACCCTTGCTATTACTAGAATGTTGAAGCATACTAAGATGACAACAACATTGGTAAGACATGCCTATAGCTTAACCATGCACATTAATTACAAGAATATAAATGGTCAACACATAGTGATACCTCAAGCATACTAAAGTTGAATTACAATGTATAATAAAGGCTAATCATATGCTAATTCACATATAGGTCTTTTCTAATACCATCTAACTCAATTCTATATTCCTATGTCATTGAGAATAAGAGGAATCATAACATCATATCCACAAATATAATCTTGTACATCTCACAATTTATTACAACATAATCATGAATTCCAAAACAGTGGCATAGAAAGAATACCTGCAAGAGATCTCATCTAACGTATGTTTATAGGTAATGCAAGAATAGAAAATACATTCAATAGAAATTATATGCAACTTCCAACATCCATGACTAATATTTTCCAATTGATCAAAGACACAATATCTAAAGTTCATTCTTGAAGCCATCAGTAATGATCATTCATTTAATTTGAAAGACAAGTACAAACAAACCAAAACAACAGTCTTATTCCCTAACCCAATCATCACAAGATTTACACAAGATTAGGAGGAGACCTAGTTCTCACTAACAGGTTATCTATCCAAATTCTCCTTCCAAACAAAACATGCAAAAGATGTGCTCCAAACAAATTCTTTAATCAATGAAACACTATGCCATTCCCATTTGACTGGTTACACCCACCATGGTTTGCAAGTGTAACTATCATAAGATCTATAATTTCTACTACCTTCTAAGTTACCCCATCATTAATAGTGTCTAAGAACTCTTAATAAGTAAATGGACAATCATCAAGGTTCAAATCTAAACCACTATTCTATTTTGAAGAATAGGCATAAATTTGCATCTAAGGTATTGGTTCAACTAATCCAAACATTAACTAGTTCCATAATATGATGAAAGGTATTATGAGGGCCTTGAGGGTTTTCTAGATAATAGAACCAATCTATCTTAAAACCCTAACCCTAATTCCATCCCTAGACATATTTTTCTTTGCAAAAAGTTCAATATGTGAAGCAAGAAACAACATAACTATGACATTAAATCCATTCATAACCCACAACTTCATTTCTAGAACTCATTTTGATATAATATCCTGGATAAGAAAGATTCACACTATATCTATTGCATTCCTATATTAAGGAATACAATTCCTTTCGGCATTACTTTTCGATACAAACAATATCTACTCATTTCTATATTACATTTGAATAAACAAGAATAATTTCAATGTCTACCCTATCCCTAGAAAGCTATTTAATCCATTACACTTGATAGGATACACAATGAAACATTATACAAGGAAATAACATAACTCTGTTAACAAAATTTAAATACAGGATTCCTTTTGAACCAAGATATAATAACTTAACTATATAATTTAAATACTAAGTATATTACTTTTTATTCTAATTAAATATTTCATAATTTTAATGATTTAGCTGCCATATTCATAAATTTTCATATGAGTCATTTTTTTTTTTAAATAAAACTAAAAACTAAAACCAAAATTCATTTATTTTAACTTATCTTTTTCCTTTAAAAAAAAAATAAAACTAAAAGATTAACTATCTTATTCATTTATTTTAAGTTATCTTTTTTTTCTCTTAAAAAAAAATAATAAAACTAAAAGCTAAACTATCTTTTCTTTTTTCTTAACCAATGACCTTTTTAGAAACTTAAGAAAAGATATAAGGCTCATAAGGGAATAGAAACTTAAAGAAAAATTATAAGGAATGCTCATAAGGGAATGCCATAACGGCCTCCTTATAGAGCATAAAAACAAATACAAATTAGAAATTTTAAAAATGGTTTATTCCTTTGGATCATGCAGGGCAATTTGGGAGGTATGCAAAAGGAATACTTCCCTTCATATTTTTGTTTCAGATTTAATAATTTATTTCAATGGGTTTAGAAGCTATTCAAGGGTAATTTATGCATTTAATTTTTGGTTGCAAGTAACATAATCAAGGTGCTTTTAGAGAGTTGATATCTGAAATTTCAAATGGGAAGTTTAATAAGTTTGCTCTCATGTTTGTGGCCTATAGGAATGTCAACAATGAAGGATTTTATAAGAAGAGGAAAAAGGGAAGAGACAGAGGGTTTATTTATTTTACACAACAAGGATCCACAGTACTTGATGGTGACTGATTGTCATTGATGTCAAAAAGGTCTTGCAGGATCTTGGGTTGATCTTAGTAAACATCTGAAGGTCACTAATCAGGAGTATATCATCTTGTGTGTTGTTGCAGGAATACATCATCAGGAGTATATCATCTTGTGTGTTGTTTGTTGTTGTAGTGAAATATATGTTCACAATTTGTCATGACCTTCACAGATGTGGTCTTCAATCAGTATATCTCCAAGCACGACAAAGTTGAAATGATAAGATTCTATCAGGGGTCAGTATGGTTGCATGAAGTTTGTTCATCAAATGAAAGATTGAAGATTTTTTTTGGAAGAAGAAGATGAATGGATTGAAGTTATTTTTCAAGAGCATATTTACAGAGAAGAAAATTGAAAAGTTTTTTTTGAGGAGAGTTTTTTTGGAGTTCACAGAATATGAAGAGTTGGAAGAAACTTGTTTTGTTTGGATTTGGATTTCTTGTAGGAATATGAAGGATCATACAAAGTTTGAAGAAGAATTTGAAGAGATTATTGAACAATTGATTAGGCACAGAGGAAGATGAAAAGATTTTTCTTTGCAGGTGGAAGGACATTCAACTGGTATAAAATTATTTTTCAAGTGCATTTGACATATGACTGGTAAGACAGAGATGAAACATATAGAGTATGCAGTGTTGTTGAGTATATCTGGATGTAGGATTGATTTTGAATAGAATGGCCATTTGACATACATATGTGAGAGAAGAAATGTTTTGTATTGAATGGAAACAGAATATCCCTCTGATTTTTTTATTACTTCTATTGGTGATGGTTTGCCAGTGAGGCTTGTGGTCAGTGAAGACCTCTATATTTGTTAGTTAGACATAATATTCAGCCAGTGAGGCTTTGTAAGAAGTTTTTAAGGTTAAGCCAGTGAGGCACTTCATGAGTGGTTTTTCTACCCCTGATGGTTTTCCACTTGGCAAAAAGCTTGTGTCATGCTTCTCATTGATTTCTTCTGTGTGTGCATATTAATGGTTTGATCATGTTTTGTTTATATCTGTTATCATAAGTCTTGTGCATATAAACTCAACAAATCATTAATGTCCTCCTTTGTATTTTTCTTGTAAGATAAAGTTTGCAAAAAGTTAAAATTCATACAACACTAATTCACCCCCCTCTCAGTGCTGTCCTTGACTCCTATAGTACTTAGGAATATTTATAAAGACGCTCAACACTCAGGTTCAAAAGAATGTTTCTGTAAAAGATCTAATCATTTCATGCTTGTCTCTTGTGGATAGATGAAGTTGAATAAATTAGAGATCTAGGTCCATTTCTCATAAAGCAGAGAAATAAAAGGATAGAGTTTGTTCAAAGAATAGGGATGCATGAAACATGAAAAACATCCAGAGGATCTTCTAAAAAGAAGAGAATGATTCATCATTAATTTGGCACCCAAAAAGGAAAAGAAATTCAAGGAGAGAAATAAAAGATGTCCAATACTGATTAACTACAAATGATCTAGTTCCATGAAGCCAGAGGGATCTATATAACCATAATTGTTTGTAAATGGCTTCCCTATCTGTTAAGACTTTTATAGGTGAGAGATCATCTCATAATTTAAAATCTTGGAAGGATTTCTAGTGTTGCAATTTGCAGAGAAAATACAAAAAGGAATAGAGACAGCTAAATGTATTCATGTCCCATAGATGTATATCAACTTACTAGACTAATTTTGATAAGTAGAGAACAAATACAGTTTCCATACCAAAAAATGAAATTTTATACCTGGATTACGCTATTTCCCAAAATTCCTATGTTTTTTTTCCATGATCCTCCTGTCTTCCATCCAATCTGATGTTTTCTCTTTCCCTCCTTCCCGGATCCCTCTCCTCCCCCTTTTTTTTACCAAATTCCATGATGAAATTGCATGGTGACCCCTTCATTCTTGACAGCTCCATCCGTAATATCTTCAAAACCAACACCATCAAATCCCTAAAAGAATTCCTTTGATATTTTCCCAAACTTTTTCTCATGAAGAAAATAAATGCCTATATTTCCTCCACTATCATTTATATTTTACTACCACCAAAATATATAATTGCCATCAAAAATATAATTATACATGGTTGACTAATAAAATTATGTTTGGAATTTATACATATTTTATTTCAAGATCATTTGCATCACTTGTTTATGATCACTAATATACAAATAGTGTATATAGCATAACAAAATACATCTCTACAATTAGACCGTAAGTCCAACATAGCACACTGCAAAAAAAACAATATTGATCTATTATAATAACATTCAATTGACGAGTGTGTGCAATAAGTTGAGTCCACTTTTTGGCGAAAAAGTGGAAGTGTTTTCCCTGATTTTCAGAATTTGTCACATTTGACCTAAATATTTGAAGCACTTAAAGATGGAATCTTGAAAAAAGTTAGTAATATGAAATGTAGTACTCAGAGTCTAACTTCCAAATATGTAATTTTTTTAATACCTAGATGATACAAATTGATTTTTAATATGTGTTTCTAAAAACCACTGTTTAAAAGTCACTTTTTTTTACTATACCATGCACATGTACGTCATCGATATTTTGACCTAAATAATCATATTTTTATAAATCCTTTTGGAAAAAGATTTGTAACTCACTGAAGCACATTTTTCATATTTTTTTGTAATTTTTTATTGAATATTTTTTCTTTTGTTAATTTTTTATTGAGCATTTTTGGTGTTTTAAAAAATCATCGTGTACATCACGCATAAGATGACCTAAACTTATCATTTTTTGAATTTTTTTTTCAAATTGAACAGAATTGTCTGAAGTACGTTTTCGTACAATTTTTTTTACAAAAAAATATTTTAATAAAAAATTATTAAAATACAAAAAAATCTTGATAATTCAAGTTTATGGACCTGTTTCATCAGAAATTAATTTAAAAATAGAAAAAATAATCCAATTGTAAAAAAGTTACATATTTGGAATCTACATTGTCTCATCTATAATGGGTTTTAATTTTGTTAAAAAATTCTGCAAAAAAGGCCTTCAGACATATGCGCAAAGTCACTATTTTGTTGTGACATTGACAAGACCTTCAACTTGCAGGTCAAACCAAGTCCAAAGCCAAGGGTCGGGTTCCCAAACCTTGTTTCTGACCCAAAACCCATAGCAAAAATTAGGTCAAAAATTCAAATTTTATGAAACAGGATCCCATTTTAAAACATGATCCCATTTTGAAATGTGGTCCCGTTTGAAAATGGGATCCCATTTTGAAACGTGATCCCATTTGAAAATGAGATCCCGCTTTTGGCTCGGGATCTTGAAGCATAATGGGATCCCATTTCATAAAAAGCAGGATCTCATTTTGGTTTACCCGATTTCGGGTTTTTTTCTAAGTTCAAAACTTCCACCTTAAGTGGACTCATCTTTGTGCATTTACCCTGACACCCTAACGTTACAAAGTGCTTGTTCTTCATTTATCAACATAATGAATACTTAGTAATAATAACCTTCCAATATTGAAACTAATTGAGAGAATTTTAATGTTAAAGTATAGGGTTGTGACACTAATGATCAATAGGAAGAGAGACACTAAGGAGACCATGTTATCAAATTGTAAGGTAATAATTTCCAAGCTCATCACTAGATGTATGGCCATATGTAGGTAATAAACCTAGATGTAAGTCACTAACATATATCATGCACATAAGATTGACATTGCATGAAAAATGTGTTGTCCATGTACCCATCTATAAACTAGATGTAGTAGTAGGAGATCTAAATTAGTAGCTAGAATATGGAAAAGCCATGGATGTGTATGATGTTATAGAGGAGTATCTCAAGAGAGGGATTATACCTAGAATGAAGGGAGGATTCTCCTCAATTGCCCATTACACCATCAAGGGAGTATAGTCTTTAAGGAAATATGAAACCAAATTGTGAGGGTTTAGGACCAAATTGAGATTTTGAGTTAGTGTTCCAAGTTTAGGGTTTAAGTTTAATGGTTTCATTTCAAGATTTGAGTTTAGGGTTCAAGTTTGAAGACCTTTATGGTTGGGGTTTTGATTTCAAGCACCAAGTTTGATGTTTTATTAATATTTCATAGGTCTTGATAACTAAAGTACTCCTAGCGAATGGTTGACTTAAGTGTAAATAAATTGATGTTATTCTAATGGTGAGTTTAGCATACCCATGTCAATTCCCATTTATTTTTTGGCCTATTTTGTTGGAACAACTTAATCCATTTACTTGTTGATAAATTCTACACTCTTGTGTTATGTTTGGCTTATGGCCCAATGGTTATCAATTTTACACTAATCTACACTTACTTACATGCTTGTGACCTTATCCCATGCCTATTTACACACAATCCCATTGTAGTGATGAAATTTGAATATCCATGTTGATTCCCATTTAGTTTTGGGTTCATCTTGATGGAATTCAACCTAATATAGTTACATATTGAGTGCCATGTTTAGTTGGCAACTCTTACTGATCACTATCAATTTCACATTCTTTTACATCTATTTCCATTCATTCTTGACCTTATCATATCACTACTCACACACATTCCCACATACTCACAATTTACATATCATTTACTAGCCTACGTTCACAATCAAATCTACATTTTTGTTCATTGCCTCAAAATAGTACTTTCTCATCTTAGGTCAATCTCCAATTGCTTGTGATCAATGTTGAATGGCTTGGGATTGATTGCCAAGTTTTATTTTAAATTTTAAATTACAAAGTTCCTACCCCTTTCACTATATGTTGTGAGCTAATGTATGATACATGTTTTTACAAATTATTGTTATACATCTATGTATTTAAAGACATTCATTTACATCCAGTTATTACATATGCAAGTAGACCTAGACATTAGATAATCATAAGTGATCACAAAGAGAAAAGAACTAGAGAACATTTCATTTCCAAGGGATAGATTTAACCTTTATGAACCTCCTTTCATATGAGTCCTCCAACTTTGGTCTTTCCATCTACCTAAAATTTCATTTGATGACTCTTTGTTTTAAAGTATTGATTTGAGACTAATAATGCTACAAAACATGTTCATAAATACACATAAAAGTAAATAAATAAAATAATGATTCTTAACTCTAGGTTCAGGAAGTAAAGGCTTTTGGGAACCTCCAAAGTGTAAAAGACCTAGGAAATATAAATTCTTTATAATGTAATAATTAATATATAAATTAGATAAATAAGTCTAAACTACTACAATATTATAAACAAGAAAATATTAGATCTATAAGCAACTAGTACAATGAGATGGTTACAGTATAAATATGGGAAATGTACATGGAAATGATTACTATAAAGATAATGTTAAATGAACATTATACACGATAAATTTGAAGTCTGATACAAGAAATAGCATTGGGAGGTTGAAATTAGGCTCTATGGTGAACTTAGGGTCTATATAGAAGAATTTTTATGATAGGGGTACTAATGGACCCCACTTTAGGTAGTATAGTACCACAAGCTAGATGTTTTAGGTCCCTTCTAGGGTGCTAGGGTATTTGACAAATAGAGATATGTAACTTTTTGGGTGCCCATCTTTATGACTATATATATATATATATATATTAGTCTTGTTTCTCTTCTAGGCTCTTCCATGACCACTCTAGAATCTCTCTAAATCTAAGTTGAAGCATGGGGACAAGAAAAAAATGGTTGTTGTGCTTGAGATACTACTTTGGTTAGTCCCCTATGTGGTTTTTTTCAATATCCACCATAGAAATTTTATAAAAATAGATGTGTAGACTTGGGTGCTTAGTGTTTGTGGTGTGTGTAATAATGGTGTTCAAAATGATAAAACCCTAGTAGGATGTGATCTATATTAGATTGAGGAATTAACTCATCCTAAGGGAAAATACACTTCATCATATTGTAGGGCCAAAAACCATATTCATATGAACCAAAAGTTGAATATTATTACACATTCACATTTCTCTCAAAATTCTATTTAATTAAAAAATAATGGCATCTCATTTTGAGTTTCTAGAGTCATTTAGCTATGCCATGACCCCTTGTTCCCCATGCCATGACCTAAAATTTAATTTTGATGATCATTTGTTGGAGTCATTTAACTACGCCTAAATGTAGTTATCCTTAGCTAGAGGGAATGTATGATAGTTAGTAAGTTTAAACTCTACTTGGGTGATTTACTTTAGGGAAAGCAACCAATTTTAGTGCTCAAATTAAAGATTTGAGTAGGATTTTGAGGATAGAATTTCATTGCTAGCACATCGAGTGTTAACCAATTTTCTTGCTTGTGTTGGAAGGTGGTTCTTGTTTTGTGTCCTAGGAAGTGTGTATGTGCATGTGTGTGTGTGAGTGTGTTTAGTTTTACGGTTTGATTTGGGATGTGAGTTTAGTTTTGAGGTTTGGTTTGGGAATGTGAGTTTAGTGGTTTGGTTTGTAATTCCGAGTTACGTTTTTCAATTTAGAGTTCTAAGTTTAGGGTTTAGGGTTTAGGGTTAGGGATTAGAGGTTCCAAGTTTAGGGTTTAGGGTTTGGGATCAGGAACTAACGAAGTTCACAAATTATTGATTAATTAATATGAATACATGCAAAAAATAATAAAAAATAGATGATTACTAATTTAGGTTTTAAAATTAAATATAAATTATCAAAATACAGTAAAAATAATAAAAAATAATAAAAACATAAATACACCTATCTAGAAACACCTAAGGGTCACTCTGGAGAAGGAACGAGGTCGTGGAGGCATGTTGTGGAGGTAAAATGATGTGGGTGCCCATTTTTTTGTCCTTTTCACTATTTCAACAATTCAAAATGAACTTGCAGGCGACTGGAAAAAATACTTTTCATGAACGGGCACCCATTCCATATAAGGAGCCCATATGGAATGGGTGTTAGTTGACAGATTTGTCCTTCGAGAATAAATGTAGAAAATGACTCAAGATGCCCAAGAAGAACAAACAGTACTAACAGTTGGAGAAGTTGTCATTGGATTGACAACTTTCCTCTGAATTTTAGAGGTACAGCTCCCTCTTAAGATATGCAATGAATAAAAACATGGGGTGTCCTTTTAACTAGAAAGCAGAAAAGGTGTATTAACCATGAAATAGATGTGCATGACTGATTACAGAAAGAAATGAATGTAGATAAACGATACACAACCCACTTATCCAACATTCATAAACAAGGATAAATTAATTGAGAGATATAGTTATATTCCACCTTAACACATGTCAACATAAAAGAAGCAATATTGAAGACATATTACTAATTGACATAAGAACAATTGCAATCACAGAAGACACTTGAAGACACAAAGTTCTATAAGTAATTCTTCATTTCTTCAATATAACCAAAACTCAAAGTTTTTGTAATGCTTCTATACATAAATAGAGTTAAGAAAAGTATAACTGGGAATTAGTACAAAATAAACTTGTTCTTCTTCCCCATTGTTCATAGATAGCCACCAGAAAAAGATGCCTTGCATTGTAATTCCCCTCTCCTTATATAACTTCCCAAGGATTATAACTATTCAAAAACAGTCCTTTTTGAGTAACCATAATCAAGAAAGTGACTTCCCAAAATAGAAACGGTTACATTATACCAAAATTGTAGTAATCATCACTAAATATAAAAAGACTTCAAATATGCAAGATAGGTGGCATTAATCTTCCCCCAATTCTAGATGTATCTCCATAAAAAGTTGGTGCAGCTCAGCACGCTCTTCTTCTTCTTCCAGGACGTCAATTATCTTGCGATATTTAGCATAACTAGTTTCTCCTTCCAAGCGACTGTGTGTAGCTTTGAGATGATATTGATCTGCTCCTCCTTAGGCCATTGTAAATTAGGTTGTAGAACAGGCATAGGTTCATTGTCCTAGATTTCATTGTTTGTTGGAACTCCCATTCTAAAGAATAGCTTGGCTGGCAAGAAAACTGAACACAGAGAGCACCGCCACCTTCACTTAATTACGTCAGTAGGTAATGATGTCTTTCAAACTTATTAATGCTGTGCCACTATCTTAATGAGCTTCATTACATATGTCATTAATGCATCATTAATTTTATATCTTGGGAAATGGGTCTCAAGATTTGAACTTGCACTCCCTAGCTTCTGAAAAGACATTCTCATCATATACCACACGAGCAATCTGATGAGATGGAAATACCTTAAAAAATAGGCACCGCGAAGATGTTGACTAGTCAGCAATCGTAGTAGATCCAGAACTTTGAACTTAGAGCAGGATTTCACAAAACTTGCAAGTTCCCGATAATGAATGAGGTTCTTCAAACTATTAGAGTAATGTTCAAAATCTTTGAACTTCCCCGACACAAAGGGGAAGTTGGGAAGTCGGCCATTTCTCAAAATTAAGAACATGAGTTAAGTAAACAAAAGATTCACGAATTTGAAAACCACCTGATGGCAAAGAATTATAGAAAAGTTTTCAAGACTTCAAAATTTTTGGGATAGGAAAATGACCAGACTGGGGCAAAGCGATGATTGTATTAGTCCTTAGACACAAAAATTTGAAAATTTTTGGGTTAAAATTTTTGGGGTAACAATATGCTCTGATTGGGGATGAGGACTGCAAACGATGAAGCAAGGAACCCAAAATCATAAGTAAAGACTAGTGTCTTATCCATTGGGCAGTAGAGTTGAATAGCACAGGGAACAAAGGAGCCAAAACAAGCCAAAAATAGGGCAAACATGAAAGGAAACTAGACTACCAGTACAACAAAAACTCCTAATATATACATGGCAAGAAGATCCTACCTCCCAATGACCTCAGAATAGTCATGCAAATCCATTAACTAGCTGGGAGAAATAGGTACCTGTGCAAAATAATGTTAGATGCACAAAAAGCCCACAAGTGACTAGTTGCAAACTTGTGACCGCCATGATCAAACTGATAAAAATGACTTTAGATAAAGATTCTCTGGATATGACTTGATGCTCGAGAAGCCATTCTTAATTGTACACTCCTCCAAGTTAATGACTCCCCTCAGTATCTCCCAGTATATGATTATCGACCTCACCAGTTGTGACCTCATGATGCACTTGATTTGACAAGCCTAGAGAAACCAATCATTGAATTGGACATCCCACACACAAGCCTTGAGATAAGAAATTTTCTTTGTTGCGGTATGTAGAAATGACTACACCATCTAAAATTTTGATTTCTGACTTGCCACATATGTCTCATCCTGTTCCCGAATGTAATTAACCTTTTTGGTAGTAGATAGAGAATCATTCAAATCATTAGGGGACCAATCATCAACCTTATGCAAAATTGGAAATGAGTTAGACTGATAATTTGTATCGCAAGCAATAATTTCATGAAGCTAAAAATCACCTTCGACCGAGATAATCTCATTATTAAAAATTTGTTTACTGGCTACGCTTTCAGCAGCAAGGCCTTTTTCTTCAAGTATATGAAAGATCACATCATCTTCTTCACAAATAAGGTCACCATCTAGAGCTTCTAAAAATTCTTGAGGCTGCAAACCTTCATCAACTTGACTATTCCTTTCCTCCTTATTAGCCTCAGATTTTGAGAAATTATTGCATGGATTTCCAACACAAGCTTCATTTGATGAATCATTCTCAAAAGACATAATTGCATCTTTGAAGTAAAATGACTCAAAGATGAATTCTTCACTCGCCTTTGGTTGTATATGCATTAGAGAAACAGCTTCATCTTCACCTTTTTCTTCACATGTTTTCACTGCTTCAGAGGGCATTTTGAAAGAATTTTTAGCTTCCTTATCGTTGTCCTCTTTATGCCAAGGATGAGATTCTTCAAAAGTCTTTTCATGGCTGCAAGCAAGAAAATGTGTATCTTTCCCATCTTTTTGTTCAATTTCTTGCAAAGTTCTAAGCAAGGCTGAGTGTACTTTATCAGATTGAAATTGCATATTACCATAAAAATTCTTTAAAAAGCTCACTTGTGCAGGATCATCAAGTACTTGATCATTTCATGCTGGAATTGTGGAAGAAGAGAAGTCTTCATTATTACTAAGAGGATAAGTAGATGAGGAATGCAATTCATCCATTCTCTTATCATGGGAGGCACGAGTGATTTTCAAATCTTGTTTAAAAATTTTGGCATTTATAACCTCTTCTTGCAACCATATCTCTGTATTATTTGACTCAGGAGACGTGAAGCTTTCATGTTCAACTTGCATGCATACCAGAGAAAAGGTGCTCAGCACTTCCTCTTCATGCTGTATAGCTTCAAGTTGCTCATCTTTCATATTGCATGGGAAAACTACAAATTTATCATTATCTTCCTCATAATGCAAATAATAAGCTTCAACTCTCCTATTCACATGAGATTTAATTCCCATAGCACTTACCTCACTTCTACCAAAATGTTTGGAATAAAAAATAGAGAGATTAGAACATTCAATAGAAGGAGATAGGATATTAAGGGAACCTATAGGCTTGAGATTTTGTTTATACATAATAGGCATCCTCATAGGTTCATGAATCAGATTATCTGCAATATGATTTACTTTCCATGAACCACTCAATATTAGATCATCTTCTACTTTTACTACCTCTTACTGTGCAATTTCAACATCATTTATTCCACTCCATTTCAACTCAAATTGAACATCAAGATACAAAGAGGAAATAAAAATACAAAGGTAAAGTTGCTCACTTGGTTGAAGAAGGGCTGGAATGATGCAGAGTCCAATGGTGTTCAATGTGATTCAATGAGTTTGTCAAGACAACATTCAAACCTAGAGCATGGTTCTCTTGTGAAATGATTTAGACCAACAAAACTTTGTTTAAGATAGACATGGAGGGGTCCTCTTTCAATGTTTGACAAGACATCTAAGACTTGGCATGGGTTCCTTTTGAGCATGTGGACTATTTCTCCTGATAGACCTATAACATTGCCTCAATTAGGCCTCCAAAATGGAATAGTCTGATATAACTTCTACTAGTGGCTTGCAAACTTTAATCTTTGACAATCCTAAGATACCCTTTTTGATGCCCTCTAACATATCACAAACTTGGGGTACTTTGTTTTGGACAATATACCCTAACCTATAATTGTCCTCTAACAGCCCTTGGTCAATTAGGCCTGTTTTGTAAAGCAACTGCCCCTCCAAAGACTCACAAATCCCTCTGCACACCTTAGACACATTAGACACATGCTAAAATGGGAAATTACACAAGTTTTGTGACTCCATAGTCGACTGTGATGAATTTGGCCTATGTTGTTCCCCTTTACACATGCCTAGCACATGGTATTGCTAGGTCATTTCAAGAAATCTCAACCAAGAACAATCTCCTGCCAAAAACACCTTCAAAGAACATTGAAACAAACATCAATCTATCCATTCCACTGATCAAGGAAGGCTTGATTTAGTGGAATGGTGAGAAACTCATGGTTTTCTGTCAGAAACCCTAGATGAGGGTTTATCAGACCAAACTCAGAAGAATGCAAGTATCTACGTTATGCATATGTTTCAAGAACCTAAATAAGGTTTAAAACATTCCCAACTCACTCCTTTATCAACCTTCTACCACAAGATCATGTGGCAAAGTCATACCTATATGAAATCTAAGCAGAAATAGCGAAAGAAATAGTAAAAATGCAGAAAATTGTATATTTCTTATTGATTTCTTCTTTCCAACTTCATCTTCCTCAAAAAATGAACATGTTCAAGGTTTATGTAGGCCTTCAATGACCTTGAAGACAGTTTTGAGGTTAGTTTGGATCAGTGGGAGACTGGTAAACTGCTTGTAACCACTGATATGCCCCTGTTTTGGACTTAACTACACCTAATTACATATCTTAACATAGGCATCGGTTGTTTTCAGACTTGGCAATGCCTTCAAACATCTTTACAATATAACTAAGCCTTTGACAAGGCTTGACACTCTTTGACACATGCCAAAAAGGCTTACAATGTATGACTGCCCCATTACAATGCATGACTCTTATGACTATCCCAACTACAAACATGACATTATTGGACATGATCCTTATTAAAAAGCATAGGAATGGTCCTCAAGACCTTATTACAACATGATCAACCATGAAACAAAACAAAATAACCATAGATCTTCATGTTCCTCTTGGTGCTCCTGCACCATACTCCCCGGGGTGGAAGAAGACTCAAGTCCCTTGAGGAACTAAATCAACAACAATGGTTCCATGTTGCAAAATGTTGTCTTTAGTCATCCAAGTGGCATCCTCAGCAGGTAGGCCACTCCATTTGACAAGGTACTTCTTGTAGGTCTTCTTCCTAGTCTTCTTCAAGATTTTGGTGTCCAAGATGTGTTCCAATTGCAAGGGTTGATTGGGTGGAAGACCCTTAACCCATTCCTCATCTCCTGCTGCTGTCACATCTGCCTCTAAATCTGCATCAATACCACCCCTGTAAGGAAACAAATCTGAAACATTAAAGATAGGAGATATGGTCAAGCCTTGAGGAAGCTCAATCTCATAGGCATTGGGCCTAAACTTGTGCATAATTTGGCAAGGACCTATCTTCTTCATGAGGAGTTTGGTTGGCTGCCCCTTTGGAAGTCTTTCCTTTTTCAAATGTACCATGACTAAATCCCCAACCTTGTATTGTACATCTCTCCTTCTCTCATTGGCTTTCTCCTTGTACTTCTCATTGTTCCTTTCAAGAGTCTCTCTTACATTATCATGGATGTCCTTCATGGCCAATGCAAAGTCTTCACCTTGAGCACTCTTCCTCTCCAATCCATGTAGATCCCTCAACTCAAGAATGCCTCTTGGGCGAATACCATAGGCAACCTCAAATGGACTCCTTCCTATGCTTCTATTGGTAGAGTCATTGTAAGCAAATTCAGCTTGAGGGATGATCATATCCCATGCCTCTCCATGCTGCTTTATAAGACATCTAAGAAGATTTCCCAAGGACCTATTCACTACCTCAGTTTAGCCATCAGTCTAAGGGTGATAGGCTGAAGTGAATGACAATTGAGTGCCCAACTCCTTCCACAAGGTACGCCAAAAGTGGCCCACAAACTTAGGATCCCTGTTAGTCACAATGTTAAGAGGCAAACCATGGATTCTAACAATTTCCTTGAAGAATAAACTAGCAATGTGTGAAGCATCATTAGTGCATTTACATGGAAAGAAATGAGCCATCTTACTAAACCTATCCACCACAACAAATCTGCTAGCAAAACCTCTTTGAGTCCTAGGAAGACCCAAGACAAAATCCATACTAATACTCTCCCATGGCCTATTAGGAATAGGAAGTGGCTGATATAGACCAGCATTAGATGAAGTACCTTTTACCCTTTGACATATACTACAACGCTCAACAAATTTTCTGACGTCTGATTGCATTTTAGGCCAAAAATAAAATCTTTTCACCTGATCCAATGTTTTGTCCAGGCCAAAGTGACCTCCTAGACCACCACAATGCTTTTCCTTTATGATGTTCTCCCTGATAGATTACCTAGGAACACATAATTGGCTGCCTTTGAACAACAACCCCTACTATAACAAAAACTCAGAAAAATCAGAATGATAAGAGTCTGAAAATTGTGAACAAACTTCATATACATCTTTGAAATCCTCATCATCCTTGTACATGTGTTTGAGGGAATCAACTCCCACACTTTGCAATTGAATTTCTTGCACCATACACACCCTTCTACTCAATGCATCTGCCACTTTATTGGCCTTCCCCTTCTTGTGTTTGATGGAAAAGGTGTATGCTTGGAGTTGTTCAACCCATTTCATATGCCTGTGACTGAGTTTCTCCTGTGAATTCTGGTTTTCAATATAAACAATAAACTCCTTAGGCAACAGATAGTGCCTCTATTTTTTCAAAGCTTGCACCATGGCATACAACTCCAAGTCATAGGTAGAATACTTTCCCTTAGCATCATTGAGTTTTTCACTAAAGAAGGCAACTGGTCTGCCCTCCTGACTCAAGACAACCCCTATACCAAGGTTACTAGTATCACATTCCACCACAAACAACTTATTAAAATCAGGCAAAACAAGAATGGGCTGTTGTACTACCTTTTGTTTTAGAATTTCAAAAGAATCATTGGCTGCCTTTGTCCAATAAAATTTACATTTCTACCCCCTTTAATGGTATCCAAAATAGGTGCACAAATATGACTAAAACCCCTTATAAACTTCCTATAGAATGTTGCCAAACCATGAAAACTTTTTACATCATCTACTGTTTTAGGAGTTGGCCATGACAAAATAGCCTCTACCTTAGCTAGATCCATCTTCAAACTACCTTGAGAAATGAAAAAACCAAGATAGGTGAGTTCTTCCTTCATGAAGACACTCTTCTCCATCTTAATCATCAATTTCTCATCATGCAACTTCTTCAAAACCTGATCCAAGTGCTGCAAATGTTCTTCCTTGGTCCTGCTGAAAACAAGGATGTCATCAAGGTACACCACAATAAATCTGCAATGAAATTTTGTAACACCTCATTCATAAGGTGCATAAAAGTACTTGGGGCATTGGATAGACCAAATGGCATCACCAACCACTCATAAAGACCCTCATTTGTTTTGAAGGTTGTCTTCCATTCATCCCCTTGCTTTATCCTAATTTGATGATACCCACTCTTAATATCAATCTTAGAGAAGTATCTAGCCCCTCCCAAATAGTCCATTAAATCCTCAATCCTTGGCATAGGGAACCTATATCTTATAGTAATCTTGTTAATGGCCCTAGAATCTGTACACAACCTCCATTTACCATCCTTTTTAGGGGATAGGACTATTGGGACAGCACATAGGCTAAGACTCTTTCTCATCAAACCCTTATCCAACAACTCTTATACTTGCTTGGCAATCTCTTCATTTTGTGATGGTGTCATCTTGTAGGCTGCTTTGTTTGGCAATGTAGACCCTACAATGAAGTCAATTTGATGGCTTATGTCCCTCATAGGTGGTAATGCATTAGGCATATCCTCTACCATGATACCCTTATACTTCTCTAACAATTGTTGCACCTCCTTGGGAACCTCTTCCTCACTAGGACCATGCAAATTAGGACTATTTTTAGGCTTCAAAATCAGAGCATACCCTTGGGTTCCTTCCTCCTTAAGGATGTTAAGAAACTCTCTACCACTCACCAACATGACACTTGACCCTACATTCTTCTCCACACTTTCATCCAGCAAAGGATCCATTTTATACTTCCTACCATTCTTGGTTATGACAAAAGAGTTTAACTTCCCATCATGTTGGGATTGAACATCATATTGCCATGGATGTCCTAACAAAAAATGACAAGCATCCATGGGGATTATATCACACAAAATCTTGTCCTTATATTCCCCTATCTCAAACTCTACCCAATTTTGTTCATCTACCAAGACGTGTTTCCCCTTATTCAACCATGACACCTTATAAGGACTAACATGAGGAAGTCTTTTCAATTTCAATAGAAACCAAATTTTTAGTTGAACCTGAATCAATAATTACCTTGCATATCTTACCATAGGCCTTGCATGTTGTCCTGAACAATGTCTTCCTCTGAGGGGGTTCTTGTGTTTGAGGCACCTTCAACATGGTTCTCCTCATCATCAAGTTTTCTCCATCATGGATTGGGGCTGCACTTCCAATTGGAGAGTTAACACTTTGGCAATCTTCCTCTTAGATCAGCTGGTTCCTTCTCTCTCCACCATGAGAGCTTGAGGCTTGCCTCTTAGAACATTTGAAGGCTGGGTGTCCCACTTGGTTGTAATTGAAACATCTCCCTATGAAGACACTAGGACCTCTACCCGGTCCATCGAATCTACCCTTCCATTGGGTCTCCTTCCTCTAAAGCCTCCTCTTGAACCTGATTCTCCACTTTGTTCTTGGGAACTAGATTCCCCTTGACTTCTCTGGGAATGATTTCTGCCCCCAAAATTGCCCCTACCTCTGAAATTTCTACCCCCTCTTCCTCTACTTTGCTGATCTCCTTTCCTCTTCAACTTTTCTTCTGCCCTTAGTGCCATTTAAAAGCAATTATCCACTATTTCAAGGGTTAGTATACTGATTTCATCTTGTACACTAAACTTCAAACCATTTAGATATCTTGCCACTTTACCTTTTTCATCCTCCACATGTCCACAACGAAGAGATAACTTGTGAAACTCCTCGGTGTAAGTGGCCATATCTAAATCTCGTTGTTTGAGATTTTGCATCTTCTTGTAGATCTGCACCTCATAGTCTGATGGAAGGAATTGGCACTTGATCCTCTCCAACATTCTGCTCCATGAAGAGATCATGCTCTTCCCACTCTTCACCCTCTCACCTTGGGTGTAATTCCACCATGTGAGGGTAGCACCCTTGAGTGTAGTTTTTGCAAACTTAACCCTCTTGTTCTTAGGGACTTCTTTGTACTCAAAATAATTATTCAAGGCCTCAATCCACTCCGTAACCTCCTCAGCATCCATCTTCCCACTAAACATTGGGATCTCCATCTGAGCCTCTAATGAATCCTTGCCAAGTGTCTTGATGGCTTCAGGAAAATATCTTTGGTCAGCAGATATTTTTGCCTTCCCTTGGGGTTCTTCTTCTTCATTCCCTTCTTCTCCTCCATCAGACTCCTCATCTGACCTCTTTCTAATCCTCAAGGCTTTCAATTCTGCCTTGAATGCATCCTTGACTCCCACTTTGATCATCTCTTCCATTTCTTGAAACTTCTTGGCCACCTCAGTGGTCATCCCCATTGGAGGCATGATGCTAGCCTCTCCTTCACTCTCCTCTGCTGACATACATAAGGAACCTTCTCATAACCAATAAATAGAACCTTTGATGGCTCTGATACCACTATGATGTAGAGTCCAATGGTGTTCAATGTGATTCAAGAGTTTGTTAAGACAACATTCAAACCTAGAGCATGGTTCTCTTGTGAAATGATTTAGACCAACAAAACTTTCTTTAAGACAGACATGGAGGGGTCCTCTTTCAAGGTTTGACAAGACATCCAAGACTTGGCATGGGTTCCTTTTGGGCATGTGGACTATTTCTCCTGACATACCTATTACATTGCCTCAATTAGGCCTCCAAAATGGAACAGTCTGATATAACTTCTACTAGTGGCTTGCAAACTTTAATCTTAGACAATCCTAAGATACCCTTTTTGATGCCCTCTAACATATCACAAACTTGGGGTACTTTGTTTTGGACAATATACCCTAACCTATAATTGTCCTCTAACAGCCCTTGGTCAATTAGGCTTGTTTTGTAAAGCAACTGCCCCTCCAAAGACTCATAGATCCCTTTGCACACCTTAGACACATTAGGCACATGCTAAAATGGGAAATTACACAAGTTTTGTGACTCCACAGTCGACTGTGATGAATTTGGCCTATGTTGTTCCCCTTTACACATGCCTAGCACATGGTATTGCTAAGTCATTTCAAGAAATCTTGACCAAGAATAGTCTCCTACCAAAAACACCTTCAAAGAACATTGAAAAAAACATCAATCTATCCATTCCACTAATCAAGGAAGGTTTGATTCAATGGAATGGTGAGAAACTCATGGTTTTCTATCAGAAACCCTAGATGAGGGTTTATTAGACTAAACTCAGAAGAATGCAGGTATCTACGTTATGCAGGTGTTTCAAGAACCTAAACAAGGTTTAAAACATTCCCAACTCACTCCTTTATCAACCTTCTACCACAAGATCACGTGGCAGAGTCGTACCTGTACAGAATCTAAGCAGAAATAGCGAAAGAAACAGTAAAAATGTAGAAAACTATATATTTCTTATTGATTTCTTCTTTCCAACTTCATCTTCCCTGAAAAATGAACATGTTCAAGGTTTATGTAGGCCTTCAATGACCTTGAAGACAGTTTTGAGGTTAGTTTGGATCGGTGGGAGACTGGTAAACTGCCTGCAACCATCGATCTGCCCCTGTTTTGGACTTAACTGCACCTAATTACATATCTTAACATAGGCATCAGTTGTTTTTAGACTTGGCAATGCCTTCAAACATCTTTACAATATAACTAAGCCTTTGACAAGGCCTGACACTCCTTGACACATGCCAAAAAGGCTTACAATGTATGACTGCCCCATTACAATGCATGACTCTTATGACTGTCCCAACCACAAACATGACATTATTGGACATGATCCTTATTACAAATCATAGGAATGGTCCTCAAGACCTTATTACAACATGATCAACCATGAAACAAAACAAAACAACCATGCATCTTCATGATCCTCTTGGTGCTCCTGCACCATGGAATCTTCTTGAGCATCCGATTGAATCTGTCCACGAAATCTCTGATGGATTCGCCTTCTTGCTTTTGAATATTGAAAAATTGATACAACAAGGCAAATTTATCAACTGGATCCTTATATCTCGCTAAGAAAAGGTGTATTAACATCTACCCATCACCATGAAATAGATGTGCATGACTAATTACGGAAAGAAATGAATGAAGATAAATGATACACAACCCACTTATCCAACATTCATAAACAAGGATAAATTAATTGAGAGATACAGTTATATTCCACCTTAACACATGTTAACATAAAAGAAGCAATATTGAAGACATATTACTAATTGACATAAGAACAATTGCAATCACATAAGACACTTGGAGACACAAAGTTCTGTAAGTAATTCTTCATTTCTTCAATATAACCAAAACTCAAAGTTTCTATAATGCTTCTATACATAAACAAAGTTAAGAAAAATATAACTGGGAATTAGTACAAAATAAACTTGCTTGTCTTCCCCATTGTTCACAGACAACCACCAGAAAAAGATGCCTTCCATTGGAATTCCCCTCTCCTTATATAACTTCTCAAAGATTATAACTAGTCGAAAACGGTCCTTTTTGAGTAACCGTAATCAAGAAAGTGACTTCCCAAAATAGAAATAGTTACATTGTACCAAAATTGTAGTAATCATCACTAAATACAAAAAGACTTCAAATATGCAAGACAGGTGGCATTAATCTTCCACCAATTCTAGGTGTATCTCCATAAAAAGTTGGCGCAGCTCAGCATGCTCTTCTTCTTCTTCCAGGATGTCAATTGTCCTACGGTATTCAGCATAACTGGTTTTCTCCTTCTAAGTGATTGTGCGCAACTGAGAGATGATATCGATCTGCTCCTCCTTAGGCCATTGTAAATTAGGTTGCAGAACATGCATAGGTTCATCGCCCCAGATTTCATTGTTTGCTAGAAGTCCCATTATGAAGAATAGCTTGGTTGGCAAGAAAACTGAACACAAAGAGCACCGCCACCTTCACTTAATTATGTCAGTAGGTAATGATATCTTTCAAACTTATTAACATCGTGCCACCATCTTAATGAGCTTCATCACACTTGTCATTAATGCATCATTAATTTTATATCTCAGGAAACGGGTCTCAAGATTCGAACTTGCACTTCGCAGCTTCTAAAAAGACATTCTCATCGTATACCACATGAGCAATCTGATGAGCTAGAAATACCTTGAAAAATGGGCACCGTGAAGATGCTGAGTAGTCGGCAATCAGAGTAGATCCAGAACTTTGAACTTAGAGCAGAATTTCACAAAACTTGCAAGTTCCCAACAATGAATGAGGTTCTTCAAACTATTAGAGTAATGTTCAAAAGCTTTGAAATTCCCCGACACAAAGGAGAAGTCGATAAGTCAGCCATTTCTCAAAATTAAGAACATGAGTCGAGTAAACAAAAGATTCACGAATTTGAAAACCACCCGATGGCAAAGAATTATAGAAAAGTTTTCAAGACTTCAAAATTTTTGGGACAGGAAAATGACTAGACTGGGGCAAAGCGATGATTGTATCAGTCCTTAGGCACAAAAAATTGAAAATTTCTAGGTTAAAATTTTTTGGGGTAACAATGGGCACCCATTTAGGAACGGGCTCCCAAAGCCTAAATGGATGTCTGTTCCATACGGGCTTGCATTTAGGCTTGGATACTCGTTCCTAAAAGGGCGCCCATTATTTTCAAAACAGACGCCCATTTCTGTTAGGTTTTTTCTTGCCCGCGAGACTTCCACGAAAAGTGGACTCATCTTCTTGCTTTTGCCCATATCATAGTGAAAATGTTGGAGATGCAATCATCTAAAGAAATTATGCATAGCAAGACCTATTATTTACCTACCATGAGTGTGCACTAAGTAAAAGATAAGATCCTCCTAAGCATGTCGATAAATCAAACAATGGAATTGAAACTCATACTCAAGCTTCCTTGTATTTTAGTAGTATGGAGACACTTAATTTGGAAATTTAGTGGAAAGAAAATTCTAAATTTATCCTAATCTAACACTAAACTATTACAAATTGAACATTACAAGAATCTCCAACAACTACAAATGATTAAGAGTTGGCATATATAGACACCTCCCATTTAGGAACATAGCACAATTCCTCATTCAATTTCAGCAAGCCGTGGTTGGAGAAAACATTAAATTCAAAGAATCTCCAACAACTACAAATGATTGAGAGTTGGTATATATAGACATCCGCCATTTAGGAACATAGCACAATTCCTGATTTAATTTCAGCAGGCCGTGGTTGGAGAAAACATTAAATTCAAAATATCTCAGATACAACTAGTTCAAAGCAAATCAATTTTAGAGAATAAATGATCAAGAAAATCACTGGCAACATGGCAGCATTTAATTTTGTAGGTAAGTAGTTGCTCCAGGTTTCTCCTTTCTACAAGTTGTTACTAAACAAATTCTCTTTTCTTAGTGGGATTTTCCAAAACTACTTATAACATTCTCTTCAGATTGTGTGAAATCCTTGACCACGAGAAGATTAGATTTACCCACGTATTGATGAAGCCCATCATAGTAGGTCTTGAAATGGAGTAAATGATAGACAAACAGGTCTTGAAATTCTAAATAAAGCCTCAAAGATTCTGATAAAATATTTGCATCGAATGTATAAATTGCTTGACAACTAATTTAAATTCACTACAAGTGTATAATGCAATATCAGGAACTTCTTAATAAACTGTGGCAGGTAGCAACAAATTCTCCACGCAAATGCAAGATAAATTTTATTTTAGCAAGACACCTTGTCATGACCTGGGAAGCTACATGTTAGTTACCAGGATGTGTCAGGAGATGCAAAATAAAGTGAGGTTTCTACAGGTCTGCATTGGTCGCTAGTTGGCAACTTGCATACCGGATTATGTGGTCTTTGCTATTCCAGGGTTGTGAGGTGTTTTCCTCCAAGCCAGGTTGTGTGGCAAATTCCATACCAGGTTGTGAGGTAATTGTCAGTTTGAGTTGTGTGTCCGCCGCGGACAAGCTGTCCAGGTCACGGACAGGCTGTCCAGGTCACAGACAGGCTGTCCAGTCTGCGGATAGGACAAGCAGAACCTAGACAAGACCAGTTCAGGGCAGATACCGGGTTGTGAGGTGATTGTGGATCAGAAGCTTAGCCTTCCATTGTGCCGCATTCAGACTTATGACTATTATGAGGGGAGTATATCATCTACTTCCTTACCAACGCTTTCCAAGCTTTCTATATTTTCCAAGTGTTCTTATTTATGATCTTTCTTTGACCAGTGATTTGAGTGAGCGCAAGTCTATACTGTGATAAGAGAAAAGATGATGGTGTGCTAGTGAGAGTTCTCAGATTTGTGGAACCATTGGTGCTAGTGTGTACGAAGTGAGCTTCTGTTCTGAATTGGGGCAGTGGGCTCTCCCGGTGAAGTTTGTCGGAGTCCGTAGTGTTCAGTCCTATAGTAGTGCTCTCAAAAAGTTGGGTTTCCAGATAGTTGAGTTGTCATAGCCTGGGAGGGGATTGTTGCATTGTAATCATTTGAGTAGGCATCGAGCATTATCAGTTGTGCCGGACTCGGTGGTTCATTGTGTTCTGGATGCATCTAACTTATTGTAAACATTGAGTTCTCCTTGAATAGTGTGAATAAGAAAGAAACACGTTCTCCCTATTTTCTGTGCTGGCATTGTATGTGTACTTAGTGTGGGCTAGGTATTGTTTCCTTCATTGCTAGTTTGTTATATATGCTTCCGCTAACCCATGTTTTGAGTGAATGCTAGATTTGTGTGTGTTCTAGTGCAGGTAACACTGAAGGTGTATTCCGAAGTTCTTGTTGTTAAGATTAGCGGTGCCGTACGGTGGTGTCAGGCGAGTTCCTAGATGCAGAAGGTTGGCCCCATGATAGACCTCTACACTAAGAACGCATTAATCCCATGCAATCAAAGGTAACAAATTAAAATTTCAAGTCTTCATGTCATAAAATCCTATTTAAGAATGTTTAAAAGACCAAAGAAGACAAGAACTTAAGATAAAATAATAGAAACAAGACCTTTCTCTATGATTTGGTGTAAGATACCAAAATCCTCTTTTGAAATTATTTGTGTAATGTGTACACAGGTTCAAAATCAACCTTCAAATAGGTATGAAGTCATAATCAAGAGTTAAAAAATATGATGTATACATGTCACACATGTCTCTAAGAGATTCTAACATGAGGCTAAGCGTTAAGAGTCATGACAACCATGACAGGAAGCAACATGAGCACCAACAAAATCCCCATTGCGTGCCACAGGCAAGAAAATGAGCTCTAAAGCTAAGTCTCCAGTGTGATGGGCTACCAAACTTATCTGAGACAGTCCACATGGCAGCAGATAACGAGCAGGCAAGGTGGTAAGGCTTATTGCAGGTAGCACCAAATTGAAACACGTGGATTGACTGAGCATCGAGACACAAGACTAACTTTAACTCCGAACGTGACATGACATTAAACTAGATTTTTCTGATTAGACAGGTCTGTGGGGAGCTCAAAATTGGAACATTTTAGTTTATGGACGTGAGACACTAGGGCAATCTTAGCAAGCTCTTTGAAGAGGCTAAGCTGCACATAATAGCCGGTTTCTTGGTCAAGTTGCATGTTAGAAGAGTCGAAACAGAAAAGAGTTTGAATTTATCTTAATCTTAAAGCTGCGGCTTCTTGGTCCCTTTGGCTATTTTGGGCCTCATGGACGTCATTAAAATTCAATTCAATTCAATAGTTTGGGGTATGTGGATTAAACATTGAGCATCTTGAGATATGACATTCGAGCAAGGTACATAGGCAACATATGGATGGTGTCTGATCATGAGACGTGGAGGCTCAGGAAACAAGATTTTATCATGAAGAGCAGATGTAAAGCCTTTACTTATGGAGATTTGAAAGGGATTCTGGGTTTGAAAAGAGCTCAGACCTGGAATTCTTGAAATCCCTAGATGGGAAAAGCAGAGCAAAATTTTGATTGAACGACAGCTTGAAGTTTAGGAACATAGCAGTTAATACTTGAGTCATGCAGTCAATACACAAGATGACCTTGGATAAAGCAGTCGACAAGGGTATCATGGTAGTGACTCGACGTACTTGTCATGTGGGGTATGTGAAGTCAGTTTATTATATTCCAGCAGTGATAAAGCAGTCAATAACGAGTACCACAGTTGAAGGGCAGGGGGTCGTAGGCGGCTGCGTGTAGCCCCCTGCCACCCGAAAGCTTTTCTGGCAAGGTCTTTAGGCAGAGCCCGAATTTTTTTTTGGGCCATATAAACATGTGTACAACATGCAAAAGTGCCACTCACATGATTTATGCATGGAAATCCTTCTTCAGATAATGTAAGATTAATGACATGTTATTTCGTGGTTCATTGTCTATGGTTTATTCCTGGTACAAACCAGGTTTTCCACCTAAATACTATTTAGTTTAATTCTGCACCGTACAGCTATCTGATCATGAGATGTGAAGGCTCAGGAGATGAGATTTTATCATGAAGAGAAGATGTAAAGCCTTTACTTATGGAGATTTGAAAGGGATTCTGGGTTTGAAACGGACCCAGACCTGAGTTCTTGAAATCCCTAGATGGAAAAGCTGAGCAAAATTTTGATTGAGCGAGAGCTTGAAGTTTAGGAACATCAGCAGTTAATATTCGAGACCTGCAGTCAAGACACAAGATGACCCTAGAGATGACACGTAGATAGACTCTAATGAGGACACATGGATACAACCAGACATGATGACAAGGGAATGGTATACTTCAAAGTCTTGCCCGACCAAAATTAATAGGGACCAGTGGGTCCTGAAAGTTGTGAACATCAAATTCTTGAAAATGTAGCCGTGAGCTGGAGAGCAAACTTTGATTTAATGCCTTATCAGGTCTAAACACTATTGTGGACATGAAAGGCTTACTTGAATAGATTTTAGTGGGACTTTGGAGTGCCAGAGAAGCAAGAAACCAAATACAAGAGAATATAATGAAAGGCTGGAGTCTGCAAGAATACAAAGGCATAACTAGAGCCCACCGTAACGTATAACACTAAACATGACCCGGGAATCTACTTACAAGACACATAGACATGACTGAAAATGAGACTTTGGATGATATAAAAATCAAGCCACAACCAAGTTTCATGACAAATTGGAGTTAAACAATAAAGCATAATACAAACCGTGATAATACACCATGAAATCCATGAGCTAAGAAATTATCTCAGATCGGTCTTAGCAAAATGTAACAAGGGGAAACTTACAAAAATTAGAGGGAACTAAGAAATTCAACAAAATCAGCAAAATTAATTGTCGAGACAGGGAAATAAAGTGAACTAGGTAGAAGTAATATTAACATACTAATCCAATGGCATCAAGTCCTAATTAGATTTGGGCATGTTGAGACACAAAAGGTCACGACATGAACATGAGGAAGGGATGGGTGGCACACATCCTCATGTGACATACCCTACATTGTAGAAAGTAAGTGTTAAGAGAGGAAAAGGCACCAACAAATGTTGTACCTAAAGGAGTGTCATCTCATGAGTATCCCAAATCTACAAGGGTTCTAGATGGAAGGTGAAGGGTAATGCCCTAAAAACACTAACTAAAAGAAATATGGATAAGGCATCAAATTCAGCACACATATATTAACCCTCTTCCTTCATCCATGCTAACCAAATAAATAACATAAGTTTAATTACCTCATTTTACCTTTCAAAAAAATCACAAGATAAAGGAGATGCGATTAGTTGCATTCCTCAAGTATAATGTCCATTCCATTAACAACTCAACATAGATTCAATAAGGAATATTTACAAGTTTTTTTCCTAATTTTGAACACATGAACATAATATATTCCTTCCTTAAGTGTACTTAGAAAAATAAACGATATATACAAGATTTCTTGCATGACATGTAAACCATACACAAATTAATAGAAAGATTAACTTAGACACAATGAGCCCAAAGACCTCATTCCTACTTATTCTCTTTCTTTCTTTCATAAACAATCATAATTATACATAATGTCTGAAAGACAACAAATCATGAAATGAACCATTGTTTTACTATTTTCTAATGCAAACCAATTAGACAAGTTTCATAAAAACATTAGAAATCAAAAAATATATAAAATCATATAGGGAAACAACCTATACCCTATACTATGGTGAAATCTTCATTTTGCATAGGTGATGAATGTGAACTTTTCATGATGAATAATGCAATTATTGTGGTAAGGTGGCATTCTCCACCAAAAGCAGAGAGATCTCTGCAATTAAACAAATATTATCATGATGAACATATGAGATCACTACAAAGATTAAGAACTCATCATGGCAATTATAGAGATTACCAGGAATTTATAGTGATGAACAACCATTCACTATGGTCAATAGTGAATTAAACACCTATTATAAGTGCTAAATTTATTACAATAGGTGTAGGTCATGAATTGCTAAAAATGGCCTCAAATTTTAGACTTCTAGATTTTGCACCTTAACTTGAATTTTCCCTAAATGTTTGGTATCATAGTTTACATGTTTCTAAATGGAACTAAACACTAAAACATTATGGGAATATTGAAAGGAAATATGCAACAATTCCTAATTAATCCTGTTAGGAGAACGTATTAGTTTTTTTATAGATACAAATTTTCAACAACATTTTGGCATAGTAATAGTAATAAGAAATGGATTAAGAATGGAAGAGAGAAGAATAGAAGAATAGAAACAAGAACAACACAAAGTGACACAAATATACCCAAGGAAAACCCTCATAAGAGAAAAACCCAACCTCCAAACCACTAAATCCAATGTATTACTCAGCAATAATGAGTTACAATATAATAGCAAGCTATGTGCTTCATAAGAGATCTACACTCTAAACCTAAAGGAATTCAGCTAGCATAACCCTACATAAAACATGACATAATACTCCATCCTAAGCCCTATATATAGGCCAAGAATAACCCAAGAAGCCAAGAATGGTATTCCAAAACCACAAGCTAGAAACCATGATCCAAAGACAAGTTAATGTGGTCAACATTCAACACATGTGCCCCACATCCAAAAGTGTATTGCCTCCACAAATAGAGTACCTTCTGATTGATCAATTTTACCCCCCCAAAAAAGTAGGGTCAAAGTAACTCCCAAGCACTTCATGTAGGTGTAATAATATCACTTAGACACCTCTTACACATGACTAGAAATAGTCAGTCAAAGATGTTAGTCATGTGACCATTGACACAAGATAGATAGTAACCCATATTCAGTGATGTCTTACAACTATAATAAGACTAATGACACATGGTGTATAGTGACAACTAAGGAATCTCAAGTGGGGCATGGTTTTCCATTTGGGCATATTACCTATAACATTACAATTATTAAATAATTGTAACTAGACATATGACTTGCAAGGTGTACAACAACACCTAGTTCCCTAGTAATAAAAATCTCCCACTCATTGTATACATAGAAGAATCATAAAGGGTACTCAACATAGTGAACTAAATGCTAGAGGTTGATCCCCATAGCCATCTTGCAACATCTAAATTTCTCTACCCTTATGGATTTGTCGAGCATATGCAATATTCACCAATTTATCCACCTTTTTAACATATAACCCTCTTATCCCTCACCATGTCATGAACAAGATGATAGTTTGCATTAATGTGGTTCATTCACATATGAAATCTATAGTTCTTAGCCAAGATTTTGGCACTCTAACTATCACACTAAATAAACATTTTGCCCTACTTCAACCTGAAGTCCAAACATAATATCTAAATCTAGAACTCCTCCTGATAGGCATGCATAGATACCATGTAATCTACCTATATAGTCAAAGAGCAACCACAACCTATTGTTTGATTATCCAATTGATCACACCACCAAATCAGGTAACCATGTATATCCACTAGTAGACCTTGTACTATTCATATCTCCTATCCAATTAGAATCCATGAATTCCAATGTATCCAGTATCCTCCTCAAAGTCTATCCTCCTAGTAGAAAACTAAATTATCATATGTGTCTCTAAGATACATGAAGAACCTCTTCACTAAAATTGATTACACCTTGTCTAGATTGTAAAAATGCATGCTTAAGACTCCCATTTCTTGGGAGATGTCTAGTTTGGTGTAAATTATAGCGTACATAAGACTACCAATTAGACTTGCATAGGGGATGTGGCTTATATCTTGAATCTCATCTAGTATGAAAGGGCACTAGTCAATAGAAATCTTTTTTCCACAGAAATGAGAACACTCATTTGTTTGCATTCCTACATCCTAAACCACTAAAAAACAATGTTAACATACTTCTAGCTAATCTAGAGTTTTTTGTTCACTCTCTCTCCTGATCTCCATCCCTAAAATGAATTTAACTTTGGGTAAGTGCAAGAAGATGGGGGGCCAAAAAGGGGTCTTAAGTGGCCACTTTTTTTCTGAAATCAGGAAATACTGGCCTTGGATGAGAAATTGAGCATAGTTACACTCAAAATTTAGAGATGCAACCAAAACAATGTTCGTAGTGCTCCGAGTCTACTTTCTAAACTACTATTTTGTTTTGAAAATGGCATAGATTAAGGGGTTCAAAAGAGGGAGCCACAGAAATTGGTGTTGTTTCTGTCAAAAAAACATAACATAGCATGTTTTGTGGCTCCCTCAAAAGGTCAACTTTTTTTTGGTATTTTTAAAATCGCTTCAGTGAGAAATTAGCTAATAGCATGTAGTTTATGCCCGATTTTTCTGATAATTTTTTGATGAATATTTGATTTTTTACTAATTTTTAAAGTGGACACATCCTAAAAAATAGAATTTTGGCCGTGCTACCCCTATAAATTTTGAAAACTAATTGAAAATCATTTTTTTTTTAATATTTGTAGAATGGAGTCTAGTTTCTAAATATGTAATTTTTTTGAAATTTGAATGAATAGTTATTTTACAATGAAAAAAAGACCAAACAGTGGTTTTTGCATAAAAACGGACACACAAACAAAAGAAATTAAAGATGGAAGGCTTAACATTGTTAAAATGTGAAAAAAATCACATCGTCAAATAGCTAAGAGAAAGTCTAACATTACCCATGTGTTCGATTTGTTCAACCTTGAAACACGTGCAAATCTGAGGGTTAGCACGAACGAAATTATGTGAAATTTTGAAGAATATAGAAAAACACGTCTGTGACTGTTCATAAGGCACTCCAAGCCTTTGGGTTGGAAATCCAAAGCAAATCCCAAGCCCAAGGCTTGGGATTCCCAAAGCAAGAAATAACGCGAGCGCGTTATAACGCACTCGCATTATGTTTCGCCTTGCATTTTTCTTTCCCGTAAGTCTGTCTTTTGCTATGTTTGACATAACGCGAGCGCGTTATAACGCCCTCGCGTTATGTCCCACTCAAATTTTTTTACATTCAAGGCTATTAATCATGAGGGTTAAGGCATAAGGGATAGAGTTGGAAGGTTTACGGATAAGGGATTAGCGTTTAAGGTATAGTATCGAGCCCGTTGAGGGTCTAGGAATAGCGATAGCGTTTAAGGTTTAGGGATGAGGGATGACAGATTACGGTTGAGGGTCGAGGGATCAAAGTTAAGGGTTGAGGGATTAGGGTTTGACATTAAGGGTTGAGGGTTGAGGTTCAAGGGTAAGGGTTTAGGGATAGGGTTTAGGGTCGAGGGATTAGGGTTAAAGTAGAGTGTGGAGGGTGTAAGGATTAGGGATAGGGTTGGAGGGTTTAGGGATAAGGGATTAGGGTTTAAGGTATAGTATCAAGTCTGTTGAGAGTTGAGGAATAGGGATAGCATTTAGGGATTAGGGATGAGGGATTATAGTTGAGGGATGATGGATTAGGGTTGAGGGTTGAGGGATTAGGGTTTAGGGATAAGGTTTAGGGTTGAGGTTTGAGGGATTAGGGTTTAAGGTATAGTGTTGAGGGTTGAGGGTTGAGGGTTTAGGGTTGACGGATTAGCATTTAATGTCGAGGTTAGGGTTAGAGTGTCAAGGGTAGAGGGATTAGGGATAGGGTTTAGGGTTGAAGGTTTAAGGATTGAGGGTTGAGGCTTTAGGGATGAGGTTTTAAGGCTTGAGATATAGTGTCAAGTGTTGAGGGTGTAGGGATGTTGATAACTGAGAGGGGGGGTGAATCAGTTATCCTATTTATTTTCTTTTTGAACTTTCTTATTAATTAATGTAGCATTGAATCAAACACAAAAACATTACCATGAAATAAGAAACACATGACACAGTATTTTTGACGTGGAAACCCTGTTAAGGGAGAAAACCACGGGGTGATTAACCCAAAGATTATTCTCTGTTAGAAGAATAGGGAATTACAAAAATGGCACTTGCCAATTAGGGCTCACTGCCCGAGCACACTGCTCACAAAGAGGCCCACTGCCTACAAGGAGACACACTGTCTACAAAGTGATAAGAATCATAGTCTTGAACTGATTGGAAGCATCTACATATGCTGGTGTTCAGTTCCGGTTTAGGCTCAGTACACTGATCTGCTGCACTTCATCTTTCCTCTGTTCTTTATTCTGCTATCCTTTCACATACCGGATCTTTCTTACTACTTCTGCTCTGTTATGCACTTATTCGCATATGCCTTCACACCATCACACATTTCACAACTAAATCCATCCTCTATATATATCCGCACAAGTAATTTCATCACCTTTCTAGTCGGCATCCGGAACAGTCTAGTTTCTTACAAACTCTGTTCTGTCGGCTGAATCCTTGCTCACCAAGCAATGCGGATCAAGCATATACTTGTAGATATCATTAATCATGTCGGCCAAACATGATTCATGCCTTCACAACCTTTACCATCAACAGTAACACATCCGGAAAATAGTCTGATACTCTGTCAGTCAGTTCTTCCTCTGTTCTCACTGTCTCTCAGGAATCCGGTACTCAACTATTCATATCTTTTTCTTTGTTCATCACCGGAGGCTAAATCCTTGGAATATACTACTCAAGGTAGTCCTCTTGACTTCCCCAAATCCGCACTGGACCAAGACACTTCCTCTGAGAGATCCGGACCAATCTGTCGGACCTTGCCACATGCTCTGTTCTTGTTCACCGAACCACAACAATCTTCATTCTGACTTCCGGTAGAGACACACCATGACTTGCGGATATGTGGGATGACCTTTGTTGCCATCAATGACAACAACCATGAATCCATATAGTGTCTCTTGCCAACAATCTCCCCCTTTGGCATTGATGGCAACACTTAGTGAAAAATGACTAAGTGTTTACACTATGCTCCCCCTTTGCTGATGCTCTGTCTTTATATACAATTTTCGGAACTCCCCCTTGGTTGGATTCCTCATTTTTCACTGCTCCTCACTCCCCCTTTGACATCAATGGCAAAGGGTAGGGTCCGCACACCAAAATTTTCAAAAATTTTCTATACATAGCCGCATATTTACATACTCACATATACTGAAGAATGTCTGCAAAGGATGTCTTCAATTGGATCAGTTCTGTAGCCCAACTTTGCTTCATTCTGTCCAAAATTGAAATGTGACCACTCAACAAAAATGCAAAAGCTTCTGCCCTTTTGAGATCTGTCGGATCATTAGTTTGGGCGGTGGTCTGAGCATCACTGATGGCCTCATGCATAGTTTCTAACTTAGGGATTATAATCCTTCTAAGTTCTCCCATCCAGTTAGTGATATTCTTTCTTTCCTTCTCAAGGTTCTTTATTTCACTCAAGACTGCAATAGTCTGACATTCTTGATTTACTATGGAGGAAGAGAGAGGATCAAATCTTTGAGATAAACTTTGTAGTTTGTCCCGTTCCTCTTTTATTTTCTTATCAATTTCTGCTGTTGCCTTTGACCAGGATATACAAAATTTGTAAATGTCACCGCCATCCTTAAGAGCATTTTCTAAGCTCTTTATTCCAATACTCATATTTCTTCTATCATTAGAGATTAATCCTAATACTTCTGAAAATCTTTTATCCAAAAATTCCTTCCGGACCTTTTCTTCAGCTGATTTTTCTAGAGATTCAAAATGTGTACTAACACTACTGACTAAGGTTTTGAGATTACCGGAAGAGGAGGCTGCCGGATCTATCTGGACCAATGGCATAATCTTCTCAAGCACTCCGGAGGCAGCCTCTATCAACTCACAGTCTTCCATATGAGACTTTGGTAGTTTCTCTTTGACTTTCTCATTTGCAAATGAGGCTATTTTCATTGTTTGCACCGGTGACAAAGAGTCAAAATCTAATGGTCCTTTTAGCAGGTCCGGTTCATCAATTTCTATAGTGGCTTTTGTCAAGAATTCTTGAACAGTTTGTGCTGTGTCTCTTGCCGGAGACAGATGTTTCTCTGTTGGGGTCTTCTCTTTCTCTGCATCCTTGGTGCTGTCAACCTCTTTTTCTTTGACTGCTGCTTCTTTCTCATGTAGTTTCTCTTCTTCTTGGGATCCGGAGACTGTGGGGGAAACCGGAGGAGAGATGTTAGTCTGTTCAAGGCCCACTTCTTCCGATGCAGATGATTCCAAGTCCACAGCTGTTTCTGCACCTAAGTCCTCTACAACAGGAAGATTGAACCTTTTGAAGGCCTTCCGGAGGATCTCTTCTGTCTCTTTGGCCACCTTGTCAGTCTCACCAAGCATGAGTTGATTCATCCTGGCTTTACTTCTGAACTCATCTTTGCAGTCTTTGAATATTATGTTCATTGTCTTGGGATCAATTTGAGGATATAGCTGAATAGCTATCTGCTCCCGGATCTCAAGATCTTTTGCATGAGCATTATTCTTTCTTATTTCTAATTCCTTTTCTAGGCTTTTAGGAATTAGAGATATGATCTCAATGAAAGCCTTATTGTATATGTTCAGATACTTGACTGTGGCTTCCTGCAGAATCTTTTGGTCAGCCTCATTGTAGTCATCATAAAATTCAGTCATTGGTTGAAGGTTTCCATCCACCGTAACCGACTTGATTACACTTTCTAGAGACAGAGTGGGCTTTTCAACAAATACCTCTGCCATTTCATCCTTGTCTTGGCCTGTGGAGGGTTTACTGGATCCTTTCTTCTTCTGCTTCTTTATTTCTTTTACTCCCTCATCTGACTCAGTTTCCTCTTCATCCTTTTGGCTTTCATAAGCCCTTGTGGCTTTTGTCTTAGATCTTTTACCGGATGCCTGGACTTCTAGTTTTGAACTTTTGGTTGTGGGAGGTGCAGATCTTTTTGATGATCTGGTCCAGGTGGAAGTTTCAACCGGAACACTTTCTTTACTTTTCTTTTCTTCCTCAGCCTTTCTCCTCTTTTCCCGGCTGGCATCAAGTGCCTCTTTTGAGATGCCTAGGCCTTGAGCAATATGCTCTACTTCTTTTCTCACCTTTCTCTTTATCTCAGGTTCCCTGAGTTCTACATGGATCTTTACACTCAGCTCCTCAAAGGTTCCAAACCTTTCTGCCTTTGGATCTTTGGGCTAACTTAGCATGTGTTGAACGTGCAGCTCCACTATCTGTTCATCCACTTCATACCCCATGGGCATGATCCAGACAGTCCTTGGCTCCACTGCCTCCATTAGGCACTGATCAGTGTCCACCATAAAGCACACAGAGTCTTTGTATTTTTCAACAAGAGACTGGGGAATTCTCTCTCTTGCTTGCATCATGCTTTGGAAGTTTTTGAAGTATCCCCATAGGGCTGTATTTCTTGCTTTGGCATCCCCAAGCCCATGTAGATAGTCTCTTATTTGTACTGCAACAGGTTTGTCATTCTGCCATGCCCATCCACTTGATCCGGGCAGCTCATTCATGAAGTAGAAGAATAGACATAATATAAGAGTACCATACTTGAAGGAATTCTTCTTGTCCTTCTTGATTTTCTGTATATTTTCCATTAATTGGCTTAAGAGCAGTTCACAGAGATCATATTCTGCATTCTTCCTTAGCATTTCGTAGGCAGTATATACTGCAGTTCCGGATACAGAATTCTCCCTGCTGGAGTGATAGATCTTGTATCCTATTATCATGGATGCATACTTGATATCCGGATCCGAAATATCTTCAATGGTCATTGCCCTCTTATCAAATTTTGATCCGGTGGTCTCAGTTACAATGTTGTTCTTGACAGATTTGAGGATAGGTATCCCTCCGGAAGAGTATAGGCCAGTTACTGCTCTTATTGCCTCTTTTGTGATCTTGCAGGGTCTATCCAGCCATAGGAAGTTGTCATGCATCCTGCTCAGTACATACCGGACCCATTCATCTTCTTCAAAGCAGGGGAAATGAATGAATTGATCAAATTGTTTCTTCTGGATACCCTTATACTCTGGTTTAAGCTCAAAAGCATTGTCTATCAGTTGTTTGTGATAGAGATCTCTCAATTTGAATTCCCCAAATTCCTCAATGCTTGCATGTATGTAAACCCTAATGTCTTCTATGTGTAAAACTCCGTGAGGAACACTGGAAAATGCTCCTAAGGGATCTACCTCCAATGACTTGTATGGATGTTTCTTAAATTCAGGTCGGGGCCTATCTGAGATTTTTACTATATTTGGAGTAGCCATTTCTTCAAAAGATTTGTAGCAAGATATCGAAAGTGGAAAATACCTTTTGCGTCTTCGGTTGCACGGAGTAGCTGGATTGATTTCTGTATGTAATGACTTCGGCAGGAGATCTTCGGTAAACTTGATGAATTTTGTTGCAGAGCTCCGCTTTTCACTTCTTCTTGGATGTGGAATGATCAAATGATTGTTGAGAAATCCCTTATATCATTTCACAAACCCTAATATCTGTTTGCAATAAATGCTTCACCTATATTATTCCAGTTTGCCTTGTCCAGATAGCTTGGAGTATCCCGGATCAGTCCTGATCTATGAACATCATGCAGATCTTTCAATTATGAATAAATCGAGATAACATATCACAAGGACATCCCAAACACTCTGTCCAATCCGCAGAATAAGATAATGCACTTCCGGATCTCTCCGGACCTTTTTGTAATCCTCTGTCATTCCGGAGCATCTCCCGGAATAGGTCTTACTTGATCGATCACAGCTTCGTCATATCTCCATGCGGACCTCTGAAATATTATCTGGATCATCTCAAGACTTATATCTTTAAAACCTTTTACTCCGCATCTTGTGCCACATCCGGCACCACTTGATTGGCTGGGGGAACAGGATTTTCTTTGAGTCTCCCCCTGAGCCAGAGCTCACTTTTTAATTTCTGGAAGAAATATCAGCACTAGAGTCTGGTGTGGATCCAACCTCTACATTCTCTGAACTTTTCTTCACCCAAATCTTGCTCATCTGATTCCTAACTTCATCCGCATTCATCTTTTGTTTACCCTTGTCTTGATTCTGATTATACACCGGACCTCTTTTGTCCTGATTCTTGCTTCTGTAGATTTTAGCATTATGACCGGACCTATTACAGATTTGGCAAATAACATTTCTTTGCATATTTGACTGATAACCTCTTGATCTGCATTGATTAGCCATATGACCTACTCTATTGCATGTAAAGCATCTACCTTTGAATGAATTGTTTACTTGCATATTTCTGCATTCATGGGATTTGTGTCCATACCTTTTGCAGTTAAAGCACTGTCCGGAGAAGGATGAATTAATCTGATTCATTCTCTTTCTGCATTGATTAGCTTTGTGACCAAAGTGGTTGCAGCTGTGGCAGTATCCATTGAAAGATGGATATCTTTGAGCATTGGGCTGTCTTACCGGAGGTCTTCTAGGCCTATTCCTTGGATTTTCTGATCCAAAATTCTTTTGACCAGATCCGGAGCTTTCTCCTTTCTCATATCCCAAACCATACTTGTCATCTGTCCTCTTTTGACTTCCAAGAAGTACTTCAAGTTGGGCAGAACTTATCTTGAATTTTTCTTTATATTCATTTGCTGTTTGAAGATCTCTTTTGAGAGAGGCAATTTGATCCTCAAGTTTTTCTTCATTATCTTTGGCATCTTCAAGATCAGATTCAAGATGTCTGATAATCCTGTCCATCTGGTGGCATTCTTCTGATTTTTCTTTAAGAGATTGTCTTAGATTGTCTTCAGCTTTTCTTTTTTCTTCAATCTCTTGAGTAAACTTTATAGTTCCTGATTCCATTTCATGTCTTAACATAATGACTTCTTTTGATAACTTTTCACATAACTTGGTTTGCTCAGTCAATTCTTCATTTGTATTGCTTTCTTCACTTTGTCTTGCCAATTGTTGGAGCAGCTCCTTTCTCTTTTTCATAGAGAGACTTAATTTGTCTTTTAATTCTCTCATGAATTCATCAGCCTGTTTGAGTCTTTCCTTTAATTCATTGACTTCAGAATTTGACTGTTCAAGATCCTCAAGGGCAGTCTTGAGTTGCTCCCTTAAACCATATGCATCCATTTGAACTCCCAGATCTTCCTCAAGCTGTTAGGCTCTATTAGGAGGAACTTAGCTCTGATACCAATTGTTGATAACTGAGAGGGGGGGTGAATCAGTTATCCTATTTATTTTCTTTTTGAACTTTCTTATTAATTAATGCAGCATTGAATCAAACACAAAAATATTACCATGAAATAAGAAACACATGACACAGTATTTTTGACGTGGAAACCCTGTTAAGGGAGAAAACCACGGGGTGATTAACCCAAAGATTATTCTCTGTTAGAAGAATAGGGAATTACAAAAATGGCACTTGCCAATTAGCGCTCACTGCCCGAGCACACTGCTCACAAAGAGGCCCACTGCCTACAAGGAGACACACTGTCTACAAAGTGATAAGAATCACAGTCTTGAACTGATTGGAAGCATCTACATATGCTGGTGTTCAGTTCCGGTTTAGGCTCAGTACACTGATTTGCTGCACTTCATCTTTCCTCTGTTCTTTATTCTGCTATCCTTTCACATACCGGATCTTTCTTACTACTTCTGCTCTGTTCTGCACTTATTCACATATGCCTTCACACCATCACACATTTCACAACTAAATCCATCCTCTATATATATCCGCACAAGTAATTTCATCACCTTTCTAGTCGGCATCCGGAACAGTCTAGTTTCTTACAAACTCTGTTCTGTCGGCTGAATCCTTGCTCACCAAGCAATGTGGATCAAGCATATACTTGTAGATATCATTAATCATGTTGGCCAAACATGATTCATGCCTTCACAACCTTTACCATCAACAGTAACACATCCGAAAAATAGTCTGATACTCTGTCAGTCAGTTCTTCCTCTGTTCTCACTGTCTCTCAGGAATCCGGTACTCAACTATTCATATCTTTTTCTTTGTTCATCACCGGAGGCTAAATCCTTGGAATATACTACTCAAGGTAGTCCTCTTGACTTCCCCAAATCCGCACTGGACCAAGACACTTCCTCTAAGAGATCCGGACCAATCTGTCGGACCTTGCCACATGCTCTGTTCTTGTTCACCGGACCACAACAATCTTCATTCTGACTTCCGGTAGAGACACACCATGACTTGCGGATATGTGGGATGACCTTTGTTGCCATCAATGACAACAACCATGAATCCATATAGTGTCTCTTGCCAACAAGGGATAGGGTTTAAGTTTTAAGGGTTAAGGGTTGAGGGATATGGATTAGGGTTTAAGGTATAGTGTTGAGGGTCGAGGGATCAGAGTTAAGGGTTGAGGGATTAGGGTTTGATGTTGAGGGTTGAGGGTTGAGGTTTGAGGGTCAAGGTTTTAGGGATAGGGTTGAGGGTCGAGGAATTAGGGTTAAAGTAGAGTGTGGAGGGTATAAGGATTAGGGATAGGGTTGGAGGGTTTAGGGATAAGGGATTAGGGTTTAAGGTATAGTATTGATTCTGTTGAGGGTGTAGGAATAGGGATAGCATTTAGGGTTTAGGGATGAAGGATTAGAGTTGGGGGATGACAGATTAGGGTTGAGGGTTGAGGGATTAGGGTTTAGGGATAAGGTTTAGGGTTGAGGGCTGAGGGATTAGCGTTTAAGGTATAGTGTTGAGGGTTTAGGGATAGGGTTTAGGGTTGAGGGATTAGGATTTGACGTTGAGGGTTGAGGGTTTAGGGTTTAGGGTTAGGGTTGAGAGATGAGGGATCAGAGTTAAGGGTTGAGGGAATAGGGTTTGATGTCGAGGGTTGAGGGTTGAGGTTCGAGGGTCAAGGGTTTAGGGATAGGGTTGAGGTTGAAGGGATTAGGGTTAAAGTAGAGTGTGGAGGGTGTAAGGATTAGGGATAGGGTTGGAGGGTTTAGGGATAAGGGATTAGAGTTTAAGGTATAGTATCGAGTCTGTTGAGGGTTTAGGAATAGGGATAGCATTTAGGGTTTAGGGATGAGGGATTAGAGTTGAGGGATGAGGGATTAGGGTTGAGGGTTGAGGGATTAGGGTTTAGGGATAAGGTTTAGGGTTGAGGGTTGAGGGCTTAGGGTTTAAGGTATAGTGTTGAGGGTTGATGGTTTAGGGATAGGGTTTAGGTTTGAGGGATTAGGGTTTAGGGTTGATGAATTAGGGTTTAATGTTGAGAGTTGAGGGTTGAGGGTTGAGGGATAGGGTTAATGGTCAAGGGATTAGGGTTAAATAAGAGTGTCGATGGTAGAGGGATTAGGGTTTAAGGTATAGTATCGAGCCTGTTGAGGGTCTAGGAATAGGGATAGCGTTTAGGGTTTAGGAATGAGGGATTAGAGTTGAGGGATGACAGATGACAGATTAGGGTTGAGGGTTGAGGGATTAGGGTTTAGGGACAAGTTTTAGGGTTAGGGTTTAGGGATAGGGTTTAGGGTTGAGGGATTAGAGTGAAGGGTTGAGGGATTAGAATTTGGCATTGAGGGTTTAGGGTTTAGGATCAGGGTTGAAGGTTGAGGGATCAGAGTTAAGGGTTGAAGGATTAGGGTTTGATGTTGAGGGTTGAGGGTTGAGGTTCGAGGGTCAAGGATTTAGGGATAGGGTTGAGGGTCGAGGAATTAGGATTACAGTAGAGTGTGGAGGGTATAAGGATTAGGGATAGGGTTGGAGGGTTTAGGGATAAGGGATTAGAGTTTAAGGTATAGTATCGAGTCTGTTGAGGGTTTAGGAATAGGGATAGCATTTAGGGTTTAGGGATGAGGGATTAGAGTTGAGGGATGAGGGATTAGGGTTGAGGGTTGAGGTATTAGGGTTTAGAGATAAGGTTTAGGGTTGAGGGTTGAGGGATTAGGGTTTAAGGTATAGTGTTGAGGGTTGATGGTTTAGGGATAGGGTTTAGGTTTGAGGGATTAGGGTTTAGGGTTGATGAATTAGGGTTTAATGTTGAGAGTTGAGGGTTGAGGGTTGAGGGTTGAGGTTGAGGGATAGGGTTAATGGTCAAGGGATTAGGGTTAAATAAGAGTGTCGATGGTAGAGGGATTAGGGTTTAAGGTATAGTATCGAGCCTGTTGAGGGTCTAGGAATAGGGATAGCGTTTAGGGTTTAGGAATGAGGGATTAGAGTTGAGGGATGACGGATGACAGATTAGGGTTGAGGGTTGAGGGATTAGGGTTTAGGGACAAGGTTTAGGGTTAGGGTTGAGGGATTAGGGTTTAAGGTATAGTGTTGAGGGTTTAGGGATAGGGTTTAGGGTTGAGAGATTAGGATTTGACATTGAGGGTTGAGGGTTTAGGGTTTAGGGTTAGGGTTGAGAGATGAGGGATCAGAGTTAAGGGTTGAGGGAATAGGGTTTGATGTCGAGGGTTGAGGGCTGAGGTTCGAGGGTCAAGGGTTTAGGGATAGGGTTGAGGTTGAAGGGATTAGGGTTAAAGTAGAGTGTGGAGGGTGTAAGGATTAGGGATAGGGTTGGAGGGTTTAGGGATAAGGGATTAGAGTTTAAGGTATAGTATCGAGTCTGTTGAGGGTTTAGGAATAGGGATAGCATTTAGGGTTTAGGGATGAGGGATTAGAGTTGAGGGATGAGGGATTAGGGTTGAGGGTTGAGGGATTAGGGTTTAGGGATAAGGTTTAGGGTTGAGGGTTGAGGGATTAGGGTTTAAGGTATAGTGTTGAGGGTTGATGGTTTAGGGATAGGGTTTAGGTTTGAGGGATTAGGGTTTAGGGTTGATGAATTAGGGTTTAATGTTGAGAGTTGAGGGTTGAGGGTTGAGGTTGAGGGATAGGGTTAATGGTCAAGGGATTAGGGTTAAATAAGAGTGTCGATGGTAGAGGGATTAGGGTTTAAGGTATAGTATCGAGCCTGTTGAGGTTCTAGGAATAGGGATAGCATTTAGGGTTTAGGAATGAGGGATTAGAGTTGAGGGATGACAGATGACAGATTAGGGTTGAGGGTTGAGGGATTAGGGTTTAGGGACAAGGTTTAGGGTTAGGGTTTAGGGATAGGGTTTAGGGTTGAGGGATTAGAGTGAAGGGTTGAGGGATTAGAATTTGGCGTTGAGGGTTTAGGGTTTAGGATCAGGGTTGAAGGTTGAGGGATCAGAGTTAAGGGTTGAAGGATTAGGGTTTGATGTTGAGGGTTGAGGGTTGAGGTTCGAGGGTCAAGGGTTTAGGGATAGGGTTGAGGGTCGAGGAATTAGGATTACACTAGAGTGTGGAGGGTATAAGGATTAGGGATAGGGTTGGAGGGTTTAGGGATAAGGGATTAGAGTTTAAGGTATAGTATCGAGTCTGTTGAGGGTTTAGGAATAGGGATAGCATTTAGGGTTTAGGGATGAGGGATTAGAGTTGAGGGATGAGGGATTAGGGTTGAGGGTTGAGGTATTAGGGTTTAGGGATAAGGTTTAGGGTTTAGGGTTGAGGGATTAGGGTTTAAGGTATAGTGTTGAGGGTTGATGGTTTAGGGATAGGGTTTAGGTTTGAGCGATTAGGGTTTAGGGTTGATGAATTAGGGTTTAATGTTGAGAGTTGAGGGTTGAGGGTTGAGGTTGAGGGATAGGGTTAATGGTCAAGGGATTAGGGTTAAATAAGAGTGTCGATGGTAGAGGGATTAGGGTTTAAGGTATAGTATAGAGCCTGTTGAGGTTCTAGGAATAGGGATAGCGTTTAGGGTTTAGGAATGAGGGATTAGAGTTGAGAGATGACGAATGACAACTTAGGGTTGAGGGTTGAGGGATTAGGGTTTGATGTGGAGGGTTGAGGGTTTAGGGTTAGGGTTGAGAGAAGAGGGATCAGAGTTAAGGGTTGAGGGATTAGGGTTTGACGTCGAGGGCTGAGGTTCGAGGGTCAAGGGTTTAGGGATAGGGTTGAGGTTGAAGGGATTAGGGTTTAAGGTATAGTGTTGAGGGTTGATGGATCAGAGTTAAGGGTTGAGGGTTGTAAGGATTAGGGATAGGGTTGGAGGGTTGACGGATTAGGATTTGACATTGAGGGATTAGGATTTGATGTTGAGGGTTGAAGGATTAGGATTTGACATTGAGGGTTGAGGGTTTAGGGATAGGGTTGAGGGATTAGGATTTGACATTGAGGGTTGAGGGTCAAGGGATTAGAGTTGAGGGTTTAGGGATTAGGGATCTATAGCAGGATAAAATGCAAGCGTGTTATAACGCGCTCACGTTTTGTATTTCTATTGAAACGGTAAAAAAGTGGTTACCCCCGTGATCCAGGCCCACATGCTCTATTTTCTTACTGATTCTGCGCGTGCTCCGACAAAAAAGAAGTGCTTTCATGCTATTGGGAAGTTCACATGCACATTTGACACATTGTACCACCTTTGCATGATCTTTCCACCACCTTTTTTGCTTTGCCAACTTGAGAAGGAGGAAATAACATAGTTTTCAAACCAAGTTTGATATATATCTATTCAAGTTTCAATTTTTGTAGTATTGCAATGTTAATTGTGATTCAATTTTAAGAATTTAACATTGAAAAGGAAGCAAGTGGTGAAAAACTCAAATTGTTGAGGAGTTTGATGCAAGAAGATAAAAACACTACATAATTGGGTACTCTCTCCATTCAAATCTTCATTTTTTAGGTATGTCAAGTCTTTACATGCATGTTCTTTACATTTTCCTTATTTCGGATTGAATTACTTTATCATGCTTTATCATACATGTTTAAAATAGACACATTCCCAATCGAGAAAGCAACCTACAATCTCACATGATGCAATGTATATTTTCTACACTTGGGCTCTTTAATAATTATGTGTAATAAACAAACCTTAGTTCATACCATGATGTCAAACTATACAAGAATAAATCCTTACAACATAAAAAAAATACAATCCCACTATTATCATGTATTCATTTCTTAGGAACTAATATTGGTCTCTTTATCATGCTACAGACAAATTCTCCGTCATGCCGAGGAAACGATCAAGAATTAAACCAACACAAGAAGAGATAGAAGCTAAGAATGCAAAGAAAGCAATGGCCATGAGGGAACTTCGTGAGAAGAGGAAATTGGACACGATAAATGAAGACATACCAATTGAAGAGGAACCACAACCATCACAAAGAGATATGGTATTGGCGGCACAAAGAGAACGAATGCAAAAACTTCGTGGTACGAGAGATTTGAATACCATAGTTGGAGACACATCCTTTACCGCAAGTCAACATGTAGGGACACCATCTACCACATCTCAAGTTGAGAGTACATCATCACTCACATGTGATGAAGGAGGTACACCATCGTTCCCACCTCAACCTCAAGGTATGCCATCTATTCCATCTTCGATCGAAGGTATGCCATCTAACCCATCTCATTTAAATATTGATGAAATTCCTAATGTTGAGATGAATTTACCTAACTTGACACCACCTAGAATTTTGCATAGAAAGCCAAAGTATTTGATTGATATTGATGAGAATATTTTGCAGCCAATGGAAGGTAAGATTCCAAAATGCACTTGTAGAAGATATGCTAATAAGATTTGAAGATTGTTCTTTGAAAAGTTAAATGAGACTGCAAGATGTCAACTATTCGTTGAAATGATGCGAAGTATAAAGTATAGGTCTATCATGAAGATTCTTGGGTTGAGAACATCAGAGGCTTCAAGTGAAAAATCTATTATCAAGAATCTAATGAGTGCGTATGAGAGTGTGGGTAACACCTCATGCACAAAAGATAGTAATGCAACACGGCGTGTGATTACATCGACTATAGTAAGTAGTCAAACGAGGAAAGCTCGTCTCATTAGAAAGACAAGTCAAGAATTGAGAATTAATAGGAAAACTTTATCAAGAGCCGTTGGAAGACGCCAAAGAATTGAGGACACTAATGCCAATGAATTATGGGCATTCTCGGGAGACTACCACGAAAAGATAAACCAACTGTTGAAGCATTGAGATCACTAATTGAAGACTTTTGGAAGAATTACACAAGGGTATCTCCGAATCAAAGGGATGTGGTAAGAAGGAGAATTGGTAGTCAGAACCGCGAGCCACATCCAAAGCATTTTTTGGATGAGACTCAAACACAGTTTTATGGTAAATTTCTAGAGAAGTATCCTCAAATTAAAATTTGTCAAAGATATTTTGAAATGCTAAAACCTTTCTATGTTAAGATAAATCACACATGCACTACTTGTTGTTGTAGATTACATATTGAATTTTCTAACCATTTTGATGCTTATAGGTCTATATGTTTAGATATGCATACTAACAATGATTTGCAGGGTTGTGCCATATGTGCCCCACCAACATCTTCAAGAGACTTCATATCAAGAATTTTATGTGAAAGAGAGGAAGGTCAAATATTCTACAAGAAATTATGCTTGGATGGCACATGTCATCGTTGCGGTGGCTTGCAACATTTGCCAATATGTGAACATATGGAAATAACACATGCGGTTGGAAATAAACTAGTAGAGTTTGGCAAGTATAAAACAGTGGCATACAATACAAAAGATGGTAAAGAAGCAAAGAGGTGTGAATTAGTTATTGAAAAGATTCCAGTGTATCAGTTTATGCCTATATTTCATGACAGCATAGTGTATGAGTATGCAAGACATGCCCATAGAGCTCGATGGTTGGACTTGCAATTCAAGTTATGCAAGGACACATTTCCGGTTGGTAGCATTGTTTCAGTCGTCGACTTTGCAGAGAACTACAATCTACAGCCACAACGTGAGGTGCAATCACAATATTACAACTCCACACAGGTCTCTATATTTGTGCACATCGCATTCATTCGTGCGAATGATAGTACAGAGGATGACAGAAAGATCATAAGGGAGTATCATTTCTATATTAGTGATGATCGCACGCATTCTACGGAGTTCGTGCAAGGTTGCTTTCAGGTGTTCTACAATGATTTGGCTAGAAGGGGCATATCGTTTAGTCAGCATATCATATGGTTGGATAATTGTGCATCACAATTCAAGAACTCGCAGAATTTCTATTGGCTGAGTAGGAGGCATAATTTTACAGGTATTCAACATATGTGGAACTTTTGTGAGGCCAGGCATGGAAAGGGGGAGCATGATGGTGCAGGAGCATGTATCAAAAGAGCCATAGCACGAGAAGAGTTAAAGTATAAAGACAATGCAAAGTTGACAGATGCAAAATTGATTGTCGAGTGGTGTAATGCTTCCATGGGTCCAGGTAATGAAGGTAAGTCTTTAGTTCGTAGATTTTTTTGGTTGATAGATGATACTAACATTGCACCATATGAGGATTGTTGTACACTGACAGGATCAAATGAGATGCACTCTTTCAGAAGCTCAATTGCAGGTTCATGGAGTATCCATACACGAAAGATGTCATGCTTTTGTTCTTCCTGTACAATTCAAGTCTGGGATGAGTGCGAGTCAACGGAGTGGGTTGACGAATGGCAGTTAAGTTATCTTAGCCCACTTGACACGTATCGACCCCCGACGGCACTGGAACTAACACAGATGGAATCATCAGTTGACTTTGACCACATATCAGATTTAGTTCAACCAGGTAATATAGGGCACATATATGCATCTAATTTCATCTAGTTCAACCAGGTAATGTCATCTTACTTTGTAGTGTTTTTGTAATGTTGACTAATTTCATCTAATTTGCTACACATATCAATGTAGGACACGTATATGCAGTTATTGCAGATGAAGATAATGAAGAGGGAACAGATTATTACTTATGTCGTTGTGTTGAGGCCAAAAAGAAATTGGAGGCCCCTGTTACATATGGAGAAAACATCGAATACCCTACAGGATCAGTGGTTATTACTAGAACATGGCTTAGAAGGTACCCACATAAGAGTGTTAATATTTGGCTATTTCAGGACTTTGACATGCATCGAAAGATTCTTCATTACTCGAACCTTGTCGTGGCATCCAATGTTCATTTGATAAAGTATCGGGGTAGACCTTTGAACAAAATATTGTGGAAGGTGCGTGAGTCTGACCATGAAGCAATACTTGACACAATAAAGAGTAGAGCAGATCCAGATGGTTCATTGGATTAATTTGTAAGTATTCACATTGATTTTGTAAAGTTATGTTACATTGAGTTGTAAGTATGCACATTAATTTGTAAGGTTTGTCTTTTTTTATTTCCTCCTGCATTTTTACACATATGTACACATTTTTACATCATCATGTTATGCATTTTTGGTGCCCTGCTCCTGATGTGACCAAACTCATAACTCACCCTACTAGACACCATTTGATGATCTCTCCAACACTCTGGATCCAGGGCGCCCAATCATGATGATGACCTATATACCATTCTCCCAAGGTGCTCATAATGAATGAATGATAAGGAGCACCTCAACCTCTATAATCAAGGTGATTTTAAGTCACTTTGAGTCATTTGGGGTCAGTTTGAGTGTTTGAGTCATGTTGCAAAAAAGTGTCAATGTTGTCAAGTTGCACAAAGCAACTTTTGCAATTTTGGTGTCCTGCTCATGATGTGACCAAACTGACTGTTCCAACGCATTCGGATGGGTACATTTACGCTAGGCATGGTCCTATTTTTCACCCAAACATGTCGAAACAGTCTGAGCTACATTGTACCAACGATATCCCTGAAGAGTCCAAAGTGCAAAAAGGCTGCAATCTTTGACGAGATGTTACTCGAAAACCGTGTCACTTAGAAACATTCCGTCTGAGGCAACGCTATCATGTAGAGTGCCTCTACAATAACCTCTCTCAGTTTTTTATAGCTCTGAGGCATTTACCCGTGGTGAAAGGTTTTCTGCTGCCCCAAAAATCATCAGAAGGAGGCAGTGTAAAGTTGCAAAGGGGTGTAACTTTTGTCCTGCTCCTGATGCGACCAAACTGACTATTCCAATGCGTCTGAATGGGTATATTTATGCTAGGCATGGTCCTATTTCTCACCCAAACATGTCGAAACAGTCGGAGCTACATTGTACCGACGATATCCCTGAAGAGTCCAAAGTGCAAAAAGGCAGCAATCTTTGACGAGATGTTACTCAAAAATTGTGTCACTTAGAAACATTCCGTCTGAGGCAACGTGATCATGTAGAGTGCCTCTACAATAACCTCTCTCATTTTTTTATAGCTCTGAGGCATTTGCCCATGGTGAAAGGTTTTCTGTTGCCCCAAAAATCGTTAGAAGGAGGCAGTGTAAAGTTGCAAAGGGGTGTAACTTTCGTCCTGCTCCTGATGCGACCAAACTGACTATTCCAACGCGTCTGAATGGGTACATTTATGCTAGGCATGGTCCTATTTCTCACCCAAACATGTCGAAACAGTCGGAGCTACATTGTACCGACGATATCCCTGAAGAGTCCAAAGTGCAAAAAGGCAGCAATCTTTGACGAGATGTTACTCAAAAACTGTGTCACTTAGAAACATTCCGTCTGAGGCAACGTGATCATGTAGAGTACCTCTACAATAACCTCTCTCAATTTTTTATAGCTCTTAGGCATTTGCCTGTGGTGAAAGGTTTACTGTTGCCCCAAAAATCGTCAGAAGGAGGCAGTGTAAAGTTGCAAAGGGGTGTAACTTTTGTCCTGCTCCTGATGCGACCAAACTGACTATTCCAACGCATCCGAATGGGTACATTTATGCTAGGCATGGTCCTATTTCTCACCCAAACATGTCGAAACAATCGGAGCTACATTGTACCAACGATATCCCTGAAGAGTCCAAAGTGCAAAAAGGCAGCAATCTTTGACGAGATGTTACTCAAAAATCGTGTCACTTAGAAACATTTCGTCTAAGGCAACGGGATCACGTAGAGTGCCTCTACAATAACCTCTCTTGGTTTTTTATAGCTCTAAGGCATTTGCCCATGGTGAAAGGTTTTCTGTTGCCCCAAAAATCGTCAGAAGGAGGCAGTGTAAAGTTGCAAAGGGGTGTAACTTTCGTCCTGCTCCTGATGCAACCAAACTGACTGTTCCAACGCGTCTGAATGGTTACATTTATGCTAGGCATGGTCCTATTTTTCACCCAAACATGTCGAAACAGTCGGAGCTACATTGTACCGACGATATCCCTGAAGAGTCCAAAGTGCAAAAAGGTAGCAATCTTTGACGAGATGTTACTCGAAAATCGTGTCACTTAGAAACATTCTGTCTGAGGCAACGGGATCACGTAGAGTGCCTCTACAATAACCTCTCTCAGTTTTTAATAGCTCTTAGGCATTTGCCCGTGGTGAAAGGTTTTCTGTTGCCCCAAAAATCATCAGAAGGAGGCAGTGTAAAGTTGCAAAGGGGTGTAACTTTCGTCCTGCTCCTGATGCGACCAAACTGACTGTTCCAACGCGTCCGAATGGTTACATTTATGCTAGGCATGGTCCTATTTCTCACCCAAACATGTCGAAACAGTCGGAGCTACATTGTACCGACGATATCCCTGAAGAGTCCAAAGTGCAAAAAGGTAGCAATCTTTGACGAGATGTTACTCGAAAACTGTGTCACTTAGAAACATTCCGTCTAAGGCAACGGGATCATGTAGAGTGCCTCTACAATAACCTCTCTCAATTTTTTATAGCTCTTAGGCATTTGCCCGTGGTGAAAGGTTTTCTGTTGCCCCAAAAATCGTCAGAAGGAGGCAGTGTAAAGTTGCAAAGGGGTGTAACTTTCATCCTGCTCCTGATGCGACCAAACTGACTATTCCAACGCATCCGAATGGGTACATTTATGCTAGGCATGGTCCTATTTCTCACCCAAACATGTCGAAACAGTCGGAGCTACATTGTACTGACGATATCCCTGAAGAGTCCAAAGTGCAAAAAGGCAGCAATCTTTGACGAGATGTTACTCAAAAATCGTGTCACTTAGAAACATTCCGTCTGAGGCAACGGGATCACGTAGAGTGCCTCTACAATAACCTCTCTCAGTTTTTTATAGCTTTAAGGCATTTGCCCATGGTGTCAGGTTTTCTATTGCCCCAAAAATCGTCAGAAGGAGGCAGTGTAAAGTTGCAAAGGGGTGTAACTTTCGTCCTGCTCCTGATGCGACCAAACTGACTGTTCCAACGCGTCCGAATGGGTACATTTATGCTAGGCATGGTCCTATTTTTCACCCAAACATGTCGAAATAGTCAGAGCTACATTGTACCGACGATATCCCTGAAGAGTCCAAAGTGCAAAAAGGCAGCAATCTTTGACGAGATGTTACTCAAAAACTGTGTCACTTAAAAACATTCCGTCTGAGGCAACGGGATCACGTAGAGTGCCTCTACAATAACCTCTCTCGATTTTTTATAGCTCTGAGGCATTTGCCCGTGGTGAAAGGTTTTCTGCTGCCCCAAAAATCATCAGAAGGAGGCAGTGTATTAAGTCAGGATGAAAGCCTATTCACTCTAGGCGCCTGTTTTTGACCAAATCACACATGCGCCTTGAACAACTCTATCTTCAAGGCGCTTTTCTCTAATCTCTGTAACTCTCCAAATCCACTAAGGCACAAATTTTACCACTTGGGCTCAAGATATAGGTTCTTCATCCAAGGCGCCAGAATGGTCCAAAGGCGCATTTCACCTCTAACCTCACCTTTGACCTTACTTGGAGGCGCTAAACCTTTTGACATTTCAAGTAACTTCAAGAGAACTATTTTTCCTTAAGGTGGTTCACTCCTTGCAATTGGATGTATGGTACTTGTAACTCATTTGATTGAATTTGTAATGTTTCTTCTTCTTGCAGAGTAGATAAGGATGATATAAGCTTACTTCATGAATCGGAGTAAAAATCTCTCTTGGACTTGCTAGGTGAAAGGACTTGAACTTGAAGGACTTGAAGTTGATGAAGTGATCCTTCATGATGGCCTTTGACATTACCTTCTCGGAGTGTAGATGATAACACCTTCCTTGGATAAAGTGGATAACCTCTGACCTAAACTTTGAAGCTTGATGAATCTTGAAGATTGGGTTTCCTCCTACTCCCCTTCTGGGCTCCACTCCATCAAAGGCGTATTTAGTTGTCCAAGGCGCCAACATTCACTCAGGGGTGCCCAAAGAGAAAGTTTACAACTCTAAGGCGCTAAACTCTTATGCAAAAATGGTCATCATCAAAGGTGCAAAAATGGGTCTCTGGGCGCCAATCTCTACAAGACATTCCATCTCATTGCTCTCCTCCATTACAAGCGCTCACTTACCTCAATCTTGGGTGCATACCAACATCCCAACATCCAAATCACCTAGGCGCTCAAAACCTTCAAGACTTAAGGTGCATTTTATGATCAAACAAGGTATCTCCTGAACAAGGCGCTCATAGTCTCATCAGGGCATTAATCATCATCATGAGCGCTCATATTGTTCTAGGCGCACAGTTATCTCTGGAATGCTCAAGGCGCTCAAGGCGCACATACCCTTCTCTAGGCTAGTTTACACTTATTCAAGGCGCTCATTCCAAACTTACATGAACTCCTCATTACAAGACGCACAAACTAGATGATCCTAGGGCATAAGGGTGCTCATAGGAGTTGTTATGTGTCATTTTGGCCAAGGTTTTCCGAAGCAGTGAAGACATTAGGAAGGGGATGATCGTTTGGATAGTTTTGAATGCTTTATTTCTCCTTGTTTAAACTAGGCGCTCACTGAGGATTGGAGTAGCCTTTGCACCCTCACATCATGTTAATCAGCATTTCAGAGGCAATCATAGTATAGGAAGATTTGCGCCTTGAAGAAGAGAGTTATCTGGTGAGCGCTTAGGAGTTCTGGCGCCTAGGGGAAAGGTCTAGGTAGAGCGCCTTCAGACTTTGACAGTGAAGTGCCTTAAGGAGTTGGATGATGTTTTTGCCTAGAGTGGAGATGATGTTTTTAGCACCTTAAGGATGATGATGGAGCGCCTTGGAGTCAGGTTAGTCTGGAGCACCTTAAGAAGGTAAAGCACTTCAAATGTAAACACAAGTGTTTTGAGCGCCCTAATGAGAAGTTGTCTTGGCACCATAAGTTGTTCAAACGAAGATATGCGCCTTGGATAGTTGCAAAGACCTAATTTAGCGCCCAAGGTTGGAAGACTCTTTGTGAGCACCCAGTGTTTGAAAGCTCTTTGTGTTTGGTGCATTAAAATGAATTTGGCACCTAAGTAGTATTGAAACACTCAACTGAGCACCTAAAGCCCATGAGAGAAGTGATATGCGCCTTGATAGGAATATCATGGAAGATGAGTTTACTGAATGGCGCCTTGAATGACTTGGTTGATTAAGTGTTTTAGCGCCTAGATATGGGATGAATCATTGAGCGCCTTTGGTTGAGATGATGTCAGCACCTTTGAGATTATAACACCTTGGAGTCAAGTTCGAAGGAGCACCTTGAGAAGGTAAAACACTTCAAATGTTTTCAAGGAATTGGAGAAGTCACTTAGTGCCTAGAAGGAATTCCAGATCAAGAGGGTTGGAGCGCCTTGAGCTTCAAGTCAGATATGCGCCTAGACCTCTACCCTTTAGCAAGTTGAAGCCCTCTGAGCCTTGACAAAGTGAGAATGCCTTATAGTGAATATGCGCCTTGGGCAAGGTTGAATACAAAGTTGAGGAGTATATCATAATGAGTAAGTGCACTGTAGGGTTAGATGATAAAGACTAGTGCCTTGAGTGTCTTGGTCAAAATTTTGACGTGAGAAGTCTTGCAAGATCAAACCCTGGAGTGCGCCTTAGAGAGAACCTATTGATCCTTTGCTTTGACAAGATTTGGGCGCCAGAATGATCCTTAATAAATGGAATGTATCTACACCAATTTTGTGCCTTTAGGGAAGTGATGGTGGCCAGAATGATCCTTAATCTCATGTTTGTGCGCCTAGGTCTAGAAGCAAGATTTGAGCGCCTTAGGATAGGGTTTTTGCACCTTGTCTTGGAGAGTGAATTTGCGCCTTGGATGATGTTGAAGCACCTTGGGATGAAATGCGCCCAAACTTATAGAGGGCCTTCAGTGAGGGAGTTGAAGAGAGTGCTTAGAGGAAGGATAGCCTTAAGATCAAACTAAGTACTTACAAACCTAAGATTAGCACCTTATTTGAAGTTATACACCTATTCTGGCGCCAGAGAGTGAGTTTGAGTGTGAAGAAGTGAATGTCTACGCCTTGAAGGGGATACAAAGGGAAGATGATGCACCTTGATGGGTTGATGATGGAAATTTGCGTTTTGGAGCTAAATGTGCGCCTTGAATCTAAATGATATTTGAGTGCTTAGAGGTAAATAGGGGCGCCTTTGAGAATTCTTTGTGCTTTAAGGAATGGATTGTGGCGCTTTGGACTAAGGTAAGTCCTGAGCACTTCCAATGATTTTAAGGAGCGCCTTGAAGGAGACAGTACCTAGAGAAGAAAAGATGTCAAGTTTTAACACCTTGGAAGAAATTCCAGATAGTGGCGCCTTCATAAGGTTTTCCAAGTTGGCGCCTTGGTTTGGGATGATCGTGCTAAGAAAGAAAATGCGCCTTCAGCAAGGTCACATCAAGTCCAACATGTCAATACTCTTCATCACTAACGTCATGTTGAAATTTCAAGGCATCTATCCATTCAAGTTCTCCGAGGAATATCTTGCAAGTAACTTCAAGTTCTCTGAGGAATATCAAATGAAGAATGAGTTAGCCTATTCCTCATTCCCGGAGGCTAATTCGAAATAATGAGGGAATGAATTGGTTTTTGACTAACTTAACTTTTGTTTTTTGCAGGAACAAAGTCAGAAACTTGAAATTAGTTAAGTCTGGATGCTAAACTTGACTAAGGCAGGACTCCTAGAGTCAGGGCGCACTTTCTTGCTTGCTCAATGTCAAATGTGCACCTAACCAAGAATCATGGAGCTTTGAAGCACTTTAATCACATCAACTAGGGCGCCTAAGTGCATAGAGGTACAATGAATCTTCCGAAGAACATGGATAGACAACTAAGTCTCCAACTTGAGTCTTCTAAGTGAATTGGATGATGAAGAGAGTCTAGTCATTTTGGGCGCTAGTATCAGGATGAATCATCCAAAATGGGTGCCTAGAACTAGAAGGCGCCAATGCATGAGTTCAAGGATCCTCCATTGGAGCGCCTAGCCCAGATGGCTATAGATTGAAAGTTTTAAAGCTAAGTGATGTCTCTTAGGTGAATTCCTAGCCCAGGTGCATGTGTTGGGAAAAACTCTTTGGCTCTGGCACCTAGAATTGGGAGCTTTGTAAGATGCACCAATTGATGAAACATTTCCATTTTGCGCCTAGAATAGAACTCTCTCACATAGTTGAAATTGGCTTGATAGAAGGAGATAAGTCTTAAGGACTAGTTTGGCGCCTCACTTGCCTATCTCACCTTTGAAATGCGCTTTGGTTGATGATCATCATTGATGGCGCCTAGTGAAATGTAAAGCTATTTGCATCTCCAGAGGATCAAAATTGGATTAGGAGATCATCCTTGCAGTTGAAATTGACAGAGAAGTGTTAAAGGAATCACTTCAAATGGGCGCCTAAGCTAGTTGAGGTGCATATCAATTCCACTGTAACTCCAGACTGACGCTTAGGATCCAGTCATCTCCTAAGGCGCAGTTCCATTCACCCATGACCTCGCTTGGCGTCTAAAACTTGGAAACTCCTTTGGAAAGCTCCTGTTGCGCCTAGAAGATGAGTTTGGGATATCAACTTGCAAAAGGCTTAGAAACTCTTCAAAGATGTTAGGCACAATCCCATGGCACTGGAGCTCAGTTTTGGCGCCTTCAAGGAATAGCACATGAAGGAACTTGGGAGGTCAGGTGCTTGTAAAAGGGAACACCCTGGAACATCTTCCAGGGGTTGAAGTAGTAAGAAAACATCAAGTGAGTCTAGGCGCACTCCCTTGTGTGAACAGTTTAGCTCTGGCGCCTAGCCACAGAGTGAGCCAGAGGAAGTAGTTTGGACATTAGAAGATAGGCGCTCATTCTACAATGAAGCATTCCACCTTCCTAATCAACAAAGACTTGCAAGAATTGACAAAGGAAGCTAAGGCGCACCTTCTACTTGTTTCCACCTCTAGAATGCGCCTAACCTTGAAAGGGGGTTCAAAGATGTTTGTTAGACCTTTTCACTCAAGGCACTCACCTTAGGCGCACTTTCTAAGTCCTTGTCACCTCAAGGAAACACCTAGTTTGGAAGGCGCTTGCCCTGTTCTCCACTCCTTTCAATTGGCGCCTAGAACACAGAATACATGAAAGGAGCGCCTAGACTCCAGAGGGCTCATTTGGGCGCCTAGCATTTAAAACACTTTCATAATGATGATGTTTTGGCGCCTACTCTTGGAAACAATCCAGAGCATCCATAAACTCTAATTGGCGCCTAATGTTGACAAGGCGCAACTTCAGGAGGAGGTCACCTCAACTTGGCGCCCAAGTCAGAAAAACCTGTAAATCCTTCAAATATGCACCTACCTTGTGAGGTGATGAGTTGAACATTCCAAATCTTCAAATGTTGCTCAAATAAGGAAGACATTGTAACATCAAGGCTTCAAGGCCTGTCCTTGTATTTCCATTGAATGAGTTGTACTTCATGCTATTGAAAGCATTTTCCATGTAATAAGACATTGCAAGTTGATTGAATCAAGTAACAAGACAAGTACCCAACTCTAATGTTGTTTCATTCAAATAGTTATCTTGATGTATATCTTTATGTTATTGAAGTAGTTGATGAATTGTTAGCAAGTAAAAGTGTTTAAGTAAGGAAAATTTTTCGTAGAACTAGTTGGGTATCTTACACTTACACCATGCCTATCCATCAAACATCACAATGCAATCAAAATCCTAACAACATGCCCATGATCCAAGATCAAGTGCAATCATGCAAAGATATTATCAATCACAAGCCTATTAAGAATGAACTAGAGTCTTCTAGTACCATACTTTTCCATCAAACACCATCATGTAATCCATGGCCTATCAAGCCTATCAAAGAAAATGCAAACATCCTATGTAATACAATCAGACTTTAAATATTTGAAGTAGCCATCTACAAATATCCATTCAAAAGTGGATTTATAATGCAAGTATGGACGCCATCAATAAAAAAGATTTGTATTAACCAAATATCCATATACGCATACATCAATATCTGTCGATATAAGTATAACATATATACAAAATAGCCATATAGGCTTACAAGAATGCCATATAGGCATAAAATGTCAACTATGTACAATACAAAATATATGTCCACAAATGCCATATAGGCATACAACAGAGGAACACAATAAAAAGTCATTCCCCTCTAGCTGGTGAAGAGAATAAATCACGAGCAGCCTTTGATCTTCTAGGGGATGGAGACATGCATGTGGGTGGTCTACTACGAACCCGAGGGCTACTCCTCCTATTTAGTTCTTCCTGCACCTTTACCTGTTACAAAAAAAAGTATAGATATTAATATATAGAAATTACATGTTATAAAAAAATGAAACATTTAACAAAATAATCACTTACCGCTAACATATAATCTGTCTCCTCGCTTGCCTCAGTAGCAGGAATAGGCCCTGGTGATGTCATGTCCTATAGAAACCATCCAGATAGAAATTAAACTTCAAATCAATAATCTTTTGATTTTTCAAAAATAGACAACTATAACAATGAATGTAAATTGAAATTTACTAATCTGCCTCATACCCCTGTCAATGCCATAGAGCTATGAATCGCAGAGGCCACACCCTGCTCCATTGCCCTATGAACATGGGGAGGTGTATCCGCAGCCTGCATCATCTGGAAATAAAACAACATTATTCAATTACGAAAACTATAATAGTGATGCAAATCATGGCTCCTAACATACACACACGCTCATCTAAACATGGAAGTACACACAATAAAACACACAAATCACATACAAAAATTTAGTAAGTACAATTCATTCATTAAACTATTTATTTTATTACCTCCGTAAAGCTTTGAAGTCCACCACCGCTGGCAGGTGTTGCCATGAAATCTACAGTGTTAACCTATTCAACATCCAAAATCAGAAATTAGAATACCATTCATATAACGATGCTATTCACATGTAATATTTATAATTGTTTACTAGTTACATACCTCAATAGTAGATGATCTAGTGAAAAATGTAGGTGGAGAACCACTGAAAACTGCATCGACGCTATGACCCTTAAATTTCATTAAAATCATCAATTTAAATTAGTTAATCTTGTATTTCAAAAATAAAATTTAATAAATTAAATTCAATAAACTTGCTAATATTTACCTGAGTATCAAGGCCGAAATTCTCACTTAGGAGGGTATCTGTCATCACCATATGCTCAGCTGCAGATGTAGCCTGTGCACCTGCGTCCTGACTGTCCATGGGGTCATAATCACAGGCTGACCCGCAAGCCTGGCAAGTATGCAGTGGGACCCTACTCCTCGCACTATCTCCCAACCCACTCTATGTTGTAGGATCGGCATGCTCTATGATGCTCTGGGTCAAGGCACTAATCGACCTCAGTGTATCGACCTCAACACTCTCCTTCACAATGGAAGGGATAGAAACATGCTCATGGGCTGGTCTGCTGATTACTCATCTCACTACCCGTTGTGGGTCAAGACGTGCCCCTGGTCTATCCTGTGCTGAGCCCCCACCTCTACCCTGGAAGTCCCGCATATCAAAATAGTTTGGCACTTTATTGAGGACAAACTCGGAGTAGAGTTTCCTCAAAAAGTATTGCGGGACCTCATTGTTATTGCATGGAGGATGGTCAAAAACCATCCACCACCTCTGCCCGAAATTGTCCCTTATTGCTTGGTTGTTGCACCAATGGATAGGGAACCTCTTGCATGTAATGGGTGGAGGTTGATTTGTTTGTGGGTTTGTGAAAATTGAATACAAGTCTACTTTTGTAATTTGTAATTTTTTGACATCTTGGTATGACAATTTATCTGCATAGTAATCTCTAAACTCTCTCTTTTTATCGGTCCAACTAGTTATTTGCTTGCTAATTGAATTTACATTTGATAACATAGACTCAAGAGATTCAGCAAGCGTGGACCTATGCAAGGTTGAAGTGGAAGGATCTTTCAACCTTGCAATTATATCTTCAATTTGTTTTTTGTTGTTTTCAATTTCCCTCATTATATTATCTTGTGTTCCAGGGGCATGTCGAGGAATGAATGGAGGAGATTGTTGTTCTGCAGGTATTTCTTCCTCAAGATTTTGTGGATTTTGAGGAGGAGGAGGAGGTGCATTAACATTTCCTACAATTAATAAAATATACATCAAAAATCAACAAAAACCTACCTATTTAGGAAGAAATTCAAACAAAAAAATAAAGATAACTCACCCCTTTGGCGTGCTCGACGTCGCGGCGGCATTTCGGCGATGAATCGACAAGTCTTTTGTGTTGAATGGCGTTTTGTAGAACGCGAGCACATTTTTGAAGGGTTTTATGCCACGGGCGGAGGAAAAACTCATTGAAATGAAATGACAGCGGGTTTTTTTTTATAAATAGCACTTTATAACGCGAGCGTGTTATAACGCGCTCGCGTTATGGCTCGGCAATGATGAGCCTAAGGCTTGTCATTGCCAAGCCATAACGCGAGCGCGTTATGCCTTAAATTTTTTTGAAAATTTTTTGGCCACTTTTTGGCCCCCCATCTTTTTGCACTTACCCCTTTCCCTAAGTTCTTCATATCAAATTATACTATAAGTTGAGACTTCATAGCCCAAATAATATTCTTCTTGTTACTAAATAACATGTCATTAACACAGAACAAGATAACAATAAAATGATCACCATCATGTTTGAAATAAACACAATGATCTAATAAGATCTAACATACCTCAACTTCAATACATAAGTGTCAAATTTATGATACCACATCCTTGGGGGTTGTTTAAGACTATAAAAATATTTCAACATAAAAACCAAACCTTTCTTATCCTTTACCTCAAAATGCTTTAGTTGTCCCATGCAGATCTACTCCTCTAAATCCCCATGTAGAAAATTTGTTCTCACAACCATTTTTTAACCTTAAGTAGAAACACAACAATAGAAGATAACATAAATTTGATGGATGTCAACTTCACAAAAAGAGATAAGATCTCACTGAAATTAAATCTCTCTACTTGGGAATAGCCCTTAGCTATAAACCTTGCTGTGTGCTTCTCAAGTGTGCCCTCTAAACTTTCTTAGACTTGAAGACCATATCATAAACAACAAGTTTCTTATCTTTAGGAAGATTCACCAAGTACTATGTAATTTTCTTCTCCAATGCAACCATTTCTTCATCCATGGCCATCTTCTATGACTTAAATTTTGTATGCTCCATTGCTCCCTTCACTATTCTAGGCTCACTCTTGGGTCATCCCACAATAATGGGTTACACTTTTTGGCCAAACTTGATAGTGAAATCAACATTTTGATCTAAATCTTCACTTTCTGACACCTATAGCCGCTAAACTATTAGGAATTTGAAGATGATGCGAACTAGTGATTTGTGAGATTTTATTTTTAGATTCTAAATATATATTTTTTTAAAAAAAATTGGAGTTAAATTGTAAAAAAATTTGTCTCTTTTGATAACTAGTTTTTAATAGTAAACAACATTTTTTTAAAGTGATGTGTATTCTGTAGCACATAACTTTTTTTCTACAAAAGATAAAATTTTGATTCTCTTGAATTTAGATTGGTAACACTGATATATAGGGCATGCATTTGGTTTTATAATGTTTTGTTGAATATTTTTTTTTAGTTAAGTTTTGAAGTCAAACCAAATATATTTAGACATAGGCATATTCCGTAAAACATAACTTTTTCTGTATGTATCAAAATTCAAAAAAAAAATTGTTGAAACAAGGACATCAATACCCAGGGCATAGATATTTTTCAAAAAAAAAAATCACTAATTTACTAATTTTCCATGTGTGTAGAACAGAGAACTTGATGTTCGGTGTAAAACCTACATTAACAAGAAATAAAAAATAAATATACTAATCAAATTAAATATATTTAAAATTATACTTTTTGGGAAGCTTATAATAAGGACTACATAATTAAAAAATATAAATTTTAAATGAATTCATTTGATCCCCTCAAAGGTAAATCAAAAGTGGTTTTTTATCAGCATTTTGATAGGTGTAGAGGAGACTCCATTATAGGTATTGTTTAAAACTAGTGGGGTTATATCTAAGAGGGTTTGAATCTAAGGGGGTTTGATCAAACCCTCTTCAATTAAAATCCTTTAAATGGAACCTTTCAAGGCTTAAATCATTATATTTTCTAAAAATACATGATTTCAGCAAAAATTAGGATGTCCTAGAAAGTGTAATCTATTATTGTGGCAGCACCCTCTTATTAGTAGAGAAAGAAAAAATGCATCTAAAATAAAGTGGGATGTACATATGAGGTTGCATTATCTACTAAGTGAACCTCCTTAAGAGTGGGGTTTGAGGTTGTTCTTCTTTCTCCTCTTAACTCTCTAAATCCTCCTAATTAGGTCCTTAATGAACCTATTCAACCTTGGGTTCATTATCCTCCATCTTTGGCTTCTCCTACACCATTTTTTTCTCAAATTTAGGTTGTGTAGGGAAACAATAAGATCTAATGTTCTAAAGATATGATCTCCTTGAAGAACATATTCTAATTATACATTTCCTTTTTAGTTTCAAGATTCCAAAGCTTGTACACTTTCACAACATCATTGTAGTTGATGAAGATACACTTCTCCACTTTGAAATATAGCTTGTATCTCTTCTCCTTATGCATGTTGATGCTTAAATTTGTAGCTCAAACACCAACATGGGAAATCTTAAGAATGTGAGACTTGACTCTTAAGACAACCTCCAGATTTTAAAGAAGTGAGTTCTTCTCTATGGGGTTTGTTGTAAAGGGAAGAAAAAAATAAGATTACAGATAAAAATCTTAAAACTAAATCTTCTAAGGCGGTGCACTAAGAATATATATTGTGATTCAAAACTAGAACACAGTGATCAAACCCTTAAAGATTTACTTCCAAGTTAAAGAGCATAACACATGATTAACAGTAATAGAGATATATCATAGATTTATCAAAGGCTCAATATAGAAAAATGCAAGAAAGATTCAGAAAAACACCATAATATGCATAGAACACCACTCTCTCTTCATTGATGGTCAGGAGAACAAAGTACATGAGGCAAAGATGCACAGATTACAATATTCAATCCCTCCTGAGAGGTATCTATTAAGGCAAATGATATTTTTCTGGTCCAACAGCAAAAATAACTCAAAAATCTTTTTTTGCATCTAAATCCTTTTTCTCTATTCCATACTCCATTATATATAGGATGAAATGAAGCTCCAAGACTCCTATGACTGTTTGGATCCTAACTGCCTACTACAAGCATCTCCAGTTAACTGAGCATTTGGTTATCAGCTCATGTGATGTGAATCTCCTTTGTATCCTGGGTCGCCATTCTTTTCCCTCCGTTGCAACATACTCTGACTCTTTAGATATGATAGATTCTCCTGCCTTTCGCTAAGTTGCCTCGACCAATGGCGTAATAGATATGCCTTTAAACACAAATTCTAACTGCCTATGTTGTTAGGATAGATGGAACCTCTCGCTGCTCCCAAAAAGACTCATTAGGTAATACGTGGCGGCTTCGTTCTCTTTGAGGAGAAACTATTCAAAAGCTCCCTTCAAATGAGCGTGGTGATGACACATGGGGCTCTCAGCAGTGTTTCTACTTAACAAAAAAGACTTCTAATCTTTCTGACACGTGGCAAACTCTACAGCATTTCATTTAGAACACATGGCAGATTGGTGCTTCTTCCTTAAAACTTTTTCAAAGTTCCCCTTCAGATGCCTGCGGCCATGACAAGTGGCATCTCCCGTGCTTCAATATATTTTAAAACCTTGGGCCCCACCAATACACGTGACAAACCCCATGGGACTTAAGGGCTTATAAAAGAGACCTAATAGAAGACACGTAGTAAACTCTGCAGATTCCTTGATGAGACACATAGCAAGCATGCACTCATTTAACAAAACTTCACAGAAGCTTTTCCCCAAAGACCCACCATTGAGACACGTGGTAGCTTCCGTAGATACTCAAAAGCTTATAAAGGAAACATAGAAACACACGTAGGTGCCGAAACTTGGTGCTATCCATATAGATTCATTCCTTGCAAAAAGGTGATAAAAAATGGTGCCCGAATACTTAAACATGGCTCCCTTTGTTACTTCTTCATATGTCAGTGATAAAACGCAGCAGAGACATCTGGCATGCCCAAGGCTTTGTCAAAAGACTCTTAATACTTTCCTTTAGACTTTGTGCCACCGATAGACTTTGCCACATGGAGCTTTGACACTTGTTCAAAGAATCTCTTCACCACTGACTCTTCAAATGAGCGTCACTGTGTCACTTGTCACATCCCACTACTTTGAGACTCTTTCTTCTTTATTTACTACGACTCTTCATACATATACAAAATATAGAGTTTTTTTATCCTACAATTCTTGGCGACTCACAAGGGACTCTGTGCCTGCATAGAGAGAACCCATAATCTTTCGCAAAAAGAAACAAAACCAAAATTGAAACGCAACAAAGAGCTTCAGAGTTTTTGTAATGTAGTCTAATAATCAGACCATTCAACATTAGTTAGGCAACTCCTCTTCTGAAGAGCTTGGAAAGCAAGATCTAACTCGATTATCTCTCTATGGGAAAATGTTTACAAACTTTACACAATAGCACGTAGCTGAAACTCCAATTGAGCCATTGGTAGTAGAATTGATTCTACCTTTGTCACACTAGATGAATCACTTAGACTCTAAAAAATTGTCTGATCATTCTGTATAGTAGAGCTTTAATCTGGTCTATCATCAAGACTGTGTTGTCATTAGGAAATGGTGAGGGGAGTCCTAATTGGACCAAATTTTCAATGTGTCCCTTCATACCTTTGATTCCTTCTTTCAATACATTCAATAGAGACTTATATTTTGTAGCACCTTTGTTGCAACTGAGGATTTCATTCACCTTTTCTGCTGCTGCCATTCTGTCATTTATCCTTGCTACGTGTAAGGTCTCATCAATAGCATCATAGAACTTCTGGATTAGGAGTTGAGAATCTAAAACCTTTATAGAAACTGAAGATAAAATTGCCTCAACAGAAGACTCCACCCTCTCACACAGTTGTTGGGCATTTAGGAGGAACTTGAGGGATGGTGTCAACTATGATACATTACTAGAGATTCTTTGCCAAGATGACACATACAACTCCTTAACCATAGTTATAACTCCAACATTCTAAGGTTGTTGGCTGAGTTCAAGAGTCAATTGCTTCACTTTTTTTGTTTTTCTGATAAAAATTGGGTCTGTAAAATATTGACCTGGTCCTTCTCACCTTTAAGACTCTGCTAAAGCTAAGACACTTCCTCAGTTTGATTACCACATTTTTTCTCTAAGAGAGCCTTCTCCTTCTCCAGTGCACTCATAGCACCTTTGGTTTGTGCCAATTTAGATTGCATCTTGGTCACCTTTATTTATGATGTCTGATGCACCTCTTGGGACACAATAGCCTTGATCTTCTTATTCAATGTATCAATATTAAGATTCTTGGCCTTGATCTCCACAAAGATCCCATCTATTGTGGATTTAGTCTTAGCCAAATATGCCTCCACCTTCTGTAGTTTCCTAATGACCTTGAGATAGTCTGTGGTCACTGTTGCTGAAGTTTCAATCATCAATTCCACCTTATCCCATGGTCTGAACTGAGTCAAATCTATAGCCATGGCATTCATTGTATAGTCCTCTGGCCTCATTTGTTCAAGTGGCTTCACTACATTAGGATTCATGTGGGCTATAGTTAAGGACTATTAGGCAAGATCAAACAGGGATCTCATTTGGGAAGTAGTAGGGGTTTTGCCTTATTTTATTCTTTTCTTCTCCCTCCTTGACTTTCTTGCCTTCTTAGCAACTTCTGCTTGGCTTTAAAAAGTGGGAGGAGAGGCTATTAAGCCACCAGCAAATGGGAGGCCTTGGGGTAAGCCATAGGATGTGGTAGTCATTGTTTGTTGGCTTGGGTTTTGTGGTTGGGTGGCTCTTCTAAGCATTGATGGAGAAAAGAATGGTAAACTGAAAGTTTAGGGAACTAATAAAGATGTGGAACTAGGAGGAGGTGAGAAATATTATAGAGGCACAGTAGTTGTAATAGGAGATGTAGAAACTTGAGGCATTTGTGTGGCTAATCCCAAAAAAGAAACAAAATGAGAAGGAGGAGGTAAAGAAGCACTTACTTGTCGGGCTGTCGTGGTTGCAGAGATCTATTTCTGTTGAACCTCTTCTAACTCTTCCTCTTCCTCTTCCTTCTGCAAAACCAATTTGTGTTTCCTCTTAAAAAGTCTAACTACTAGGTTCTCAGTTGCGTCCTCTGTCATTGTTTGTTGTAATGAAATGAGTGATTCATGTGAAATTGTTGCTCCATGGTCCCTAGATGCTGAAGCTATTTTGACCTTGTGAGATGGCTATTGTGTTGCCCTTTGTTGTTCAATAACATTGAGAGATTGTGGCCATGTAGTTAACTCAGGGTCTTTCTCAGATGTTTCTTCTTTTGACTTTTGCACTCTGGGATGTTGCTTGTATCCAGGCTCACGACTGGGGTCATATGATCATCATCCCACAACTTCTCCCATTTTTCATTTGATGCAACCTACCTGAAGGTCTTCTAAGGCTGAGCAATCTCTTGTTTGTATTTCTAGTATGCTGAGATCTTATCATTAATCAAGTCCTTTTTTAGGGTCTGCCTCAAACCATGAGTCATCTGTATTTTTGGATCATAATCTTTGATAGGAGTATAGAATGTCTCCCATGTTTTAGGGCCCTCACCAAGAATATCACTTAGTTCTCTATAGACATCTGGGGTATTATCCTGTGGTGATCTCCTCTGTTCACAGAATGATCAGCTTTCATGGATAAAGGTAGCATGGACCTTATTGTTTATGAGCCAAGAAGCCAGAAAGTTGTCAGGGTCATATTTCCACTGATTCTGCATCATAACCAGCCCATAGTTTGCCAGCTTCTTTTGTAGTAGAGGCTCTGTCTCTCTTCTCATGACTGTTATTCCACCCTTATTCCAAGGGATGTCATAGAACTTCTTTTTCTTCTTTTTGTTTCCAAATTAATTATCAATTATTGACAATTGGTGGGCCAATTCCAGGGCCAAAACTCTAGAAGTTAGGATCTTTGGGAGAAAAAAAGGTTCACCCGCAAAACCATGGACTCTTATCACTATAAAATGGGCTCCATAAAAATAGTCACAAGGAATTGGGGAATTTGTGATGAGGCCTCTCACCCTATTGGTCATTCTATTTGAAATCTCCTCATTATCTAATTGTTCATATATGGGGGCCATAAAACACTCCACAAACTCATATGGGTCAGAGGTTTCAAACAATATATGAGTCCATGTAGACACAAGAATAGTCTTTCTATGATCCACCTCTAAATCATACATATCTAAATTCATATACTGTTGGAATAACTGGTAATTTTGCTACAGAATCAAATGGAAGAGGTACGATGAATGCTTGAAAGTTTGCATGTGTTTGAAGTTAGCCAATTGATCACAGAGGGCGTGGGCAATAGGTTTCGCAAAATCAAACTTATATTCTTGAGCCTTTGTGACTTTTTGAGCTGAAAAATAGCCCCAAATTGCCAATCATGCACATTCGTGTCTTCATCTTGGCCAAAGATAAAGGCAAACATTGAACAAGTATCCTAAATGTCTATGGTCAACAAATGTTGAGCTAGGGGCAATGATGGCATCTGAGTGTTGTCTTCGTCAAGACGTAGCTCCTAATTTAAGAAAATTTGCTTGTCATACATATTCTGCCAAATATTCTGCATCTTAGCCACATCATAAAAATTGGCATCCTGATCATATATTGTATACGCCTAAAAATGACACGATTCAGTCTAAATAAATATTCTTAATATTTATTCCCTTCTAATTCTTCTATCAATAAATAAATAATCAAATTTATTTATTTGATTCATATTCCTTTAAATTAATTAAATATCAAAATATTTAATTATTTCTTCTAAGGTCAAAATTAAATAAAACCCTTTTATTTAATTAAATTCTTCCAAACAATTAAATAATTCTCAATTATTTAATTAAATCAAATTCATTCTTCCAAATTTAATAAATCAAATCAAATTTATTTAAATCCTCTCAATCTCCAAAAATAAAATACAATCAAATATTTTATTTATTCTTCCAAATCATGCACAAATAATTAAATAAATTTATTTATTTAATTTGCTTTCTTATCTTCTAAATTAAATAATACCAATTATTCAATTGTTTCTTCCAATAATATCTTCTCTAAATTTAAATAAATCAATTATTTATTTAAGTTGCCTTTTCTTCTAAATTCAGTTATCTCTAAATATAAATCAAGCTTTTTGCACATGCAATTAAATATTCCTAATATTTAATAAAGCAAAATATCTTCTTATTCTCATGCAAATCTATTCGTCTTGTTTTAAATCACTTAACTGATTATTATATTCTTTTAATTGCTTTAACTCATTCTTCTATTCTTGTTAATTCCTCTCATGCAAAAGAAAGCAAGACACATGCCTTCTTCTTATTCGTTGCACGTTCCTCAACTGTTCTCAATCGTTGATCTCCTCTTTCTCTCTATATCGTTGATCTCTTCTTTCTCAAGTCTATAAATTGAACCCTATTCCTCCATTTCATTCATCCAAGCTTTAAGTATCATTACTCTGCAGGAATTACAGCTCGCCTTTGGCACCAATTCCTTCATTGCTTGTGATCACACTCATTACTATGCACTGCTACCATCATTGTGAAGCTCCTCTTCATAGCTGTATTATCATAGCCATTCCCAATTGACATTCTTGAAGCATAGTAGGGAAGTGCACTCTCTGAGGGCCCTATGTCATACATGCAAGATCGATTGTGATAGGTGATCAATGGAAGCTTCAAATTAAGGAGGTTTGCTTTGTTGTTGTTCATTGTTTATTTGAATCTCTTTTGTTCACCATTTCATTGAGTTTTGGGTATCTTGATATTTGATATTATTGATTATTCATTTGAATCCAATTTTCCCTTAACATTTTTGGCACCCACCGTGGGGCCTAGCCCCAAATTTAATCCAAAAATTGAGTTTTTGTGTTTTAGAAAGCCGTACACAAGAGGAAACAGTGCATCTGACACATCCTAACATGTATCTGACATCTGTTACAGCCCATATGTTCCTATAGCACATACAGTCTCTGTTTCAACGCATATAATATATGTTCCAGTGCATATGTTCCTGTGGTGCATACAAACTCTATTTCGACACATTTATCCTCTAATATAGCATATATGTTATTTCGGCGCATACAGTCTTTGTTTCGGCACATCTGACCTCTGATACGGTGCATTTACTAATTCTGTGCATTTGTTCCATCTTGCAGCACATCTGTTCCATCCTGCAATGGATCTATTCCTCTGATTCAATGCATCTGTAAAGCTATGCATATGACCTCTGTTTCTGCGTATATGTGCTCTGAATCTGTGCATCTGTAAAACTGCACATATGACCTCTATTTCTGTGCATATGAGCTCTGTACTTGTGCATCTGATTCTGACATTGACTTTTTGAGTTTTGTTGCAGTTTTTCTAACGCTAACACTTTTTTGCAGGAATATTCTTGGATCCACTTGCAGGCTAGGTACTGGTTTAGAATCATATAGTTGCACTTGTTAACTCACACTTCGATTTCTAACGGGAAAGTAAATGGATTCTCATGCAAATCTCACATAGTCTTTAACTAGGAAAGTGGTAATTGAATTATTGCTATCTTGCATATCATTGAATCATTTCTATTGCTATCTTTTCAAAGTTAACAACTCATTGCTATCTAGATAAAATTGAACACATCATTGCTATCTTGGTAAAATTGAACCATTGCTATCTTGTTATCACTTCAAAGTTAACAAATTATGTGCTTGCCCAAGTAGATAGCTCATCTAGTTTTTCTCATTTTAACTAGGGGAAAAGAACCACTGTATTCTGTGTTTTGGGAATGATACCAGGCCTATGCTTTCCCCTATCTTGGGTGACCAAAATGCCAGACATATCATTTTTGCATGTGTTTTTCCTTTAGAGGGGCCTGCTCTTAGATACCGTTCATCCAAGTAGGAATGACCCTAAATGGTAATAGGCTAGATGCCAAGCCCTACCAAGCCACTATAAATAAATTGTGTTTGGACTGAAAGCTTCAAACAATGAGTGTAGTTGTACTATATCGACAGCTAACCTCCCCCAAAACCCTCCAAGGTGCAACCCTTGCATGCTGGGAGACTCCATAACGGAGAGTAGTGCTGCCACATGTATAACCACTCGAATGGTTACCTTTATTAAACTTGTTTGTCCTAGTGGCCAAAAACCCCTATAATCCATTTGAAGCCTAGGATTGTACTTGCTTTTCTTTTTAGTTCAAAAAGAGTAAAAAAATCACGAAAAAATAAAAAAACCATAAAAACATTCTTTGTGTTTGTTGTGTCTTCTTGCCATAATTGCAGAAAATCAAGTCAAAGAGATCATCTTGCAACAAAAGAAACCAAAAACATCAGAAAAATTGCTAAAATTTTGCAAAAACACTGAAAAAAACCAAAACTACGCATTTGTTATCTGAAGTTGCGCATCTGTCCTGACTTGCTGTGCATTTATACCGACTGGCTGTGCTTATATGACCTATTACTACACATCTACTTTTTACCAGTACTGCACATTTTTGTCAACTTTTTGTGCTTATATCCTCTACTACTGCGCATCCGTGATAGTGAGTATTTCCACATCTTTTCAGAGAAAAAAATTAGGTTTTCTAGGTACCCATTTCAGTCTTGTGTCAGTTTCTGTAGAGATGACGTACCAATTAGAAGTAATTGCTCAAGAACTCCAATACCTACAAGAGAAATTAGACTTCGATATCTCACCCCAAGATCGTATAGCAATTGCCCAAGAACTCCAAGTGATACAACAAGAAATGACAATCTTACAAGCTAAACAGACCAGTACTAGATACACCTTGACCCAAAAGCATACATCCTTTTGTCATCTTCATGATACTCTTGACAAGGCAAGCACCACCTCAAGTTGGAAAACATATACCACTCCATCTACTAGTCCTCCTTCACCATCTCCTAGAACGCATGGCCCAAAGCATACTAATCCTACCATGGAGAAATCCAAATCCACCCATCCATTACCTCATTCATCTACCCATACACCTATGTAGAATGTGATCCAAGGGCTACTCGAAGAGAGTCAACCATGTCCCCAAATTCTGGTCCTTGACCTTATCAAAGAGTCTTCAAACATGTCAAATCCTACAACCCCTTCATGTAACCCGTAACCTCTTGAGCATATTGAAGAACCTCCTACCATGCACCAAAGTCAAAGTACGTCGCACTTTCATGTTGTTGACCAAGAGCCTATCCAAGAGTCTTCTACCTCAACTTCAATTCAAGCACACCAAGAGTTATGTCAAGAGCACACTTTAGAACATATGGGAACATTCAACCTTTGTCTAAATCAAGATCAAAGCACCCCCATCTGACCCCTACATAACCTTTGTCTTTTCGATGATCCTATACCTATACATGAGCAAGAAGTCCAATTTCAAACCATTCATAACCTATATCTTTTCCATGATCAAGATACTACCTTTGATGAAGAAGCTATCCATGAGCAACTTGATCCTATACATGAGCTAGAAATCTAATTTTGGCCCCTCCATAATCTAAATCTTTTCTATGATCAAGATATTACCATTGATGAAGAACCTATACATGAGCACCTTGATACCATCACACTAAATCCTATCTATGATCAAGATCACATCAATGATGAAGAGCTTATCTGTGGTCAAGCAGACCATGATGATCCTCTAAGCCCACTTTATGTGTTACATGGTCTTGAGCTTATAACCCCATCTAGTCCTATCTAAGATCCAACAACTTCCACTTCCCTCGATGAGACACTTGCCTCCCAAGAAAGCGTAGAAGATCAAACCAAAAATACTCCTCCACCTTCCATTATCGACCATGTTGTAAATCCTCCACCATATATCCTTGGTCTTACCACCTTCATTCATGAGTGTTCCTCCTTAGAACACTAGCAACCATTATCCTCTATCTCATCGTCTCCATCCAATAAAGAACTTGTGTCTAGTGTTCCACCTACACATAATCCCGCTGTCCACTGCATACTCCAACATATGAACTATCAAGGTAAAGGCTTAGGCCTTCACGAACAAGGTATTTTGGAGCCTATCCATGTCAATGTTCCTCCTCCTTCATATGGCCTTGGATACATACCCCAAGGTGAACAATCTCAAGATGTTGGTACTTCCTCCACTCCTCCTAAGTCCAACACTTTTCATCATACATCCTATCATATCCCAAAGACATATGTCACCATTCCACCTCCATCTTTCTACAATTGTCAAAAGCATGTGACCATACACCTTCCACCATCCAATCTACCTCCACTACTTCCAACTCCTAACATCCCTCCATGCATTTTACCACTACTTCTCCCAACACCTTATCGATCCATCTATGAATCTTCTAAGAATCCCAATCATGGCCAACAAATGCACATGTTGTCTAAACAAAGAACTTCCTCAAACCCCACTTCCACCATCCCAAAGGATTTTAACAGCAAAAATCTAGATGCCTCTACCTATAAAGTCAAAAATCCTAAGAGTCCTCATGACCTAGGATACAAAAACCAAGAATCAAAGAAACATCCTTCTCAAGAGCTGCACACACCCACACACCTATATGCCAAGCTGAAAAAGGTGTGGGTCCGTATCTAACAAATGATTACTCTAAAAGCTGCACAAAAACTGCATACACCCAAGCCCATACCTTCACAGGTACTATCTAAAAGCAAAATGGCTTGGGTACCTAAGCAAAAAGCTATCAAGTCAAATGAGGCATCTACCTCTCAAGAATACCAATCATCTACTTTCTCCCATTCCATCCAAAAGTCTCAAATTCTTCCATCCCATATGGAAAGCAAAAATTAGAAAAATACTCAGTCTATGTGGATCCCTACATGCCTAAGTCATTCATCCACAAGAAAAAGTCTCCATTGCTTCCTACACTACTTTCCCATCACTAGCTTCAATGTTTATCATGGTATGTGCAACCATTGATCATGATTCCCTTCCATCCCACAAAAATTTCCATATACTTCCATCTCCCCTTCCTTCCACTATTATCCTACATGTCTTCCCGATCCTATACCTATGGTCCATGCTTTTGCATAAGCCTTCCCTCCATATTTTGCATCATTATCCACTATCACACTCTTCATAATCCAATATCTACCTTCTCCATCTCACTATCATGCAATCCCCTACCAACATCTATGGAGGCACTTGACATGGTCCATGCGACGACATCTTTCTAGTGGGACTATCACCTTTCATGGAGCCTGGCAATTGAGTCCCTCTTGTCCACTCTACATGTCCTATCCAAATGTTCAAAAAAAAAATCAAAAAAGTCAAGAAAAATCCCTTCATCCAACGGTGAAAATCTGGCAAATAGGTGCCTTGGATAAGTACCATGATGAAGAACTGGCAAATAGGCATCATGTGTAAGTTGATCTTCTATGTCACCTACACTTGGGGGGCACCTTGTTCATCAACCTATCACTCTTCTCCTATCAGTTTCCTTTCGTATTCCTTTTCCTATCCTATCCTACCTATACTGTCTAGTCTATCCATCCTAATCTTTCCATTCCTCTACTTTCTTTGGTCTTGATAAAGATTGGGGGCACAATGTTGACAAATATTTTAGGTGTCTCTTGACATACATTATCCCTCCCAAACCAAGCAAATCCTTCATTAATCCTCTCATCCTCCTATCATCATAAGTGTTGCCATGAAAAGTCCTAAGTATCCTACCTACAATGGGGCACGTTATTCCTATGTGACATAGTCCTTGGAGATCACATTCTTATTTCCTTATACCTAACCATCTGTATCTACTATCACCCATCCATCTACCTATCCGTGGTGTTTCCTTGTCATTAGTATCATCTGATCCATATCTGTCCCATATATGTTCTATATCTATCCATATCTATTCTATATCTATTCCATATCTGATCCATGTCTATTCCATATCGTGTCTTGTCTGATCCATATCTGTTCCATGTCATGTCTTGTCTAATCCATATAGTGTCTTATCTGACCCATATCTGTTCCATATATGATCCATATCTATTCCATATCGTGTCTTGTCTGATCCATATGTGTTCCATGTCGTGTCTTGTCTAATCCATATCTATTCCATATCTGATCCATATCTGTTCCATATAATGTCTTATCTAATCCATATCTATTCCATATTTGATCCATATCTGTTCCATATCGTGTCTCATCCGATCCATATCCTAGGTCCATCGAAGTCAATCCATGAACTACATTGCCTCTGCATTGTCACGTAAGCAAGGTCATATTCTTATGCACCGCTGAGGCTCCCACTTTCCTATCTGTCCCATGTCTAGTCCTATCTATCTGAGTCTGCAACACTTTATATCACCTAGGTCTTAGGTCTCCTAGGGTTTACCCCAAACAACGTTGCCTCTGCGTCGTCACGTAGGCAAGGCCATTTAGCAATGAGCCCCCGAGTCACTAGGTCAGTCCCTTAGGGTCCGTCTCACCAATAAGGATTGTGATATCTTCTCACCAGGCAAGCAAGCGCAAGCAAAGCCCACTTTCAACCACAAATCCTGATGCAAGACATTAACCTATCCAAAGAAAAACAAACAAACTCCTAAGGCCTTCTAAATGATTTTTACCCAAATTATGGCAAGAAATAAACACATCTAAATGCAAAAATGTTTTGTGGATTGGAAACATGGTTAAAGTACAGAGTCTTGATTTGTGCTATCATGCCTTTCTATGCTACTCAAGGATGCCAAAAGCTTGAGATGCTATGATGGGGGCATGATTATTTCTTTGTTTGTTGTTTGTGGATTAAACTTTAGTAATGTGAAGCCTTGTCTAAAGACATGATCAACAAAAGATCATTGAGGACATCAATGGTCTAACATGAAAGGGGGCAATCCTTGACTGTTGATATGCATGAAATACTCAGGTCATCTCAGTTCAATTATACCTCGATACTTGTATTAACTTGCTAAATCAAAATCCATGTAAGCAATGCTCAGGTCATCTCAACTCAATTATACCTAGATGCTTGTATTAACTTACAACATTCAAAAAAAAGTACCAAAAAAAATAGCCCAATGATGAAATAAGCACTTCAAAATACTTGCAATATCAAGATGACACATATCCATATCCATATCCAATTCATATCCATATCCGTATCCATATCCAATTACATCACATATTCGTATCTGTATCCATATCCATATCCCATGCAATAAAGATTCTATGCAGAGAATCAATGTTTACAAATAAAAGCTTGTGATTTCTTCTATCGAGTCATTCTTCTATCGATTATATTTCTATCTTTCTTTGTATCTCTCATCCCAATCCAATCAATCTGAGCAGTGATCAAAATGCAAGTCTATCCTTAAATCCATACCAATCCAGTCAAGTCAATCTTGTCAAATGATCCAATCACAATCAATGGTCTTGATCCTTGTCTGGTCGTAAACCAACTCGATCAGTTATAATCAAACATTTGTCTTATACAAGATGTAGCATTGTCAAAATCAGACCAATGTACGCGTCTTACACGACATGCTTCATTTCCTGAAACCAGACACTGCCTTCATGTTGCTCTAGGGATCTATCATTCCCCACCATGACAACACTATTGTATACCGTTATCAGTATATCATTGGTTTACCACTTGACAGGGGCAATACCTTGTTTGTTCTTGTATCATTTGTGCATACTTGCTTACTTGCTTATGTGTGTCATCATTCAATCTTGCATAGCATATCATTTAGCTCTTTCTTCATCCTTCTTCTTTGTGAGATTGTCCGTCTCACACCTTCTGCCTTCTTCCCGTCAATCTCCCGAGGGGGCATCCCATCACTATAACATGTACCAGAGGCGAACTGGGGCATGCATCATTATAAAAAATCTATTCTTTGAAGCAACGACGTAAACTGCATTGTATCAAAGAGGGGCAAAATGTATACGCCTAAAAATGACATGATTTAGTCTAAATAAATATTCTTATTATTTATTCCCTTCTAATTCCTCTATCAATAAATAAATAATCAAATTTATTTATTTGATTCATATTCCTTTAAATTAATTAAATATCAAAATATTTAATTATCTCTTCTAAGGTCAAAATTAAATAAAACCCTTTTATTTAATTAAATTCTTCCAAATAATTAAATAATTCTCAATTATTTAATTAAATCAAATTCATTCTTCCAAATTTGAATAAATCAAATCAAATTTATTTAAATCCTCTCAATCTCCAAAAATAAAATACAATCAAATATTTTATTTATTCTTCCAAATCATGCACAAACAATTAAATAAATTTATTTATTTAATTTGATTTCTTATCTTCTAAATTAAATAATACCAATTATTCAATTGTTTCTTCCAATAATATCTTCTCTAAATTTAAACAAATCAATTATTTATTTAAGTTGCCTTTTCTTTTAAATTGAGTTATCTCTAAATATAAATCAAGCTTTTTGCACATGCAATTAAATATTCCTAATATTTAATAAAGAAAAATATTTTCTTATTCTCATGCAAATCTATTTTTCTTGTTTTAAATCACTTAACTGATTATTATGTTCTTTTAATTGCTTTAACTCATTCTTCTTTTCTTGTTAATTCCTCTCATGCAAAAGAAAGCAAGACACATGTCTTCTTCTTATTCGTTGCACATTCCTGAACTGTTCTCAATCGTTGATCTCCTCTTTCTCTCTATATCGTTGATCTCTTCTTTCTCAATTCTATAAATTGAACCCTATTCCTCCATTTCATTCATCCAAGCTTTAAGTATCGTTACTCTGCAGGAATTACAGCTCGCCTTTGGCACTAATTCCTTCATTGCTTGTGATCACACTCATTACTATGCACTACTACCATTGTTGTGAAGCTCCTCTTCATGGCGGTATTAACATAGCCATTCCCAATTGACATTCTTGAAGCATAGCAAGGAAGTGCACTCTTTGAGGGCCCTATTTCATACATGCAAGATCGATTGTGATAGGCGATCAATAGAAGCTTTGAATTAAGGAGGTTTGTTTTGTTGTTGTTCATTGTTTATTTGAATCTCTTTTGTTCACCATTTCATTGAGTTTTGGGTATCTTGATATTTGATATTATTGATTATTCATTTGAATCCAATTTTCCCTTAACATATATTATACCCAACATCTCATGAATTGCCTTTGGAGTAATATGAAGCATAAAGTTATAAATCTAAATAGTTGTAGTTGGGGCATCAAAGTGAATTACACATAAGCAAACCAACTCTAGATAGGAGTGGATGAATAGAACCATGAATTGTGCTAGACCAGAAGTCTAAATTCTCATACCAAAAGTTTCAAACTTACCTTGCTTTGCTTAGATAAGGAATCTTGCATGCGCCCCCTCTCTCAGGTTCTTCAAATTCTTTGAAATTATGGGGTCAAATACTCCATTTGCATATTCTAACACCTGGGAAGAGTTTACAGCCTTACTCTTTTCAAGAACTCCGGTCTTTGGTAGGCTAACCCTAGTCTACGCCTTAGCCGAGGCATATGGTTTGCTCTTTTTCCATTTTTTGGGCAAATCGAAAAGACTCACTTGCTCACCGCCTCTTGAAGATTGGCCTTCTTCCACCATTTCTACAACTCCTACTTGAGTTTGATTTTTGCACTAGAATTTTAAAAACTCAGGCTCTCTTAGAAGAAATTCTATGACAACGATATGATAATGAAGAGTTGAAGCATGTTTTTGAAACTTCGCCTTTAATGGGAATTAATGTCACGCATTAATGAGACCATCACTTTTTATTAAATGAGTCTAATAAAATGCATCGAAATGGCAGTTATATGATTCTCTAGAGCTTAAAGCAACTCTTGTACTAACTCATCATTAATGTGGTGATCTCTTTAAAATGATTGGTCATCATCCTAGACTTATGAGTCTTTACTAACGATTTCACTAAAAAAACACCTAAGAGTTTGATAAGTTGAGGACATGTGTTCAAGGAACACTTATTTGAAAAAGTGGGAAAAACAAACTTAAAAGGAAATAAAACATAAGGAAACTATGCTAACTATAATACAGGGGCAACATTAGTTTCTATGTAAAGTATTTGAGAAAGATCCCATTGACAAGAATTTCCAATGGCTCTCCCTCCATAGTCTCTAGTTCATATGCGTTGCACTTCTTACAGGCAATGATCTTATAGGGGCTCATCCATAATGAATCAAATTTGCCATGACGTCTTGGTTTTGAGGCTCTTTCATCCCACTTTAAGACCCAAGAACCAACCTCAAAATATGGCTCTAAAGTCTTTTGATCAAACCAAGTTTTCACAGTTTATTGACGATTTATCAGAGACTCATGGGCTAATTCCCTCTTCTCTTGCAATTCCAATAGTTTTGCAAGCCTCACATGCATCAGGTCATTTTCTTCAATTTCCATCTACTTGATCAACTATAAGGCAGGAATCACTATTGACAACGACATTACTACACTTTTCCCATACAAAAGTGAACATAAGGAGACACTTTAATCACTTGTTTTGGTGTGATTCTGTCAGCCCATAATGTTGCATTGAGGTGCTTATGTCATTCCCTCTAATGATTTGTCCCCATTCTTTTTATGAGCCTGATCAAATTCTTATTTGTTGACTCTGCTAGACCATTCCCTTGTGGATAATAATTAGATGAAGTCTTCAAATAGATGCCATTTTTTAAAGCAAATTCAGATAGTCTTGATCCTAAGAATGCCTTAGCATTATCAGATATAATAGTGCGAGGGGGCCTGAATCGGGAGGTTATTCCTTCAATAAAATCCAGAATAACATTCTCAGTGGCTTCTTTCAACGGGATAGCTTCACTCCACCTAGTAAAATAATTTGTTGCAGTAAGGATCCACTTGTGTCCTGAGATTGAAACTGGATTAATCATTCCTATAAAATCCAATCCCCACTGAGAAAAAGGTTTGTCTACAACAATTGGAATCAAAGGTAAAGCTACATTTCTCCTTTTACCAACATAGAACTGGCATGCCTGACATTCCTTAACCATTTTATGGCAATCAAAAAATATCGAAGGCCAATCGTATACAGTTTGAGTAATTTAAATGGCAATAGTCTTTGCAGAATAATGTCCTCTTGATATCCCATGATGTAATTCATGCAATATCCTTTGAGCCTCATCCTTTTCCACACACCTGACCAAGATTCCATCAAAATTCTTTCTAAAAAGGACATGATTAATCAAGATGAAATTAGATCCTTGTTGTCTGTAGTATCTTCCCTTTTTAGGGGAAAGTGTCTTAGGGAGTCGACCAATTTGCATAAATTGTATTTTGTCACTAACCCAAGACTCTGGATCATTTTCTTGTACTTTTAGTATAGTCTCTTCTTCATCTTCCCTCTCTACTGACAATTCTGAGTCTTGAGCAATATATTGGCAGAGTCCTCTTCCTCTTACCAATTTAGTAGGCTTTACTTCCACATCATACTCTAAGATTTTAGTTATCCAATTGGCTCTTTTCTCAGTGATTGCTCCCTCCATAATGTACTCTCTAGCACTTGAATGAGCTACTAGTATCAAAATCTTATTTCCTGTCACTAAGTGTCTAAATTTTTTCAGTCTTTTAACTATGGCATATGCTTGCTTTTCAACAAAATTATACTTGGATTCATATTCCCACAATGTTCTAGAAAAGAAAGCCATAGGATGTTATCCTTCTTCTTCTTGATCTTTTTGGGTTAAGATGGCTGCTATATTATATTCTCCCCCATATACATACATTATGAAGTCTTTAGAAAAGTCTAGATTACACAGTACTAGGGAAGTTGAGATTACCTTCTTTATATTTTCAAAAGCTTGTCTACCTTCGGTTGTCCACTTGAAATTTGGATCCTTCTTCAACATCAGAGTGATAAGTCTAATTAACCCTACAAAATCAAATATAAATCCACTGACAAAGTTGATCTTCGCCAAAGAAAATTGCACTGCCTTCTTATTGACAGGTAAAGACAAATCCATTATTGCCTTAACTCAATCTGGGTCAATAGAGATTCTATCTTTTGAGACTGTGTCCTAGTAACTTTCCCTAAGGTACTCCAAACAGACACTTCTTAGGGTTCAGAGATATCCCAAATTCTTGACACCTTTGGAAAATAGCCTCTAAATGGTCAAAGTGATCCTTAGAATTCTTTGTGAACACAGTTAGATCATCTAAATAGATCAAGATGATCATATTTATCAGCCCCTTAAATGCTATATTCATAGCACGTTGAAAAGTTGTCCCATCATTTGAAAGTCCAAATGGCATCTTTGCATATGCAAAGGTTCCCCATTTGGTGGTGAAAGCAGTCTTATATTGGTCCTCCATGGCCACCCAAATTTGGTTGTAACCTAAAAAACTATCCAACAAAGAAAATCTTTCTGAACCAGCTACTGTTTGTAGAATTTGCTCCATTGAAAGGAGTGGGTAGTGATCTTTCAATGAATCTTTGTTTAGATCTCTGAAATCAACGCAGAGTCTAATTTCTCCATTTTTTTCCTTACTGGTACCAAGCTAAACACCCAGGTTGAGTGTTTAATTGGAAATATTATTTTAGATTCTAATAGCTTCTAGAGCTCTTCAGCCATAAGCGATTTGATCTTGGGATTCACTGGTCTTTGCTTCTGACGTACAGGCTTTGATCCTTCCGTGAGTTCAATAGTATGTTGGACTATGTTTCTATTATAACCATGAAGATCTTCATAAGTCTAGGCAATTACTTTGTTATATTTGTTACACAGAGATATCAACCTATCTTTTTCCTCTTGAGTGGTCACATTGCATACTTTTAGCTTCCTTCCTTCACCAATTTCGATCTCTAAATAATTGTCTATGTTTTCTACAAACTTCCTTTTGTCTAAACTTACATCATTAGGGTCAAAAAGATTCTCTAAGGTTATTAACCCTCTTGGAAGTTTATTCAATTTTATTTACATTATCTAATCACCATATGCCTCTTCAATTTTAGGCTACAATTGATATGCAAATTCTCTAGATTGCTATAAAAATAAGAGAATCCGGTGGTCATCCTCAAAAACCTACCAATTATCTCCATTATTAGGAATGGCAGGGTGAATGATAACCTTGACTACTTCTTCATTGACCAACAAATCTTTAGTTGGGTCAAACTGAGAACTAATCTAAGTCATTCTATCTGCTTTAGTATTCTGGGACCTTGGTATGACTTTTATGTTGAAGGTATCAAAATCTTTGATTAGATCCCATATTCGATGGTGATATGATCTCATTCTCATGTTCTTTGCCACAACCTTTTCTCTGATCTACTTTACTACCAGATCTGAGTCACCTAGAACTTTCAAATTCTTTACACCTTTCCTTTTAGCAAGAATCAAGTTGTGCACTAGAGATTCATACTCAACTTCATTATTTGTGCAAGCAAAATGGAAGTGCAAGGCTCTAAGGATCTTCTCTCCTTTTGGTGAGGTAAGGTAGATGCCTACTCCAACACCATTCTTTCTTCTAGCTCCATCAAAGTTTAGGGTCCAAATCTTAGAGTCTTCATTAGAATATTCCTCTTTCATATTTGCTTGCTCCATTATCTCAGGTATCTCTTGACCTTCGTCAAAGATGACATATATTCCTAAGCCAGTAGAGTCATAATTTCCATAAGGGTCACTTTACATCATAGATATCAGCTGATTATCTTCTTCTTCCCTTTCATCATGTTCGGTCCATTCTCCTAATTCCTAAATAAGGACGCTTTCCTCTTGATTGATCATAGCATGGGACGCTTCAAGCTTTGATGCCATTTCCTCAGTGATATGTTCCTTAGACAAAGGTTTATATAGCACCTTCATCTTTGTACCATATTTAGTCCTTAAGATTAAATGTGACCAATCTAATGACATATACCCTCCAATCTTGGCAGTGAAATCTCTAGATAGACATAAACCAAAGATAGGGGGACTATCAATGATTACTACATCTTGTAAGATAGTTATGTTTGGACAAGTATACAACTGCAATGGGAGCTTCTTAATAATGCCTATGGTTTGGACTAACTTTCCATCTAATTGCATGACTCCTTTGGCCAGTGGCTCATATTTTATCTTTAAGGCATCTACTATTTGCTTGGGCATGACTGTGGTACTGGCACCCAAATCTATCATGGAATTATGCAACAACTTCTTCCCTACTATTAGGGTCAAGTAAAAAGGATTTGGCTTAGTCTTACTCACATATTCCTTGGTATTCACCAGAGTAGATGTTCCTTGAGATTGTGGTTCCTTGAAATGAACTCTTCTTTTATCAGCTTCTCCTTCTTTAGGGTTGGCAACTTTAGGCTCCCCTTGAGATTGTACAACTTCTTGTAACAATAGTTTATGTTTAGGAATGTCTAACATATCCCACAAGGATACATTAGTAGGAGCCTTCTTCAATTACTCAGCCACATTCATGGGTCCAAATGATTGTGCCTTATGGTAGTAGGGATACCTTGTCTTCTCCACCACTGGATTAGAGACTCCCTGATTCTAAGTTGTCATTGACACCTCTTTTCTTGGTGTAGGTATATAGGTGGCTTGAACTAAGTGCCCCTTAGTTATTTCAATAGGATTGACTTCAGGCGAATCCATCATTCTCCTCTTCAACCGAGTCTAATAGTCTGACTGCACTAGATGCTTCTTGGAGGTAGATGCTTCATTTACAAACACTAATTCTTTCTCCTCAATCCATGAGAATAGTGCATGTTCTGGGGCTATTTCTCCTTCCTATTCAATAGACATCCCCTGCATTTGTGCTACTATTGCTGCATTTTGAACACCAGGCGATTGGTACAGGAAAGATTCATAAGATGAGGCAACCTAGCCTTCCATTCTTTTTTGCTCTACCACCTTCTATTGTAAATTACCTCTAGGGCAGTCTTTGGGCATATGTGCATTATTGTAGAGAAAGAACTATGCATTTACCTCCTTAGCCATATTATTTTGTAATGGTGTAGGTGTACAGGGACACGCTAATTAGATGGCTATTGGTAGTTTGGTCTCTATGGCCCTTAGTATTGATTGAACTGATATGGGGGCCTATTTCCTTGAAATCCTTGGTAAAGGGGTTTTTGATATGAGGTTTTCTACCTCTTAAGGTTGATGATTTCATTAGAAAAGGTCCTAAGAATACTCTTAACATCATCCATTTTAGATGGGGGAGTAGAGGGTGCTAGGGTAGTGGGTCTTTGCGATGCAGGAAATGTATACATAGAAACAGGAACTGATGAAGTACTAGGGGCCTCTTCTTGAATGGGGATTGATAATTCAATAAACATGAGCATGGGGGGTCTTGGAGGTAACTTCCCAGCATCTATGAGACTGTTCTCATCTCTAACAACTAACTCATATGCTTCAGGTAGGGTTTGTCCTCCTAAGGATTGAATCACAACCAAAATATCAGGGTTGAAAGCTTTAAGGTAGAAAACAATTGCCATACTTGCAGGGGGTCTTGCAGCAACTAGAATCCTTTGCCAAGTCTTCTAAAATCTGGTGTTGAAATCAGTAATGGCTTCTTGGGGAGCCCTCTTTATGGTGATCATTTGTTGTAAGAGAGAAGATCTATCTCCCTTATCACTAAATCTTTCAAAAAATGCATCTCCCAATTGATCCCAAGTCCCAATAGAATTAGCTAGTAAAGATTGGTACCAATCAAGGGCTCTCCCCTTGAAAGATGCAACTAAGAGCCTCGTGACAAAATTTTGTTGTGACATAGTGTAATGCGTATACATCAGCCACATCCTGTAGGTGTTCAGCTTGGGTCTTGAAATCCTCTCTTGAGAACTTGGGTAAAGCCTTCAGGGCATTCGTGAGAATCAGGTCCCATGTATGTGGAGGCACTAGAAATATGAGTGGGCTACTATTATTCCAATTAGCATAATTTCGAGGTGGAGTTGGGGTACCCATTTGTATCATTGGGATATTCTACTGATTAGACCTTCTTCTTGGAGTAATTATTAGTGGTGGTAATGATAGTCCCGGATTAGCAACAACTTTAGCTCATGTAGTTGGTCCACCACTCTAACTTCTAATTAGGTGATTATGGGTTCAAGTCCCATTAGGCATGCCAAAAACTATTGATGCTTAAATTTGTAGTTCAAACACCAACATGGGAAATCTTAAGAATGTGAGACTTGACTCTTAAGACAACCTCCATATTTTAAACAAGCTGGTTCTTCTCTATGGGGTTTGTTGTAAAGAGAAGAAAAAACAAGATTACAGAAAAAACTCTTAAAACTAAATCTTCTAAGGTGGTGCGTCTAGAATATATATTGTGATTCAAAACTGGAACACAGTGATCAAACCCTTAAAGATTTACTGCCAAGTTAAAGAGCATAACACATGATTAATAGTAACAGAGAATATATCATAGATTTATCAAAGGCTCAATATAGAAAAATACAAGAAAGATTCATAAAAACACCATAACATGCATAGAACACCACTCTCTCTTCATTGATGTTCAAGAGAACAAAGTACATGAGGCAAAGATGCACATATTACAATAATCAATCCTTCTTGAGAGGTATCTATTAAGGCAAATGATATTTTTATGGTCCAATAGCAAAAACAACTCAAAAATCTCTTTATGTGTCTGAATCCCCTTTCTCTGTTCCAAACTCTGTTATTAATAGGGTGAAATGAAGCTCCAAGACTCTTGTGACCTTTTGGATCCTAACTGCATGCTACCAGTATCTCCAGTTAACTAAGGATTCAATTATCGACCCATGTGATGTGAATCTCTCGTGTATCCTGGGTCACCATTCTTTTCCCTCTGTTGCAACTGACTCTGTGAGTCTTTAGATATATAGATTCTCTCACATTTCACTGAGTTTCCTTGACCAATGGCGCAATAAATATGCCTTTAAACACAAAGTCTAACTACTTATGCTGTAAGGACATATGGAACCTCCTACGGCTCCCAAAAAGACTCATTAGGTAATACGTGGCAGCTTCACGCTCTTTGAGGAGAAACTATTCAAAAGGGCCCTTCAAATGAGTGCAAAGATGACACATGGGACTCTTAGTAGTGTTTCTACTCAACAAAAAAGACTTCTAATCTTTCTAACATGTGGTAAACTCTGCAACATTTCATTTAGAACACATGGCAGATCGGTGCTTCTTCCTTAAAACTTTTTCAAAGTTCTCCTTCAGATGCCCGCGGCCGTGACAAGTGGCATCTCTCGTACTCTTCAATGTAATTTAAAACCTTGGGCCCCACCAGTACACATGACAAACTCTGTAGCATTAAGGACTTATAAAAGAGACCCAATAGAAGACATGCGACAAAATCTACAGATTTCTTGATGAGACACACGACAAGCCCGCGCTCATTTAACAAAACTTCACAAAAGCTTTTCCCCAAAGACCTGCCATTGCGACACATAGTAGCTTCCATGGATACTCAAAATCTTATAAAGGAAACATAGAAACACACGTAGGTGCCAACACTTGGTGCTATCCGTATAGATTCATTCCTTGCAAAAAGGTGATAAAAAATGGGGCCCTAATACTGACACGTGGCTCCCTCTGCTACTTCCTCATATGCCACTGATAAAACACAACAGAGACACTTGGCATGACCTGAGGCTCTGTCAAAAGACTCTTAATACTTTCCTTTAGAATTCGTGCCACTAATAGACTCTGCCACATGGAGCTTTGGTGCTCCTTCAGAGAATCTCTTCATTGCCGACTCTTCAAATGAGCGTCACTTTGTCACTTGTCATGTCCCACTGCTTTGAGACTCTTTCTTCTTTATTTATTTCGATTCTTCATACATATACAAAATGTAGGGTTTTTTTACTCTACAATGCACATGGACATATGTGTCACAACCAAAAATGTTGATATGCTACAACAAAGGATTATTTCTTGACCGAACTCCTTAGGAGTTTCATCCACAAGAAGTAGGAGACTTATTAATAAGGTAACAAGTTATGCCCACAAATTTGATGGAGATAGGTTGTCATTGATGTCAAAAAGGTGTTTGAGTTGAATGTCATTAATGTCAAAAGGTCTTGTAGGATTTTGATCATATAGGAGTTCACATGATTCATATGCATGATGCATGTTCTTGTTTAAGAAATGATGATGTAGGAGATCTTCTTTGTACATATTACAGATTGAAAGGAGCAGTTTGTTCATTCACACTCAAGGTACATTGTTGTGTTCATTGGGATGTCATTGTTCTTGCAAATGGAATATGATTTCTACATGCTCTCAGTAAGGTTGATAATGTTCAAGTCTTATTGATGTCAAGATTATGATGTGTTTGGTGAGTTTACATTAATATGGTGAGTATTCTCAGATGATATCATGACAGTTGGATTAGTGCTATACTTGGCATCTGATATGATTTGGTAATGCAGGTGTTATGATATTGTTTCATTGTTTCAATTTGTATTCAAGATCATCTTCATGTTGATATTATCATCAAGATGGCGATGCAACAAGTTTATAATGTTTTGGTGCAGCAAGATTGCTCATACATGTTTTGGATCACAGGAGTTCACTTGATGTTTCATTTCAGGTTATGTTTCATAGGTTGATGGTGTTGGTGTTACTCATGTCAATGAGATGCAATTTATGATATGTTGCAAACATCTCATTGTTCATAAGTTCATTGTACCTTAAAAGTTGGTTATGAAGGATCACTCAAATCATGGTCAGATGTGGTTCAATTGCTTGTATCAGGGTCTTTAGTATGATAAGATGGCGATTGTAGCAAGATGGTGTTGTTCCTAACACATGTTGTCTCATATTATGCATCAAATGTTCAATTGGAGAGCTTGCTTATTTTTTTTGGTAAAGATGTTCAAAGTGTTTAAAGAAGTCTTGAATATGCACTATAATGAGGTTCAATGGATTAGAAATTCTTGATTTCAGGTGAAGGAGTTTGTATTTTTGGGTTTCATTGTAGTATGTTCAAAAACCCTAATCAAGGTTATACTAGGCAATAAGGCTTATGCCTAACCGTCACACATTAGTTGCACTTTTGGTTATAAAATGTCGTTGACCTACTGCCATAAGTTATGTCACTTAAAGTGATGAAATCAAGGGTTGTCAAAACATTTTTCTTACCGGCCTCTTCACCTTGTTTCACTGATCCTATCGGTCTCCTTTTGAGTGCAATGGGTGCCCATTTTTAATCTACGGTCACATTCAAAACTTTCATGGGCACGTAGTCTTAAATCAATGGATGTAATTTAATTTTTGAGCCCTCTTTCCTTTTCTTGAAATTTGACATGCAGATTTAAAATCAATTCAGGTTTACTAGAGTTTTTGGCTTTATTAAGGCTAATTTTACCCCGATTAAAAGGACTATTAGTTGATGCTTTTGAAGGAGATTTTAAAGCAGATTTTTATGGAGATTTATTTCTAATTCTATTTTCTTCTCTCGGGGTAGAAAGCAAAAAGGATGGAATGTTTTTTTTAAAAGAAAGAAAGTTTCTTTTAAAGATATTATTCTCTTTGAGAGTAATATATATAAAGAATATTAGAGTTTTTTATTTTCTAAAAAGGTAGATTAATTTATTTCTTGAAGTTATTTTGCAGAAGATGAATTTGAAGGAGTTATTGTAGTCTTGAGAATATAAAAAATGGAGATGATTTTTTAAAGAGAAGGAATATGAAATGACTTCATATGAACAAAGAGTTTTTATTTCTCTCACAGGGATTGGAGAAAATGAATGGTATTGAAATATTTTTTATTGATGGAGTTTTCAAGAATGTTTGTTTTGGAAGAAATTTTTTTATGAAGGGTTAGTTTGCAGAGAGAAGGATTTTCAAAGAGAATGATCATATATGATCTTGCAGAATAAAAATTATAATGATGCAGACAAGAAAATATATATGCATATGATTTTAGTTTGTAGATAGAGGAAGATGAATAGTCATTCAACAAAGATGGACATGTTTTTATTTGTTTATCAATGGAAATTGTTTTGAAGAGAAGAGGAACATCAAGAGTCTTTTCATTCGTAATAATATTTCAGGTACATTGACAGTGTGTGTGAATTGAAGATATCCTTGAGAAGATACAGATGATTTTTATATGTTTGAGATCATGTTTTGCAAGGGTAAATACAGAGAATGACAAGGTCATCAGATATTTATTGGAGAGTGAAAATTGAGCTGAAGAGTGTTGTTGTGTGGATCAGCATATAGGGTTGATTATATTTTGAATATCCTCTTGAAGTGAAAATTTAGATGATAAGTTTTGTATGTGATTTGAGTTGATGAGAAGTATGGTTATATAACAGACACATGTGAAAGAAGAAGTGATTTGTATTGAAACAAAGAAACCCTCTGAATTCTTTATTTTAATCTGAGTTTGTATGTATTAGGGGTTGGTGCTCCTTGAAGTTGGTGCTTCTAAACATTGTAACTAGTGAGGCTTGTATGGTCAGTGAGACCTTTTTGTAGCCAATGAGGCTTGCCTGGTCAGTGAGACCTATATGTAGCTAGTGAGGTAGTTCATGAGTAGTTTTTCTACCCCAGAGGGTTTTCCACTCGGTAAACAGCTTGTGTCATGCTTCTCATTGATTTCCTCTATGTGTGTGCATATTAATCATTTGATCATGAGTTTTTGTTTACATGTTTTATTATGTCTTATGCATATAAACTCAACAAATCATTAATGTCCTCCTCTCTATTTGTCTTATAAGATAAAGTTTGCAAAAATTTAAAATTTATACAACACTGATTCACCCCCCCTAGTTTTGTCCTAGACTCCTACAAGCTTTTACCCATAATTTTTACTCCAAACACCACTAAGCATGCTTCTAGCTCTCTCCATCAACATCATGTTCAATCACTCTACAACTCCATTCTACTAATGGATGTATGGAATTATCTTATGCCTCATAATACCATGTTCCCTACAAAAGTTGTTAAACTCTATATTGAATAGAATTCTCCATCATTATCTATCCTTGACACCTTGATCTTCCCCTTTGTCTAGTTCTCAACCAGAGCCTTAAACTCTTTTAACTATAAGAAGACCTCAAATTTATACTTGAGTAAAAATACCCATGGTTTCCTCTAGAAGTCATCATTAAAACATACATAATATAGAGATTTTCGTAGAGACGCTATATCCATAAGACCAAATACATGACTATGAATCAATTCTAGAATTCCTATAGATCTATTATAACTCAAATTAAACCTAAACCAATTCTATTTTCCATATATATACAATGCTCAAACAATATGAATCTACAGAACAATCAATTAACCTCTCTACTAAGTGTTTACATTTCAAGGCCCTTATGCCTTTCTCACCAATATATAGTATACACTCATGCCACAAAATGGTCTTCTCTATCAAAATCTTATGATTCCTTTAGCCAATAATTTAGAAATGATATAATGCATGTTGCTAGCATCTAAACTTAATTGAATCCTAGAATAAACTTCCTTACCCAAAATCATGGCCCCACACACCATCTTACACTCATCTTTTTTGAGATCCACCTATACACCAACATCATTCAAATTACTAATAGAAAAAAGGTTCCTCCCCAAAATTGAAATGTTTAAAACATTGGATAGGGTTTTGGTCTAGATATATCTCCAAATATGAGTGTAACTCTATCTCATCCAATGAACTTTAAGAGAAGAGTTATCTCCAAAGTACACTCATCCACTATCAAAGTTCTTGCAATCTAAGAACTACTCCCTATGGTGAGTCATGTGAAAGGAGGTTATATAATAAATAAGGTTGCACCCTTGTATGTATGTGTATCAAGGTATATAACAAAAGAAACACATCCATCATCATTATAGGCCCTTGAGTCTAAATCATCATCATACTCCTTTTCCTTCTTCTCCTTGCAATCCTTCTTGATGTGCTTGATTAGTTCCAACATTTCACCTTGGATCTTCCAAGAGGCATAGATATCCCTTAGAATTAGCACACTTGTCTTTTTATTATTCTCTCCCTTGTCCTTGGAATAACCTTTACCTATCAAAGCATTTTCAATAGATTCTAATGTTTTCCACTCCATCTTCTTAGAAAAAAGTGTACCAACCACATCATTAAGCTTCAACTTTGAGATGGTGCTATTGATTGCCATAACCAAGTTGTCTCAACTATCAAGTAAAGAACACAAGAGATTTATTCATTGGCCTTCTTTGTCAATCTTTACATTCACAAATGCTAACTAACTCACCATAATATTGGACATGTTTAGATGCTTCATCATAGAATCTCCATCACTCATCCTTAAGGAATAAAGATTCTTCTAGAAAAATCTTGTTTATTAGGGATTCAGTCTAATACAAGTTCACCAAGTTCTTTTAGAAGTATTACCCATAGATATCCACCAACAAGCAAATCCTTCATCTTGAGCTTTGAAATCTCAAATAATGTTCCATTAAACTTTTCAACCTCCATTCTAGAATTTCTTTCCACATATGTCTTTGAAACAAAATATCAACTACAAAACTCCTACTCAAGTGAGGTTTAATATAGAAGTATCCCTACTCCTCCCACATATATAACAAGTTATCTAGGCTTTGATATCAAATTAAAGGAACATGCAACAAGTCCTAATTATCCTTCAAACATTTAGGTCCATCACTAACCTTAGTACATAGTATTAAATCACATATGTGTTTAAACTTTAGTAATCCCATAATCATATAACTAAGGATGTGAGATATAATAATGATGAAGTTTAATGGGTGTGAATTGACCCATATTATCAAATTAAGAAGAGTACTTAGTAGGTTTAGTGTGAGTGCATCATATGTTGTCAAAAATTTGGCTTTATATTAAGCATTATTATTGTGATTCAATTTTGATTTTCATTGCTCCAAATACCTTGGGCCCTAACATTGGGCTTGACCTAAATCAAGAAGTTGTCTCTATTCATCAAGTTTGCCTTGTTACCAAGGAGATTTCATAGGCCTTGTCTTTTAGATCTTCATTCTGGGTGTACTTATCTTCTCCTCTTCTTTCATCCTCGCATTGTGACATATGTGGCAATGACATGTACATGCACACATGGGCTTTCATTGTAGTAAGGGGCTAATGTGAAATCTTATATGTCACATGTGGTTATGTTGTGTATTGTGTTATGTCTAATAATGTGTAAAAAAAAATAATGAGGTTTTTGTGTTGGCATATTTTTGGGCATTACACATCCTATAGTATCTTTAAAAAAAAAAAATCATCCCGTAACAACTCAAAAATGATCTGAAACAATCCAAGATATCATAAAGCAAGCTACAAGAAGATTGGAACACATAATAACCTAGCAATATTCTTGTAGCAGCCTTCGAGAAGCAAGTAGATATGAAGCCACAAGTAGAAGAACACAAAAAATGACCAAGAAAACTAAAAACATAACCTACATTTTTTTGGTGATACAAGATTGCACATGGGCTAGGATGCTCCTACATCAATTTGGGAGGTGTTTGCAACATCAAATAGGTAGCTAGTTTAGAGCATTTTGGGTTAAATTTGACCCAACCATTACATCTAGAAGGCCCCAAAGCCCATACATTGGCAATCATATCATTGAAATCAGAGCACTTTCCCCTAGGCCTTGAGAAAAAATCACCCTCATCATACAAATTGTATAGTCATATTGTACCATCATTATGTAAGTGTACTATGCAAGCACTGTGTAATCTCTATACATCACTAGCATCAAAAAACTTAGGTACAAATCTTATTTTATGTGATAAATAAAATTTTCAAATTTTTTATTACATATGGTACCTATTATACCTTGCATCATTGTACCTAAGGTGACTTGATAAGTATAGGGTGCTACCTACCAACATAGCCTTTGTTAAGGCTTATAGTCTCACTTGCTCATGGCCTTTATCCATGCGGACCACAAATCCATAGGTTTACAACCACCAAACACCCCACATGCCTCTTTCTATGGGTCTATGAACCCCTTCCATAACCCCTTAAGTAGGCTTGTGTGGCCCAATAATCTTGTCCATGTGGTGTTTGGTGGGAAACCTAGGTAGTCTACTAAATCTAGTAGTTTTATCAATACCCTAACCAAATTTGGTATCTCCCACAAAATTATAAATATTTCTAAATTTAGTAGGGTCTCCAAACTAAGTAGTGATCCTTAAGTAGGAACTCTAAATTTGATTACAGATCTATACATTTGGTAGAACCTCCAAAGTTAGTGGTACCTAGTTTCACCAAATTTGGCAATGATGTCAATGTGACATCAACACTTCTTCCTCCAACTCAACCCCTTTAGTATTGGTCTCCTTTATTTTTCAACTCAACTTTAGATGCTCCATCCAAGGCCATACAAGCTCCTTTTCATTATAATTTTTTAGTTTCAACTATTTTTCCATGTACTTTGCAGTGGTGTAGGTATTTTCTAATTTTGATACATAAATTTTCTAGAATTTATAGTTTTTCATAAATATTGTTGTGGACTTCTCATTTTAGAACCTTCCAAGCCCTTGTTTTAGTTCACGCAAGCTCCTTTTCAAGTGTCATTTTCATGGTACATGATTTTTTGAGCTCTACATAGTTGTGCTATTGGTTCTTTATAATTTTGCTCTTAATCTCAATTTTTAGCATTGTAGCCTCTTTTGTCATCTATGGAGCATTCAGATTAATACCATTTATGATTTTTACAAGTGGAAATTGTACATGCACTAATTATAAAGTGCTAAAATCATTTTATGTCTGGAGGTTTCATGATTGTGTAATTTATGGGGGGTGATCTTGTGTTTGTTCATTTGCTTTTGTTGGTTTCCTAATTTAATAATCATAGGTGAGTTAATAATGTCTCTTACTCTCTCTCCTTTTCATTTTAGTATTCTATAAAATCCTTCCAAATCATATAAGGTCAAATGTGCTTATTGTCAAAAGAAAAATCATGATGATAATGAATGATTTCTGAAGAAAGATGATGAATTGAAGAAACTTCTTCAAAAACATCACATTAATCTACTAGATTCTTCTAGTTTAGTATTTACAAATTCATTTGTTGCTCATACTCAAGAATCTAGTGTGGACACTACATCATGGGATGAGTAGTGTATTCTAATGACATGCATTGAAATCCCATCATCACATTTTTCTCTATCAGAGTTTGGTGTTGTTTTATCAATTATTTCTAGTGATTCTTTGTAGCTTGGGTTCATCTATTGTTTGATGATAGCTCTATGGATTTGTACCTCCTTCAAATTTCATGAGGGTACATTTAGATCCCCATGTTCCATCTCCACCTATTCATGATTCTATAGTGACATGCTCTATAGATACTCATGAATCCATAGGTCTAACTCTATCATCATTCATGGTAACACCTTCTACACAAGTACTAGATTCTCATCGCTTTAAGTACCTTACCTATGGTGAGCACCATACATCCATGGTTACTTTACCTAAATCTTGCATGGTACTTTATTCATCTTATCAATACTTATCATATACTAGATTTATCTTGAAGAGTCTTACACAATTTATAGAGAATTCATATACATCTTTGGTACCTTTTCTACATTTTTCTCCACATGATTTTGAGATATCACTTTTTTAGTTAGGCCTGAGACTCTTGATTTGACTGTGAAACCTTTCAACATCAGTATGGTGACATCTGAGTAGTTTTTAAAGTTCCTCATATTCTATCTTCTTCCCTCATATTCTTTTCAGTAATGTAATGATCTTCTACATTCACTTTTGGCCTTTTTTCTTTCTAAGGGAGAAATATTGTTAGATGATCCTTGGCCATTTTTAACATTTGGTGTCAAGAACCCACCATTAGTGTAGGAGCTTACACATTGATGAAGGGTTTCATGATCTCTCTCCTTTTTCCTCTTCTAGGGAGATTTTTTCTTGCATGGGGTTTTAACCTTCTCAATTCTATTGAGCAAGGTCACCTGTCTCAACTCTCTTCATCCTCTCTTGGGGGATTTTTTTTCCTATGAGTATTCTCCTTCTCTTGTTTTTAAGGGGATCATTTGTATACATGGGTACCTAACATGAAAATATATTTTATGGGACCCATATTGAAATGGTGAGCACAAAAAAAGAGATTGAATCAAACCATTATTGCACAAAAAATAATATGTGATATTTTTTTATTATTTTCAAATGATATTACAATGCTTTGAATTGGCTTAAATAGCCTTACATTTCTCGTATCAAACGAACTAACCTACATACATGAATAACTCCCAATAAACTAACTATTGATTTATTTATTTACTAACATAAAAATAACATTATTATAAATTAACATTTTCATGTTAATTTATTTATTATCTAAACTATAAACTATAGACTAAACTATATAAAAAGATGTAATAAAACTCCAACAACCCATCCATGCATCTATCCATACCTATATAATCTACAATTATGGGGAGTGTCGATGCATTATTTTATTTTTACATTTAGTTTATTTAGTTAATTTCATATTATACACCTATGATAAGATAATCTTGTTTAGGTATGTATCTACTTGGGTAGGTTGTATTTGCCTCATGTGACTTGTACTTTCCTTATTTGGTGGAGATGTATTATAGATTTGACTACATCTTCTATTATCCCATATTGGTTGTATATTCACATATCTTGGTGGTGTCTTGTATATATACCCACCTCTTGCTCTCATATGAGCAATCAATCATGAATCTTTTATCATTTACATCCTTTGAATAAAACAAGAATTAATCTCTCATATTGTTCTTCTTTGTGTTTTCCTTTAGGACTTCTTGATCTTGGGTGGCTATCTCCATGTCCATATCTTTTATGTTCTTCTCCAATACAATCGGCATATCCTCATCCATGTCAATCTTCTAGGATTTACTATCTATAAACTCCATTACTTCCTTCATTATTCTAAGCTCATCCTTATCAACAGATAAAGTAAAAAATAATTTAAAATTAGGAGGGGTGTACCTATTAGGTTGCATTATCTGCTGAGTGGACCTCCTCAAGAGTGGGGTGGATTTGAGGTTCTTCTTCCTCCTCTAAATTTTATCAACTATACTCCTTAGTAGGTCTTTGTTGAACCTTTGGTTCAACCTTAGATATAGTATTTATGGTCTTTGACTTCTCTTGCACCATTTCTTTCACAACCTTACACTGATAATGTGTAGAAGAAGATTTGATCTCCCTAAAGATCACATTCTAACTATACATTATCTTTCATTTTTCATGATTCCAAAGTTTGTACCCTTTCACACCATCATTGTAGTCGATGAAGGTATCCTTATCTACTTTAAAATCTAACTTGTATCTCTTCTCCTTAGGAACATACACAAATGTCTCACAAGAAAAAACCTTTATATACTATATTGAAGGCTTCTTTCTCGACCAAGCCTCCATAGGGGTTTCTTCAACAAGAGTTGAAACATAAGACATGATAATTAGGTAACAAGCTATGCTCACAACTTCTACCTAATTTTTATGCTCCAAACCAAGACTATGGATCATGCTCATATTTCTCATCATTAGCATCCTCTTCAATCACTCTTTAAATCTATTATATTGAGGGGTGTATGGAATTGTCTTATTCCTCACAATATACCATGTTTTCTATAAAATATGTCAAACTTTGTCGAAAAAAATTCTTCACCATTTTCTATCCTCAATGTTGGTACTTTGGTGTGTTATTCACCTACAAAGACTTTTAGGTGAAGGGAAGAACTAAGTGAACTTCTTATAGTTTATGTTCAAGTATTTGAACAAAAACTAGGAAATAATAACATTATTAGTTGTGGTAAGTTGTAGTGAGTATCAAATGTTACATTTTAGCATGGAGGCTTATCTAAGTCAAGTGTTACTATGGTTTCAACCACAATTCATTCAATGAAGATCTCATTACTACTTCATTATCTTAGTAGATTACTAGAGTGTTTATGACAATGTAGGCATATGTGTGGTCTTATTAGACTACATACAATGATGGATAGGAGCATGGAGATGTTTTAAAGGATGGTCAAAGGTACCACAAGTAGTTGGAAGTAATCAAGTGTTTCTTCTATTATCATAAACCATATTTGGTGTTTGGTTGTAGTATACGAAGACATGTACATTTAATTTATGTGAAGTTGGTCAACTAAATTTGACAAGTGCGAGAAATAATGGCTAATTTTATGTAGTGATTACTCATATGGAGAATTTGGGTTTGGTATGATGTGTGGTATGCCAATGTCATGGTAAGATCGCATTTTGATTGTATGACAATTAGTATATTCCATATGCTACTTAGACAGTTGAGACAGTTGGAAATCCATGAGAACATATTAGTAGCTATATCCACTTGCTTATACAGATGGAATAGGCTGATGATGGTTGGTGAATTATGTCCTAGAGGTGTGTTCAATAGATTGAGATGTACTCTGCAAGAGAGACCATTTGTATTGGATACATTGTGTTTAATAGTTAAAAAGGAGGGAGGTGTTTTATTGGTCTATGGGGGTTTTAGTTTGAATCCTCCTTACCACTAAACATTCCAAGAGCTTTTCAATTGAGTTGCCTCTCCACTCGAGAGGAGAGTCACCTATTAGATTGGGTTGCCACAAGGGAAGTTGGGAAATTCAGAAGTTGTCACACAACATCTCTAATTACTGATTTAATGTTGTTGAAACCCTAATTTAGGCAAAACAGTAAGTAAATATGTAAATTATGACAAATGCTATGGAAATAAGATAAAGGGAAGAGAACCTTAACTCACTATTTTTTGCAGTCTGAAAAATGGAAATATCGGGGACAATGGTGATGGCACCTAAGTCCAAGATATAGCTTTTTCTGTGGAATCCTGATCTCCTTCTGACACTGATCTCCACTGTACCTTTAGTTTTTGACAATTCAGATGCAGAGGACACTGTTGATGGCACCCTAGTCTACGAATCTTCTGCCAAATGTTGGAAGCTCTACAAACCTTGATTATCACTGACCAGTCTGTTTCTGTAGCTTCGGATGCAGAGGATAATGTTGATAGAGCCCGTGTCCTGAAATCTCGCACAGTGTCTGCTTCTTTTCAGATCTTGAATCTTCAATGTCCTCCAATCTTCCCTACAACCCCACTTTCCCCAGATCCAATACATGTAACCTGTAATCACAAGGAGTGTAGGAGGGGGTTGTGGTGTTTAGAGGTTTGCCACGGTCAAGCCCCAGAGAGACATTCAAGTCCTCCAAAATTTGTTGTCAAATGAGAGTGCATATCCCATAGGATAGGGGAAAAAAACCAAATGATAATGATGATAAAACATAATAGATGTCACCTTGATGATGAAGCTCTCATGGAAGGAATATGCTCTTCAATGCCATGAGGAGAAGATGTAATCCAACCTACAAAAACAAACACAATAACAAAGCTATGCTCTGCAACACAATGCAAATCACAAGTATGCCAATGGCTCACAATCATAAATAGCTTCTTGTTTATAAATGATAACCTATACATGCTTATATATGCAACTTCTAAGATTCCTGCCAAGGGATTCATAATTAACTTATGTTGTCGGCCTAGGACGCAAATAGCGGTCACAAACCTAACATTTGAATTTAGGGTAGACCCAAAATAGGGCTGGACTAGGGCGCTAGCACCCAGGTCCACCCCCTGTCTTTGCTTCGGGACCATCAAAATAGTCCCCCTTAGGTACCATTTGTCACAAGGCCCAAGGGTTTTCTCATTGGGAGTCTGAATTATCATGCAAGACACTCTAAATGCAATCTAAAGACCCAGGAGCTAAACCTTAAGAGGAAAAAGCCCTCAAGGGTACATTTTTCCAACATGACACATTGTTTTTTAATTAATACAATTATGACTATCCTTTTATTGGTGGGTTTTTTCTAAAAGGGTTTCCCACTTAAGTATTATGTATAATGTGTATTTTTGGTTTGTCTATTCTTCCACGTGTTTCCTTAAAGTGCTAAATTATGTTGTATAACAAATATAATTGAATTTGATCACTTAATCTTAAGGAGTTTCAATATTCTAGTTTATTACTTGACTATAATAGGTATTAAATTCCTAACATTTGGTATCAATGTGTGATTACATGGGTAGAACCACATTATTTGGTGTCATAGCCATATGTTTTTAGTGGTGAGACCATTTTTGGATTATATTTTTAATCCTAGCCCAAACGTTTGTTGTAGTACATATATAATCAATTTTAGTAGAAGCCTTTGAAGGATCATGTGAGAATATAAAGAATGTGTGTTGTTGCATTCATGACAAGCATGTCAAGGTCTAATATTGAATGTTTCAATGGTTATAACTTTGAGTTATGGAAGTTTAAGGTAAAAGACATTCTTGTAGAGAGAGATCAATAAATAGTGGTATCCTCTTTGATAAAACTTATAAGTATGTATGATGAGGGTTGGAATAGAATGGCTAAGAAAACAAGAAGTATTATTCATCCATATCATTTAGATTCTATATCAATGAATGAGTAAAAAGAAACCTATATATTTTCATGGAAGAAGATAGGAACCCTATATCAATCCAAGAGTCTTGTAATCAATTTTTTTTTTAAAAGGAAGTTGTATTCTTGTAGATGAAAGAGGTAGATTATGTGAATGATCATCTCAACACCTTAAATCTGGTTCTAATTTAATTAATACAAATAAATGTAAAACTATAAGAAGAGGATAAATGCATGATACTAATTTAATCCTTACTTAATTCATGGGAGAATCTGATTATGACAATCAATGGTAACTATTCTTCATCAAAACTAGAGGACATTGTAGGTGTCTTGCTATGTGAAGAAATCAAGAGAAAGTCCAGGAATGATTACTTTAGTTATACCCTAATTTTAAGGGATAGGTCAAAGGATAGAGGTGGTAAGAAGAAGGGTTGTGGAGATAAGAAGTCCAAGAAGAAGGGTTGGTCTAAGTCTCCTAGTAAACCTAAAGTTTAAAGTGTTGCAATTGTGGCAATAGAGGTTGCATAAAGGAGTCAAAGTCTAAGAATAAGGATGATTCCTTTGATATATCATTTAACACTAATCAATATAGTAGTTGTGATGCTTTAGTATCTACTAACATTATCCGTGATAATTTTTGGTAGATTAAATTTGGTGTATCATACCACATGATTCCTCATAGGGAGTGGTACTTTGAGTACAAGGAGTGTGATGGAGGATATATTTTCCTTGGTGATAGCATCTCACTTAAGATAGTTGTCTGAAGAAAGGTGAAAATGTCTTTCATAGATGGGAGAGTGAGGACACTATAATGCCCCTCGTATTTTGTCTTGTGATAGTTGTTAGTTTCATATTTCTCTTTGTCAGGTCTGAGACAGTTTCTAGTCTTTCATTGCATTTATACAGTTCTGAGACATTTGATTAGTAGGTTATGGTTTATGTTTATTTGGATCTGGATGGACTATGTTCAACTGATATAGTTTAGACATGTGTTATGAGTTTATGATGACATTGTTATTACTCCAGTTATGATGAGCTTGACATGATTAGTAATGGTTCAATGTTATCATGTCTCATTCGATTTGTTTATATTTGAATTTAAGTAAAAGTGGTTATAGTCATATTCAAGAGCAGGGACGGTGTAGTATTACTCGATTCGAGTACCCTACTACGCCATGATTCTTTGACTCTGTATGTGTGTTGACATATATGTATTTGATCGTTTACAACCAATTGTTCGGATGCAGGCTACAGGTACTGAGCCTCAACTCCACCTGATATCACAAGTTTGAGCGGGCTCTTACACCAATGGGTATCAGTGATGGGAGATAACACGAGGTTTATTCCGCTAGGTCAATCCCAGTCTTTTGTTGTGGTTTTGTGTCGTGACGTGACGTTGGATCCTCGTTTCCTGTTGTTGGTTGTCACGTGTTGTGGGCATTGTGAGTTTGTTTAAGTTATGTATATGTGTTCTTGCTATCATTATGTTAAATCCAATAGTATTCTGAGTAGTTGTTAAATTTGGGATATTGTTGAAGTAAAATTTTATTACTGACTTAATTAATTATTTAATGTTTGATTTACCATCATATGTTTTAGTATGATTAATTATTATGTTGTTATTTAAAAGAATAATTTTAGGTAGTAAATTAATGTCATGAGTTGTCGATTGTGAAATTTTAAGATTTGGAGGATCTCTTTTTATAGCAATATTTTAAATTCTTGGAGAAGTGGGATGCTGGGTAACAGATGCATGTCTGTGTTAATTTATGAGCTGAGCCATTTTTTATATTGGGGGATTTTGTTCTGGAGAGGGAGTTGGAAGGAGAATTTAGAAATTGGGGGGAAAAACAAAGAATTAGTTACGGGAATATGGAAGAAATTGGAGGCTCTAGATCAAAATTTTGATCCAGGTACGTTTCTGTATAATTCTTGATTAAATGTTATTTGTGCTTGGATAAATCACTTCTTCTCTCTTGTGCTTTTGAATTAGTTAGTTTGGGGTTGTTCTGTCTGCCTGTCATTTTCTTATATCTCAGTTTCTGTAGTTGTTCATCTTTGAAATTTTACAAATCAAATCTTGTGGCCTTCTTGGATCCTTGTGTTGAATCAATCCTCCATTCAATTTTTAGGACTCTTGCGTTCGATAGCTTGCTATTCTAGCCATGTGTAGTAGGATTCTTTCTCCCTTCATTTTAAATGAACTCTCAGTGATCCTATAGAGAAATCTGTAAGTTTATCTGACAAAGAATCATTGAAATTACTCGAATAAAATCTTTTATCCAATCCTATTTTAATCGTGCTTCCAGTGTATTGAAATGATATTTCCAATAAAATTTTGTTAAACAAAAAAATGGTACCCTGTTCTGAATGGCTCACCTATTTCCTTTCTCTGATACTACCAAATCACATCAATAATCTTTTGGGTCAAGGGTTTTGTTTAGTTCTAACCTGCAACATTCAATCTAACCCATCCACCGCAGTTCAATTTTGTCCTCTCACTCTTTAGATTTCTTCTACCTTTAAATCTATTTTACCTAGCCGAACAACATGGCTGAGAAGGTCTGAGAAAGCAAAATAGCAAAACATATCTTAAACAAACTTTTATCTTTGTCCTCTTGGTGCCTCCGTATGGCCAACTGCCTTTTGTTCTCTAAAATCTTTTAAATTTACTTCTACTGGTCACCACAACCTTGGTAATGCTTTCTTGTTGTCCTCAGCTCTCTACCCATTTGGTTTCCCACATCAGATTGGGGTTATGATGCGGTTATCTCTTGGTATCTAACCTAAAGTTTGTGTTCTTCCCTCCATCACGTCTTTTGATCTAATAGGAGTATGGTGACATGTGCCTTTCTATGCTCTAAGATCTAGCTTGCCTTCATTTTCCTACCTAGCCGTTCGCTCCCAGCACTGGAGCTTCTTCTATCAATGTTTTCTATCAATGTTTTCCATTCCTCTAAGCTTTCAAGTTTTTTTCAGATGATATGATATTTCTCCTTCAAATCGTAGTAACATGTATTATCAGTAAGATAAAGTTGGCTCATTCTCTCTCTAGGAAACTTCTAATAGGACTCAAACTTCTATTTGGGCCTCGAGTATAACTGTTAGTTAGAACCACCAGAGGAATCGTTGGATGGTTAGAATTCTTAATTATACTCTCTGCCATTTTTAGAAAGGTTGGTATTAACAGAAATTTTTATATTGGTAAATGGTTTTATTAGGAATCGTAGTCTTAATATGTTGCAAGGGAAGTTAATGCTTGCAGTGAAATAGATTTATTGGTAGTTTATATTGGGGTCGCTTAGCTGACAGTGTAGTTCAAAATGTGGGATGGGTATCACATTGGTAGATTGTTCTATTAGAAAATTGTAGTCACTTTGGTAGGCATTGTAGTTCGTAATGTGGTGATAAGGAATTATAATTGTAAATTGTTCTTTTAGAATTGTAGTCATCGAAAGTTTAAGGGTTAGTCGATGTTCATAGCAAAGTAAATGTAAATTGTAGTTGTTTGTTAGGTATTGTAGATAGTGTCGATGGTAATATATGCAAATAGGAAAATATATTTATATTTTTAGTTGCTTTCCTTATTAGAAATTGTAAGTGGTAAGATGATTGATGGGAAGTTTTATTATTGTTATAGGAAAAATGTGTATTTATATTAGTAGTTGTTCTTGTCAGAAATTGTAGTTAGTAAGATGTTAGATGGAAGTTCATGCTTATAGCAGATCTATTTATTTTTACGCTGAGAGGCATTCCTACATTCATAGCACGAATAGGAGTTGAAAGATTCTGGAATTTCTATGTAAACTTATAAGATTCCAATCTAGAATCTTTATTAAAATAACCAAATAGTCACTCCACAAATTAAAAAAACTTAAAAAAAGAAGGTGAAAGGAATTAAAAGAAAAACATGCTAGATGGAAAGAAAGGTGCATGGCAGTTTCATAGAAGTCATCAATATGCACTAAGCTGAAAGAAAAAAACGTCATAGAATGGCATATGAAAAGACACACATTCAATCTATTTATATTGCCTCAATTTTTTTCACATGTAGAACGAACATATCAAATTGTAGGATTTGAGGTAAGTGCAGTAAATTGATAAAAAATAGGCACCTCTACAAGGATATTTCTCGGCATACTTTAGATATATATTTTTAAATATAAATATACTAGTTATTTATAATTGTTTTATTAGAAATGGTAATGGTTAGGTGTTCAACGAAAAGTTTGTTTTTATTATAGCAAGATGTATATATATTTATAGTTGTTCATAAGAAAATTGTTGTTAGTAAGAAATTTATGCTTTTGGTAAACATATGCATATATTTATAGTTGTTTTTAGTAGAAAATGGTAGTTAATAAATTACTAGATAGGAATTTATGTTTGGAGTTGTTAGAAATTATTACTTTCATAAACTAGAATTTCTTGTAAAGAAAGTGAAAACCTCATATGTATTTTCTCATTTAAAGTAAGAGTATATTGAATCTCATTTACATGATTGTCTTCCTTGTCATATCGAAATGTTTACCGTGGGTCATTATATCTATTTGAGGCTTGAATTTATAGTTATGCTATGAGTAAGTGTGAAGTGGGGTAACTAGAGAGATGTCATGATTACTCGGTGTCAAGACGTGAAAGCATTGTCCTTGTCGAGGAATGGTTACTTTAACATTAGTTTTGTGTTCAACCTACCTAACTCCAGAGGTGTGGCTTCTTAGTCCTTGGTTCAAAATTGTGGCATGACAATGTAATGGGATTATTGAATCGAGTTTGTTTTGGATGGGAAAACGTATTGTGGATATGGAACTTTGTAACTGTTTATGTAACATGATGGGTTGTGAAAGTTAGATGTCTTATAGTCCCTCGCTCATGCATGTCATTTGTTTCAGATGTTGGATAAGGGTTGCTAGTGTAGAAGGGAGAGTGGCTTCCATGGTGGGGCCGGTGCCCAAAGTGGCTGCCTGGATAACCCCATGGAAGTTGTAATCAAGTGATAACTTAAAAATATATCTAGGTGGGTCAGGTAGTCTTTCACATAACAAGATAAGTATGTTGCCTCACCCATTCCTTGAGTGCTCTCAAAGGCTAAGGATGGGATGAGAATGCCTGGTTGGTAAGGTCAACCTCCTTGTCCACATGAGAGGATGTGTTGGCTCCACATGTGTCACCCTATGGGGCTGGTACCAGAAGAGGGTCGCCAGGATAACCATAGATGGGGGCCGGCTTCTAGTGAGAGATAACCTGGATAACCCATGATTAGGACCATAGGATGACACTCTCCTTGCTGGAGCTTAGCTACTTCCCTCTTTATGTTTTCATTGTTGCCTCTGGAGCGTTGCCTTAGCTTGTGCAGTTTTATTATTATGGTTGGTTGAGTCAAGTGTATATTCATTTGGTTATATTTGATGTTGTTCTTTTAGCTTAGTGGAATCCTCATTGTTATCTCCTAGCTCAGAGGGGTGGACCTCAGGGTTCCACATGATTGGGTGGCAGAGCTATCTATTGGTCTTCTTGGAGAATTGGTTTGAGTCCAGTGTAGAAGTGATATAGTTCTAGATTTGCATTACACTTTCAGAGTTGTATACTTTCATTAGTATTTATTTGTAAATTGAGATGATTAGTCTTGTAATCTTGTATTATAACTTTGTAAATTAACTATCTTGCAAATGTAAAAGTTGTTCTTATTTGTAGTAGTAGTATGATATATATCACTTGTGTTGTTTAAACTTTATGATCAACTGATGCAATTATGTTTCCCTAGAGGAGTTAGAAGTACATTTTTCTTTATGTTGTGTATAATGATATCTTTGGTTGCAGTTATGTTTCTCTAGGATTACATGATGGGGCATCACAATTGGTATCAGAGCCAAGTTTAAACACTGGGTACTCTTGTTATATTTGAGCCCATTATGTCACCTAGTGCTTAAACTCTGTAGATTAACTTATATCCTTGTTGTTTCCCTTTCTATGTGTACTAAATCATCTTTTGGTGCCGTAGGTAGATGCCTAGAGGTATGGGTCAAGGTCGTGGTAGAGGTAGGGGTCGTGGGAGAGGTGGTGGCGGTACACCTCCTCCCAGCTCTCCTCATGAGAGTGCCCATGAAGGTGGGGGTTAGAACATGGAAGGTCAAGGTCAGCCTGAGGGAGCCCAGTTGAGACAGTTACTTGAGGAGGACCTTGCCCATTTAGGCCCTAGACAGGAGGTTGAGTAGCCTAGAGGGGGTTAGGAGGTAGACCAGCCAGATCCTAGAGAGAGATCTCCTAGGCGGAGAGAGTTGATAGCTGAGAAGGAGGTCACACTAGCCAGCCATATGAGAGATCTTCTGAGGGCACGCCCTCCCACCTTTGATGGAGTTGGTAGTGGTCTAGAGGTGGAGACTTAGTTATTAGATATAGGCAGGTGTTTCTCCATGCACCCTTATGGTGGCAACACCAAATCTAGATGTGCTATTTTGCATCTCTGAGGGTTTGCTTTGACTTGGTGGTAGTTAGAGGAGCAGAAGATGCATTTAGACATTAGCACCGTCTCTTGGGAGTTATTTTTAGAGAGATTTAGAGCCCGTTTCCTTTCTGATCATTGGAGGCAGTGTTGTGCAGATGAGTCATGACCTGAGGTAGATGGCCATGTCAGTTAAGCAGTATGATCACAGATTCTATGAGCTCAAATAGTATGCAGGTATTGGAGATGATGAGTCTATGTTGGTGCAATATTTTATCAGGGGCTTGAATGCCTAGATTAGTGGTGGGGTTCATGTATTCAAACCTAAGTCTATGGAGGCTGCCATGGAGAAAGCCTAGTTAGTGGAGGAGAATTTGGCTATGGCACTTAGTGGGCATACATGTGTGCATATTGTTAGTGCACCTTTTGCAGGATATGGTTCTCATGGTGGTCATACTCAAGCATCAGGATCTCATGCACCCTCTAAGGGTGGGCAGCAACAATAGTACTCACAGTCCAAGCCAAAGAATTTGCAGCCATAGCAAGGTAATAGATTTCAAAATTAGAAGAATTGGAATTGGTAGTGTGCTAGACAGGAACGTGTTGATCGACCCGCTTAGAGCACTTAGTCCACAATGAACAGAGGCAGTTTTCAGCAGTCTAGTGCTTTCCAGGGTGGTAGTGGTTTTGGTAGAGGCATAGGGTGCTTCTCTTGTGGCCAACAGGGCCATATTGCTAGACAGTGCCTGTAGAAGGGTACTTCAAGGTTTGGACATCGACTGGCAGCTTCAGAGCTAATGGTTGGTGATGTAGGAAGATCACACAAAGTCTTTATAGTGGTGGATAATAGTTAGGAATAGCATCAGAGCACCATGGTGGAGACTTCTGGTTTCATGCGAGATATTGGTTTTTCTGTTCTATTTGATTCTGGTGCATCTGATTCGTTCATTTCTCCTTCTGTTGTGGAGCATTGTGGCTTAGTGGCAACAAAGCAAGATGAGAGGTGGTAGGTTGAGTTAGCTTCTGGGGCTAAGGTTGTAGTTGAGTCTCTAGTTCTCAGGTGTGAGTTGAGGATTGGCTCTCTATGTACTATAGTAGACCTTCGCATCCTACCCCTTGGATCATATGATATAGTTTTGGGGATGGATTAGTTAGAGGCCCATCAGGTAGTGATCAATTGTCGGTATAAGTCTATTAGATGTGTAGATGATTCTGGTGCAGAGGTTGAGGTTGTAGGAGTTTAGAGACCTATATCCCTGTGTATGATCTCCACTATGCAACTTAAGAGATGCATACATCAGGGATGTTAGCTTTTTGCAGTTTCTGTTAGTGACTTGGAGATGGAGGAGAGTTGAGAGGCATCTCTTGATGATCACCCACTCTTGAGGGAGTATGCTAATGTTTTTCCATATGATATTCTAGGGATGCCACCTAAGTGTGAGATCGACTTCAGGATTGATCTGGTTCCCGATGCAGAACCTATCTCACGAGATCCATACATGATGACCACTCAGGAGCTTAAGGAGCTTCGACTGCAGTTGGAGGAGCTGTTAGCCAAAGGATTCATTCAACCTAGTGTTTCTACTTAGGGAGCACCTGTGATCTTTGTGAAAAAGAAGGATAGATCTCTATAGCTATGTATCGATTATCGACAGTTCAATAAGGTGACAGTGAGAAATAGATATCCCTTGCCTCAGATTGATGATTTGTTTGATCAGATTAAAGGAGCAAAGGTGTTCTCTATAATTGACCTTAAGTTAGGATATCACCAGTTGTAGATATTCGAGGCAAATATTCACAAAACAACATTTCACACCCGTTATGGACATTATGAGTTCACAGTGGTACCATTCGGGTTGACGAATGCACCTTGAGTTTTAATGAGCCTGATGAATGGTGTTTTCTGCATTTATCTCGATAGGTTTTTCCTTGTTTTTCTAGATGATATATTGACCTATTTGAGGACTATGGAGGAGCATGAGGAGCATTTGTGTCAGTTGTTGCAATGTTTGAGAGAAAATCAACTTTATGCTAATTTGTCGAAGTGCGAATTCTTTCAGACAAAGGTGAAGTATTTGGGTCATGTTATCTCTGGAGAGGGTATTGCGGTGGATCCTTTGAAGATCCAAGCTATTATGGATTGGCCTACACCTACTAATGTTTCTGAGGTCCACAGTTTTATGGGTTTGGTAGGCTACTATCGCTGTTTTGTTATGGGGTTTTTGAGGATTGCCCATCCTATTACTTCTCTTCAGAGGAAAGGGAAGAAGTTTGTTTGGTCAGAGCAGTGTTGGGCAACTTTTGAGACCCTTAAGGAGTAGTTGACCAGTACACCTATTTTAGCAGTTCCTGATCCTACCAAGGACTTTGTTGTTTGTACCAATGCTTCCTTAGAGGGTTTGGGAGAAGTTCTGATTCATGTCTCCATTTCAGGCTTTGTATGGTCATCGTTGTAGGACCCCACTGAGTTGGGATCGTCTCGAGGATAGAGTTCTTCTTGGTCCAGATATGCTTAGAGATATGGAGTAGTAGGTTGAGAGGATTAGAGAGCATTTGGTGGAAGCATAGGATAGACAGAAGAAGTATGCAGATGCTCATAGGATTGATCGTCAGTTTTTAGTTGGGGATCGAGTGTTCTTGCATGTGCGACCACGAAAGAGTCCAATCCACTACAGAAAGGGCTCTAAGCTAGCACCATGATTTGTTGGACCTTTTGAGGTGTTGGAGATGATCGGTCCAGTTGCTTATCATCTTGTTTTTCCACCTAGCCTTTCACGCATCCATGATGTGTTTCATGTTTCTGTACTTAGACCTTACTATCTAGATATTGCTCATGCTCTTGATTGGACTACTCTACAGGTAGAGGATGGGCAACTGGCTTTGGAGCCTATAGGCATTCTACAGCACAGGAGACTTGCTCTCAGGGGCAGAGACATGGAGTAGGTTAGGGTCCAGTGGGATCCTAATAATGAGACTTCTTCTACCTGGGAGGATGCTTCCAGGATGAGAGAGTTATATCCTTACTTATTTGCAGGCTTCCAGGAGAAGGCTTATTCTATGGGGGAAGGATGTAATGCCCCTCGTATTTTGGCTTGTCATAGTTGTTAGTTTCATATTTCTCTTTGTTGGTTTTGAGACAGTTGCTAGTCTTTCATTGCATTTATACAGTTCTGAGACATTTGATTAGTAGGTTATGGTTTATGTTTATTTGGATCTGGATGGACTATGTTTGACTGATATAGTTTAGACATGTGTTATGAGTTTATGATGACATTGTTATTACTCCAGTTATGATGAGCTTGACATGATTAGTAATGGTTTAATGTTATCATGTCTCATTTGATTTGTTGATATCTGAATTTAAGTAAAAGTGGTTATAGTTGTATTCAAGAGCATGGACGGTGTAGTATTACTCGCTTTGAGTACCCTAATACGCCATGATTCTCTGACTCTGTATGTGTGTTCACATATATGTATTTGATCATTTACAACCAATTGTTTAGATGCAGGCTGCAGGTACCGAGCCTCAACTCCACCTGATATCACAGGTTTGAGTGGGCTCTTACACCAATGGGTATCAGTGATGGGAGATAATGCGAGGTTTATTCCACTAGGTCAGTCCTAGTCTTTTGTTGTGGTTTTGTGTCATGAAGTGACATTGGATCCTCATTTCCTGTTGTTGGTCATCACATGTTGTGGGCATTGTGAGTTTGTTTAAGTTATGTATATGTGTTCTTGCTATCATTATGTTAAATCCAATAGTATTCTGAGTAGTTGTTAAATTTGGGATATTATTGAAGTAAAATGTTATTACTAACTTAATTAATTATTTAATGTTTGATTTACTGTCATAAGTTTTAGTATGATTAATTATTATGTTGTTATTTAAAAGAATAATTTTAGGTAGTAAATTAATGTCATGAGTTGTCGATTGTGAAATTTTAAGATTTGGAGGATCTCTTTTTATAGCAAGATTTTAAATTCTCAGAGGAGTAGGATGCTGGATAACGGATGCTGGGTAACAGATGCTTGCCTGTGTTAATTTATGAGCTGAGCCATTTTTTATATTGGGGGATTTTGTTCTGGAGAGGGAGTTAGAAGGAGCATTCAAAAAATGGGGGAAAAAACAAAGAATTGGTTATGGGAGTATGGAAGAAATTGGAGGCTCTAGATCAAAATTTTGTTCCAGGTATGTTTTTGTATAATTCTTGATTAAGTGTTATTTGTGCTTGGATAAATTACTTCTTCTCTCTCATGCTTTTGAATTAGTTAGTTTGGGGTTGTTTTGTCTGCCTGTCATTTTCTTCTATCTTAGTTTCTATAGCTGTTCATCTTTGAAATTTCATAAATCAAATCTTGTGGCCTTCTTGGATCCTTGTGTTGAATCAATCCTCCATTCAATTTTTAGGACTCCTGTGTTCGATAGCTTGCTATTGTAGCCATGTGTAGTAATATTCTTTCTTCCTTCATTTTAAATGAACTCTCAGTGATCCTATAGAGAAATCTGCAAGTTTATCTGACAAAGAATCATTGAAATTACTCAAATCAAATATTTTATCCAATCCTATTTTAATCGTGCTTCTAGTGTACTAAAATGATATTTCCAATAAAATCTTGTTAAACAAAAAAAAATGATACCCTGTTCTGAATGGCTCACCTATTTCTTTTCTCTGATACTGCCAAATCACATCAATAATCTTTTGGGTCAAGGGTTTTGTTTAGTTCTAACCTGCAATGTTCAATCTAACCCATCCACCGTAGTTCGATTTTGTCATCTCACTCTTTAGATTTCTTCTACCATTAAATTTGTTTTACCTAGCCGAATAACATGGCTGAGACGGTCTGAGAAAGAAAAATAGTGAAACATATCTTAAACAAACTTTTATCTTTGTTGTCTTGGTGCCGCCATATGGCCAACCACCTTTTGTTCTCTGAAATCTTTTAAATTTACTTCTGCCGGTCACCACAGCCTTGGTAATGCTTTCTTGTTGTCCTCAGCTCTATGCCCATTTGTTTTCCCACGTCAGATCAGGGTTATGATGTGGTTATCTCTTGGTATCTAACCTGATGTTTGTATTCTACCCTCCCTCACGTCTTTTGATCTAATAGGAGTACGGTGACCTATGCCTTTCTATGCTCTAAGATCTAGCTTTCCTTCATTTTCCTGATGAAAGTAGATTGTCATTGATGTCAAAAAGGTGTTGGTATTGATAGGAGTTGTTCATATACTTCAGGTTGATATGTTGCTTCATGGCTAAGTCAGGAAATGCTAACTTGTTTAAATATTCAAAGGACTTTGTTTTATTAAATGCTAACTTATTTAATGGGAGCTCCATTTATTAAAAAGCATCCAAATATATTTGAAGATCAATATTTAATGGGAGCAAATTGGAAGGAGAGCTCAAATTGCTTTATTTAAATAAAGTGGACTTTGTATGCTTAAAAAGTGGGGAGCAAAAGCATTGAATATTTAAATATATAAAGTTTGATTTTTATCCTATTTTGTTGATCCCCTTTAAATGCCATATTTTATGACATAAATAAAAATGTGAAGTTACAAAGCTACTTTTAAGGAGATTTTAAGGAGATTTTCAAAGCTATTTTTAAGGAGATTTTTGTGGGAGATTTTGAGGAGTTTTAGAAATGTTTTTTTTGAAGATTTTTTATGAGATCTTTAAGGAAATTCTTTCTTATTTTAAACCTCCTAGTGGCAGCAAAAACAATAAAGGTGGAGTTAATTTCTTTTAAGGAATTAATGTTTTTGTGAGAGAATATAAAGAGTATCTTTTAAAGGAAGAAACAAAAAGGTGAAATACTTTTTTATCAAAGGTGGCTTTTTGAAGTTGAAGTTTTTAAGGAGATTTTTTTTTGGAATGAAAGATTGAAGATTTTTGAAATAAAATTGCAGAGAAGATAAAAAGGGAGATTGATTTATTTTTGAAGATATTTGCAGAGAAGGGTCATTTAATGAATATTTTTGATGAAAGTTTTTTCCAGGATTTCAAGTATTTTTTTGTGAAGCTTTTTATGTGTAGATTGAGGAAGATTGACAATATTTCATTGAAATTTTTTATTATAGAAAATCAAAGGTTATTTGCAGATGAACATAAAGTTTTGACAGAGATTTTTTTATGAAGACTTTATACAAGGTAAATTGATTTTTGAAGTCTTGTTGAAAAGAAAATGAAACATGTGAAGGAGAAGATGAAGGGTTTGAGAAGATGAAAGTTCTCAGAGATTTTTTATTTGCAGAGGGAAATTAAAAAATCTTTGATGTAATTATGCACAGATAAATATGAAGATTTATATTCTTGCAAGAAAATGGTTTTTGCAGATCATAGAATATGAAGGGTTATTTTCTTTTTGAAAAGAAATTACAAGAGGAACGGAGAGATGATTTATTTTTTTAAATTGGAGAATACAAAAAGAATATTCAAGATGAAAATTGAAAAGTTATACAGAGAAAATATAAATGGAATATGGAAAGAAATTGATTTTATTTTATAGAGATGTAATTTGTTGGTACAGGATTTCTTGCAGGTTATGAACATGGTGGATATGAAGAGGATACAAGTAAAAGAGATTTTATTTTATTGAAGATTTTTGTGTGACCTTACTATTTTTTTTAGATGAATTGTTTATGCAGATGTCAAGGGTCAGAAGGTGAAATTGAAACAAAAATAAAGAAGAAGCTATTTATTTTGGAATATGAAAGGTCATGAAAATATGAAAATGATTTTGCAGAACGTGGAGAGAGATCTTATTATTATTGGCTTCACAAGTACATTGACAGAGTGTGTGTTGATGAAGAAAACAGAGATGAGCAAATAATGTTATGTATGTTATGAAGTTATGATATGCAGAGAAAACCTTTTTGAAAAGAAAGATGAGTTGATTTAAATGGTGCAAATCAGATTGAACAACAATCACTTCTTGCACATGAGATTTTTGTTTTGATTGATTGAGAAAAGCCAGTGAGGCACAGTATGCCAGTGAGGCTAGGTCAGTGAGACCATTTGTCAGTGAGACACTCACATCAGCCAGTGAGGCAGTTTTGGAGTGGTTTTTCTACCCCAGGAGGGTTTTCCACTCGTGCAATTCTTGTGTCTTGATTTTCTCTCTGTTTGTGTGTGATTTATTCATGAGATTTTAATCTCATCATTCATTCTCAGTTATGTGCACATGTGTGTAACAAATGATATCTTTCCTTCTTCATGTCTTGAAAGTTAAATTTGCAAAAGGTTAAAATTTATACAACACTGATTCACCCCCCCTCTCAGTGTTGTCCTGAACTCCTACAATTGGTATCAGAGCCAAGTTCCCTTTTTGAAGTCTAATAGGCTTGGGTAGATCCTGGTAGTGGAGTAAAATGGGTAAGAAGAATAGAATTAAGATGTCAAATAAAGATGCTGATCAAAAGATGGTAAAACAAGCCTCAGTTGTGCCCAGCAATGATTTGTTGCATTTGTCACCCTTGATAATTGATACAAAGAATGGTCATGTAGTTGAGAATTTTGATAAATTTAATGAAAGAAAAGATATCTTTGCTATTGAGACTAATGATGAAGATAAACAAGAATTTAATGAAGATATTTGTGAGGTTGATTTTGAAGGAGAGCTTCTATGTGCCCTGGATACAATTAAGCAACTTAGTAAAGAAAACAGGAGATTAAAAGATCAGCTTAAACAAGAGAAAGAATTCAAGGACAAAGTTGTTTTAGATCTTGAAGAGGCAAGAAACCTGATTGTAGACTTGAACAATCAAGTAGGTGAATCAGACAAATTAATTGTCAGTTTGAAGACAGAGGTTGAGAAAGCTAAGAAGATAACTAATGAAACAAAATCTGAGTTGGAGGCTAAAAAGGTTGAATGTCAAAAGCTAGAAAAAGAAATAATTTCTTTAAATAAAGAAATTGAGGATGTTAGAAAGCAGTTGGAAAAGAATCTCAAATTTAATGAAAAGGGAGAATGTTCAAAAATTAGAGAAAGGAAGATTGATTTAAATTATCATACTGCTGCCCCTGAAGACAAAATGCATAATCAAAGGAGAAAATTTAGAAGAAATGCCCTTGCAAGACAAGCATATATGTACAGGTATAATTATTCATTTAATGGTTATTGTTACACTTATAATCAATTTGGGCACAAATCAATTAATTGCAGAAGGAACACTGATATTATTTGTTACAAGTGCAATAATGTTAGACATATTCAAAGGAACTGCAAAATGAATAGAATGAATGAATCTGCATGGAAGCATAACATAATTTCTCAGGAGATGTCAAAAAGGAAAGCTCCACTTGATTTGAAAAAGTTGAAATGGAAAGAGGGAGAAAAGGTTTGGAGAAAGAAAGCACCTGTAAAAGTGTGGAAGCACAAACAGAGTCATGAGAAGGTAAATCCCAAACATGTGCATCCAGCACAAGTTACATCATCAGTTGCATAACAGATAGCATGATGTGAGGGGGAGTTGTTCTTGTTCTATCTTTTATCCCCAAGAAGTTACAGGAGGAGATCAATTGATCTTGTCTGGCATGCTTGCCTGATAATGTTAATTTCTGATGTTGTGTATGTTAGTGACATGTTTAGTGGTTCATAATGCATATAAGGAGTTCAAAAGTTCTCAGCACAAAGAGTTTGATAGTGTTGAGAGTTTTGGTTTATAAATGGTCCTATTCATATTTTGTTCATAGCATGTTGTTACTAACAATGGTTGAGTTGTTATGATGTTGCAGTCCAATGGGATCTTGTTATTGAAAAGTATTGGTTATCATGGCAAAGAGCTTTAGTTGTTTCAAAGAGCTCTTATTAGATATTTGTCTGTGTTGGCTAAATGAAAGAAGTCAATTCATAACACTTTTCTCTACATTTGGTTTTGCAAAGTGTTGTTTTAGGAAAAGCTTGATGGTGAAGGTTGTGCAATCTTGATAGGCTAATTTGTATAATGGATCTTAGATATTCTCAAGAAGTTCTCTTCAGATGTTATCATGTGTTTGTTGATTGAAGATTGAAGTATGTTTCAAATGTGGTGATATATATATCAGATTTGACAGTGTGTTGTAAAAAGATGTGCAGAAACAGCCGGATGGTCTTCATTCTTTTTCATCTCAAAAGGGGTGTGCAAAAATAGATTGGTTGCAGAATAATAGTTCATTGACAAGGACATCTCTTGTATGATATTCATCATGGATTGTGATTCATACTGATTGGTGAAAAGTGTAGTCATTGCATGAAATTCAAGTTCATATCAATGAAGTCAATTTGATGGTCATATCTACTACCTTGTTGAGTTATGTTTTTATGGCATATGTTTTGCATAAGTATTGAAGCTTTTAGGTAATTTGGAGATAGTGTTTCACTTGTTTCATTGATGATCTTACTCACTAATATGTTTCAAACAGAGTTCTTCAAGCTATGACATTGATGACATTGATGGTGATATCCTGCGTTTCATCAGAGGAAGTTAAAGGTATGTTTTGAATCAGCAATAGCAAATGGTAATGTTCAAAAAGGTTTGTCATATGTTGGCTTCAGGATTGTTATCATCATAAATCATTACTTATTGAAAGGTTAACAGGAGTTTATGCCTTCAAGGTGTTCATAATTCAATATGCTTATAATGGTTATGATCATGCTATAACATCTTTAAGTGGAGTTGTTCTCAGGGGGAGTTAATCAGAGGATTGAGTTGTCACTATCATGGGAGATTTGAAAAGAGATATGTTTTCTTCATGCTCATATTGGTATTTCTTGTCAGGACTAATTCAGGAAGTGGATAAGTGCTGAGTTGAGTTGAGTTATGTTGATTAGTCTTGTCAGTGTTTACCAATGGTATTTCTGAGCAGTGTTTTTGTTTGTGAACTTTAACACATGGGAGATCTTGGAGATTTGTTATTTCAGGTCAAAAAGTGTTGGTTCAGGAGTTTGTTAAAGGAAGTAATCAAAGGATCTCATTGATGTAAGTGTTTCATCTTCATCTACAAATTTGTGTTGTGATTAGAAGTGGTATAGTGCAGTCTATGGGCAGCTTGTAATAGTGGTTTGGTGCTTTGTTTGATATGCCTTACATGATTGTTTGATGTCTTGTTGCTCTCAAGTTTTTATGGTTGTTCAATATGCAGATGAACATGGAAAGAGCTCAGAGCTCTCAGGAAAAGTTTTGGACAGCAAATTGAAAAATAATCAGTGCCTTAAGTGGTATTTCAATTCTTGGTTGGTATGAAGGATGATAAGGGGGAGATAATAGCCTTTGTCATCAGATGTCAAAAAGGGGGAGAAAGAAAAATGTATCAGGTAGTTTTGCCATCAATGACAAAGGGGGAGATTGATGAAAGTAGATTGTCATTGATGTCAAAAAGGTGTTGGTATTGATAGGAGTTGTTCATATACTTCAGGTTGATATGTTGCTTCATGGCTAAGTCAGGAAATGCTAACTTGTTTAAATATTCAAAGGACTTTGTTTTATTAAATGCTAACTTATTTAATGGGAGCTCCATTTATTAAAAAGCATCCAAATATATTTGAAGATCAATATTTAATGGGAGCAAATTGGAAGGAGAGCTCAAATTGCTTTATTTAAATAAAGTGGACTTTATATGCTTAAAAAGTGGGGAGCAAAAGCATTGAATATTTAAATATATAAAGTTTGATTTTTATCCTATTTTGCTGATCCCCTTTAAATGCCATATTTTATGACATAAATAAAAATATGAAGTTACAAAGCTACTTTTAAGGAGATGTTAAGGAGATTTTCAAAGCTATTTTTAAGGAGATTTTTGTGGGAGATTTTGAGGAGTTTTAGAAATGTTTTTTTTGAAGATTTTTTATGAGATCTTAAGGAAATTCTTTCTTATTTTAAACCTCCTAGTGGCAGCAAAAACAATAAAGGTGGAGTTAATTTCTTTTAAGGAATTAATGTTTTTGTGAGAGAATATAAAGAGTATCTTTTAAAGGAAGAAACAAAAAGGTGAAATACTTTTTTATCAAAGGTGGCTTTTTGAAGTTGAAGTTTTTAAGGAGATTTTTTTTTGGAATGAAAGATTGAAGATTTTTGAAATAAAATTGCAGAGAAGATAAAAAGGCAGATTAGTTTATTTTTGAAGATATTTGCAGAGCAGGGTCATTTAATGAATATTTTTGATGAAAGTTTTTTCCAGGATTTGAAGTATTTTTTTGTGAAGCTTTTTATGTGTAGATTGAGGAAGATTGACAATATTTCATTGAAATTTTTTATTATAGAAAATCAAAGGTTATTTGCAGATGAACATAAAGTTTTGATAGAGATTTTTTTATGAAGACTTTATACAAGGCAAAATGATTTTTGAAGTCTTGTTGAAAAGAAAATGAAAAATGTGAAGGAGAAGATGAAGGGTTTGAGAAGATGAAAGTTCTCAGAGATTTTTTATTTGCAGAGGGAAATTAAAAAATCTTTGAAGTAATTATGCACAGATAAATATGAAGATTTATATTCTTGCAAGAAAATGGTTTTTGCAGATCATAGAATATGAAGGGTTATTTTCTTTTTGAAAAGAAATTACAAGAGGACCGGAGAGATGATTTATTTTTTTAAATTGGAGAATACAAAAAGAATATTCAAGATGAAAATTGAAAAGTTATACAGAGAAAATATAAATGGAATATGGAAAGAAATTGATTTTATTTTATAGAGATGTAATTTGTTGGTATAGGATTTCTTGCAGGTTATGAACATGGTGGATCTGAAGAGGATACAAGTAAAAGAGATTTTATTTTATTGAAGATTTTTGTGTGACCTTACTATTGTTTTTAGATGAATTGTTTATGCAGATGTCAAGGGTCAGAAGGTGAAATTGAAACAAAAATAAAGAAGAAGCTATTTATTTTGGAATATGAAAGGTCATGAAAATATGAAAATGATTTTGCAGAACGTGGAGAGGGATCTTATTATTATTGGCTTCACAAGTACATTGATAGAGTGTGTGTTGATGAAGAAAACAGAGATGAGCAAATAATGTTATGTATGTTATGAAGTTATGATATGTAGAGAAAACCTTTTTGAAAAGAAAGATTCAAGTTGATTTAAATGGTGCAAATTAGATTGAACAACAATCACTTCTTGCACATGAGATTTTTGTTTTGAATGATTGAGAAAAGCCAGTGAGGCACAGTATGCTAGTGAGGCTAGGTCAGTGAGACCATTTGTCAGTGAGACACTCACATCAGCCAGTGAGGCTTGTAAAGATATTTTTTAAGGTTAAGCTAGTGAGGCAGTTTTGGAGTGGTTTTTCTACCCCAGGAGGGTTTTCCACTTGTGCAATTCTTGTGTCTTGATTTTCTCTCTGTTTGTGTGTATGATTTATTCATGAGATTTTAATCTCATCATTCATTCTCAGTTATGTGCACATGTGTGTAACAAATGATATCTTTCCTTCTTCATGTCTTGACAGTTAAATTTGCAAAAGGTTAAAATTTATACAACACTGATTCACCCCCTCCTCTCAGTGTTGTCCTGAACTCCTACATTTCCTACCTAGCCGTTCGCTCCTGGCACTGGATCTTCTTCTATTAATGTTTTCTATCAATGTTTTCCATTCCTCTAAGCTTTTAAGTTTTTTTTCCAGAGGCTATGATATTCCTCTTTCAAATCGTAGTAACGTGTATTATCAATAAGATAAAATTGGCTCATTCTCTCTCTAGGAAACTTCTAATAGGACTCAAACTTCTATTTGGGGCTCAAGTGTAACTATTAGTTGGAATCGTTGAATGGTCAGAATTCTTAATTATACTCTCTGTCATTTTCAAAAAGGTTGGTATTAATAGAAATATTTATATTGGTAAATGGTTTTATTAGGAATCGTAGTCTTGAATGTTGCAAGGGAAGTTAATGTTTGTAGGGAAATAGATTTATTGGTAGTTTGTATTGGGGTCGCTTAGCTAACAGTGTAGTTTGAAATGTGGGATGGGTATCACATTGGTAGATTGTTCTATTAGAAAATTGTAGTTGCTTTGGTAGGCATTGCAGTTCGTAATGTGGTGACGGGGAATTATAATTGTAAATTGTTCTTTTAGAATTGTAGTCGTAGAAAGTTTAAGGGTTAGTCGATGTTTAGAGCAAAGTAAATGTAAATTGTGGTTGTTTGTTAGGTATTGTAGATAGTGTCGATGGTAATATATGCAAATAAGAAAATATATTTATATTTTTAGTTGCTTTCCTTATTAGAAATTGTAACTGGTAAGATGTTTGATGGGAGGTTTTATTATTGTTATAGCAAAAATGTGTATTTATATTAGTATTTGTTCTTGTCAGAAATTGTAGTTAGTAAGATGTTAGATGGAAGTTCTTGCTTATAGAAAATCTATTTATTTATAATTGTCTTATTAGAAATGGTAATGGTTAGGTGTTCAACGAAAAGTTTGTTTTTATTTTAGCAAGATGTATATATATTTGTCGTTGTTCCTAAGGAAATTGTTGTTAGTAAGAAGTTTATGCTTTTGGTAAACATATGCATATATTTATAGTTGTTTTTAGTAGAAAATGGTAGTTAATAAATTACTAGATAGGAATTTATGTTTGGAGTTGTTAGAAATTATTACTTTTGTAAACTAGAATTCCTTGTAAAGAAAGTGAAAACCTCATATGTATTTTCTCATTTAAAGTAAGAGTATATTGAATCTCATTTACATGATTGTCTTCCTTGTCATATCAAAATATTTACTGTGGGTCATTGTATCTATTTGAGGCTTGAATTTATAGTTATGCTATGACTAAGTGTGAAGTGGGGTCTAGAGAGATGTTCAACCTACCCAACTCTAGAGGTGTGGCTTCTTAGTCCTTGGTTCAAAATTGTGACATGACAATGTAATGGGATTATTGAATCGAGTTTGTTTTGGATGGGAAAAAGTCTTGTGGATATGGAACTTTGTAACTATTTATGTAACATGTTGGGTTGTGAAAGTTAGATGTCTTATAGTCCCTCACTCATGCATGTCATTTATTTTAGATGTTGGATAAGGGTTGTTAGTGTAGAAGGGAGAGTGACTTCCATGGTGGGGCTGGTGCCTAAAGTGGTTGCCTAGATAACCCCATGGAAGTTGTAATCAAGTGATAACTTAAAAATATACCTAGGTGGGTTGGGTAGTCTTTCACATAACAAGATAAGTATTTGGCCTCACCCATGCCTTGAGTGCTCTCAAAGGCTAAGGATAAGATGAGAAGGCCTGGTTGGCAAGGTCAACCTCCTTGTCCACATGAGAGGATGTGTTAGCTCCACATGTGTCACCCTATGGGGCTAGTGCCAGAAGAGGGTCACCAAGATAACCATAGATGGTTGTCAGCTTCTAGTGAGAGATAGCCTGGATAACCCATGATTAGGACCATGCAATGACACTCTCCGCACTGCATCTTAGCTACTTCCCTCTTTATGTTTTCATTGTTGCCTCTGGAGCGTTGCCTTGTCTTGTGCAGTTTTGTTATTATGGTCAGTTGAGTCAAGTCTGTATTCATTGGATGCTAGAGCTATGCATTGGTCTTCTTGGAGAATTAGTTCAAGTCCAGTGAAGAAGTGTCCAGTTCTAGATTTGCATTACACTTTCAAAGTTGTATACTTTCATAAGTATTTATTTGTAAACCGACATAATCGGTCTTGTAATCTTGTATTGTAACTTTGTAAATTAACTATCTTGCAAATGTAAAAGTTGTTCTTATCTGTAGTAGTAGTATGATGTATATCGCTACAAGTGTTGTTTAAACTTTATGATCAACTGATGCAGTTATGTTTTCCTAGAGGAGTTAGAAGTACATTTTTCTTTATGTTGTGTATAATGATATCTTTGGCTACTATTATTACAATTTCTTGCTTTAAAAAAAAAATTTCTGTAATATTGCTCTTGTGAGTCTAACTCTCTAAGTGAAGAAATCAAGAGAAAGTCCATGAATGATTCCTTCAGTTATACCCTAATTTTAAGGGATAGGTCAAAGGATAGAGGTGGTAAGAAGAAGGGTGGTGGAGATAAGAAGTCCAAGAAGAAGGTTTGGTCTAAGTCTCCTAGTAAACCGAAAGTTTAAAGTGTTTCAATTGTTTTAATAGAGGTTGCATAAAGGAGTCAAAGACTAAGAATAAGGATGATTCCTTTGTTATATCATTTAACACTAATCAATATAGTAGTTGTGATGCTTTAGTATCTACTAACATTATCTGTGATAATTCTTGGTAGATTAAATTTGGTGTATCATACCACATGATTCCTCATAGGGAGTGGTACTTTGAGTACAAGGAGTGTGATGGAGGATATATTTTCCTTGGTGATAGCATCTCACTTAAGATAGTTGTCCAAAGAAAGGTGAAAATATCTTTCATAGATGGGAGAGTGAGGACACTCTTGATGTTTTTCATATTCCAAGATTGGGAAACAATCTTAGTTTTATTTCTAAGATAATTGACTCTAGAGTGCATTTTACCTTTAATGAAAAGGGTTGTAGGTTGGTAAGAGGCAATTTGGTTTTGGATAAGGGAGTGTGGCATGAAACACTCTTTAGACTAGAGGCATCAGCATTGTACAACTCAATCAATGTTATTGAACTTGAATCAAGATTGTTGTGGCACCACTAATTGGGTCACATAGGGGGAAAAGGCCTAAAACCCTTGGTAAGTATGAATATAGTGGAAGGTATTTTAGATTGTTTTATTGGTTTTGAGTTTTGTCAACATTTTGTGTTTATAAAGAAAAATAGGGTATGGTTTGGTTTAGGAAGTACTATTTAAGCAAGAGAGATATTGTAAGGGATTCAGGGTGATGTATTTGGTCCTATGGATGTACACTCAATTGATGAGTCTTGATATTATGTGTCTTTCACTAATGATTATTCTAGACATGCTTGTGTATTTTCTTAGAAAATGTTTTGAGGTGTTTAACAAATCTAAAGAGTTTAAGCCACTTCTAGAAAATTATATTGGCAGTAAAATCAAAGTGTTAAGGTGTTGGTGTATAGATTTTGCCACCTAACTCTATATTCTCACACCCAAACAAGTGACAACTACACCAACAGTTGAACTAATTGTAATTATGTTTTTCAATGATTCTCTACTTATTTTACAAGGTGCAACTACCTTCAAATGATATACAAAGAATGGAAATATTGTATGCTTTTCACCAGAAAGTAGGAAAGGTGGTGCTTTTGAACAGAAAGCATTAAAGGCAATAAATCTCAATATAATCTGAATTCAAAGAAGTACAAAGACTTTGATAGCTATAATCTTAATCACACTATTAAAGAATCACATCAATTATCATACAATCGCCATTGTAAACCATTCATCAAAAGATAAACATCCACAACAATGAGCAAGAATAGGATTATCCAATTACTTCAACATAGAATTGTTAATCAGTAAACTAGCAACACATTCAACATAAGAAGAATAAGCATCCAATAACCATAACACAAAGTTTACGACCACTGAATTCCCACTATACCAACTTCAACTCATATATTAAAGAAACTGAAAGTAGCAACACATCAAAATTAATCTCTTCTCAAAACAAAGTTTACCAAAAGATTATAAACATCGACAGACTCCTAGAATTTATAACCCTGTCACCATAACTTTCTTTAAAAATAATGACAACTTCTTGGGGACAACTGATTTAAAGATGTTTTAAAATAAGTATTGACTTAAAAAGAGCTCTCCAAAGCCAATAGTTTTTTTTGCAAGAAATAAAATCAAAGCATATGAAAAAGTCATCAATTGACAATTGTCACATCTTCATCAAGTGTCACTTCCTATTGTGTCACCTCCTTTTCTTTGCCTTTTCCATCTCCCAAAGCTAAATCGACTTATGCTGCTTGAGTCGCCAATGCCCATAATTTTGCTTTATAAGTTCTGTACCTTATTAACATTTTGCTTGAGTCACCAATTTTGCTTTATAACATTTGGTATCAATGTGTGATTACCTGGGTAGAACCACATTATTTGGTGTCATAGCCATATGTTTTTAGTGGTGAGACCATTGTTGGATTATATTTTTTAATCCTAGCACAAAGGTTTATTGTAGTACATATATAATCAATTTTAGTAGAAGCCTTTGAAGGATCATGTAAGAATATAAAGAATGTGTGTTGTTACATTCATGACAAGTATGTTAAGGTCTAATATTGAGTGTTTCAATGGTTGTAACTTTGAGTTATGGAAGTTTAAGGAAAAAGACATTCTTGTAAAGAGAAATCAATCAATAGTGGTATCTTCTTTGATAAAACCTATAAGTATGTATGATGAGGGTTGGAAAAGACTCGATAAGAAAATAAGTACTATTAATCTATATCATTTATATTCTATATTTATGAATGAGTAAGAAGAAACCTATATATTTTTCATGGAAGAAGATAGGAACCCTATATCAATCCAAGAGTCTTGTAATAATTTTTTTTTTTAAAAGGAAGTTGTATTCTTGTAGATGAAAGAGGTAGATTATGTGAATGATCATCTCAACACCTTAAATCTAGTTCTAAGTTAATTAATAACAATAAATGTAAAACTATAAGAAGAGGATAAATGCATGATACTGATTTATTCCTTACTTAATTCATGGGAGAATCTGATTATGACAATCAATGGTAACTATTCTTCACCAAAACTAGAGGACATTGTAGGTGTCTTGCTAAGTGAAGAAATCAACAGAAAGTCCATGAATAATTCCTTTAGTTATAACCTAATTTTAAGGGATAGGTCAGAGGATAGAGGTGGTAAAAAGAATGTTGGTGGAGATGAGAAGTCCAAGAAGAAGGGATGGTCTAAGTCTCCTAGTAAACCTTAAGTTTAAAGTGCTACAATTGTGGCAATAGAGGTTGCATAAAGGAGTCAAAGTCTAAGAATAAGGATGATTCCTTTGATATATCATTTAACACTAATCAATATAGTAGTTGTGATCCTTTTTTATCTACTAACATTATCCATGATAATCTTAGTAGATTAAATTTGGTGTATCATACCACATGATTCCTCATAGGGAGTGGTACTTTGAGTACAAGGAGTGTGATGGAGGATATGTTTTCCTTGGTGATAGCATCTCACTTAAGATAGTTCTCAGATGAAAGGTGAAAATGTCTTTCATAGATGGGAGAGTGAGGACACTTTTGATGTTTTTCATTTTCCAAGACTAGAAAACAATCTTATTTCTATTTCAAAGATGATTGACTCTGGAGTGCATTTTACCTTTAATGAAAAGGGTTGTAGGTTGGCAAGAGGCAATTTGGTTTTCATTAAGGGAGTGTGCCATGAAACACTCTTTAGACTAGAGGCATCAACATTGTACAACTTAGTCAATGTTATTGAACTCAAATCAAGATTGTTGTGGCACCACTATTTGGGTCACATAGGGGGAAAAGGCGTAAACACCTTGGTAAGTATGAATATGGTGGAAAGTATTTTAGATTGTTCTATTGGTTTTGATTTTTGTCAACATTGTGTGTTTATAAAGAAAAATAGGGTGTGGTTTGGTTTAGGAAGTACTATTTAAGCAAGAGAGATATTAGAAGGGATTCAGGGTGATGTATTTGGTCCTATGGATGTACACTCAATTGATGAGTCTTGATAATATGTGTCTTTCACTAATGATTATTCTAGACATCCTTGTGTATTTTCTTAGGAAATGTTTTGAGGTGTTTCACAAATTTAAAGAGTTTATGCCACTTCTAGAAAATTAGATTGGCAATAAAATCAAAGTGTTAAGGTGTTGGTGTATAGAGTTTTCCACCTAACTCTATATTCTCACATCCAAACAAGTGACAACTCCACCGATAATTAAACTGATTGTAATTATGATTTGCAATGATTCTCTACTTATTTTACAAGACGCGGCTACCTTTAAATGATATACAAAGAATGGAAATATTGTATGCATTTCACCAGAAAGCAAGAAAGGTGGTGCTTTTGACTAAAAAGCATAAAAGGCATAAATCTCAATATAATCTAAATTCATAGAAGTACAAAGACTTCGATAGCTATAATCTCAATCACACTATTAAAGAATCACATCAATTATCATTATGTTTCTTTCACTAATGATTATTCTAGACATCCTTGTGTATTTTCTTAGGAAATGTTTTGAGGTGTTTCACAAATTTAAAGAGTTTAAGCCACTTCTAGAAAATTAGATTGGAAATAAAATCAAAGTGTTAAGGTGTTCGTGTATAGATTTTGCCACCTAACTCTATATTGTCACACCCAAACAAGTGACAACTGTATCAACAGTTGAACCGGTTGTAATTATATTTTACAATGACTCTCTACTTGTTTTAAAAGACGTAGGTACCTTCAAATGATATACAAAGAATGGAAATATTGTATTCTTTTCACCAAAAACTAGGAAAGGTGGTGCTTTTGACTAGAAAGCATTAAAGGTAATAAATCGTAATATAATCCAAATTCAAAGAATTACAAAGACTTTGATAGCTATAATCTCAATCACACTATTAAAGAATCACATCAATTATCATACAATCACCATTGTAAACCATTCATCAAAAGATAAACATCCACAACAATGAGCAAGAATAGGATTATCCAATTACTTCAACATAGAATTGTTAATCAGTAAACCAACAACACATTCAGCATAAGAAGAATAAGCATCGAATAACCATAACATAAAGTTTACGATCACTAAATTCCCATTGTACCAACTTCAATTCATATATTAAAAAAACTGAAAGTAGCAACACATCAAAATTGATCTCTTCTAAAAATAAAATTTGCCAAAAGATTCTAAACATTGACAGGCTTCTCAAATTTATAGCCTTGTCACCATAACTATCTTAAACATAATAATGGCTTCTTGGGGATAACTGATTTAAAGATGTTTAAAATAAGTATTGACTTAAAATGAGCTCTCTAGAGCCAATAGTTTTTTTTGCAAGAAATAAAATCAAAGCATATGAAAAAGTCATCAATTGACAATTGTCACATCTTCATCAAGTGCCACCTCCTATTGCATCACCTCCTTTTCTTTTCTTTGTCCATCTCTTGAAGCTAAATCAACCTATGTCACTTGAGTCGCCAATGCCCACAATTTTTCTTTATAAGTTCTGTACCTTATTAACATTTTGCTTGAGTCACCAATTTTGCTTTATAACATTTGGTATCAATGTGTGATTACCTAGGTAGAAACACATTCTTTGGTGTCAGCCATATGTTTTTAGTGTTGAGACCTTTGTTGGATTATATTTTTTTATCCTAGCACAAAGGTTTGTTGTAGTACATATATAATCAATTTTAGTAGAAGTCTTTGAAGGATCGTGTGAGAATATAAAAATTGTGTGATGTTGCATTCATGACAAGCATGTCAAGGTCTAATATTGAGTGTTTCAATGGTTATAACTTTGAGTTACAAAAGTTTAAGGTAAAAGACATTCTTGTAGAGAGAGATCAATCAATAGTGGTATCTTATTTGATAAAACCTATAAGTATGTATGATGAGGGTTGGAATAGATTGGATAAGAAAACAAGAAGTACATTTCATCTATATCATTTAGATTCTATATTGATGAATGAGTAAGAAGAAACCTATATATTTTTCATGGAAGAAGATAGGAACCCTATATCAATCCAAGGGTCTTGTAATCAAACTTTTTTTAAAAGGAAGTTCTATTCTTGTAGATGAAAGAGGTAGATTATGTTAATGATCATCTCAATACTTTAAATCTGGTGCTAAGTTAATTAATACCAATAAATGTAAAACTATAAGAAGAGGATAAATACATGATACTGATTTATTCCTTACTTAATTCATGGGAGAATCTGATTATGACAATCAATGGTAACTATTCTTCACCAAAACTAGAGGACATTGTAGGTGTCTTGCTAAGTGAAGAAATCAAAAGAAATTCCATGAATGATTCCTTTAGTTATACCCTAATTTTAAGGGATAGGTCAAAGGATAGAGGTGGTAAGATGAAGGGTGGTGGAGATAAGAAGTCAAAGAAGAAGGGTTGGTCTAAGTCTCCTAGTAAACCTAAAGTTTGAAGTGTTACAATTGTGGCAATAGAGGTTGCATAAAGGAGTCAAAGTCTAAGAATAAGGATGATTCCTTTGGTATATCATTTAACACTAATAAATATAGTAGTTGTGATGCTTTTGTGTCTACTAACATTATCCATGATAATTCTTGCTAGATTAAATTTGGTGTATCATACCACATGATTCCTCATAGGGAGTGGTACTTTGAGTACAACGAGTGTGATGGAGGATATGTTTTCCTTGGTGATAGCATCTCACTTAAGATAGTTGTCTGACGAAAGGTGAAAATGTCTTTCATAGATGGGAGAGTGAGGACACTCTTAATGTTTTTCATATTCCAAGACTGGAAAACAATCTTATTTCTATTTCTAAGATGATTGACTCTGAAGTACATTTTACCTTTAATGAAAAGGGTTGTAGGTTGGCAAGAGGCAATTTAGTTTTGGCTAAGGGAGTGTGGCATGAAACACACTTTAGACTAGAGGCATCAACATTGTACAACTCATTCAATGTTATTGAACTCGAATCAAGATTGTTGTAGAACCACTAATTGGCTCACATAGGGGCAAAAGGCCTAAAAACCTTGGTAAGTATGAATATGGTGGAAGGTATTTTAGATTGATCTATTGGTTTTGAGTTTTGTCAACATTGTGTGTTTATAAATAAAAATAGGGTGTGGTTCAGTTTAGGAAGTACTATTTAAGGAAGAGAGATATTGGAAGGAATTTAGGGCGATGTATTTGGTCCTATGGATGTACACTCAATTGATGAGTCTTGATATTATGTGCCTTTCACTAATGATTATTCTAGACATCCTTGTGTATTTTCTTAGGAAATGTTTTGAGGTGTTTCACAAATTTAAATAGTTTAAGCCACTTCTAGAAAATTAGATTGGTAATAAAATCAAAGTGTTAAGGTGTTGGTGTATAGATTTTGCCACCTAACTCTATATTCTCACACCCAAACAAGAGACAACTGTACCAACAGTTGAACCTATTGTAATTATGTTTTGCAATGATTCTCTAGTTATTTTAGAAGGCACAACTACCTTAAAATGATATACAAAGAATGGAAATATTGTGTGTTTTTCACCAGAAAATAGGAAAGGTGGTGCTTTTGACCAAAAAGCATTAAAAGCAATAAATCTCAATATAATCTAAATCCAAAGAAGTATAAAGACTTCGATAGCTATAATCTCAATCACACTATTAAAGAATCACATCAATTATCATACAATCACCACTGTAAACCATTCAACAAAAGATAAACATCCACAACAATGAGCAAGAATAGGATTATCCAATTACTTCAACATAGTATTGTTAATTAGTAAACCAGCAACACATTCAACATAAGAAGAATAAACATCCAATAACCATAACAAAAATTTTATGATCACTGAATTCCCACTGTACCAACTTCAATTCATATATTAAAGAAACTGAAAGTAGTAACACATCAAAATTGATCTCTTCTAAAAACAAAGTTTGCCAAAAGATTCTAAACATCGACAGGCTTCTAGAATTTATAGCCCTGTCACCATAATTGTCTTTAAAAATAATAACGGCTTCTTGGGGACAACTGATTTAAAGATGTTTTAAAATAAGTATTGACTTAAAAAGAGCTCTCCAGAGCCAATAATTTTTTTTCCAAGAAATAAAATCAAAGCATATGAAAAAGTCATCAATTGATAGTTGTCACATCTTCATCAAGTGCCACCTCCTATTGCATCACCTCCTTTTCTTTGCTTTGTCCATCTCCCAAAGCTAAATAGACCTATGCCACTTGAGTCACCAATGCCCTTAATTTTTCTTTACTTCTAAGATGATTGACTCTAGAGTGCATTTTACCTTTAATGAAAAGGGTTGTAGGTTAGCAAGAGGCAATTTGGTTTTGGCTAAGAGAGTGTGGCATGAAACACTCTTTAGACTAGAGGCATCAACATTGTACAACTCAGTCAATGTTATTGAACTTGAATCAAGGTTGTTGTGGTACCACTAATTGGGTCACATAGGGGGAAAAGGCCTAAAAACCTTGGTAAGTATGAACATGGTGGAAGGTATTTTAGATTGTTCTATTGGTTTTGAGTTTTCTCAACATTGTGTGTATATAAATAAAAATAGGGTGTGGTTTGGTTTAGGAAGTACTATTTAAGCAAGAGAGATATTGGAAGAGCTTTAGGGCAATGTATTTGGTCCTATGGATGTACATTCAATTGACGAGTCTTGATATTATGTGCCTTTCACTAATTATTATTCTAGACATCCTTGCGTATTTTCTTAGGAAATGTTTTGAGGTTTTTCACAAATTTAAAGAGTTTAAGCCACTTTTAGAAAATTAGATTGGTAATAAAATCAAAGTGTTAAGGTGTTGGTGTATAGATTTTGCCACCTAACTCTATATTCTCACACCCAAACAAGCGACAACTGCACCAACCATTGAACAGATTGTAATTATGTTTTGCAATGATTCTCTACTTATTTTACAAGGGGTAGATACCTTCAAATAATATACAAAGAATGGAAATATTGTATGCTTTTCACTAGAAAGTAGGAAAGGTGGTGCTTTTGACCATAAAGCATTAAAGGCAATAAATCTCAATATAATATAAATTCAAAGAAGTATAAAGACTTCGATAGCTATAATATCAATCACACTATTAAAGAATCACATCAATTATCATACAATCACTACTGTAAACCATTCATCAAAAGATAAACATCCACAACAATGAGCAAGAATAGGATTATCCAATTACTTCAACATAGAATTGTTAATCAATAAACCAACAACACATTCAACATAAGAAGAATACACATCCAATAACCATAACACAAATTTTACGATCATTAAATTCCCACTATACCAACTTCAATTCATATATTAAAGCAACTGAAAGTTGAACACATCAAAATTGATCTCTTCTCAAAACAAAGTTTGATAAAAGATTCTAAACATTGGCAAGCTTCTAGAATTTATAGCCCTGTCACCATAACTGTCTTTAAAAATAATAACGACTTCTTGGGGACAACCGATTTAAAGATGTTTTAAAATAAGTATTGACTTAAAAAGAGCTCTCCAAAGCCAATAATTTTTTTTGTCAGAAATAAAATCAAAGCATATGAAAAATTTGCCAATTAACAATTGTCACATCTTCATCAAGTGCCACCTCCTATTGTGTCACCTCCTTTTGTTTGTTTTGTCCATATCCCAAAGCTAAATTGACCTATGCCACTTGAGTCACCAATGCCCACAATTTTTCTTTTTAAGTTTTGTACCTACCAATGATTGGTGTTAACATCTTTCCACTTGGGCTAATAGTGATGTTACCCCAAAGCTTTTGTTTACTTATCATCCAATCAGTGTTCATGATCCTTTTATGGATCTTATCGATTTCACTTTTGAAGGTTCTAAGATAGGTTGCCATTCTTCCATGTTTTCCAAATGACTCACCAGTGAATGTATCAGTAGCCACAAGCTCCTCATTAATCATCTTCCTAAAATTGTGTTTTATCTCTTTGATCTCAAGGAACTTATCTTCGTCTTCATTGAACTCTTATGTGTCCAAAATTGTGAAATCACTCTTTAGTTCTTTCATATCAGTGAAATAACGAGTTAATGTACTCCTCATCTCTTGCTCCACTACTCATAGTATAGACATTCTCCATTCAAGCATATCCAACCAGACCATAGATTCATTCTCCTTAGGGTTGTTTAGGATCTTCTCAGCTACAAGAATGCTAGTGTCAATATTGGTCATCTCTAGAACTTCCTTAGAAACCATAAAAGACTACTGTTATCTTTTCTAATAATTTGCAATTCCGCGGCCAATGTTTCCCTTCTGCTAGAAATAGAGGTGTACAACTTTATAGCTTCCTCAATATACAATAAACCAACAAGAGTAATTGTATCCACCCATTGATCGATAGCATTGCGTAGGGCTTGGCACTATTTGATTTGTTGCAACAAATTGGGGTATGGTCCATCTATAGCTATGTTAGGCATCTCATCTGAAGGATAAGCAGTAATTCTTAAGATAGACTGAATAAATGAAGTCAGATATCTCACCTGAGCTTGTAATTTGACGCTCTCTTGTTGTTCATTCTTAATTCTTTTCGATAAAGTGCTCATAGACAACTTAGTATGATAGATTTCACCTTCAATAGTCGAAGGTCCCATATCAACTCCGCTCATATTAAAGTCAAAATTAGTGACTTTATCTTAATTTTTATCATCTATAGGATCTACAATTTCTAGAATATGATGTCTTGTAGAGGGATCTATCACCATTCGAGACATCCTCTTAGCCCTCTTGGGCTTAGGTGTATCCTGCAACAACTTAGCCATAGTGTCTATGTTTTTATCTATCATGGGAGCATATCTCTTCTTCTTTTTGACAAATTTCTTTAACCAGGAGGGAGAGGGGGAAGAAGAAACACTAGTATTACCATTAGTTTTCAAAACAACACCATTCGAATGCATGGGAGGGGTACTATGTTCCAGAGGATCACTCAAACTAGGAAAAATAGGATTACCAAACAACTTATGAAAAACCTTATCTTCACCAATTTGATTAAAAATCAAAGAATCATTATCAGATAACAGGGGGTAGAAGGAGGCACATGGTCTACTTGCAAATTTCATGAAGCATCCAATCTCTTTTTTGTTTCATTTCTCACAAGCATAGGCTGGCCATCTTGCTCACATGTAGTCTTCAACCTTCTACTATCTTCAGGTTACTTTCCATCTCCACCTGATTGTGAGCCAACTCTATGAAGAGTTGTATCCAAACTCAATGTACTTCTAAGAGTGTGAGATGTCTAAGACTTGCTCTATTCTCTTGTAGCAGATTCTTTTGGTGCTAAAGAGCCAGCATGCTCTCTAAATTTCTTATTAAGCCATTTCTCAGTTCTTTTTAACACATGAAAAGAATGAATCATAATATCCATGAATTCCTTCTCTAACTAGCATACCCAAGGCAAGGGTTGTGGAATAGCATTATGCTAACCTTCATCCAAAATTTCTGAGTTATCATTTGTACCTTATGGGACTTGTAATAGCAAATCATAAGCACCAACTTGGTCAATTGTTAACCTCATCTAGCTTCTTCATTGCACTTCGTTTTCATCCAAGCAGTCTTCCTAGTAGTCCTCGAGATGAGGCTTATGTAGATACAGAACACCTCCATGCATGTTCCTTTTCACAAAGTTTTTTCTATCAAAGGTTGGTCTCACAGGCAACGAATGGAGATTATACTCAGGCAACAATTTCTCCACTCTTCGAGCACTATCATTGCTCTTGCAAGAAAACAAAGACAGACAGAAGAAAAGAATATCTTTTCTTCTTCATATCATGGTACCTAATATTTATAGTCTCCATTTGGTATCAAACTTCCAAAAGTACAATAAAATCTGAAGTATTTCTCAGCAATTTTAACATGACATTTTCAAAACCCCTAATTCTTAAATAAGATAAACAATCAAACTAAATATAAAAATTGCCAAAATTCATTACCAATGTGGCCGCTTTAGGGGAGATTCTCCTCTCTAAAGAACCTTCAATCTTTGTTGCAGAAAGCATAAGGAAAACATCATTTACCCTACGGAAATCTCTCATTCTGATATCCTTTTGCAGCTACATGAAATAACAATACACAGGCATGCTTGGAGTAAGAGACCCTTGCATTCTCAAAGCAAGCCAGACAACCTCTTTGCTGGCTAGAATGTACACCAAAAGAGAACACATGTGAAAAGTCACCTTCTATTGAAATTCCACTAGCTACTCGTGCATGTGTTCACTTATCAATTTGGCCTAGTCTATGTGTTGAGACTCACTACAAATAAGAAAAATAAATTGGCGTATCAAGTCTTCAAAAGAGTCATATTTAGTACTCCCAACGATATGATGTAATAGAGTAATCATATTAGAGATTTCTTCTTTAAAGTGACCTCTTTTCAAACTGGTAGGGTGTCAAGACTCCCTTTCTTTTTAACCTTCAGTTACCTTTTAGCAATACAATTTTGATACCAGTCTTTCTTATCCCAAAAATACCCCCAGCCAGTAGTGACAGACACATCAACAAATTCCTCCTGGTCTATTAACTTCAGACCATGTGACACAGCTTTTGAATCAATTTTTGTTATCACAGAGCCATCAAAGGCTCATATCTCTTGGGAGTCAGGGTAGTAATTCTTCACACATGTAACAATTAAGTATAGACAAGACACATCAAGCGGGAAGCCTCCATCTTGGTCTAACCCAATGCTTACAATTTTCTCCACAATGGGGACCTAGTTTCTTGATGCATTCTCTCCCATAAATCCTCTAAATCCACATGAATGAGGTCTGTACCCCTTACATTTGATAAACCATTCTTAAAAATAGAGAGAATTGGAGACCCTTGGAATTTATATATTTCATTCTAACTTGCTTGAGAAACCAGAAAGTAAATAATTCTGAACTAGTCAAGGATGCAGAAGAGGTCAACAATACATTTGGGGAAAATCAACTATCTAGACTCATGAAAGAAAAATTGTTCTTCCTAAGACCAAATGAATCACAATTACAAATTGTCATAGTAAGAGAGACGAGAAGAAAATCAAATTATTCTGACATGTTTACGAAGAGTTCTACGAAGTCTCCATTAATGGCTGGACTGGGAGCCCCTTCAAGGTATTCTCCTTGCGATGTAAAATGAGGCTTTTCCTTACGAGTTGATGAATTTAACCAAGTCTCGTATTAAAGCTTATTAAATTCTCCATAAACTTCACTTAATCTTGGTGGTGAACTGTACTTCAAAATTCATAAATGATCCCCTTTATTTCCCTCTGAAAAGTGTGTGAACACCTTTCCCAACATTCTAAATCTATGATGGACTGACAGGTGTCACCTCTTCATACACATCGATAGCTCAAAGGATGGTACTTTGGGAGAAATGAATGCATTCAGTTGGGGCATTGAAGATCTTGAGAACCAATGAACCAACCAACAGAGAGTTTGAAAGTTCAAAGAACTTTCAACTCTCCAATTATGAAGGATTTTCTTTTAACAAAACAAGACAAGACCGACAAACAAGTCTTAAGATGTTTTCTTTTGTGAGGCGCCGGTGAATCCAGAGGTTCGGGAACTTTTGAACTTACTGAATGTGGTACAAAAAGGCATGGGATCTCTGACTATACATAAAAAAGACTAAGGGGTCATGACTTATAAGGAAGGCACAAATAATAAAGAATAAAGGCAGAACAATGACTTAACATATGAATGACTTAGAAAAAATTTGAAAATGGGGTAACAACAGGCTTTAAATGAGGACAAGGACTGAATAGGATGCAAATAATCTAGACAAACTTGGCACAAAGCCTTATTCCAAAGGGCAACAGAGTCACACCAAAATGACAACACATAGGGGAAAAAAAGGGAAGGAAACTATGATACACAGAAGGACTCAGTAACATCACTAGTTGTATAATTTGAGATCTTGACCATTGTAGGCAAGAGGCAATGGTGTTCCTATTATGTCATAAAATGTCCCCCTAGGACATTTACCTCCTAAGTTTAGCTCCTGGTTCCCTTATTTTTCATCATGATGTTCATTTTAATTCCTGGTGTAAAATCCCTTGAAACCCATGTCAAATGGAGCTAAGGGGACCGTCTTGAACTTGATCCTACCTTAAAAAAGGGGCTTGGGGCTTCGGCACTTGTGCCCTAATCTTGCCCTATTTCGTCGGGACCTACAATTTGAAAGTCAGTTATGTGACCGTTAAAAGGTTCCGTTGCCAACATCTTAAGTTTGAATTACAAAATTTGTAGTGGGAATGCATATATAAGCATGTTTAGGGTTTCATTTATAAAATAGAAGATGATTATAAACTTTTGGCGAACTTATGATTTTAGAACATTCATTGTTGTAGAGCAGACTATTGTTATTGTGTTTGTTGGAAAGAGACTACTTTTTTGAATAATTAAGTGTTTTCATTGATGGAAACAAGGAAAAGAGACTCTAGTTTAGCATACCAGACTTATTTGGTATCAAGGCATGCAAGGCTTCTGGTCCAGATGACTAAAATGACTAAGTGTTGGCAGTTCACATGAGACAGTGACAGAGAGATAATGTAATGACCGGCATTGGTCCGCAGTTGAAGATCGGATCATACGGTTCAGGTATGTTGTTTAAAATCCTTAAGTGATCTTATATCTAGGATTTTAGCCCATGGTAAGTACCATAAGTATATCCTCAAACACTCTAAGTCTGGCAGAGCAAAATACAATGATATTCAGAGCAGTACACTTAGTTATTTTGGTCCCCATTCTTATGGTGTTACATATCTTGGTATGTGGTTTTGAGGTGTTGTAAACACTTGTATGAAGTGTCTAAATCTAGAGTTATAGGTTCTGAAGTCCACCAGAAAGATAGTTACAAGCTGTTGAGTATCTCTACACTGTTTGACAAATTTGACTATGACAGGATCTGAATTCTGATGGTCTGCATTTTTCCACTAAAGGATATTTTGATTTGCAGTTATGAAGGTATGATCTGTGATGTCTAAGGAGTCTTTGATATGATTTTGAGCAAGTATTGTAGTCTGCAGTGAAAGTTGTTATCTAATAGTTAGACTAAGTCAGTAACAGTCTGTGTTTGAGGCTGACATGATAGTTTGATTTGTGTGCGGTAAGTTATATTGATTAGAAATTTATCCCAAGTGGTTCTATAGTTGGAGGCAACATATGAGAAGGTGTTTCAAATGTTATTTAGGTCTACTATGTATTTTCGTGAGTGGATTTGGCCGACAAGCTACAAGTTTATTAACTATACACTTCATCTAAGTAGGCTGACTTAATGTGAAGATTTTAAGTGTTGCGGATATATATATGAGATCAAATTTGGTGTTTGTAGTGTGTTGTGCGAATGTGAATGAGTGACATGCAAAGTAAGGTGATTTTGTGGAAGTAGAAGAAGAGAGATCTTGTTCTTATGTAAAAGCAGAGCAGAGAAATGGAGCAGTCAGAGATGAAGAGTTTTGAGATAGTATTTCTGAGCTTCATTGGAGTTGTAACCAAGCATCTGTAGATGCAACCTGAGTAGTTCAACTTAGCAGTGAGCCATTCTTCTTTCTTCTTTCTTTCTCTAGGCAGTGAGCCTATTTTGGCAATGAGCCTTTCTTGTAGTGAGCATTTCTTGGGCCAGTGAGCCTGTTGTAATCCAGTATTGTGCTATAATAATATATTGTGAGCTAACACTCACCGTGTTTTTTCCCTTTTGGGTTTTCAACGAAAAAATCTTGTTTTCAATGTTTTATGTCTTTATGGTTTCTATTCCTATGCTTATTTTGTATTCATATTATTAATTTTGGAAATTGGATTAATAAACTTGTTAAGAAGTGGTTTTGTGGAATACTGATTCACCCCCCCCATTATTCCTTACTATCAACAATTGGTATCAAAGAAAGGTTCCTTGGAAGAAGCCTAACCACTTGAGGAAGATCTAGGAAGAATTAATCATGGCAACCAAAAGGTATGGAAACTTTTCATATGAAAACAATGTTGAACTAGAAGCAGCTCTTGCTAATCTTGAAAAATTGGAAGCAAAAATTAGGGATCTGAAGGATAATATTCAAGAAGCTGATGAGTACATTTTTAAACTGAAAGAACAAGTCAAGAAATTCAAACAAAAATATAGAGATGTTAGTGAACAACTAATATCAGCAAATGAAACCTTGAATGACTTAAAAGTGGAAGTTATTAAAAGAGATAAAGCAGAAGAAGATCTAAATTTGATGGTAAATAGTAAGATAGAAGAATGTATCAAATTGGAAGAAGAAGTTGTCAGTCTAAAAATAGACTTGGACAAAGCCAAGAGCTATGAAGAAAAGTTCAAGATAAGTTCTGCAAAACTTGATGAGATGATTGTTAGTCAAAAGAGTTCAGATGATAAGCAAGGCTTAGGATTTGAGAAAGGAGAAAGTTCAAAATTAGGTTAAGGAAATTTTTAGTTGAAGCAAAAAAAAGGCAACCAGTTTAGGAATCAAAGAAGAAGACCTAGAGGACCTCCAATCAAACAGCCAAATGCTCAAAGGTACCCATCTTTCAATGGCCATTGTTTTAATTGCAAAAAGTTTGGTCATAAAGCTACTCAGTGTAGGAGTAGAATAAACTAGAATGTTCCATCATTCTTCGATCAATGTTTCAATTGTAAGAAAATTGGTCATAGATCAAATGAATGCATAAGTCTAATAAGAAATGGATTTCAGATTTCAAAGAATACTCAATCATTCAATGGAAGATGTTTTGCATGCAATAGATTTGGACACATGGCTAATCAATGTAAATCAAGGATGAATTCATTCAGAGGAAGGAAACAAGGACAAGAAAACATTTTGTGCTACAATTGCAACAAATTTGGATATGTTGCAAGATTTTGCAGAAGCAAGAATGTGAAAAGAAATTACTATGCTAAAGAAAGAAAAATAGAGTAGAGGAATGATAAGGGAAAAGAAAAAGTTGATCCAGTTGAAACTAAGAAAGAAATGGACAAGATCTGAATCAAGAAAGAAGTAATTGAAGTTAAGGATAGATCCACACCATCATCTGGTATAGATACTTCCTCCAGGAAGTAAATTGCGTGCTCTGGCTCAGGGGGAGCTGTGTTGAAAATCCAAAAGCCCCTGACAAAAAGTTAGTACTGGAATCTAGTACTAAGGTATGATGTGAAGAATCTTATGAGAAAATTTCTGAAAGAAATTCTGGTAGAAGAAGATCCAATGCGAAGGATTGCGAAGCAATTTGAATTAACTATGAGTATCAAAGAAGTGCTTGACAAATTTTTGAAAAATAACATTAAAGGTATTTAGGTTTCGATATGCAAGGGTTAAAAGGAGTTGTATCCCAACGAAAATTCATTTTGCATTCTAAGCTCTAAAGTGTCCAAGGAAAACCAAAGAAATATTTGAATGACTACAGCGTTCTCCAAAGATTAAGGCAAGATCAAGTTCAACCCTAATCTAGTCAAAGAGGTATTTTCAGTTTGAAACCCTTTCTCAAATTTGCTTGAGTATTCATAGAAATGGAAACACCACAAGTAGTGGATATCACTGAGTGACCCCGACCAAGATTTAAGATACCCATTCAAATCAATCGAAGTCGATCAAATGGGTGCATTTTTAGATGTTCCACACGGAGTTTTGCATGCAGAGGGTGTTAGGGCTTATATTCATGTTGCCCTAGAAGAACATGGAAAAAGCAAACTCTCAGATCTATTTCTAAATCACTTGTGTGGAAGAATGAATACAAGGCATTGGAAACAAAGAAATTCATTCAGTACATTGATTTCTTGATGTTTTCCAAGGATGAATGGGTCTGGTATGTATTAAGTAGGGTTCATGATGAATTTATGTGGCTCAAGAGACCTTTCAAGATTACAAAATCTGCTATAATGGTAGTAACTAGATTAAGCTCCACTAGATCGTTATCATTGTTGAAAGCTGTGAAGAATGATACAGTAATGGCAGCCACCAGAGCCAAGTTTGACAAAAAGGCACTCACAATCAATGACATTGAAGACCATGTGGTAAGATTTGCATCCATGGTTATTGGATACAATGTTTATTTCTCAAACTGAGAGAATTCAGTCTCTAGTACAACAATCTACACAGCATTTGAGATGGTTAAAGAAGGTGTAGAGTATGATCTTTGTGAACTGCTTCATCAGCAATTGATGGAAAATTTAAGCAAGACCAAACAGAAAAAATATCCATTCAAATATGGTACGCTGATTATCTATTTGTTCTTCTACTTCATGCAAGAGTTTCTAGGTATGAAGAATCTAATTTGGACAAATGATAAACCTACTGCAATTCAAATTAGAAATCATCTAAACAGTATAGGTAGTCTTGATGCCCAGAACACAGCCCTCTGGGGCTATTTCAAGAATTTTCAGAGGTCAATGCAATCTAGGGAAAGAATTCCTAGAGCAATTGCTAAAAAATACAAGGACACTATCTACTTTATTGTAACAAAAGATCAATGCTTGATGGAGGTCATTGAACCTAGAACGGTATGGGTTATGCCCATGGGATATGAGGTAGATGGAGGAATATTGGAAAACTATGCTCAACATGTGTTAAGTAAACCTAGAGATCCCAATGAAGAAAGATTTGGGACTTATGAGGAATTGCATGCTAAAATCTTTGTTGAGGTAAGAAAACTAGAGATCTCCAAGAAAATGTGGAGAGTAGCAGAGGATTTTGCCCTGAGACAAGGATTCACAAAAGAACAAGTGGAAAAGGCAAGAGAAAAAGCACAAGATATCATAAAGAAGTAAAAGAAAAGGGTAAAAGTGAACCTGTGAGAGCTCCAGAAGAACCCAAGGGTAAACCGGAGGCATCAAGAAGAAAAAAAAAGGATCCATCTCTATAGAAGCTACATTTATACCCCTTGATCCCACACCCTCTGCAAGTGTGGAGACTCCTGCCACAAGTCACAAAAGAATGAAAACCAAGGCAAAAAGAATGCATATAAGAATTGTAGTTGATGAAGAAGAAATAGAGTCAGATGAAAGAATAAAGAAGATGAAAACTAAGGCTACAAAAGCCTCCAAAACTAGCAAAAAGAAACCCTCCGATAAGGGTAATCCTGTAAAAATGCAAAAGAAAGATGTACCTCAGATAGAAGAAGTAACTATAATCCTTGAAGATGTTCTCAAAGCCATAATAGTGGATGGTAATTTGAAACCCATTGCACAATTGTATGATGAATACAATGATCTGGATAAGAGAATCATTGAAGTTGTTGTAGAATACCTAAACATCCATAACAAGGCCCTAATTAAGATAATAACTGATCTTCTACACAACTTGGTGAGTATAATGTTTGTTAGAAAAGAGGTTGCAATGGCAAAAGGCGTTGAACTCAGAGAACACACTGTGATAAAACTATGTCCATAGATTTCACTAGAAGAAAAATCAAACATCTCCACAGCACTCAACAAGGAGTTCAGGATAAAGAGAAGAGTGAATACTCTCATGTCAAATGACATTGAGAAAGTAGTAAAGGAGATAGAAGAAATCATTCTAAGAGTACTAAAGGAACATCATCTTCCAACCATTTATGATAAAGAAGAAACTGTTATTGGAGATAATACATCTATTCCAAAAGCTAGCACACATCAAGGTTTAGAACAAACTAATACTATTCCTCTACAAATGGAAGAACAAGAGGAAAAGAAAAGCCCTGAGAAAGCTAAGGAGAGGCCTGCACTGAAGAAAAACATTAATCAGCAAGAGAACATAGACATGGATCCTCTGGAACAAAGACAAGAAGAAGTATCTGGAAGAGCAAGAGACACTACAGATGTCTCAGTTGATTCTGGGAGACAACAAGATCTTTAGGGACCAATTAATTTGGCCTCATTGTCACCGGTGCAAAAATTCAAACTAGGATCAATTGTTCAAGCTAAGGCACATGAGGAAATGCTAAAATCACATATCCAAGACAACAAATTGATAAGTGATGCATCCAACAATTTGGAGAAGTTGATGCCAACATTTCAAAAGGATACCTCATTATCCTCTGTTGATCAACTCAAGGGCCTATAAAACTCTGTAAGTACACATTTTGAATCTTTTGAAAAATTTGTAGAAGCAAAAGTTAGAAAAGAGTTTGATGAAAAGATATTGGTTGAGTTAAAAGGCTATGATAGAAAAAGATAAGACTCTGTTAGATAATCGAATAAAAGGCATACAGAGTACCATTAATGAAGCTTGTAAAATATACAAATTTTTCTTATATTGGCCAGAAGTAACAAAGGAATTGCAAGATAAAATCAAGGACTTAGAGCTCAAACTACTTAATATCTCCAAGACATATAATCCGACAATTGAGCCAATCAATACCAAAGAAACACAGTTGCAAATATTCACAATGATTTGAGTACTTTGATGAAGAAAAGGGAAGAAGTCAAAGATAGATTGTGCCAGCTAAGGGGGTTGATAAGTCCAAAAATAGATTCCATGACTAATCTAGCAGAAGAAGCCTTGAAATCATAAGCATTAATTGATACACCTTTAGATGTGCAGAAGGCAGAGAAGCTAGTTTTTTTGATAAATGGTCATATCCATATTTTGGAGAGTGCAAGGAATAGATGAAAAGGAGAGATAGCTCTGATAAAAACTATCTATAATGATATTCTACCTTCAGCCATAAATTGAGATAGAAATGTGTACCTGTATATATGTGGTAGAATATGATAGTTTTGAAGAATTTTTGACATAGTTTTTCTTGACCACACACATTTGCCATTGATGTCAAAGGTGGAGAGGAAAACTAGTGAAAAATATGCATACATCCAAAGGAGAATAGAAAAATAGAGTGTACAGAGTAAGGGGGAGCAACACAAGCATTTTTCAATGAGTGTTACCATCACTGCCAAAGGGGGAGATTGTTGGCAAGAGACACTGCTTTGTTGAATAATTAAGTGTTGTCATTAATGGCAACAAGGCAAAGAGACTCTACTCCGAAAGACCAAATTGGTCTAGTATCAAGGCATGCAAGGCTTCTGGTTTGGATGACTAAAATGACTAAGTGTTGGCAGTTCACATGAGACAGTGACAAAGAGGTAATGTAATGACTAGCATTGGTCCATAATTGAAGATCAGATCATGTGGTTCAGGTATGTTGTTTACATTCCTTAAGTGATCTTATATCCAATATTTCAGCTCATGATAAGTACGGGAAGTATATCCTTAAACACTCTAAGTCTGGCAGAGCAAAATACAGTGCTTTTCAAAGCAGTACACTCAGTTGTTTTGTCTACCTTCTTCTGATGTTACATATCTTGGTATACAGTTTTGACGTGTTGTAAATACTTGTATGAATTGTCTAAATCTAGATTTGTAGGTTTTGAAGTCCACTGAAAAGATAGTTACAAGCTGCTGAGTATAGCTACATTGTTTGACAGAGTTTGACTATGACAAGATCTAAATTTTGATGGTCCACATTTTACCGCTAAAGCATATTTTGCTTTGTGCTTCTAAAGGTATGATCTGTGATGTCGAAGGAGTCTTTGATATGATTTTGAGAAAGTATTGTGGTTTGTAGTGAAAGTTGTGATCTGGCAGTTAGACTAAGTCAGTAACAGTCTGTGTTTGAGGCTGACATGATAGTTTGATTTGTGTGTGGTAAGTTATATTAATTAGAACTTTATCCCAAGTGGTTCTATAGTTGGAGCCAACATATGAGAAGCTGTTTCAAATGTTATTAAGGTTCTCTATGTAATTTGGTGAGTGGATTTGGCCAACAAGCTACAAGTTTATTAACTATATGCTTCATCTAAGTAGGTCGACTTAATGTGAAGATTTAAGTGTTGTAGATATATATGAGATCGAATTTGGTGTTTGTAGTGTGTTGTGCAAATCTAAATGAGTGGCATGTGAAGTAAGGTGATTTTGTAGAAGAAATAAGAGCAGAAGAATAGAGATCTTGTTCTTATGTAAAAGCAAAGCGAAGAAATAGAGTAGTCAGAGATGAAGAGTTTTGAGACAGTATTTTTGCTCTTCATTGGAGCTGTAACCAAGCATGTGTAGATGCAATCTGAGCAATTCAACTTGGCAGTGAGTCACTCTTCTTTCTTCTTTCTTTCTCTAGGCAGTGAGAATTTCTTTGGACAGTGAACCCTAAGGCATTGAGCCTTTTGTAATCTAATATTGTGCTATAATAATATATTGTAAGCTAACACTCACTATGGTTTTTCCCTTTTGGGTTTTCCACGTAAAAATCTTGGTGTTCATGTGTTATGTCTTTATGGTTTCTATTCCTATGCTTATTCTGTATTCATATTATTAATTTTGGAAATTGGATTAATAAACTTGTTAAGAAGTGGTTTTGTGGAATACTAATACACCCCTCCTCTTCGTATTCCTTACTATCAACAGTGTTTGTTATGCAAATTTGGATTCATCTTCTCATGTGTTGAAGGATTTTCATCTACATGCAAGCTACACCTCCAAGGTGATATCTATTTGTGTTGAATCAATCATTTATCAATTTGTTTTTGCCTCTATCCCGTAGGGATACACACTCTTTATCAAACAACGATGTTGGAAGGATTGAATTCCATTCTGAGGCTTGACTAAGGCAAGCTCCTAAAGACTACAACTCCCAACCCCATTCCTTGTGATTACAGGTGACAAGTGTTGTATCTCATGGAGTGGAGTTGTAGAAGGCTATGACAGAGTGTATAGATTCAAGATCTAAGAAGAAAAACACTACAAGGGCTTGAGCACCCACCCTAAAGCCCTCCAGATCTCTGAAGCTGAAAACATCCAGGACAATGGTGAACAATAGTAGACAACTTCCAGAAATCCCTGAAGAAATTCCTACATTGGGCTTGGGTGCCTACTTTTTAGCCCTTGACTTTTCTGCATCCTAAATCTCAAAATCTGGTATGTATCTACTCTAAATATAACATCTCCATGTGTGAGCATTTGTCGAGATTCGTCTATTTATTTACGATTTTGCATAATTAGGGTTTTGAGCATAATTGGGTATTAAATTAATACATTAATAAAAAAAATTCCAAATTTCCATATCATTACAAGTGACAACCAACCTGTAGGTGAATCCTCTTATAAAAGTTGAGATTCAACTCGGTTAAATGTCCTTGAATGTGTGTAGTGAAAGGAGGATCTAGGCTTATCATCAAATCAACCCTATTCCCACTTTTTCTACATTACATTTTGGTGAACACATATTTTTATTGAATTTTGCACCTTTCTAAATGTTGTACTTCAGATTTACGTTCATTCATTTCATTGTGATCTTATTGCATTTAAAAATCTACAAAAAAATTAAAAATTTTGAAAAAAATTGGCATCCTAGGCTTACATTTTTGCATAGTTTGTATCAATTTCATTATATTTCATCTAGTCTCTTATTTTTACATCATATCTGATATAAATTATAGAATTACATCATTAATTAATCATTTTCATGCTTAATTTGTTAGATTTTGCTTGAAATTGTGCATTTTTCATATAACCTAGTTTTTCCAAAAGCTAGGGTTTATGGTTAAAATCTTCTTTTCAGATTTTACTACTCTTTTAAACACTATTTTAGGACTGATTTCTGATTTTAGTGTTTCATCATAGTATGTTTTTTCCTTTACATTTTAGATTTTGCATTTACACAGTTAATTTCAACAAAAACTAGTATATTCCTTCATTTTCCTAAAAATTGCACTTGCATTGAGCATTGTAGAATTTGTGACATCATTTTCAAAACTGAGATGAACTATTGGACATCATAAATTTTATTATATTTCACTCATACATCATTTTGCGTTGTTTTATGCCTTAATTTCACAATTAGGGTTTGAAAACCTTGCATTTTCACTAGATTTTGACTCATCCTTCATCTAGATTTGCATGATAGGTGTGTTGTGAAAGATATTTCTACCTTATTGGACTGATTATAAGGATTAAATTCTCTACCCCTTTGCAATTTTGTCACAACACTACTTATTTTAGGCATTTACATTAAAAAATTTGAAAAAATCAAGCATTTTTAGGTCATAAATATACATAGTTTTGCATACATCTCATTGCATATATATCAATATCTTTTAAAATCAGATTTGGTATCCATTTGAAAAAATACACACATGGCTTCTAATCGAAACAATGCTAGGTTCCCTCCTAGACCTTATTTGAAAAGAAAAACTCTTGAACCTGAAATAACATTTACACCTCATGATAAAACAATGAGTGTTATTGAGGGACCTCTCTATATTACAGTGAATGTAATGGTGATTCCCATGCATGGTACACTTATAGATCCTAATTACATGACTAATGTGGTAATGGAAGAGTTCCTTCTCACATGACTTGATACAACAATCTTATGAACCCTCGGACATAATGATTAAGACACATACTGGAGCTTTCATGCGTACCTTTGGGAAGATAACTTTATTGGTTACAGTTTCTGATAAAGTAGTGCATCAATTATTTGATGCTATCCCTTAATCTGACCTCTTCCACATAAAACTAGGACATACATGGCTAAAAGCTATGAAGGCTATCCCCTTAATAATACATAAATGCATAAAATTCCCTTTACATGGACAAGTGCGTACTATTCATCATAATACATGGCAACCCATGGTTATGGAGAAGAACTTTAGTCTTGATTACTTTTGGCCACAACCTGATATAGAACCCAAGCCACGAAGAGACCAAACTTTCTTAGTATATAGACAATACAAAGTAAAACTTCTATCTAGAGTCACTAGTAGAAAACCTGAAATAAATGACTAAAAAAACTACCAAAAATTGGTCATGTGATCAGTAGTTTGGTCACGTGACCATTGGTAGTTTATTACCGGTCATTTATCTCATGACCAAATTTATGACCAAACAAATTTTAGTCATTAATTTAGTCATTAATTTTGGTAGTATATTTAGTCATTAATTTGGTAGTATATTTAGTCATCAATTTGGTAGTATAATTAGTCACGTGCCCATTGGTAGTTTATTACCGGTCATTTATCTAGCGACCAAATTTATTTAGTCATTGTAATCATTAATTGCCGTCAATTGGTAGTATATTTAGTCATTTATTTAGTCACTGATTTCTGTCCATTGGTAGTATATTTAGTCATTTGTATTAACTAATTTCTGTCCATTGGTAGTATATTTGGTCATTTTAATCATTATTTTTTTGTCAACTGGTCATATATAAACAACTAGTACATGATAAACATCAACTATGCCATTTTTTGTTGATAAACTTTAACAAATCTGCTCAAAGGATTGAAACAACAATGCTGGAAAATAATTCACTGTATATTCAAACTATATATAAAATATGTTACAAAGAACTCGTTTATCGACAAATCTACTCAAAGGATTGAAAAAACAATACTGGAAAATAATTCACTATATATAAAATATGTTACAAAGAACTCTAGATATAGAGTTTTCAAGACAGAATCTTTCTACAGTATGCAAACTGCTGATTTATTATGCTTTTAAAACTGAAAAAAACTAAAACTAAAGCTAAAAAGCCATCGATGTGAATGCATGTCTTCAGTGATGCCATTGTTGCACATGGGGTGGGTTGTAAATGTATCTAGAAGGCACTAGTTTTGCATTTTCTCCTTGCTCTGTACCTGTCCACAATCAAAAAAACTCAAAATTTGTTAATATTTTCAAAAGATTTATGAAACTTTGAAATATGAAAAACAAAGCGGGATGATAAGAAATTTTACAGCAATATATGCATATATTATGAAAGTATTCAAGAAGAAATGCATATATAGGTCTGATAGTCAAACTCCATAGTTCATTTATTCATATTTGATTGAAACACATATGCAAAGGTAACCCCTAGTCATATACAATTTCAACTGAACAACATTGAGGATTGATGTTCAAGTTTGACTCACACAAATAATGCTATAGCAATATGAAATTTACCAATAATTACTAATCTATCTGCAATAGCAAATGACTTTAAATGCATTAACTGTGAGTAAATGCATATTAAATGTCTTTAAATACAAGTACATGGAAATATTCACATGAAACTTGTACCAAGTCATCTCATGGCAAGAAAGGAATGGGTGTGAGTTGACCAAATTTTAAATTTCAACTTTTGAATTTCAGGGGTTAGATCTATAGGTGTAGGATTGATCTTGCACCCATTTTTGTATTGCTATCATGACTTACTCCATCACTCTAAAATACAATAAACCATAATTTACCCAAAGAAAGCACTAGCATATAAATAGTCTTCCAATATTAAAGAATTTTACAAACTGAATGCACTAATACTGAATGGAACTCAATAGCATTAATGCAATAAGATTCACCTTACACTATATGTATCTTACACATAGATACGACAATAAAGACTGAAGCAGATTGAAAGACAGGAGGAAAACCAACAAATGGTACCAAAGAAGCAGTCAATCATGACAAGAAAGAAATATGCATATTCAAAAAAACTCACTTGCACACCCTCCTTCTTGGTCTTGTGCTCCAGATACTTTCTCAAAATATCATCCACTGTTGGGTTATGTGGAAGCTTAACCAACTACAATCAAAATGGTATGAACTATATATAACTTTGATGCTAAACAAACAAAACACCTAGACCATCGCATACTAATCAAAACATAAGCATGTCAATTCTGTTAAAAATATTCTAGTAAATGGCTGTGAAAGTATAAATGATACATACTTCTCAAAATATAAATTGAATATACATACTAGACTCAAGTTATAAAGATATGCATAAAATGGATTTTGCAAGGATGCTCTCAAAATCTTTGAATTAATTAAGCACTCTAGAACATATCCTAACATTATAAGCTTCACTTGTATTCTAGGTGCATGCAACCATGCAGGTTTAGTGGATGAGAGTTGTACATACTTCAATCACATTTGTAACCCTTATTGCATTACACCTACATTTGATCATTATTTCCTTGCCCATGCTGGCTATCTTGAAGACACCCTAAACTTTATCATTGAGATACCTGTTAAATCTGTGCTGGTTGTATGGATGTGTTTTCTTGGTGCATGTAGATCACATATGAATATAGGCTTAGGAGTATTTACAGCAACACTACTTTTTGATTTGGATCATAAAAATGTTGCACAACTTATGTTCTTCTCTCAAACATCTATCCAGAAGTGGGCAAGTGTGGTGAGGTAAGGAGATTGATGAAAGATAGAGGAATTAAAAAAATCCCCGGATGCAGTTGGATAGGCTCTTCCCGCATCACCGTGGGAGTTTATAATAACTATTAGTCATTACTAAGGTTATAATATATATTACTAGTGCAATCATATAGTAATAAATATATGGTTAATTATTATATATATTAAATTCATATATAATATATAAACTTAAAATACATATACTATAATATATTTATCCACTTATTAATATTAAATATATCAAATTGATTAATATGATATTAACTAATAAACTATGTAACATTTGATAAATATCTTATAATAACCATATATTATAACTAATACTATAATTAATTATATTAATTATATAATATATCAAAATAATGCATATTATATAATATATAATAATATACATAATACCTAATATATGATAAATATTAATTATAGTTAATAAATAATAATATTACAATAAAATTAATAAATTAATAAATAAGTATATAATTTATAATATATTATATTTGTATCATTAGATTAAGGTTATTATTAATAATCCTATCCTATTAATTATCAATTATAATATTTTATAATGATTATTATATAATATATTTATCATAATAACAAGTTATATACTTAATATCAATAATATATCAATCTGAGTAATATATGTGTTATTATGATCAAATTAATATATTGAGGTTTTAGATGTCATCTCATGGAATGCAATGATTGCCGTATATGCACAAAACGGATTTGTTGAAAAGGCTTTAGAAACTTTCAAGCAAATGCAATTGGCAAGTGTAAAGCCAAATTCCACAATCTTTGCCAGCATTCTCGCCACCTGTGCAAAAATGCGAGCTTTGGAACAGGGTATGGACATCCATCAAAGCATAATGGAAGGGGGATTTTTGTCAAAAATTATAGTTGGAAATGCTCTGGTAGACATGTATGAAAAATGTTGGACATGCTTCCCACATCACCGCGGGAGCTGTCAAGAGTCAGTACGAGAGTGCACTCCCGCACTGACTCTTGACAGCTTCTGCAGTGATGCAGGAAGCTTGTCCAACTGCATCCAGGGAAGGATAGATGAATTATGTCATTTGTTGTAGTGGTAACTTCCCTGGTAGACATGTATGAAAAATGTGGAAGCATTGACAAGGCATGTGAATTGTTTGGCAAAATACCTCAAAGAGATGTCATCTCATGAATGTAATGATTGCGGGATATGTACAAAATGGATTTTTTGAAAAGGCTTTAGAAACTTTCAAGCAAATGCAATTGGCAGGTGTAAAGCCAAATTTTGCAACCTTTGCCAGCATCCTCTCTGCTTGTCAAAAAATGGGAGCTTTGGAATAGGGTATGGACATCCATCAAAGCATAAAGGCGCGTGAGCTATTTGAACTTCCCTAGTAGTCATGTATGCAAAATGTGGAAGCATAGAGAAGGCATGTGAGCTATTTGAAAAAATGCCTAAAAGAAATGTGGTCTCGTGGAATGCCATGAATGTAGGATATGGACAAAATGGATTTTTTTGAAAAGGCTTTAAAAACTTTCAAGCAAATGCAATTGGCAGGTCTAAATCCAAATTCCACAACCTTTGCCAGCATCATCCCTGCCTGTGCCAAAATGGGAGCTTTGGAATAGGGTATGGACATCCATCAAAGCATAATGGAAGGGGGATTTTCGTCAGAAATTATTGTTGGAAATGCTGTGGTAGACATGTATACAAAATGTGGAAGTATAGACAAGGCACGTGACCTATTTGACAAAATGCCTCAAAGAAATGTGGTCTCATGGAATGCCATGATTGCAGGATATGTACAAAATGGATTTTGCAAGGATGATCTCAAAATCTTTGAATCAATGAAGCACTCTGAAGCATATCCTAACATTGTAATCTTTGCTTATGTTCTATGTACATGTAGCTATTTAGGTTTAGTGGATGAGGGATATACATACTTCAATCACATGAGTAACCCTTATTGTATTACTCCTACAGTTGATCATTATGTGTGCATGCTTGGCCTTCTTGCCCATGTTGGCTATCTTGAGGACAGCCTAAACTTTATCATTAAGATGCCAATTAAACCTATGGTGGTTGTGTGTATGTGTTTTCTTGGTGCCTATAAATCACATATGAATATAGGCTTAGGAGTATTTACAACAATGCTGCTTTTTGATTTGGATCCTAAAAATGCTACGACTTATGTTCTTCTCTTAAACATATATGCAGAAGTGGGCAACTAGAGTGAGGTTCAAATGGTAAGGAGATGATGAAAGATAGAGGAATTAAAAAGATCCTTCGATGTAGTTGGATTCAAGGTCATAAAATAATACATGTTTTTTATGTAGGAGACAGAATACACCCACAGACCCAGGAGATCCTTTCAAAGTTGGAGGAATTGTCTGTGGAGATGAAGGAAACAGGGTATTCTCTAGATACAAGAATAGTATTGAATGACTTGGAAGAGGAGGAAAAAAAATTACTTCTCTACCACCATAATGAGAAGTTGGCAATTGCATTTGGATTGTTAAACACAACACCTAGAACAACTATTCGAGTTGTAAAGAACCTTTGAATATGTGATGACTGCCATACTACAACCAAGTTTATCTCCAAGGTTGTTGCAAGAGAAATTATTGTGAGAGATGCAAACAGGCTTCATCATTTTAAAAATGGACAATGTTCTTGCAGAGATTATTGGTGATAGGAGGTTATTGGAAAAGCTAAGTAAAGTAATCTGTAAACATTTGCCTGCATTATAATGAAGTGTACAGTCAACAGAAAGCTTTTGGATAAAACTATGTAGAAGATTTTGTATGATTTTGTATGGAGAGAAAATTATGAGTGTAATCTAAAATGTTGATACAAAATCTTCTACACAATTTCCTTCAAAAGTTTTCTACTCAGTGGTTTGGACAGTGAAAACCTTATGTTTTTAAGGTGTATAATGTCAAATCTGAAGTGTTTTTTAAAACCTTATGTTTTTAAGGTGTACAATGTCAGATTTGAAGTGAAAAAAAAAATAGGGACAAGATTTTATTTCTAGTTCCTAGAAATTATTTTTCAAAGTGTTTGGAGATCTACTCCATGTTGTTGATTTCATAAAATCAGATGTATAGTAAGCAGTGTGCATTACTGCCTGTATATACTAATGGGTTATTTGTTAAAGTCCTATTGTATGATACAATGATGGTGTCATGACATTTAACTATTTTCAAGAAACCTGTGCATGTCTCACCTTTAAAGCTTGAGGACTAGGAGAATGGGATAATAGAAGGCAATTTTTTGTCAGATATTATAGTTGGAAATGCTTTGATAGACATATATGAAAAATGTGGAAGCACAGACAAGGAACACAAACTATTTGATAGAATGCCTCAAAGAGATGTCATCTCATGGAATGCAATGATTGCAGGATTGCACAAAATGGATTTGTTGAAAAGGCCTTATAAACTTTCAAGCAAATGCAATTGGCAGGTGTAAACAAAAGTTTAAATAGAAGCAAATTTATGAGCAGCTTTCAAAGAAAAGAAAGGAACTTGTATAGTAACATTTGTCAAAACCTATCAAATATTTTACAAGGTCTATATTGTGCATTAAAGAATTTGCATAGTCTAAAAGGGCCTAGAAGAGTAAGCATTTCGGATAGAGGGCAGAAAGTCTATGTATAAGTTCATATTCTTATAGATTGAAGATAGTTTAAGCCTTTATTGGAGACTCCATTCTTGTCCAAGCATGTCAATAAGGATAGTGAACAGTTTCACTACATTATACAGTTGAGAAAGGCATTGGATAAGTCTATTGAATACTCTATGCTGCAATATACATAATGGGAAATAGATTTCAAGTATGCATAGCCTAAACAATCATGAAAAGCATTATATAGTGGTATGTAGGTTAGGGTAATAACCCAAACCAATGTGTACCCCTACAGGTTTTGTGATAATACAAAAAGCCTCGTCATGCAGTGACTAAATCTATATAACAAGGTAAGGATCTTGAAGACTTTTTAGAGTGTCATATATTTGTCAGAGATTCAGTCTAAAAAAACAAGGAAATCCCACATAATATAATATAAATGAAATAGTGAAACGATTTCAAAAAGATAATAAAAACAACCTTCAAAGCATAATGGTAGGGGGATTCTAGTGAGATATTATAGTTTGAAATGCTCTCATAGACATGTATGCAAAATATGGAATCCTAGACAAAATAACGTGAACTGTTTGACAGAATTCCTCAAAGAGATGTCTTCTCATGGAATGCAATGATTGTAGGATATGCACAAATAGATTTTGCAAGGATGCTCTCAAAATATTTGAATTAATTAAGCACTCTGGAACATGTCCTAACATTGTAATCTTTGCTTGTGTTCTAGGTGCATTCAACCATGCAGGTTTAGTGGATGAGAGATGTACATACATCAATCACATTTGTAACCCTTATTGCATTACACCTACAGTTGATCATTATGTGTGCATGGTTGACCTCCTTTCCCATGTTGGCTATCTTGAAGACACCCTAAACTCTATCATTGAGATACCTGTTAAATCCCTGCTAGTTGTATGGACGTGTTTTCTTGGTGCCTATAGATCACATATGAATATAGGCTTAGGAGTATTTACAGCAACACTGCTTTTTGATTTGGATCCTAAAAATGTTGTACAACTTATGTTCTTCTCTCAAACATCTATCCAGAAGTGGGCAGGTGTGGTGAGATAAGGAGATTGGTGAAAGATAGAGGAATTAAAAAAATCCCCGGATGCAGTTGGATTGAAGGGCATAAAATGGTACATGCTTTTTGTGTAGGAGACAGATCGCATCCATGCTTTTTATTTTTGCAAGGGGAAGCATTTCCTTTTCCATACTGAAAGAAAGAAAAAGAAAAAAATTGATAGTCTGAAAATGTGATTAAGTTTCCAGAATGGTCAAAAAAATAAAAATGGCAAAACAATAGAGTACCATACCTCATGCTCTCAAGAGTCGTCTTCTACAGTCCCAGATCCGAATCCTGAACTCTTTCGACAATACTTCTAACTAATGTTTCAAAGCTAAATCTTCCTTTGACTATTTCCACAGAAAGAGCATAAAAGGAAAATGAATCAAAACCCTAACCCTAGCTCTAAGTAGATTAATTAGTACAAAAACTAGGCAAATAAATACCAGGTCTTCTTCCTTCTCATCTTTGATTTTCTTAGCGTCCTTGGATGGAGGAAGAGGTGCTTCCATGTTGCCATTGCCAGTGTGGGCTGAAGCAGGAGCCATTTTCACTAACCAAAATCAAAATCATTAAATACCCAACAAACAAAATCCAATTTTAAAGTGCCAGAGGCTAGATCAAAAAGAAAAGAAAAAATCATTCTATGGGATAAAAAACACATTTGAGCACAAACCGTCCAAGTGCTTAATTTAAGCTTTTACAGGTTTGTTGCATAGTGCATATAAAGAAGAGAAGATGGGTACATGTGGAAGCCTTCAAGTGTGGCCTTCTCAAAAGAAACTTCCTAAATAGGAGACGCGGACATCCAAGTCATTGCTCTGTAAAATCTCACCTCGAAATCAGAGTATTGATGCACCACTGCATATTGGGGTTCCTCCAATCTCAACAGAGAGACATTCTTTAACAGAAACCATATACCCAAACTCCATTTTATTAGTGGGAGCTTCACTTGGGAGCAGGAACCATTTTCACTAACCTTTACTAAGCGGCAACAACAAAGGAGACCTCTGATATTTCCTTAATGGTGCATTGGCACCAAGCATATTTTAAAAAGAAAAATCAACAATGCCATTTCACATTTAATCAGGGCTTAGATTACTATAAATTTTGGCGCCCATATGATAGGTTAGGGTAATTAAATATATTATAATATTATATTATTATATAATATAAAATATACTATAATATAATATTATATAATATTTTATAGTATTATAATATAATATAATATTATATATATTATTATATAATATAAATATTATTTTATAATATAAATAATTTATTATATTATTATATAATATAAATATTATTTTATAATATAAATAATATATTATATTATTTATTTATTAATATAATGGAGAACTAATAGTCATTTATTTAGTCATTTATAGTTGTGTTGCAAAAAGTTTTAGTCACCTGGTCATTTATTTTCCATATTTTTACTAGTGAGTGGCCGAACCTTCTATTCAACAAACAATAACAGAAGAACTTCCAAGAGATAAATGTAAAGGACTCTATGTTGAGGTTCCTCCTCTGTCATCCTTACAAGGTGACTCATGGAAAACAAAGCACTTCATCAAGACAAATTAGATTTGAACAAGCTTCCTCCTTTGAGATATGAAAACCAATGGAAAAACATGAGACTACTTTTGAAGATATAAGAAATAAGACAAGAAGGAATAGACAAGAAAGAGAAAGGAGGAAGAGAAGACAAGCTTTTGCCTAACAAAATGCACCTCAACAAGAAAACATTCCACCTAACATTAAACCAAACAAAGAAAACCTTAAAGAGAAAGAGATTAAGAATAATGACAAACATTGGGCTATTATACCTTATGTACCTCTTTCCTCTTGCATTCGAGATTGGGAAGATGATGATTTGCTTGTCAACAACCGCTAGATCGGTTGTGCAACAGGTAAGTATTTCTAACCTTGGCCAGTCACTTATGTCGTAGCATTATTTGCTCGTTTATGTGACCTCCTCTCTTGTGTTGTGTTCCCCCCAGGACGTGTTATGTGTTGTTTAGGCCTCCTTGGATGACCCTTGATACTCTTGTAAGGTTGAGGATACCGGGAGACTTCCTCTTTTGTGACCATTCTTCTATTTGTATCATCATTCTTCTATCTTACTTCTCCTCTATTTCTATTGTTGTTTGTTGTGTCTTAGGCGCATAGCGTTGCAGTTGATGACCTAGGGGCATCCTCCTACGCGATTGTTCCTAAGACACTTTCTCTCATTTTTAATGTTTACCTTCTTCTAGTGATTCTATCTAGTTAGCAGATGATGAAAAACAAACATATATTGATACGGACCGCGTGTCTATTCAGCAAGCAAAGAAAAAATTGACCTAGTCCATATATGAAGACGAGATTGATCTATATATCTGACGCTCGGCTAGTAGAATCACTCCGTGTGATATTTGATGTTATCTTATTGTACTAACAAATCATAACAATATGTCTACTCTGTGCACTTTGATTGTTTTGGTGTCTCACCTTGTTGTTACACTCAGTTTTGAAATGCCTGCAGTATAAGCCCCATGGATATACTCAGACTTGAACCTGTTTGGGTAGCCTTGGCTTGTTTGTTTTCATGCATTGCTTAGATTAAGAAGTGTGTGTCTATGAGAACATTCGGCAATCATGAAGCACATGTCACCTTTAGGGGCATGGGCTTGGCGAAAGCTCTTGCTTCCTTGTGTATTTTCTTTCCACCTTAATGTGCTTGATATCGGTACATGATATCAACCACATTAAGGTGGGGGCATATAAGGTAAGCTGTCTAATAATTTTGGTACTAATGAAACGTGTTTATAAGCCCTCTGTACTAGTAGAATTTTGGCAAATAAATGACTAGGTGATAAACTTTTAGTCACGATAGCTAAAAATGATTAAATTCTAGTCATGTTTTGCAACATAGCTATAAATGACTAATTTCATGGTGGGTAAAAAACACAGCTATAAATGACTAAATAATTAGTCACACAAGTAAAAATTAGAAAGAGAGGGAAATTAAAATAATATTTTGAATTGGAAAAAGGGAAATTTAGAGGGATTTTTTTCCATGAAAAATAATTCAAACAAAAGAAACCTGACTGCCTCTACGCTCAAGACATTGTTCATGCATTGGACGTACTATACGGGGGTTGAATTCACGCTCAAAAATAGATAAGGCTCATTGATGTCCCTCTTTTTGTATTGATGAATTGGAACACAATCGCTTGAAGATGTGAATTTTATTATATTTTGTTAAATTATGTATTGGGCAGACCCATTTTAGGGGGATTTCCTGGAAGTGATAGAAGAGTTTCTAGAGAAGGGCATGGCTAGATGCATTGCATTCAATTGCTGAGGAACCTTACTAGCAGGTCTAGTATTCATGCATTTTTTAAACTATAATTTTTTATTGTGTTTGGTACTCTATTTCAGTTATACCCATTTGTCAGATGCTATAAATACAGACACCGAAATCTAATTCAATATGTTGACTGTTAATACTCAAAGAATAACCCACTCTTATTAGGGATCAAGGTTTCAAAGCTTAGTTGTGAAGGATCATGGTTTCACATAATTGTAGAAGAACTATGTCAACCTTGCAAACTTTTTAAAAAGAAAACAACAAATCATCTTATATTGCTTAATACCCATTTCAGTTTCTGCCAGCCCTATCGCAATTTAGTCCCCTGAATAGTCATTATTGTGTTGAAGTATTGGTTATTAATACTAGTGTTAGTGTGTTCTAAAGAGTATTAAATATGCTCTGTTGTTAAAATGGGATTTGATTTTTCTTAATTGGGGTCATCTTAGGTGGTTCAGCTTGGCTTAAAATGCCCAAGTGATGAGCTTGCAGATCAATCTAGGGTTTCTAGTTTTTTTTCTGTGATATGGAAGTCACCCTTTCACATGCTTCTCTCTCTAATGATCGTCTAACTAAAATGTCCTTTTAGCATGATGGTTATTACTTTTTTTAAAATAGAAAGTTCATAGTTTATAACACCAATAAATCATCAATCTTTTTACCATTTCTATGTTCTGAAAGCAAATAATAAACACTCAAGAAAGAATCAAAAATAACAAAGTCAATTAATATGGCAACTTAAAATAAGCCACAAACAATACAAGGAAACAAGGATTACAACCTAGTTTGAAGTCTTTCTAAAAATTTTGGATCAAGAGATAAACCACTAATGATAAGAAACAATAATAGGAAACATGGTTTACAACTTGGTCCCCATAAATTGTTGACACAAAGCAACCTAAAGAAAAAAGAAACTAAAAGATAACATTTTTTAAATAATCAAAGCTCTATAATTGTTTAATTATGATTAAGTATGTGTACATGCTAAGCCTTCTCTATATGACACATAGTACTGGCATGGCCAATGTGTTGATGATTACCACCACCATGAGGATGCTCAACAAGATTCATTGCCACACCACGAACCTTGGGCCAACAGTTTCTTTTGACCCTATATTTGTTATATGCATTGCCATCTTTGAGCATTGGCTTTTCTGTCCTTCCACCACCAATAACCTAACCAATCATGTCTCTGCAACTACTTGGCACAATCTTCTCAGCTCCAGATGGAAGTTTTACCATGTAAATTGAAACCAATTTCCAAGACTCGTCAAACAAGGCTATTAAAAATCTGCAAAATCAAAAATTATACAAATCTGAACATTAAGAGAGAACTTAGATAATTGTTCCAAAATTATTTCCACTACCTTTGGAATAATTGTATTTATCAGCTCATTGTAACCTTGAAAAAAAATTCAAGCATAGAAATCTGCCATAAGTCTCCACAAGGTGTACATCTAGAACTTAAAATAGTTAGAAAATAATTTGGAAAAAGTCACCATCCATAGGACATCACAACAGATGCATCACATGTTTGTTGCTAGCCAAAAAGCAAGCTGATAAACAAAAAAGATAATGAGTCAAGGGGAACATCAAGAAGCAGTTCATTCAAATTAAATTTCAACTAGCTGCTAAACGAGCACAACCCACTTTGACCTGTCATAAGTTCAAAATATTAGAATAGGTACATTTTATGTGTGTAAAGGTGACAACAATCCAACAATGGATCAAACGTTTCAGATTGAAATGCAATAGAAATGCATTGCAATGATAGCAATCAAATTTGAAATTACTCATCTCATAAAAGAATAGTGGAGAAAAGGCAGAAAAAGTGTTCATTGATTTGATCAAGCCGATGAGAAATATTCTCTCAAAAATTCAACTATTTCACCATGTCTTTGGCAACTTCATTACCAATACCTTGGCCAACATTATTACACAAATGAAGAGCATTATGGGCAAAAATAAAAACTGATTTGAGGCTTCACTAAGATAGCTTGACAAAGAGAAATGATATATCTTACTAAGACAGGCATATGACCCTAGAGATGGGGTAATACCAAAAGCTAAAATAGATCATACATCTAGACACAATCCACAAAATGCTATTAATGGTGATATCACCTAGGATACCAATAGGCATTGAAAAATGAGATTAGTAGTGATTGTCTATTGTTTTGACTTATTTTAACAAATGAGTTTCCAATGTGAAGTGTCAACCAAGGATTTTATTACCATTCTATTGACTGTGATTTTCTAAGTCATGACTATCAATTTTGAACCAAATGAGGCCTTCCAATGCTTTGGCTTTGGGGGCTCACGATTTTATCGATTTCCTATGATGGAGTTGCCTGTCATGTCTACTTTTATGACTCTGAGGAACACACAAAATCAACAATAGAAACAAGATATGATGGCAACTATTGTAGCCAATGGGCCATAGATGAAAAATTAAAGTGAATGTCTAAGCATGGTTAATGATCTTTTATTTTGTTTCTTCTAACTATATTTGTTCAGCTGTCAAGTGGGTGTAAGTCATGGAATAGCTTTGTATCTCTTTATTTCCTTAAGGTAGATCCTCACATGATTCTTATCTTGGTACCAGGGGTATCTCAACACCAAAAATTATTTAGGGTCCCACTCCTTCATGAAATGTAATGATTGCAAACTACTATCCCTTGACTTATCTCTACCATAAAGACAACTCTATGGAACATGTAGAGGGTATAATTCATGGCTTGGCTATGTCTAAGAAATTTCATAGTTTGTTCATCTCCATTTTAGAAATATTGTCTCAAAAATTCAACTATATCACCATGACTTGCTCCCTGCCGCAGTACCGCAAATTATTTCTTTGACCATCGCGGGACCACGGTATATTAAACATCACTTGAAGCCTTTCACCGCACTACCACACTCCTTCATTGAAACTATCATGGGGCCGTGGTATTCAACACTTAAATAACTTAAATTCCTTATACCACCATACCGCAAGCCTCACTTGAGGCCGTCGCGGGGACGCGGTGTACTATTTTCCTCTACTCCCTATTATCACCATATCGTAAGCCTCACTTGATGCTACCATGGGGGCATGGTCTACTATTTTCCTCTGCTCCTTCTTACTACCATACCACAAGCCTCACTTGAGGTCAGCGCGGGGGTGCAGTGTACTATTTTCCTCTGCTCTTTCTTAACGCATTACCGCCAGTTATTCTCTTGACTGTCGTAGGACTATGGTAAAGTATCATATGCCACTTAAATTTATATCGCCAGCCTGCCACTTCATTTTGAGACCGCTGCGAGGCTGCAATAATTGATCTCTGCATCCTACAATGCTACAAGTGCAATCTCTTCATGTTGTGGGATAGCGATAACTGTTCCCTTATTATCCTTGGTTCCTACACACCAACTAAGACCTTTTGAGTGACTTACGGGACTACGATGAGAGACAAATGTAGGAGTTAAGGACAACACTGAGAGGGGGGGTGAATCAGTGTTGTGTGAATTCTTGAATCTTTTTACAAACTTTAACTTGGAGAGCACAAGGAGAGAAAGTTATCATTGAATTGTCAAACACATATGCACATAACTTTGTCAAACACATTAACAAAAACTCATGAGTAAAACATACAACCACAGAGAGATGATCAATATGAATCAAGACACAATAATTGCATGAGTGGAAAACCCTCCAGGGGTAGAAAAACCACTCCAGAACTGCCTCACTGGCTTAAATGAAAAATCTTCTTACAAATGTCTCACTGACATATATAGAGGTCTCACTAACCATGGTCTCACTGACCACAAGCCTCACTGGCATATTATGCCTCACTAGCAAACCAAATCACCAACAAATGTAATAAGCAAATCAGAGGGATACTCTGTTTCCATCCAATACAAAACATATGTCTGTCAAATACCCATTCTATTCAATCTGACATCTAGATACACTCAACAATCCTTTATTCTGATCCAACCAACAACACTACATTACTTTGTATGTTTCATCTCTGTCTTACAAGTCATTCAATCAATGCACCTAAAAAACTATTATATGAAAATTGGATGTCTTTTCACCTTTCACATTCTGCACAGTCATTTGCTCTTACTGAAGATCATTTTGTCCGTTCATCTTCTCTTTTTAATGTCTTCAAAAACAATGCATCTTATATTGTCACCTACAAAAATAAAAGAACATATATCTAATCCCAAAAACCTTTCACATTCTCCAAATTCACTAAACCAAAATCATTTATATTTCCTCTTAGAGATGAAAGAATATCTTTTCATATTTGAGACCTTTCATTTCAATTCTCTTCAATTTCCTAATCATTTGCCATTTTTAAGATCTCACACAAAAATTATTTTCTTCATCTACAAAATAATATCAAAATGAGCCTTCAATCAATCTACAAAATAAGAGTTAGAAATCATATTTATTTTTGCACCAATCTGCCCTGAAAATATTATCTTTCTCTTGATATTCCTGCAAGAAAATTTAATCATCAAACTCTTTATCTTCTCTTCAATCCATAAAATTTGTCTTCAAAAAAATTTGTATCCAATCTGCCTTACACTTCATCCCAAAAATATCTTTAAAACATAATCTCCTACAAATAAAAAATCTTTTCAACTTCTTCCTTAAAAAATCTTTTTCAAACAACTTCATTTCTTCTCGTTAAGAAAAATCTTCTCCTTCACAATATTCTATATCAAATCTGCCTTCTAAAAGAAAAAGCATCTTATTTGTTTCCAAATAAATTTTTCGTCTAAAAAAAAAACTCCTCAAAAATCTTAACTTACCCACCTTTTTCTCAAAGCAAAAAATAGAAATTACTTTTTAATGTCATAAAAATGACATAAGGAGGGGCCGACCACATAGAGGTATATAACTTTATAATTTTTTATGCTTATATCATTTTAAGCACATACCATCGAATATGGTTATGAAAAATCAACACTTAATTCGGGAGACATTAACATCTTCATCGGCCTTTTCTACCTAAAACACTTCGCCACTTCATAGTTTTCTTTGACTTGATTTTCCCGCGGGCTCCTCATAATACATAAAGCATTTTCAATGCTTTTTAAACTCATAAAAAACTTTAAGGAAAATGCACTCCACATTCAAATGTCCACTCCAACCATATACATCATTATGAAGTATCTAAAGCACTCAATCTTCTTTTTAAAGAACATTACCTTGACCACTGGTAACACAAGGAGAAAGGGGCCGATTTACAATGTTTTAACAACACATTAGAAGGTCACATTAAGTGACTTAACCTACAAACACCAGTCAACCTTTAAATAGAACAAAAATACATATGGTTAATACTAGAGTTTTATGCTAGGATTTTTAGGACTTTTAGGGTATTAGGAATGCTTTAGCATTTTAGACTATAACCCCATGGACTAAAATAATTTTCAATACTGAACAAGTTCCACCTGTGTTCTCCAACTTAAACATTTTTGATACTTTATTGAATGCTTATAACATAAGATGTCTTTGCAACTGTGGCACACAAAAAATCATTGACATATTCCATAACACTGTGAACTTCTCAACATTGTACCAACCTGATCCTTCCTGTATCATAAAACCTTGTTAATAGATTTTTGACATCAATCTTATATCATGAACCCATGCAAAGAAAGAATAACACCAATCCATCTTGAAAACCTCTCTCAGATCAATGCACAACACCTTTTGTCATCAATACAGTATGAACACCAAACCAACATTATGCCAATGAAGCACTCCTTGAGAGTGAGTTGATTTACTGATGTTCTTGTTCAAACTTCATGGAGATGAGTATGTATCACTTAAATGAATCAAGACCATGACACCTTGAAATAAAGATCAATATATATAATGCAAGTTGTTCAACACTTCAACTAACACACCACATCATATTCAACCTGTCAACAATGTCAACCTTAACATTTCACCATACTATCTCCTGATAGAATCTTATCATTTCAACTTTGTCATGCTTGGAGATATACTGATTGAGACCACATCTGTGAAGATCATGACAAATTGTGAATAGGAATTTCATCACACTGACCAAGCATACTGAACAAGCTATGATATGACAACTCCTGTCAACAACTTCACACAACCCTTGATGAAGCATGAACATACATATGAAGCATCAACCTCTTGCACTTACCTCCTGTAAGACCTTTTTGACATCAATGACAATCTGACACCATCAATCTCCCCCTTTGTCATTGATGGCAAAACTTCATGAAGCAATTTATCTTTCTCCCCCTTTTTGACATCTGATGACAAAGACTATTATCTCCCCCTGAGAAAATAACTCCACTAAAACATGTTAAAGCTTGATCATAGCATTTATTGCATTATGAGAACTTTAAAGACAGAAACCCTGTTGTCTTGTTCACTTCAATAAAAAATTAGAACCACTTACCAAAAACTTTGATACCACTTGTCTTTCAAAGTATTGAAGGTACTGAATGCAATTTTGCTAAACTTACCCTGAAGCAACATAACAACCTGAAGTATACCATCCAATTATTGACATCCAACCTTCTGAACATTTTTGCAAATAAATCATAAACATACCAATACTCTCAGGCAAAAATCATGAATACTCCTTATCACACAGTTCCCAACATAAGATGCCAAGATGACCATTTTATAAGACCTTTACCTGCCTCTGATTTGATGAAATACAAGACTTACTAACAATGTCAAAAGAAACTCTAGATTGGTATAGCTTGAAGCACATACCTGATACCACTTCAAAACTAGAGCCACACAATTTGAACAAGCCTTTATGAATCATATTAAAGAGGAAGATCATCAAAGGAACATGTGAAATTATCACATCAGAAAACTCCTTAATATCTCTAGTTTATCACTATCTTCAAATCACCTAAAAGCTTCAATACTTATGCAAAACATATGCCATAAAAATATAACTCAACAAGGTAGTAGATATGACCATCAAATTATCATCCTGCAACCAAACTATTCTGACACCTTTTCTGACATGACAAAGAATGAAGACCATCTGAACTATCCTCCTGTTCTGCACAAGACACCACATCTGAAACATACTGTATTATACAAGAACTACTGCCTCTTGACTTTGTCATTCAAACAAACAAACTGCATCTGCAACAACACTTTGCACAAATCAAAAGCAGAGATAATTGCTATGAATTGAATCTTCATTTTAGCCACCACAGACAAATATCTGATAAGAGCTCTTTGAAACAACTAAAGATCTTTGCTATGATAACCAATACTTTTCAATAACAAGATCCCAATGGACTGCAACATCATAACAACTCAACCATTGTCAGTAACAACATGCTATGAACAAAATATGAATAGGATCATTTATAAACCAACACTCTCAACACTATCAAACTCTTTGCTTTGAACCCCTGACCATCCTTTTAACATCTTGTATGCATACAGAACTAAAGATCACCTGTATCATTGTCACATACTGAAAATCAACATTGTTAGCAACATCATCATCAATAATTTCAAAGCATGGTAAGAATGATAGACAGACAAGATCATCATATCAAATGATCTTCTTCCTAAAACTTCTTGGGGTTAACTGATAGAACATTTGATACCTCCCCCTTACTTCATGTTATGTTATGCAATAGATGTAATGACTTGTGCAAGATTCACAAGCTTAGATTTTGACTTCTCTTTATTTTCTTTCTGCTTCCAAATTTTCACAGGTGCTTTCTTTCTCCAAACCTTTTCAACCTTTTTCTTTTCCCAACCTTTCAAATTAGGTGATGCTCTCTTGCAACTGTGTGCTTTATGACCAAGAGAGTTGCAATTATAACAAATTATGTCGTAATCAAAATCAATTGACTGATAATACCTTTGAGCACTGATTTTAAACTTCTCTGTAGGATTATACCTTCTATTTACTTTGCAATTTCTTTGTATCTGTCCAACATTATTGCACTTGTAACAAACAATATCAATGTTCCTTCTGCAATTAACTGATTTGTGCCCAAATTGATTACAAGTATAACAAAAACCATTAAATGAATAGTTATACCTGTACATATATGCTTGTCTAACAGGAGCACTTCTTCTGAAATTTCTTTTTCTTTGATTATGCATTTTGTTTTCAGTGGGAGTATTCAAATCAATCTTCTTTCTGGGAATCTCTTTGACTTTTGAACATTCTCCTTCTTCAAATCCTGATCCAGTTGTGTCATTATGTTGCTTCTATTTGCCCAACAACACATGTAACTTGCTTGTGCTTTCTTCAAACTCCTGATACTTCTTAGATAAAGTCTTGAGACCATCATAATCTTTTCTAAGTTTGATAATTTCACCCTCTAGTTTTAGATTCTCACTCCTTCTAACTTCAAGGTCAGATATTGAGACATCAGCTATCCTCTTAGCTTCTTCAACTTCTGTCTTCAATCTAGCAATTAGTTTGTCAAAATCATCAATATATGTCTTTAAACTAATAATCTGACATCTGGCCTCTTCAAGATCTGTAGATACAATTTCAAGTTCTGAAAGTGCATTGACTTTAGATTCTCTTTCTTGTTGCAGCTGCAAGTTTAGTTTATGATTCTCTCTTTTATACTTCTTGAGCTCACTCAGAGCATATGTAAGCTCTCCTTCCATATCAATCTCACAATCCTGATCATCATCACTTGTGATGCTAGCTTCTTCTGAATCTGATTGAGTTTGAACTTCAACTCCTTCATTGCCACTTTCCTCACACACCAGAGTGTCCTCTTCTTTGTCATTATCTTGATAAATTCTTATTAGTTCTTTCTAGATATCCTGAGCTATTTCACACTGCACAACCTTACAAGAAATATCATTAGATAAACTAGATAAAATAACCTTCTTGGCTATATGATTCCATTTAAGAGCCTCTTTGTTATTTGCAGAAATACCATTTTCAACTAACATTAAAACATCATATCCTAAGGAGGATAAATACACTAGCATTCTAACATACCAAACTGAAAAATTTGAACCATCAAACTGAGGAACATCTGAAACATTTTCTTCTAGGACAATATCAGATTCAACTTGGAGAACATCTTTATCAACTAACTTTATATCAACATCTGGATTTGATATGAATGATGTCTTCTGTGTCTTTTGACCAGAATGAAGCTTGACAATTTTCTTGCTCTTATTTCTTCTACACTTACCCATTGAGCTCCACACACAGGACCTACCCAAGCTGATTAAGCTACAAAAGGGAAAATCGCTCTGATACCAATTGTAGGAGTTAAGGAAAATAGTGAGAGGGGGGGTGAATCAATGTTGTGTGACTTCTTGAATCTTTTTACAAAATTTAACTTGGAGAGCACAAGTAGAGAAAGTTATCATTGAATTGGCAAACACATATGCACATAGCTTTGTCAAACACATAAACAAAAACTCATGATTAAAACATACAACCACAGAGAGATGATCAATATGAATCAAGACACAATAATTGCACGAGTGGAAAACCCTCTAGGGGTAGAAAAACCACTCCAAAACTGCCTCACTGGCTTAAATGAAAAATCTTCTTACAAATGTCTCACTGACATATACAAAGGTCTCATTGACCACAAGCCTCACTGGCATATTGTGCCTCACTAGCAAACCAAATCACCAACAAATTTAATAAGCAAATCAGAGGGATACTCTGTTTCCATCCAATACAAAACATATGTCTGTCAAATACCCATTCTATTCAATCTGACATCCGGATACACTCAACAATCCTTTATTCTGATCCAACCAACAACACTGCATTACTTTGTATGTTTCATCTCTGTCTTACAAGTCATTCAATCAATGCACCTGAAAAACTATTATATGAAAATTTGATGTTTTTTCACCTTTCACATTCTGCACAGTCATTTGCTCTTACTGAAGATCATTTTGTCCTTTCATCTTCTCTTTTTAATGTCTTCAAAAACAATGCATCTTATATTGTCACCTGCAAAAATAAAAGAACATATATCTAATCCCCAAAACCTTTCACATTCTCCAAATTCACTAAACCAAAATCATTCATATTTCCTCTTAGAGATGAAAGAATATCTTTTCATATTTGAGACCTTTCATTTCAATTCTCTTCAATTTCCTAATCATTTGCCATTTTTAAGATCTCACACAAAAATTATTTTATTCACCTACAAAATAATATCAAAATGAGCCTTGAATCAATCTACAAAATAAGAGTTAGAAATCATATTTATTTTTGCACCAGTCTACCCTGAAAATATTATCTTTCTCTTGATATTCCTGCAAGAAAATTTAATCATCAAACTCTTTATCTTCTCTTCAATCCATAAAATTTGTCTTCAAAAAAATTTGTATCCAATCTACCTTAAACTTCATCCCAAAAATATCTTTAAAAGATAATCTCCTACAAATAAAAAATCTTTTCAACTTCTTCGTTAAAAAATCTTCTTCAAACAATTCATTTCTTCTCTTTAAGAAAAATCTTCTCCTTCACAATATTCTATATCAAATCTGCCTTCTAATAGAAAAAGCATCTTATTTGTTTCCTAATAAATTTTTCATCTAAAAAAAAACTCCTCAAAAATCTTAACTTACCCACCTTTTTCTCAAAGCAAAAAATAGAAATTACTTTTTAATGTCATAAAAATGACATAAGGAGGGGCCGACCACATGGACGTATATACCTTTATAATTTTTTATGCTTATATCATTTTAAGCACATACCATCGAATATGGTTATGAAAAATCAACACTTAATTCAGGAGACATTAACATCTTCATCAGCCTTTTCTACCTAAAACACTTCGCCACTTCATAGTTTTCTTTGACTTGATTTTCCCGTGGGCTCCTCATAATACATAAAGCATTTTTAATGCTTTTTAAACTCATAAAAAACATTAAGGAAAATGCACTCCACATTCAAATGTCCGCTCCAACCGTATACATCCTTATGAAGTATCTAAAGCACTCGATGTTCTTTTTAAAGAACATTACCTTGACCACCGGTAACACAAGGAGAAAGGGGCCGGTTTACAATGTTTTAACAACACATTAGAAGGTCACATTAAGTGACTTAACCTACAAACACCAGTCAACCTTTAAATAGAACAAAAATACATATGGTTAATACTAGAGTTTTATGCTAGGATTTTTAGGACTTTTAGGGTAATAGGAATGCTTTAGCATTTTAGACTATAACCCCATGGACTAAAATAATTTTCAATACTGAACAAGTTCCACCTTCATTCTCCAACTTAAACATTTTTGATACTTTATTGAATGCTTATAACATAAGATGTCTTTGCAGCTGTGGTACACAAAAAATCATTGACATATTCCATAACCCTGTGAACTTCTCAACATTGTACCAACATGATCCTTCTTGTATCATAAAACCTTGTTAATAGATTTTTGACATCAATCTTATATCATGAACCCATGCAAAGAAAGAATAACACCAATCCATCTTGAAAACCTCTCTCAGATCAATGCACAACACCTTTTGTCATCAATACAGTATGAACACCAAACCAACATTATGCCAATGAAGCACTCCTTGAGATTGAGTTAATTTACTGATGTTCTTGTTCAAACTTCATGGAGATGAGTATGTATCACTTAAATGAATCAAGACCATGACACCCTGAGATAAAGATCAATATATATAATGCAAGTTGTTCAACACTTCAACTAACACACCACATCATATTCAACCTGTCAACAATGTCAACCTTAACATTTCACCATACTATCTCCTGATAGAATCTTATCATTTCAACTTTGTCATGCTTGGAGATATATTGATTGAGACCACATCTGTGAAGATCATGACAAATTGTGAATAAGAATTTCATCACACTGACCAAGCATACTGAACAAGCTATGATATGACAACTCCTATCAACAACTTCACACAACCCTTGATGAAGCATGAACATACATATGAAGCATCAACCTCTTGCACTTACCTCCTGCAAGACCTTTTTCACATCAATGACAATCTTTCACATGGGCTTGGTATGGGGTGCTTATGAATGACTCCAGGAATAATTTTAAAAGAAATATCGATCCCTAAAATGGATTTATGGATTTATCAAATGTTATTTTATCAAATGTATGAAGGTATCTTTATTTTAGGTTATTTTCCCTATATTATTTATTCTTGGTTTGAACTCCTTGATTTTGTGGTTTTTTTTAGGACCTAGAGCTTTCATATGCGGGACAACCTACAAGGTGCCAAAGGAGTCATCTAGATCATGACTTAGCAACTGGTTAGTATTCATTGAGTGGTATAATGGTGGTTGAACTATCCTGGTCTATATTATGTACTTGTGTGCTTTGTATTTTGTTTGTTTAATTTTTTGATTCTTAGGAAAACATCATAAATAGATAGGATGATATTTTTTGTAATTTATTCCTTCAATCACTTGTCATAGGTCCAGTTGGAGGTAGCAGAGCTAGTGGAATGGAGGGTGTACCTTATCCACCTATTTATTCAAGTAGAAATGTTGCAAGTTCCACTTCAGATTACCAAAGCCTTCACAAAAACATCTGTAGAAAATTCAATAATAAAGAATTTATGTACAAATTCTCTTTTGAATTATGCACAAAGCCTCCACCGCAACACCACACTATTGCTGGGCCTTGTAGTGATCAGGTGATTCCCACATCACCGCAAGGCCCAGCAACAAACTATGCGGTGTTGCGGTGGAGGCTTTGTGCATCATTCAAAAGAGAATTTGTGCATAAATTCTTCATTATTGAATTTTGTACAGAAATTTTTGTGAAGGCTTTGGTGATCCAAAGTGGAACTTGCAACTACAATATATGATAAAAATCTATTTCCAAATATGCTTTTGATGGATTTTCATATCCTCATCCAAAGCTCCAATAAACACACAGGTAGGAAGGACACTTTCAAAGGTTGAGGAGTTGGGCTTTACACCCACTTGTTGCATTTTCTTAAAATTTTCTAAGGACTTTTTAGAAAAAACCCATTTTAAACATATCCTTTAATCACGGCATTCCATGATATCACATTTCTTTGAGGCATTTTTTGAAATAGTTCACTTGCCTTGTCAATGCTTCCACATTTTCTTGTATGTCTAGCAGGGCACTTGTAACTACAACATATAATGACAAAAAATCCCTACTGTTATACTTTGATGGATGTCCCTTCATTATTAATGGATATCTGATGTAGTGCACATTATTATAGTGCAAGCCTATTTTTCAGATTGTTTCATTTAGCGTCACCAATATTCTCCACAAGAACATTGTCCTTGTTTAAAATGATGGAAATGGTTCACATCTCTCAGAATAATTTCTCTTGCAACAATCTTGGAGATGAATTTAGATGCAGTGTGAAAATTAGAACATACTCGAAGGTTCTTAACAACTCTAATGGTTGTACTAGGGGCCATGTTTAACAAACCAAATGCAATTGCTAAATTTTCACTATGGTGGCAGATAAATGATTATTTCTTCTTCTATTCCACAGCATTAAGTAAAAGTCTTGAATCTGGAAATACCCTACTGCCTTCATTTGCCAAGCCAATTTCTCTAATTTTGCATAGCTCTCCCATGTTTTTGGATGTGATCTGTCTCCTACACAAAAAAGCATGTACCATTTTATGCCCTTCAATCCAACTACATGCAAGTATCTTTTTAATTCCTCTATATTTCATCAATCTCCGTACTATTTGAAGCTCACCATGCCTACCCGCTTCTGCATGTAGATGTTTTAGAGAAGAACATAAGTTGTATTTTTAGGATCCAACTAAAAAAGTAGTGTTGCTGGAATACTCAACCTACATTCAAATTCTAAATTCTAGGAAATTATATACAGTAAATAGATTGATGGCTATTTGGATAGTGAAATTATTAGCTTTCTTAGAAATTAACTAAAATATCTTGTCTTGAAATATCTATAAGGATTATTTTAATTAAAGAGGATTTTGTGGTTATTTTTGTAACAGTGATTTTACAGTGTAGCTAGCTTGCTATTTTCATTCAAGATATAAGTCATCAAAGTCAAGCACATACCAAGAAGATGGTACTCTACTTCAAACCCTCAACCTCACTTAGTTTAGTATGCTTACATGAGGATATTAAGGAAGTTGCTAAACAATTAATATATATCATTCATTGTTTGTGAAGGAGAATCCTGTGAGATCCAATATGGCAGTGGAACAATATCTAGTTTCTTAAGTAAAGATGATGTCACAGTTGGGAAACTTGTTGTGAAACATCAAGTTAGTAATTTTTGGATGTTAATGCTTGCCAGTTGGATATCAAAGATCTTTTCTCATCAACTTAATTTGGAATTTATGTATAATTAATGGATTCTTTCATGGTGCAAGTCTTTACTAAGACAACACATGAACTAGGGTTGACATTTTTTTGAATCGGTAAGGATGCTTAGAGCATCATAATATATTAATATTAATAAAAATATTTTTACAGATTACAAAAAAGGCCCTTCCTAGCCAAAAAGATAACATATGCAGAGCATTTTAACTAAGAACCCTGAACAAAGCTACAAATCTAAAAGGCCCTTTCTATCCAAAAAGGAAACCAAAGTTACAGTGAAGCCAAAAACTTAAAACAAAAAGAGTGGTTCACATGCTATCCATATTTAAATCTACAACCCTAAAGCCATGAACCCCCAGTTGGATTCTCTTGAGAAAGGACTGTGTCATCATTGGTGAAGGGAGCTACCAGTAGTTGGAAATTTGACAAGAAACTCCATGCATTGAATAGTTCCTCTATCCTTTCCCTCTTAGACCTTCCAAATGTAGATTTGTGACCCATAGTGAATTATCAAAGAGCTCTATGTTACCTGATTACAAACTTGAAATCATCGCTTGATAAACACAGTTAAAACTGGGTTTATTAATGATATCTTCATAGAGGAAGAGTCACCCTACCAAGGCTGAGCCATCATGGAGATTATAAGTAGCAAAAGATTTAAATAGCTTGACATCTAGGACTAGATAGTCATGAACAAACATTGATGCTATCCTTTTAACCTTATCAACCTAATGAAATAAGTCAATCACATTTGAGAGAAAATTAGATACCAGATGTGAAGCATAACATACCCTGGATTGCAACAGAAAATCTCTATCACATACATCTATCAAAGCATCCTCCACCATCTCTTCATCGAGCAGTTTGAAGGCCCTAGCAATGAAATCTGGGTTGATGCTTCCAGGCATTGGTTGTTCCCATGATTGAATAGGCAAATGAAGTCAACAATTGCGGGGATAGATAGACATTGCAGGTACACAGCAAGATCAAAATGAAGAGGGAAGAATGAAATAATTAATGACACATATACCATTGTCTCTTGCATAAAAAGAGTATCGCATGTGCCAACATAATGAATTGAAGTAATTCAAGCCAGCGGAGAAATAAAACCAAGGCAGATGAGATCCAAATTGGATTATATTGCTCAGCTCGTAACACTCCTCTTACAGAACATTCAATGAATAAAATTAAAAAGACATGTGTGAAGCAAACATCTAATGCCAGATGGAAATCTACATAGATTGCAAGCTTCAAAATGACTAAATATACTACTAATTGACATGAATTAATAATTAAATTGACTAAATATACTACCAATTGACAGAAATCTTTGAACAGTGAATAAATATGACTAAATATATGACCAATGTTAAATCAGTGAATAAAAATGACTAATATACTACCAAGTTGATCAAAATGATGATTAAAATTAATGACTAAATACAATACCAATGGACATGAATCAGTGAATAAAAATGACTAAATAAGTGACCAGTTAACAACAATCAATGACTAAATTAATGACTAAATATATCAGTGAAAAAAATGACTAAATAAGTGACCAGATTACAACAATCAATGACTAGATCAACGACTAAATATACTACCAAATCAATCAATAAAAATAACCAATAAATGACTAAAAATGGTTTAGTCATCAATTTGGTCATGTTATAAATGACTAGCAATAAACTACTAATGGTCATGTAACCATGTTTGGTCATTTATAAGAAATTTTTAGTAGTTATTACAGTCATATATTACTCTTTCTCTACTAGTGCTATGGAGGTGGGATGTTGTATCTCCAGTATGAGTGCACATCTTTATTCTATATTGCAATCAGGAAGCCCTCTGCTAAGGTGGGATATCATGCATTTTATTTTGAAAGCCCTCTGCTGAGGTGGGGATGGTGTATCTCTTGAACTAGTGCACATACTTTTTATTTCAAAATTCCTCCGTGTAGGTAGGGTTGGATCTAAGACTATCCTCCCTTAAGCGTGTCTTTGGCAGCTATTGTGGCATAAGCGCAACCATCAGGTGTGCCTGTAGCGTGCTTGAGATGGTGGGGGCTTAGCAATAAGTTCCTTTCATCGCCTTGTTTGCCATGTTTAAGATGTATTGTATGTCTTTGGCATACTATATGATGCTCGTGTATTCCATATGTCTTTTGTGTGTTTTCCCCCTTGCGTAGTCTAAATTTGTGTGGCGATGAGTCCCTACCTACACTCGGACTTTGTATGGCGTGTTTGTTCCCAAGTATATTCTCAAGAGCGTGGATAAATTCTCCTCCTATGCTTTGGGATTTGTATGGTGTGCTTGTTCTCAGGCGTAGTCCAAGGAGCATGGAAAAATGCCCCTCCTATACTTTGAGATTTGTATTGCATGTCTTCTTCCTCATATGTAGTCTAAAGAGCGTTGTGAAATGCCCCTCCTACATTTTGGGGTTGTGTGCTACATTTGTACTTTCCATGTATCTACATTCATTTATATATATGAAAATGAAAATGAAATAATCACTACATTCACTGTATTCATCATGTTTTGTGTGTCTTCAATACTATCTTCTTCATGTCTTGTGTGCATGTTACTGCCTTCTTCATGTTTTGCGTGCCTGTTACTATCTTCACTGTGTTTGGCATGTCTGTGATGTGTTTTCTCTAATGTCTATCTGAGACTTAGGGGCTAGAAATAGTTCCTCAATCTTGGTGTATGCATTAGCTTCAAATCCCTGGTGTGTTTGTTGTGTTTTGACCGTATTTTAATGCATGTATGGGTCGTAAGATCATGCATACATTAAAGTGGGGGCTAAATGTTATGTCATAAAATGTCCCCCTAGGACTTTTACCTCCTAAGTTTAGCTCTCGAGTCATTTGGTTTTCATCATGCATGTTCATTTTAACTCCCAATGCAAAATCCCCAGAAACCCATGTCAAATGGGGCTAAGGGGATAGTGTTGAAGTTGATCCTCCCTTAAAAATGGGGCTTGGGGCTTGAGCGCTCGTGCCCTAGTCCTACCCTATTTGGCCAAGACCTAAAATTTGAATGTCAGTTGTGACCATTAAAGGTTCCGTTGTTGACATCTTAAGTTTGAATTACAAAATTTGTAGCAAGAATGCATATATAAGCATGTTTAGGGTTTCATTTGTAAACTAGAAGATGATTATAAACTTTTGGTGAACTTATGATTTTAGAGCATTCAAAGCATTCATTGTCGCAGAGAAAAATATTGTTATGGTGTTTGTTATGCATATTTTGCTTCATCTTCTCATGTCCTGAAAGATTTTCATCTACATTGGAGCTACACCTCCGAGTTGATAGCTATTTGTGTTGAATCAATCATTTATCAATTTGTTTTTGCCTCTATCTTGCGAGGAAACACACTCTTTATCAAACAACAGTGTTGGAAGGCTTGAATGCCATTTCGGGGCTTGACTGAGGCAAGATCCTAAACACCACAACCCCCAACCCCATTCCTTGTGATTGCAGGTGATAGGAGTCATATCTTGCAAAATGGAGTTGTAGAAGGTTGTGACAGAGTGTGCAGATTCTAGATCTAAGAATAAAAGCACTGCAAGGGCTTGGGCACCCGCCCCGAAGCCCTCCAGATCTCTAAAGTTGAAAACCTTCGGGATAGTGGTGAACAGTAGCAGACAACTTTCAAAAATCCTTGAAGAAATTCCTACCTTGGGCTTGGGCACCTACTCTTTAGCCCCTGACTTTTCTGCATCCTGAATCTTAAAATCCGATATGTATCTACTTTGAATATAACATCTCTATGTGCGAGCATTTGTCAGGATTCGTCCGTTTATTTACGATTTTGCATAATTAGGGTTTTGAGCATAATTGGGCATTAAATTAATACATTAATCAACAAATTCCAAATTTTCCTATCATTACAAGTGACAACCAACCTATAGGTGAATCCTCTTGCAAAATTTGAGATTCAACTCGGTTAAATGTCCTTGAATGTGTGTAGTGGAAGGATGATCTAAGCATATCATTAAATCAACCCTATTCCCACTTTTTCTACATTACATTTTGGTGAACACGTGTTTTTTTTTATTTTGCACCTTGTTGAGTGTTGTACTTCAGATTTACATTCATTCAATTGAATTATCATCTTATTGCATTTGAATATCTACAAAAAAATTGAAAATTTTGAAAAAACATTGGCATCCTAGGCTTACATTTTTGCATAGTTTGTATCAATTTCATCAAATTTCATCTAATCTCTAAATTTTACATTAGATGTGATATAAATCACAGCAGTACATCATTAATTAATCATTTTCATTGCATTTTCATGCTTAATTTGTTAGATTTTGCTTGAAATTGTGTATTTTTCATATAACCTAGTTTTTCCAAAAGCTAAGGTTTATGGTTAAAATCTTTTTTTAGATTTTACTACTCTTTTAAACACTCTTTTAGGACTTATTTATAATTTTATTGTTTCATCATAGTGTGTTTTTACGTTTACATCTTAGATTTTACATTTACATAGTCAATTTCAACAAAAACTAGCATATTCATTCATTTTTCCTTAAAAATGCACTTGCATTGAGCATTGTAGAACTTGTTGTTGGCAAAAGACACTATATGGATTCATGGTTGTTGTCATTGATGGCAACAAAGGTCATTCCACATATCCGCAAGTCATGGTGTGTCTCTACCGGAAGTCAGAGTGAAGACTGTTGTGGTCCGGTGAACAAGAACAGAGCATGTGGCAAGGTCCGACAGACTGGTCCGGACCTCTCAGAGGAAGTGTCTTGGTGCAGTGTGGATTTGGGAAAGTCAAGAGGACTACCTTGAGTAGTATATTCCAAGGATTTAGCCTCCGGTGATGGACAAAGAAAAAGATATGAACAGCTAAGTACCGGATTCCTGAAAGACAGTGAGAGCAGAGCAAGAACTGACTGACAGAGCATCAGACTATTTTTTGGATGTGTTACTATTGATGGTAAAGGTTGTAAAGGCATGAATCATGTTTGGCCAACATGATTAATGATATCTACAAGTATATACTTGATCCGCATTGCTTGGTGAGCAAGGATTCAGCCGACAGAACAGAGTTTGTAAGAAACTAAACTGTTCCGGATGCCGACTAGAAAGGTAATGAAATTACTTGTACGGATATATATAGAGGATGGATTTTGTTGTGAGACATGAGATGGTGGGATGGTGTATGCGAATAAGTGCAGAGCAGAGCAGGAGTAGTAAGAAAGATCCGGTATATGAAAGGATAGCAGAATAAAGAACAGAGGAAAGATGAAGTGCAGCAGATCAGTGTACTAAGCCTAACCGGAACTAAACTCCAGCATATGTAGATGCTTCCAATTAGTTCAAGTATTATATAACATTCTTTTGTAGACAGTGTGTCTCTTTGTAGGCAATGTGCCTCATGTGAGCAGTGTGCTCGGGCAGTGAGCCCTAATTGGCAAGTGCCATTTTTGTAACTCCTTATTCTTCTAACAGAGAATTATCTTCGGGTTAATCACCCCGTGGTTTTCTCCCTTAACCGAGTTTCCACGTCAAAAATATTGTGTCATGTGTTTCTCATTTCATGGTAATGTTTGTTTGTTTAATTCAATATTGCTTTGAATAATAAGAAAGTTCAAAAGAAGAAATAATTAGGATAACTGATTCACCCCCCCTCTCAGTTATCAACACTTGTCACATCATTTTCAAATATAAGATGAACTATTGGACATCATAGATCTGATTAGATTTCATTCATACATCATTTTGCATTGTTTTATGCCTTAATTTCACAATTAGGGTTTGAAAAACTTGCATTTTCACTAGATTTTGACTCATCCTTCATCTAGATTTGCATGATAGGTGTGTTGTGAAAGATATTTCTGCCTTATTTGACTAATAATAAGGATTTAATTCATTGCCCCTTTTCAATTTTGTCACAACACTACTTCTTGTAGGCATTTACATTGAAAAAAGTGAAAAAATCAAGCATTTTAGGTCATAACTATACATAGTTTTGCATACATTTCATTGGATATATATCAAAATCTTTTAAAATCAGATTTGGTATCCATTTGAAAAAATACACACATGGCTTCTAATTGAAACAATAATGCTAGGTTCCCTCCTAGACCTTATTTGAAAAGAAAAACTCTTGAACCTGAAATAACATTTACACCTCATGATAAAACAATAAGTGATATTGAGGGACCTCTCCATATTACAGTGAATGTAATGGCAATTCCCTTGAATGGTACCCTTATAGATCCTAATTGCATGACTAATGTGCTAATGAAAGAGTTCCTTCTCTCACATGAATTGATACAAGATTCTTATGAACCCTTGGACTTAATGATTTAGACACATACTTGAGCTTTCATGCCTACCTTTGGGAAGATAACTTTATTGGTTATAGTTTATGATAAAGTTGTGGATCAATTATTTTATGTCATCCCTTTATCTAAGATCTCCCGCATAAAAGTAGGACATCCATGGCTAAAATATATGAAGGCTATCCCCTCAATAATACACAAATGCATAAAATTGGACCTTTACATGGACAAGTGTGAACTATTCATCGTAATACATGGCAACCCATGGTTATGGAGAAGAACTTTACTCTTGATTACTTTTGGCCACGACCTGATACAGAACCTGAGCCACAAAGAGACCAAACTTTCTTAGTGTTAGTGCCTGAATTGATTGACAATTTTTGAGCAATTTTCATGCAGACACTTTCCCTAAGTATCCAAAAAAAATGTTCTAAGTGTTGGACCTCCTCAGCATTTTTCAGCTGCATCATCATATTTTCCTGAGGAGGAGGTCATCATCATCATGATTGCTTCGATGAAGGGTGATATCTATTTCTCTGCCTATCTGCATCATGATATTTCCGAAGGAGGGGGTGATATTTTCATTTTTGAATATCACCCGCGTGTATGTTTGTTCCAGCGTCATGATGATGCTGATATCAAGGAGATATCCTCCTGCCGGCTTCGTGCATTATCTAGTGGGGGGTGATCTTTTCAAGCATCATCATATTCATCTATCGCCCTGATCTTATAGTGGAGCTACAGTGCAACATGATATTTGTGCATCAGGATGATATTTCCAAATATCCGGTTATCTTCCGAATATCATCCTGATGTCGATATGATGATGACGTCATCAAGGTCCGGGGGGGTCATATTTCTAACACAGATCATCTTGTGGAGATCTCCCGATATTTGCAAACATGATGATGACGTCATCCGGATATGAGGAGGTGCGCAGTGGACGGATATGATGATGACGTCAGCAGGATATGATGATGACATCATCAGGATGTTCATCGGCCAGACTTTTGGTATAGGCTCAGCAGGAGGATGTTCCTCCGATGGATCAGGTTGTGCCGATGAAGGCGATTATCATGCAGGTTATATTGCGATTTGATGCTGACGTCAGGGTGATATTTCAAGCAACAGGATATCATGCTGCTGGAGGATGATGATGATGAAGTCTTATACTAGTGTCGTCAGGAGCAAAAGCACCGACATCATATATGCTCATGACCTAGTATATAAAGTGTTAAAGAGGTCGCCGCGGGGTGCATGTGGAATAATTGATATCCTGCATATTTTCAAATATCATGATGATGAATCTCGGCGGGAAATGGTTGCGATCGACTGTTAGATGTTTTTCCCAAGACCGCGGGTTGGTGCGCCATTAATGGCGAAGGTTGCAGAGGTATGGGCAGATCTGGTACCCGATTGAAGGTGTACATCAGCGGGCAGTGGCGCAGGGCTCGAGATATCTTCCTGTCTCCTCCCCTACCTGCTGCATTCATGTTTGGGCGCCAATCTGGTAATGCGTTGAGCGCCATTTTGCTGATACTGTGTATCTGGCGGGATTTTTGGTCAACCATGTAATTAATTGTTGTGGTACACTACCTGGCTGTTATAAGCAGGAAGTGTTACTCATTTGTGGTTGTTGAAAGTTGAAGATTTTTGGCTCTATAATTCAAAACAAGCTGATCTGGTTGCTCTGTATAGCTTAACCTGTGAGTTTATGTATCTCCTGTTGTACGATTTGGCATGAATCCACTGATTTCATGGTTAATCTTATATGAATAATGCTGTGTTTGCATGTGTTATGCTGATTCTGTCTCCAGTTTTGCATGTATCTTTCTTACTGCAATAGGGATGCCATAAGTATAGACAGCTTAACACTCTTCATTGGGAGATATCTGTAAGGCAGATATCATGTGTATCCCCCTGAAATCCAGTTTTAGCTATTCATGCTGATCATTCACAGGTGTATGTCTACCGACTCCAAGCCCTGGATAGGCACCAATCTAGCTCTATGTTGAGGTTATACACCATGTCCAGCTTTGCATCCAAAATTCAAACTAAACCATTTCATACTTCCACCTGTTAGTTGTAGGAGTAGGATTAGGAACCCCCTGCATGCTCTCATACCCAACCAGACATCATGTCCAAGAATGTTGCCAGCCTTGTGATCTATCATACAGATCTTGGTCCATACATGAGAGTATTCTGCCTGTTGTTGTCAAGTTAGATCTTTCTATCTTTGAGCTAGTCAAGGTTACATCTTGAGTTATAGGGATCCCCCCCTTGGTGCGGCAGAACCAGAAGTGAAGGGGAGGCAGCTCACGCAACCTCCTGTATTTAGTTGGTTGAATCTGCCTGTGCATTAGAAGTGGCAAACCCTAATGCTGATTCAGAAGAAAAACCAACAAATTGGCGACTCTGCTGGGGAAGTTGATGTAAAGTGATATCCTGCAGTCTCTGGTGAAGTTTTGCTCTGCTGGTGGAATGAACTCAGAAACATGTTTGATGAGCTTTCAGCTGCTGTAAATTTTGTCCTCTTTGGAGAGGTGGCGACTCTGCAAAAAAGATCCAAATGCACATGAAAGATAGATGTATGTTATTGGTTGAAAGATGTACATATTTATGCATCTGTATGAGAAAAGGTACCTTGTTACTTCCCCTTTATTTGCTGTTTTACTGCATAGGTTGGATGCCAGGGGAAGCCTTAGGTCTTAGACAGACAAAGGATGTCTAAGAGTAAGATTTTTATGAATCCAAGTATGAATTATCCCATACTCAGTGGTGAAATGTTGAATAAAGGAATAGAAGAGATAAGAAATAGGTTGATATTCTTAGAGGCTGAGCAGGCCCAGTTAAAAAGCAGTAACCCTGTTGTGTCTGCTAGTCAGAAAGCTAAACCTCCTGTCAGCCCTTTTGATCCTTTATATGACCAACTGGATTTGTCATGGTTGGATTATAAATTAGAAACTATGCCTGCTAGGATATATTGTCAGATGCCTAGATTTAGTGGTCACAATGTATGTGATGGGAATGCACATATCCAAAATTTTCACAGTTTTATGGGAAAATATTCATTCAGAGATGAGGATATGTGGATGAGGTTTTTTGTTAGGTCCTTTGATGCAAGAGCAAAAGACTGGTATTTGAGCTTTCCAAAGAAATCCTTTGCCTGTTGGGATGAGCTTGCTGACTGTTTTAAGGAAGAATTTGCAAAAGAACCGGCTGACCTTGTTGCAGAATTGATGAGAATCAGAAAACAAGATGAAGAGCCATGTGTTGATTTCAGTCATAGGTTTGCAATAGCCCTTTCACAGATCCCAGAAGTCTTCAGACCTGATATTTCAGCCTGTGTTGGCATATTCTTTGAAGCTTTTGAGGAGGGCTTTAGTGCAATACTGAGGGATTTCAAGGTGACAAGTATGCAGATGGCATACAGGTTCATAGAAAAGATAGAAAAAATCAGAAATGTGTACCTGTTGAAACCCCTGTCTCCAGGCCTTGGTGTGAAAAATGGTTATGAAGCTGCAAATGACCAAATGATTATGGCATCATGTGCAGATAAAAATGAAAATAAAAGCATAGAGGTTGAGACTGCTGTGTTTGAACATAATGCTAACAATACTGCTCAACTAGATTGTTCACCAGTTGAGGATGCCAGTGAAAGGACTAATGAGTTTTCCCATTGCAATGATGAGGCAGCTGACCATGAGAACAATAACGAGGTTGTGGACAGCAATGAGCAATTTTTGGAATGGACCTGTGGAGACAATTGTGAGTATTGTACTCAAGACAGAGAGGATATAAGCAAACAGAGAAGCAGTCCTATGTGTGACCCATTGCCTACTTTTCAAACACATGGAGATCATGAAGAGCAGTCAGAAATTGAAATAAGTGCTAGTTCAGAGCATGACTGTTTTTCATTTGATGGCTGTTTTGCTTATGACACACAGGCTGATACTCCTCCACAAAGTGAATCCATTGGTGATGAAGATGCATGTTCTGCTGCCCATGAACAAATGGCATACTATGATGAAACTGATGCACCTGGGTCACCCATTTATGACACATATGGTGATGAGGATCTATTTGAGTATGGTGAAGATCTAGACACTATTTTTGGCTTGGATTCTGTTTCTCATCCTGACGAAAGAGGAAACAACATACATCAGGTAAGTGACTGTGAAAATGTGCCTGATTTGAAAGAGATGCCAGAGCTTGATCTTTTCCAGCCTGGTGCTGCTGATTGTTGTGTACATGATGTGCACAATTGTGATTTTGAAATCTTTTCTTTTGATGTGCCAGCATATAATACAATGAGCCCTGATCTTCCTAGTTGTGTGGTGGACTCTGAGTGTTTCCTATTTGCAGTCCAGCTAGGAGATCATGTTGCAATGCATGATGATGATATAGATGATAACCTGTGTTCTATACCATTTGAGTATGCATTGCCTGATATATTCTACACCCACATGTCACATGATGCTGAGGGTTATCTGCACAGGTTTGACAATGACAAGGTTTGTTTGTGGATGGATCCTGACAGTATCTCCAGGCTTGACCCAGTGCATGCAGATGAAAACAAGATGTTTGACAAAGGGAGATACATGTTTTTTCTTTTCTTGGTGGCCTTAGGCCATCAAGTGTGTTTGGTGATGCAGGTCGGTGCAGTATTTGACTTTGTGCCCAATGGATAAGGGACTGGTCTGCATCCCAGAGATCTGGGGTTCTCGCTGCAGTCTTGCACCTGCACGTCCCCAGACAGAGCCAGTGTTAGTGCCTAAATTGACTGACAATTTTTGAGCAATTTTCATGCAGGCACTTTCCCTAAGTATCCAAAAAAAATGTTCTAAGTGTTGGACCTCCTCAGCATTTTTTAGCTGCATCATCATATTTTCCTGAGGAGGAGGTCATCATCATCATGATTGCTTCGATGAAGGGTGATATCTATTTCTCTGCCTATCTGCATCATGATATTTCCGAAGGAGGGGGTGATATTTTCATTTTTTAATATCACCCGCGTGTATGTTTGTTCCAGCGTCATGATGATGCTGATATCAAGGAGATATCCTCCTGCCGGCTTCGTGCATTATCTAGTGGGGGGTGATCTTTTCAAGCATCATCATATTCATCTATCGCCCCGATCTTATAGTGGAGCTACAGTGCAACATGATATTTGTGCATCAGGATGATATTTCCAAATATCCGGTTATCTTCCGAATATCATCCTGATGTCGATATGATGATGACGTCATCAAGGTCTGGGGGGGTCATATTTCTAACACAGATCATCTTGTGGAGATCTCCCGATATTTGCAAACATGATGATGATGTCATCCGGATATGAGGAGGTGCGCAGTGGGCGGATATGATGATGACGTCAGCAGGATATGATGATGACGTCATCAGGATGTTCATCGGCCAGACTTTTGGTATAGGCTCAGCAGGAGGATGTTCCTCCGATGGATCAGGTTGTGCCGATGAAGGCGATTATCATGCAGGTTATATTGCGATTTGATGCTGACATCAGGGTGATATTTCAAGCAACAGGATATCATGCTGCTGGAGGATGATGATGATGAAGTCTTATACTAGTGTCGTCAGGAGCAAAAGCACCGACATCATATATGCTCATGACCTAGTATATAAAGTGTTAAAGAGGTCGCCGCGGGGTGCATGTGGGATAATTGATATCCTGCATATTTTCAAATATCATGATGATGAATCTCAGCAGGAAATGGTTGCGATCGACTGTTAGATATTTTTCCCAAGACCGTGGGTTGGTGCGCCATTAATGGCGAAGGTTGCAGAGGTATGGGCGGATCTGGTACCCGATTGAAGGTGTACATCAGCGGGCAGTGGCGCAGGGCTCGAGATATCTTCCTGTCTCCTCCCCTACCTGCTGCATTCATGTTTGGGCGCCAATCTGGTAATGCGTTGAGTGCCATTTTGCTGATACTGTGTATCTGGCGGGATTTTTGGTCAACCATGTAATTAATTGTTGTGGTACACTACCTGGCTGTTATAAGCAGGAAGTGTTACTCATTTGTGGTTGTTGAAAGTTGAAGATTTTTGGCTCTGTAATTCAAAACAAGCTGATCTGGTTGCTCTGTACAGCTTAACCTATGAGTTTATGTATCTCCTGTTGTACGATTTGGCATGAATCCACTGATTTCATGGTTAATCTTATATGAATAATGCTGTGTTTGCATGTGTTATGCTAATTCTGTCTCCAGTTTTGCATGTATCTTTCTTACTGCAATAGGGATGCCATAAGTATAGACAGCTTAACACTCTTCATTGGGAGATATCTGTAAGGCAGATATCATGTGTATCCCCCTGAAATCCAGTTTTAGCTATTCATGCTGATCATTCACAGGTGTATGTCTACCGACTCCAAGCCCTGGATAGGCACCAATCTAGCTCTATGTTGAAGTTATACACCATGTCCAGCTTTGCATCCAAAATTCAAACTAAACCATTTCATACTTCCACCTGTTAGTTGTAGGAGTAGGATTAGGAACCCCCTGCATGCTCTCATACCCAACCAGACATCATGTCCAAGAATGTTGCTAGCCTTGTGATCTATCATACAGATCTTGGTCCATACATGAGAGTATTCTGCTTGTTGTTGTCAAGTTAGATCTTTCTATCTTTGAGCTAGTCAAGGTTACATTTTGAGTTATAGGGATCCCCCCCTTGGTGCGGCAGAACCAGAAGTGAAGGGGAGGCAGCTCACGCAACCTCCTGTATTTAGTTGGCTGAATCTGCCTGTGCATTAGAAGTGGCAAACCCTAATGCTGATTCAGAAGAAAAACCAACACTTAGTATATAGACAATACAAAGTAAAACTTCTATCTAGATTGGATGAACCTTCTATTCAACAAACAATAAGAGAAGAACAACCCGCATTAGAAGAACTTCCTAGAGATAAAGGTAAACAACTCTATGTTGAGGTTCCTCCGTCGTCATCCTTACAAGGATTGAGAGTGACTTGTAGAAAACAGAGAACTTCATCAAGACAAATGAGATTTGAACAAGCTTCCTCTAAGATATGAAAACCTATGGAAAAACATGAGACTACTTTTGAAGATATAAGCAATAAGACAAGAAGGAATAGACAAGCAAGATAAAGGAGGAAGAGAAGACAAGATTTTTGATGCAGGAGCATCCCTGGTTCAAGGGCAATCTTGCATCAACCAAAAACATTTGCATTTTAATTTGTTTACAGTTCAGTTTGTTTCTTTTCCAGTTTAGTGCAGGTAATTTAGTCAGAAGCAGATTCTATATTTTGGTCCAATAGCATTTTCAGATCTTGTGGCGCTGGATTGAATATCTACATTCATTCATCTAAATCATATCTAGAATTCATAGATCCGTACTTCAATACCGGAAAGATATCACTATCAGAAGTTTGACTATTTCTCAAAGCAGAGCATCTGGATAATCACTGACAACCAGTTGAAGGAGAAAATTACGGAAGTATTTCCTGATCTATGGAGCCTAATGACACATCATTCAATGATATGTGGTTTGTGGCCGACCTTCCTCAAAGATCCACATATCATTCCATTCACTTTCTAGAAGTGTTCTATGCATTTAGGTCTGACCTATCTGTGTACACACGTTACATCTCTTCTTTGGAATTTTTGATCTTCCTTGGCTGATGCGGAGGAATCTATTATTTCAGAGATGATATTGTATACACCTAAAATTGACATGACTCTACTTAAATAAATATTTTAAATATTTATTTTATCATCATATTCCTCTATCAATAAATAAATAAATTTATTTATTTATTTGATTCACTTCCTCCCATTTAATTAAATAAATTTTGTTTATTTAATTAATTTCATCTACATTAACCTTACTCTTCTAAAATAATTAAATAATTTTAATTATTTAATTAAATCATCCATTCTTCTAAATTTAAATAAAATGCAAATTTATTTAAATTAAATCTCCACAAAATAAAATATATTTAAATATTTTATTTATTCTTCCAAAATCATGTGCAAGTAAATTAAATAAATTCATTTATTTAATTTGCTTTCTTATCTTCTAAAAAAATTAAATAAATTTATTTATTTAATTTGCTTTCTTATCTTCTAAATCTTCTAAAAATAAATTAAATAAATTTATTTATTTAATTATGCTTTCTAATCTTCTAAAAAATCTTCATATCTTCTAAAAATAAATTCTTCTTGTCATACAAAAGTAAAAGCTGAGTTAAAGCAACTTTGCTCTTAAATTAGAAAAATAAATTCTAATTTAAAGAAAATGAAAACTCATGCTCATCAAGAAAGCTTTTAACTCAACAAAGCTTCTTTTCGAATGACACATGTCTTTCTTCCATTTGTTGCACGTTCCTCAACAATCCTCCTCCGTTGATCTTCCCTTTTATCCTCAACCATTGATCTTCTTCTACACATCTCTATAAATACAACCCTCTCCTTCTTCATTTCAGATATATCCATCATTTGAGCAAACTTATGTTGCAGAGATACAGGCGTGCCTTTGGCACTTCATAGCACTTCACATTCATCCTCTCACGTTTGTGTTTGAAGCTCATCTTCAAATACAAATAAGTATCATAGCCATTCTTCCTTTGTCATCTTCAACAAGCAAGCAAGCAAAAATGCTTCTGAGGGCTTCACAATCAAGATCAAAGAAAGATAGGCAAACTACCGAAGGTGAAAGGTAAAAGGTGAAGGTATTATTGCTTTTCATTGTTTTGAATCCTCTTTTATCTTCATATTCTATAGATGTTTGGGTATTTTTATCATTGATTGATTAACCTATTTTCCCCCTCACATTTTGGCGCCCACCGTGGTGCGCTTGCTCCTCTACTAATCAAAAAATCTGAGTTTTCTTGAAGACAAGTCCGTACAGGTGACGAATAGGTCTTTGACAGAGGGTTTTTGCGCATTCAACTTTTGAAACACCGCATCTGCCTTCCGAAATAACACATCTATCCAAGTTACACATTTACACTGTATTTTTGCTCATCAGTTTTGTTAAACGACGCATCTATCTTTATTGTGCATATACCTCATCATATTGCGCATTTACTGCATATTCTTGTGCTTCTGTACAAAGACGCATACACTCCCTGTTTCTGTGCATTCAGGCTGCAGTGTTGCACATCTGTTTCCTATTTTTCTGTTGTACGGTTTCTAATTTTTGCATGTGGAGCTAACATTGGTTTTGCAGGAGTAGTGGCTGGATTAGGTCATCTAGATATTCTTCTTAGTTCATCTAGCCTAACTAGGGGTGAAGTAATCAACTGCATTTCATGACAAACTACACATAGTCCCTAACTAGGAAAGAAGTAATTGGAACAAATTGCTATCTTGCATTGTGGATTTATTTTCTATTTTAAATCACTACTATCTTCTACAAAATGGGAAATAAACAATGCTATGATTAATCACTTTCAAAGTTAACAAATAGGAAATGAACAATGCTATGATTAATCACTTTTCAAGTTAACAATTGTGTGAGTGCACAAATTAGATTAGCCCATTTAGTTTTTTATTTTTAACTAGGTTGGGTGAACAACTGTACTCTGTGCTTATGAATGACAATAGGCTTATGCTCTCCCCTTAACTGGGTGATCAAAGTGCCAGACTTGTCATTCTTTTTGTCAAACCTTTAGGGGGGCCTACCCTTGGATGCACGCTTGTCCATGTGGGAATGACCCTGAGTGGTAACAGGCTAAAGCCAAGCCCTACCAAGCCACTTAAAATAAATTGTGCTTGGGGTGAAAACCTCAAGCAACGAGTGCTGCTATGTTACACCGACAGCCAACCTCCCCCAAAACCCTCATAGGCATAACCCTTTGAGGCCGGGAGACTCCATAACGGAGAGTAGCGCCACCGCATGTGTAACCACTCAAACAGTTGCCCTATCTAAGAACCAAGTGTGTAGTAAGCCAAAAACCCCTATTCGTTGATGTAAAGGGTAGAGCTCTTGAAGCGGCCTCGATTCAAGTGACTCTTTGTAGAGGTAGCAGGGACAATCCTAAGGTTCGGTGTGGGGGCGAGCCTAAGGAAACCCAAATCTGGTATGTGTGAGAAGTGAGTGCCGTGGAGGGGAGCCAGTGCTTCCAAATTCTGGAGCTACATGCTTTGAGTGGCACAGCTAGAGGATTCAACGGATATTGTCCCATCTTGCTTAGGTTGTACCTGTCTTTGAGTCATAATAGTCCCAAAAAAACACAAAAAAATATAAAAAAGATAAAAATCATGGAAAACTTCTATGTTTTTGCTATGCTTTTGCCATAATTTAACATCAACATCATCAGAAACACCAAGTTTTTCAAACCAAAAACACTGAAAAATCTTGAAAATGATCCAAAATTTCCAAGTTCTGAGAAAACAGAAGCAAAGAGCCAAATTTACACATATACACCGACTTTTTGCACATTTGACAGTATTGTGCATCTAAACTCTGTGTTTACACATACAAATAACCAGTCTTACGCATCTGTATCGGCTTGTTGCGCATTTGCACTCTGTTACGGCACATTTACTGCTACCCATCTCAAACTAGTAAGCTTTTCCAGTCTTGTGTCAATGGCAAACCAATTAGAATATCTTGATCAAAAACTCCAATACCTGAAATTGCAAATAAACTCAAGTCCCTCGCCCCAAGAGTGTATAGCAATTACCCAACAACTCCAAGTCTTACAACAAGAAATGGCAATCTTGCAAGCTGAACGTGCCAGTACTAGCTATGCCTCGTCCCAAAATCATACCTTCTTTTTCCCATCTTAATGATACTATTGACAAGGCAACCACCACCTCAAGGGGGAAATCATATACCACTTCTACTAGTCCTCCTTCACCAACTCCTAAGACACATATTCTAAAACATGCCAATCCCACGCCAACACCGCTATGGAGTTCCTCAAACTCTAAATGGGTGACCAAAAAAGAATCAGATGAGTGGTGGAAAAGAGTTTTGCCAAATTTATACTACCAGGGAAAAGCTAGGGAGAAAGCTAAATCCCCTCATTCACCTATCCATACACCTACCAATGATGTGATCCAAGGGCTACTAGCAGAGAGTCAACCATGTCCCCAAATTCTGGTCCTTGACCTTACCAAAGATTCTTTCAATGCCACGTCCAATCCTACAACACCTTCATGTCATCTGCAACCCCTTGAGCTTATCAAAGAACCTTCTACCATGAGCCCAAGTCAAGAGCTACTATACCTCCATGTCAATAACCCTCAAGAGCATGTCAAGCCTACCCAAGAGGTATGTCAAGAGTCTAATCCTAAGCATAAGGAAACATTAATCCCTAGTCCAAGTCAAGATCAAACCACTTTCTTGCAACCTATCCATAACATGCATCTTTTCCATGATCAAGATGATATCCATAATAATGAACCTCTCCATGAGCCACTTGATCCTATCCATCTCCCAACAACTATACATGAGTAAGAGATCCAACTCCAACCCATCCATAACCTTTATCTTTTCTATGATCAAGATACTATCTTTGATGAAGAAGCTATCCATGAGCAACTTGATCCTATACATAAGATGGAAATCCAACTCCAACCCATCCCTAACATTTATTTGTTCTATGATCAAGATATTCCCTATGAAGAAGATGTCCTTGAACAACTTGATCCCATACCCCTTCATGAGCAAGACACCTCCATTACTTCTATCCCTCTTACATCTAATCCCATCCATGATCCAACAACTTCCGCTTCCTCTGATGAGACACTTGCCTCCCAAGTGCACATGGATGATCAACCCCATAACTTGGACCCTAAAGAGCATAACGATGATCAAGATTCTAGTGATCCTTCACCATCCATTATTGACCAAGCTGCAAATACGTTATCCTATATCCTTGGTCCCACTACCTTCATGCATGAATGTTCTTCCTTAGAACACCAACAACCATTATCCTCTATCTCACCTTCTCCATCAAATAATGCGCTCATGGCTAGTGTTCCAACTATACATAATCCCATGGTCCATCGCATACTCCAACATATGTACTATCAAGGTAAAGGCTTAGGCCTTCATGAACAAGGTATTTTGGAGCCCGTCCATGTCAATGTTCCTCCACCTTCATATGGCCTTGGATATATACCCCAAGATGAACAATCTCAAGATATTGGTACTTCCTCCACTCCTCCTAAGTCTACCACTTTCCATCGCAAACCCTATCATATCCCCAAAACATATGTCACCATTCCACCTCCATCATCCTACATTTGTCAAAAGCATGTGACCATACACCTTCCACCATCCAATCTACCTCTACTCCTCCCAAATCCTAACATCCCTCCCTACATTTTACCACCACTTCTTCCAACACCTTATCCATCCATCTGTAAATCCTCTAACATTCCCAATCATGGCCAACAATGCACATGTTGTCTAAACAACAAGCTTCCACTAACCTCACTTCCACCATCGCAAGGGAATTCAATGTCAAAAATGTGGATGCCTCTACCTATAAAATAAAAAATCCTAAGAGTCCTCATGACCTAGGATACAAAATCCAAGAATCAAAGAAAAACCCATCTCAGAAGCTGCATACACCCACGCACCTCAATGCCAATCTAAAAAAGGTGTGGGTCCCCAAGCAACAAATAATTATCTCAGGATCTGCACAAAAGATACATATACCCAAGCCCATACCTTCACAAGTACAATTTACAAGCAAAAAGGTTTGGGTATCCAAGAAAAAAGATATCAAGTCAAATGAGGCATCCACCTCTAAAGCATCCCATCCATCCACTTTCTCCCATGCCATCCACAAATATCAAATCCTTCCATCCCACATGACAAGAAAAAATCAGAAAAATAATAAGTCTATGTGGGTCCCTAAATACCTCAATCACTCATCCACCAAGCAAAAATCTTCATTGCTTCCTACACCACCTTCCCATCATAAGCTTCAATGTTTATCACAGTATGTGCAACCGTTGGTCATGGTTCCCTTCCATTCCACAACACTTCCATATAACTCCATCTCCCCTCCCTTCCACTACTATCCTACATATCTTCCTCATCCTATGGTCCATGCTTTTGCATAAATGTTCCTTCCATCCTTGTATAAGTCCTATATTCTGCATCATCATCCACTATCGTACCTTCCAAAATCCACTATCTACCTACTTCATCTCACTTTCATCCCCTACCAACATCTATGAGCACACTTGACATGGTCCATGCGATGACATCCATCTAGCGAGACTATCACCTTTTATGGAACTACATACTTGAGTCTCTCCTTTCTGTGTCCACCTTCTCCCATCCAATATTCAAAAAAAAAGAAAAAATGAAGAAAAGTAAAGAAAAATCCCTTCGTCCAATGGTGAAAACTTGGCAAACAGGCGCCTTGGATAAGTACCATGATGAAAACCTGGCAAACAGGCATCATGTGTAAGTTGATCTCCTACGTCACCTACACTTGGGGGCACCTTGTCTCATCAACATATCACCCTTCTCCTATCAGTTTCCGTCCATACCATTTCCTATCCTATTCCTCTATCCATTACATACCTATACTGTCCAGTCCATCCATCCTAAATCTTCCTTTCCTCTATTTTTGATCTTGATAAAGATTGGGGGCACAATGTTGAAAAAAAATGTTTTAGATGTCTCTTGACATACCTTATCCCTCCAAACCACACAAATCCTTCATTATGCTCTCATCCTCCTCCTTCGTCCTAAGCATTGTCATGAAAAATCCTCATTATTCTACCTACATTGGGGCACATTATTCTTATGCGACATACTCCTTGGAGATCACATCCTTGCTTCCTTCTACCTACCTACCATTGATCCCCTATCGCCATCCATCTACCTATCTGTGGTGTTTCCCTTGTCATTAGTATCTAGCATTAAGGCCATCCAAAATTCTTATCCAGTATCCTGTCCATAGTGTCAGCCTAGCATAGCCTCTGTCATCAGTGTTATCTGTTCCATATCTAATCCATATCTGTTCCATATCTGATCCATGTTTGTTTTATCTCTGATCCATAGTTGTTCCATAGCTGGTCCATATCGTGTCTCATCCGATCCATATCTTAGGTCCATCAAGGTTCACCCCGAACTACGTTGCCTCTACGTCGTCATGTAGGCAAGGCCATTCTCAATGCACCCTTGAGGCTCCTCTTCCCATCCATCCCGTGTCTTATCGTCTATCCCTCTATCCATCCATGTCCGCACCCTTTCACTCGACAAGCAGAGCAGTAAAACAAGCTGCCCAACAACAAAAATCTTGACTCGAAACATCAACATATCCAAAACAAAGTAGAGTACCATGTCAAAACACTTCAAACAATTCTATATCAATTATGGAAAAAGACACATCTAATGCAAGAATGTTTTGTCAACAGGTTAACTTACAAGGTCTTGATATTTTGTCATTATGTCTTCCTATGCTACTCAAGGATGCCAAAAGCTAGAGATGCTATGATGGGGGCATAATTTTTCTTTGTCTTCTGCTTGTGGATTAAACTTTAGTAATGTGACGACTTCTATCTAACGACGTAATCAGCAAAAGATCATCGAGGACTTCGAAGTCTGCACATGAAAAGGGGCAACCCTTGTTTGTTAAAACGCAAGAAATACTCAGGTCATCTAGATTCAAGTTTGACTAGATACTTGTATTAACTTGCTATATCAAAATCCATGTAAGCAATACTCAGGTCATCTCGATCTAATTATAAATAGATGCTTGTATTTTCTTACAACATAATAAAGCCCAATGATGAAAGCACAAAGCCTTGCAAATATCAAGATGACAAATCCACATCCATATCCATATCCCATGTAATAAGAAAATCCTACAGCAGCTTGTCAGTCCTTCAATCAAATTTCTTCTATCGAGTCATTCTTCTATCGATCAAATTTCTATCTATCATCATCTCTTTCCTCCTTGTCTAGTCAATTTGAACATTGATCCAAATGCAAGTTTATCCTTAATCCATACCAATCAAGTCAAGCCAATCTTGTCGAACTATCCAATCGCAATCAGCGGTCTTGATCCTAATCTTGTCGTAAACCATATCAATCAATCATCACTATCCTTTGTGTTGCTCTAGGGATATATCATTCCCCGCCATGACAACACTACCATATATTGTTATCATATCAAATGTCTTAGACAAGATGTTGCATTGTCGAAACCAGACCTGGAGTCTTATACGACATGTTTCATTCCTGAAACCAGACATCATCGATCTATATCCTTGGTTTACCACTTGACAGGGGCAACACCTTGTTTGTTCTTGTATCATTTGTGCATTCTTGCTTGCTTGCTTGTGTGTCTCATCATTTTATCTTGCATCACATCTCATTGACCATCTTTCTTCTACATCCAACCATTTCTTCCCATGTTTCTCCTCTTCTTCATCGTGAGATTGTCCGTCTCACGCCTTTCTACCGTCTCCCCATCCAATCTCCCGAGGGGGCATCCTGTCATTAAACTTGTACCAGGGACAAACTGGGGCATGTATCACCGTCGAAAATCTTATTCTTTGAAACAACATGATAAAACACATTGCATCAAAGAGGGGCAAAATGTATACACCTAAAATTGACATGACTCTACTTAAATAAATATTTTAAATATTTATTTCATCATCATATTCCTCTATCAATAAATAAATAAAATTTTTTATTTATTTGATTCACTTCCTCCCATTTAATTAAATAAATTTTGTTTATTTAATTAATTTCATCTACATTAACCTTATTCTTCTAAAATAATTAAATAATTTTAATTATTTAATTAAATCATCCATTCTTTTAAATTTAAATAAAATGCAAATTTATTTAAATTAAATCTCCACAAAATAAAATATATTTAAATATTTTATTTATTCTTCTAAAATCATGTGCAAGTAAATTAAATAAATTCATTTATTTAATTTGCTTTCTTATCTTCTAAAAAAATTAAATAAATTTATTTATTTAATTTGCTTTCTTATCTTCTAAATCTTCTAAAAATAAATTAAATAAATTTATTTATTTAATTTGCTTTCTTATCTTCCAAATCTTCTAAAAATGAATTAAATAAATTTATTTATTTAATTTGCTTTCTTTTCTTACAAATTATCTACAAGTAATTAAATAAATTTATTTATTTAATTATGCTTTCTTATCTTCTAAAAAATCTTCATATCTTCTAAAAATAAATTCTTCTTGTCATACAAAAGTAAAAGCTGAGTTAAAGCAACTTTGCTCTTAAATTAGAAAAATAAATTCGAATTTAAAGAAAATGAAAACTCATGCTCATCAAGAAAGCTTTTAACTCAACAAAGCTTCTTTTCGAATGACACATGTCTTTCTTCCATTTGTTGCATGTTCCTCAACAATCCTCCTCCGTTGATCTTCCCTTTTATCCTCAACCATTGATCTTCTTCTACACATCTCTATAAATACAACCCTCTCCTTCTTCATTTCAGATATATCCATCGTTTGAGCAAACTTATGCTGCAGAGATACAAGCGCGCCTTTGGCACTTCATAGCACTTCATATTCATCCTCTCACATTTGTGTTTGAAGCTCATCTTCAAATACAAATAGGTATCATAGCCATTCTTCCTTTGTCATCTTCAACAAGCAAGCAAGCAAAAACGCTTCTGAGGCCTTCACAATCAAGATCAAAGAAAGATAGGCGAACTACCAAAGGCGAAAGGTAAAAGGTGAAGGTATTACTACTTTTCATTGTTTTGAATCCTCTTTTATCTTCATATTCTTTAGATGTTTGGGTATTTTTATCATTGATTGATTAACCTATTTTCCCCCTCACATATGTATATTGATGTAATAGATCCCTAGGAAAGTAGTAGTTTACATAGTGATAGTTGATAGTTTGGATTTTGCATGAAGGAGCTTCAAAGCTATATCTTGTGCATATTCTGATATTCTAAAATCAGGCCTTTAAGCCCTAATTGTAAGCTTGCATGATGCCAACCAAATTGTATTTGAATTCTATGATATACTGAATAACTGAATGTGCATTTACTTCATTTCTTTGAGTTGTTTCCATTGTGTTTACTCTTGCTACATGGTCCAAATAGTTCACTCTGTGAACCCTCCTACCATGACTGCATCAAGTGGTATCAGAGCGAAAGTTTAAATCTTTGGGAGTAAATTGAGCGAAGTTGGTGAGGGAATTCCATAAGATCTTGTTGTGTACAGATTGTCGAATTGAGGTAGGTTACTTGTGTTGCAACCGATCGTCGATTATGAGGCAGTTGTCACCATGTAGCCTGATCGCCAAACTTGAGGCAGTTTGCACTTGATCCTAGGAAGAATGCCACTAAGGAGAGTTGTTGTTGGAACAATGGCTGGTAGAATGAATGAGATGATGGAGATGATGAGAACAATGTGAATTCAATTGGACATTGTTGAGGAAGATAGTCGAAGAGAATTGACACTGAGACCTAATGTTGAAAGCAGTGAGGAAGAAGAATTTCAATCTATTGAGAAAACTAGTGAAACCCTAGAAGGTGATGAAGAACAAGAATCAAATCAAGTAAATATGTTGTGAGCTATTTCAAAGATTGGAAAGAGACCTAGAGTTGATGTGCCAAACTATACTGGTAATTTAAACCTTGAAGAATTGATTGATTGGATAAATGACATGGAAGAATATTTTGAATATGAGGAAATTGAAGATCCAGAGAAGGTGAAATTTGCAAAGACAAAGTTGAAAGGACATGCTGCTATATGGTGCAAAGAAGTTCAGTTGGAAAGAAACAGAAGAGGAAAAGAAAATATTACAAAATGGGATAGGATGGTGACAAAGTTGAAGAATCAGTTTATACCTGCTGACTATGAGTTGGAACTATTGAAAAGATTACAGAACCTAAGACAAAAGGAGAAATCTGTGAAGGAGTGTACTGCAGAATTTCATAAAATGAGCATAAGGACATGACATAGTGAAGTAAGAGGAGAAAGTGGCTAGATACATCAATGGACTGAGATTGAACATTCAAGAGGAACTAAGCTTGGTGAGGATGACATCTTTGGAAGAAGCATATCAGTTTGCCCTGAAGGTTGAAGAGAAGCTGAATAAGAGGCATGATCAGAGACAAAGAAGAAGAGGAGGAAAATTTCAGAGAGGTAGGATTTATTCCAGAGGAGATAGATCATTTCTGGAGTAGAACAAGTTTGACAACCCATTTAAGAAGGATGACAGAGATAGCACTGCTTACTGGAGAGATGACAGAAATTTTTACCGGAGAGGAAATCCTAGTGCATACCAGAATGAAGGATATAGAAGAGAAGGAAGAGGATTTGATAAGAGAACATTTAGAGGTACTTTTTTCAAGTGTGGAGGTGAAGGACATAGAGAATTTGAGTGTAATTAGGGTAGTACAAGTAAGAGGACAGAAAATAGTGGAAGAGCAACCTATGTTGAAGAAGAACCTGTTGGATCACCCAGTTCAATTGGCAAACCTGAGAAAGGAGAATCACTTGTGATGAGGAAAGCACTATTTTAAGCATAGACAAATGAGGAACCACTGCAGAGGAAGAGTCTATTCAGAACAAGATGCAAATCCGGAGGTAAGTTGTAAAGTTGTAATTGATAGTGGTAGTTCTGATAACCTAGTTTCAAAGGAGATGGTGACTAAGCTAAATTTGGAAAGACTAAAACATCCTAAGCCCTATTAGATAGCATGGGTTTAGGATGATCATAATGTACTGGTGAGTGAACAATGTTTGGTGAAATTTCATATTGGATCTTATCATGATGAAGTCTTGTGTGATATTATGCCTATGGATGTATGTCATATCTTGTTGGGTAGACCTTGGTAGTATGATAGAAAAGCTATACATGATGGGAGAAAGAATACTTACACTATAACATGAAATGGAAAGAAAATTACTTTGATTCCTTCAGAAGATGATCCTAAGAGTGAAGTATGTGGAAATACCAGAATCTATTTGGTAGATGGAAGAAAATTTAGGGATGGTTTGAGACATGAGAATATGTGTTATGCTTTGATTCCTAAGAAGACTGAAGCATTGAAGAAAGAAATAGAAGAATCACAACTAGGGGAGATAAGAGAGTTGCTAACAGAATATGAGGACATCATATCAGATAATGTGCTTGAAGGATTACCACCTATAAGGAGTATCAGTCATCACATGGATCTTATACTGGGAGCAACTTTGCCTAACAATGCAGCACATAGAATGACATCAGCAAAGAATGAAGAATTGAATAGACAGATACAAGAGTTGTTGAGGAAAGGTTTGATCAGAGAAAGCTTGAGTCCTTGTATAGTACTTGCAGTGTTAGCACCGAAGAAAGATGGAGAATGGAGAATGTGTATTGATTCCACAACAATAAACAAGATCACAGTTAAGTATATATTTCCTTTACCTAGGATGGATGATATCATGGATTGTTTGAATGGAGCAAGATATTTCACAAAAATAGATTTGAAGAGTGGATATCATCAAATCAGAATCAGAGAAGGTGATGAATGGAAAACTACTTTTAAGACAAATGAAGGATTGTATGAGTGGTTAGTGATGCCCTTTGGATTGACAAATGCACCGAGTACTTTCATGAGATTTATGAATGAAGTTCTAAAGAAATTCTTGGGTAAGTTTGTAATTGTATACTTGGATGATATTCTAATTTTTAGTAAGACAAAGGAGGAACAATTGTGGCATATTAGACAAGTTTTGCAAAGACTGAGAGAAGATAAATTGCTGATAAACATCAAAAAGTGTAGTTTCATGAAGGAAGAGTTGGTATATTTGGGATTTGTGATTTCTATAGAAGGATTGAAAATGGACCCTGAGAAAGTGAAAGCAATTGTTGAATGGCCTACACTGGAGAGCATTGGAGAGGTTAGATCATTTCCTAGATTGGCTAGTTTCTACCGAAAGTTCATCAAAAATTTTAGTTCAATTTGTAACCCTATGACAGAGACAATGAGAGATGACAGAAAAGATTTCAAGTGGACATCTAGAGCAGACCAAAGTTTTGAGTTGTTGAAGTAGAAGGTGACAGCGCAACCTATTTTGGCATTACCGGATTTCAATAAGGTATTTCAAGTTGATTGTGATGCAAGTGGAAATGCAATTGGAGCAGTATTAAGTCAAGAAGGTAGACTTGTAGCATATTTCAGTGAGAAGTTGAATGATACGAGGAGAAGATATTCAATTTATGATCAAGAGTTTTATGCCATAATTCAATCCTTGAAGAAGTGGAGACATTACTTTTTGCCTAAGGAGTTTGTGTTGTATACAGATCATCAAGATTTATAGTATTTGAACAGTCACGGCAAGTTGATTCAAAGACATATGAGATGGGTAGAGTTCATGCAGAGTTATACATTTGTGTTGAAGCATAGGAGTGGTAAATCAAACAAAGTTACTGATGCATTGAGCAGACAAAGAAACTTGTTGACATAAATGAGAATTGACGTGTTGGGTTTTGCTGAATTGAAGAACATGTATGAGGGAGACACTAATTTTGTAGAACTTTGGAAGGCATGTAAGGAACCTGTTGTGATAGATAGGAGCAAGTGGTTGGACTATTTCATTCCAGAAGATATGTTGTTCAAAGGAAATCAATTGTGCATACCTAGAAGTTCAATGAGAGAAAATTTGATCAAGGAGAAACATAATGGTGGATTGGCAAGATATTTTTGCATTGATAAGATAGTGGCTTTGGTGAGTGAAAACTACTTTTGGCCTTAGATACATAAGGATGTTGAGATATTTGTGCAAAGTTGTAGAGTTTGTCAAGTTGCAAAAGGGAGTAGTCAAAATACTGGATTGTATAAACCTTTGATAGTACCAGAGAGATCTTGGGAAGACATAAGCATGGATTATGTAATGGGATTACCGAAGACACAAAGAGGATATGATTCAATATTTGTAGCGGTTGATAGATTTTCAAAGATGGCTCATTTCATACCTTGTAAGAAGACAATTGATGCAGTGCATGTAGCTGACCTATTTTTCAAGGAGATTGTGAGATTGAATGGATTACCTAAGAGTATAGTTTCAGACAGAGATATAAAGTTTGTTGGATACTTTTGGAGGACGCTTTGGAAGAAGATGAAGACAGATTTGAAGTTCATTTCATCTTTTCATCCACAGACTGATGGACAGACATAGGTAGTGAATATGAGTTTGGGAAACTTGTTGAGATGTTTTGTTGGAGAGAAGACAGGAAGTTGGGATTTGATTCTTTCACAAGCAGAGTTTACATATAATAATTTAGTAAACAAGAGTATCAAAAGAACACCTTTTGAGATTGTGACTGGAGTGAATTTTAGAGGAGTAGTAGAATTGAGAGATGTCAGTTTGGAAGAAAAGTGAAGTGCAAAAATAGAAGAATTTGCAAATCACATGAAGACAGTGCATAATCAGGTGAAGAAGCATATGGAGGATATGAATAGTAAGTACAAAGAGAAGGCTGATGAGAAGTGAAGACATAAGGAATTTGAAGTTGGAGATGAAGTGATGGTATATTTGAGAAAAGAAAGATTTCCAATTGGGACATATAACAAGTTAAAGATGAAGAAGTTTGGACCTTGTAGGATACTCATGAAATTTGATTCAGGAAACACATATGAAGTGGAGCTACCAAAAACATTGGGTCTATCACCCATTTTCAACATTGTAGACTTATATCAATATCATGAAGTAGAGGTCAGTGACAATATGGAAGAAGACTTGAAGAAACGGTTACCACAACAAGCACGAAAGTAGATTGAAAACATTTTGGACAGCAAAGTTGGATGCAACACTAGAGGAAGACAATACAAAGAATATCTTGTGAAGTGGAAAGGTAGATCGGAAGAAGATTCATCATGGATTTCTCAGGCTGAGGTGGACCATCTTGGTTCTCCCTTAGCCCCAGCAAAGTGAGGGACTCACTTTTTCAATAACCAAGGATGTCTAATGTAGGAGCATCCCTGGTTCAAGAGCAATCTTGCATCAACCAAAACCATTTGCATTTTATTTTGTTTGCAGTTCAGTTTGTTTCTTTTCCAATTTAGTGTAGGCAATTCAGTCAGAAGAAGATTCTGTATTTTGGTCCAGTAGCATTTTCAGATCTTGTGGAGCTGGATTTAACATCTACATTCATTCATCTACATCATATCTAGAATTCAGAGATCTGCACATCAATACCAAAAAGATATCGCTATCAGAAGTTTGACTATTTCTTAGAGTAGAGAATCTGGATAATCACTGAAAACTAGTTGAAGGAGAAACTTGCAGAAGCATTTCCTGATCTATGGAATCTAATGACACATCATTCAATGATCCATGGTTCGTGGCCAACCTTCCCTAAAGATCTGCACATCATTCCATTCATTTTTCAGAAGTGTTCTATGCATTTAGGTCCAACCTATCTGTGTACACACATTACATCTCTTCTTTGGAATTTGTGATCTTCCTTGGCCAACGCAGAGGAATCTATTGTTTCAAAGATGATATATATTGATATAATGGATCCCTACGAAAGTAGTAGTTTACATAGTGATAGTTGATAGTTTGGATTTTGCACAAAGGAGCTTCAAAGCTATATCCTGTGCATATTCTGATATTCTAAAATTAGGCCTTTGAGCCCTAATTGTAAGCCTGCATGATGCCGGCCAGATTGTATTTGAATTCTATGATATACTGAATGACTAAATTTGCATTTACTTCATTTCTTTGAGTTTTTTCTATTGTGTTTACTCTTACTGCATGGTCTAGATAGTTCACTCTGTGAACCCTTCTACCATAACTACATCACTTTTGCCCAACGAAATGTACCTCAACAAGAAAAAATTCCACCTGACATTGAACCAAACAAAGAAAACCTGAAAGGGAAAGATATTAAGAATAATGACAAACGTTGGGCTATTCTACCTTATGTACCTCTTTTCTCTCGCATTCAAGATTGGGAAGATGATGATTTGCTTGTTGACAACTACTAGATTGGTTATGCAACAGGTAAGTATTTCTAACCTTGGTGGTCACTTATGTTGCAGCATTATTTTCTCGTTTATGTGACCTCTCTTGTGTTGTGTTCCTCTCGTGACGTGTTATATGTTGTTTAGGCCTCCTTGAATGACCCTTGATACTATTGTAAGGTCAAGGACACTAGAAGACTACATCTGTTGTGACCATTCTTCTATTTGTACATATCATCATTCTTCTAGCTTACTTCTCCTCTATTATTATTGTTGTGTGTTGTGTCTTAGGTGCATAGCGTTATGGTTGATGACCTAGGGGCATCCTCCTACGTGATTGTTCCTAAGACACTTGCTCTCCTCTCTCATTTTTATTGTTTATGTTCTTCTAGTGATTCTATCTAATTGGCAGATGATGAAAAACAAACACATATTGATACAGACCACGTGTCCCTTCAGCAAGCAAAGTGAAAATGGACCTAGTCCATATATGAAGATGGGGTTGATCTATATATCTGGCGCTTGGCTAGTATAATCACTTTGTGATATTTGATGTCGTATTATCATGCCAACAAATCATAACAATACATCTGCTCTATGCACTTTGATTGTTTTGGTGTCTCACCTTGTTGTTACACTCGGTTCTAAGATGCCTGAAGTATAAGCCCCATGGATAGACTCAGACTCGAACCTGTTTGTGTAGACTTGCCTTCTTTGTTTTCATGCATTACTTAGATTAAGAAGTGTATGTTTGTTGGAACATTTGGAAATCATGAAGCACATGTCACCTTTAGGGGCATGGGCTTGGCAAAAACTCTTTTTTCCTTGTGTGTTTTCTTTCTACCTTAATGTGCTTGATATCGATACACGATATCAACCACCTTAAGATGGGGGCATATATAAGGTAAGCTAACTTATGATTTTGGTACTAACAAAGAATGTTTATAAGACCTCTATGGAGGTGGGATGTTGTATCTCCGACACGAGTGCACATCTTTATTCTATATTGTAATCAGGAAGCCCTCTGCGGAGGCAAGATATTATGCATATCCTTTTTATTTCAAAATCCCTCTACTAAAGTGGGGATGGTGTATCTCTTGAGCTAGTGCACATCCCTTTTATTTCAAAATTCCTCTAAGTAGGCAGGGTTGGATCTGAGACTATCCTCCCTTATGTGTGTCTTTGGCGGTTGTTGTGGCATAAGCCCAACCGAGAGGTTTGGCTATAACGTGCTTGACCTCATGGGGGCTTAGCAATAAATTCCCTCCATCACCTTGTTTGCCATGTTTAAGATGTTTAGTATGTCTCTAGCATACTATACAATGCTTGTGTACTCCATGTGTCTCCCGTGTGTTTTCCCCCTTGCGTAGTCTAAAGTTGTGTGGCGATGAGTCCCTCCCTACACTTAGGATTTGTATGGCATGTTTGTTCCCAAGTATAGTCTCAAGAACATGGAAAAATGTCCCTCCTATGCTTTGGGATTTGTATGGCATGCTTGTTATCAAGTGTAGTCCAAAGAGCATGGTAAAATGCTCCTCCTATACTTTGAGATTTGTATTGCATGTCTTCTTCCCCATATGTAGTCTAAAGAGCATGGTGAAATCCCCTCCTACATTTTGGGATTGTGTGTTACATTTTACTTTCCATGTATCTACATTAATTTATATATATGAAAATGAAAAATAAATAATCACTACATTCATTGTATTCAACATGTTTTACATGTCTTCAATACTGTCTTCTCCATGTCTTTGGTGTCTGTTACTATCTTCTCTGTGTTTTGCCTGCCTGTTACTATCTTCACTGTGTTTGGCGTGTCTACGATGTGTTTTCTCTAATGTCTATCTAAGGCTGGGGGCTAGAAATAGTTCCTCAATCTTGGTGTATGCATTAGCTTCAAGTCCCTGACATTTTTGCTCTGTTTTCACCATACTTTAATGCATGTATGGGTCATAATATCATACATACATTAAAGTGGGTGCTAAATATTATGTCATAAAATGTCCCCCTAGGACTTTTACCTGCTAAGTTTAGCTCTCGAGTCCTTTGTTTTTCATCATGCATGTTCATTTTAACTCCCAATGCAAAATCCCCACAAACCCATGTCAAATGGGGCTAAGGGGAGAATGTTGAACTTCATTCCTACCTTCAAAATGGGGCCTGGGGCTTGAGCACTCGCACCCTAGTCCTACCCTATTTGGCTGGGACCTAAAATTTGAATGTCAGTTATGTGATCATTAAAAGGTTATGTTGTCAACATCTTAAGTTTGAATTACAAAATTTGTAGTGAGAATGCATATATAAGCATGTTTAGGGTTTCATTTATAAACTAGAAGATGATTATGAAGTTTTGGCAAACTTATGATTTTAGAGCATTCAAAGCATTCATTGTTGTAGAGCAAAATATTATTATGGTGTTTGTTATGCAAATTGGCTTCATCTTCTTATGTGTTGAAGGATTTTCATCTACAGGCGAGCTACACCTTCAAGGTGATATCTATTTGTGTTGAATCAATCATTTATCAATTTGTTCTTGCCTCTATCTCGTAGGGATACACACTCTTTATCAAACAATGATGTTGGAAGGATTGAATGCCATTTCGGGGCTTGACTAAGGCAAGTTCCTAAACACCACAACTCCCAACCCCATTCCTTTTGATTGTAGGTGACAGGTGTCATATCTTGTGAAGTGGAGTTGTAGAAGGTTGTGATAGAGTGTACAAATTCTAGATCTAAGAATAAAAGCACTACAGGGGCTTGGGCAACCGCCCCGAAGCCCTCCAGATCTCTGAAGCTAAAAACCTTTGGGATAGTGGTGAATACTATCAGACAGCTTCCAAAAATCCTTGAAGAAATTCCTACCTTGGGCCTGGGTACCTTCTCTTTATCCCCTGACTTTTTTGCATCCTGAATCTTGAAATCCAGTATGTATCTACTTTGAATATAACATCTTTGTGTGTGAGAATTTGTTGAGATTCATCCATATATTTATTATTTTGCATAATTAGGGTTTTGAGCATAATTGGGCACTAAATTAATACATTAATCAACAAATTCCAAATTCCAAATTTCCCTATCATTACAAGTGACAACCAACCTGTAGGTGAATCCTCTTGCAAAAGTTGAGATTCAACTTGGTTAAATGTCCTTGAATGTGTGTAGTGAAAGGAGGATCTAGGCAAATCATCAAATCAACCCTATTCCCACTTTTTCTACATTACAGTTCCATTCGGGTATGCTAGCAAAAAGGCATTTTCACCAATTACTTTTCTGATTGTGAATGGTCCCATCCACAGAGAATCAAATTTCTTATGAACTCCCTTTGGTTCTCTTCTTCTATCCCACAATAATACAACATTTCCAACTACAAAATTTCTCTGTCTGGCCTTTTTGTCAAAGATCTTCTTCACTGCCTATTGGTGTCTTGTAATTCTATCCACTACCACTTCCCTTTGTTCGTCAAGTTTGTTTAGGTGCATTATCCTCTTCTCTAATGTCGATTGAAACTACTCATCCTCAACTTCTTTTTGTAAGTTTAGTGTTGATAATTCCAAAGGAATAGGTACTACACTATAAATTCCATACACCAATTGAAAAGGAGACTTCCCAATTGTTCATTTATATGTTATCCTATCTACTCATAAAGCTTCATACAGTATTTTATTCCATCCCCTCTGATTTTTATCCACTAATTTTTTAGGAATTGAAATTAGATTCTTGTTACTTGATTTAGCTTGTCCATTCCCTTGCGGGTAGTAATCAGATGAGTGAGTAAGACTAATTCCACAATCATAGTAAAACAAGGAAAACCCAAAAGAATAGAAGCTACTAGCGTTATCTGCAAGAATTTTCCTAGGGATGCCAAATCTAACCAAGATGTTCTCCTTCAGAAAATTACAAACTACTTCAGAAGTGGTGTTTTTCACAGGAATCACCTCCACCCACTTAATAAAGTAATCAGTTGTAGTTAAGATGTGAGTATGACCAGCACTAGAATTAGGATTTATAGGTCCAATAAAATCCAGCCCTCATTGTTGAAAAGGTTCATCAATTACTACAGGCCTTATGGGAAATGTAGCCAAGTCAGGTCTACTGGTAAATCTCAGACACTTTTCACATTTTGACACCCATTCATAAGCATATTTAAACATACCTGGCCAGTAGAAACATTGTCGCAAATTTTTGAAAGATGTTACAAAAGGAAAAAAAGTGTCCACCAGCTTCATTGTGAAAAGTCCCCAATAGCTTCTTTTGTTGCTCCCTGTCCACATATCTTAAGAAGGTTCCATCCACTCCTTTCTTATATAAATTCCCTTCCCAGAGAACATATTTGCTAGCCTTAAGTTTCAAGTTCCTTTTCTCCTTAGTGGATAAATGAGGTGAGCATTCACCATATGTTAGTAGATAAGAAACATTTGAAAACCACTCATTGGTAGTACTCGCGAACAAGACCAGGGGCATTTCTTCATCTTCAATTGGCTTACTCTCAACCATCATTTTACATAAGCCTCTACCTCTAACTAGGTTACTAGGCTTGATATTGATGTCATACTCCTGCACCTTTTCCACCCAAGCTCCTCTTTTATTATAGCCAATCTCCTATTGGGTGGGAATGATCTTGATAGCAGAGTCAAGAACATAGACAATAGCATGAGAATGCAGAATATAAAACTTTAAAATTTTTAATGCCTTCACTACTGCATAAGCATGGTTTTCCGTGGGAGCGTATTTCAACTCATGCTTGTTTAGGGGCACACTCATAAATGCAATCGGAGCTTCAATCCCTTGCTCATTTTTCTACAATAGAATAGATGACAGAGTATGCTCAAATGCATAACGGTAGATAATGAAATCTTTCTCAAAATCAGAATGCATTAAGGTAGGAGCATTAGCAATGACAATATTAACATCTTCAAAATATTTCTTACCTTCTTAATTCCACTTGAAGACAAGATGGTTCTTCATCATTTTTGCAATGTGTCTCATCAATTCAGTAAAATCAGGGACAAATCTTATCAAAAAGTTGACCTCACCAAAGAATGATCTAGTATTGCTCTTTGTTGCAGGAAGACTCAGTTGTTGAATAGCTTTAACCCTCTCAGGTTTAATCTTTATACCATCATTGGAAACAATATGACCTAATAATTTGCCTTCAATCACTGCAAATATTGACTTTTTAGGGTTCAAAGAGATACCATGATCTCTGCATCACTGCAACACCACTTCAAGATCATGAATGTGATATGCCCTTTTCTTGGAGAAGACAGTTAGTTCATCGAGGTAAGCAACAATAATCTTGTTCTTTCGATCTCTGATTGTTAAGTCCATCAATCTTTAATAGGTGGCCCCTGCATTGATGAGGCCGAATGGCATATTGTTATAAGCAAATACACCAACTGGAGTAGTAAACGTTATTTTGTGTTGATCTTCTGGGGATACCTCTATCCTATTATACCTTAAAAAGTCATATAGCATGGACATCATCTTTGAACCTAATATAGTTTACAAGATATGATCCATCATCGATAGAGGATAATTTTCCTTTAGAGATGCTTGGTTCAGATTATGAAAATCAACACAAATTCTGATCTCCCCATTCTTCTTTATAACTGGTACAATGTGTTGGGACCTAAAATTTCACACCAAATTTTGTAAAAAAATTTAGGTTCCCATGATAAAAATCAATTTCAGCACTCAGAAGTACACCAGGAAGAAGACTTTTAACTATTACCAATTGTAATTTTTCTTATCAAATGCATATTGATGTAGTACTAGATCAACTTAGGGCATTCATCTAACCCCTTGTAACCTTGATAATAAGGATGTAGAATACTTCCTCTAGCAAATTTGGGATGAATATAACCCACCCTTTTATTCACGGTGCAAATCCTCCTCTTAAGTACGATAAGACTTGCTTCCCAGTCTGCACAGATGTATTACACCGGCCATAAATATCCCTTGAAATCAAGTTTTCCAATACAAATTATGTCTATTCCTTTTCTATGGATGCATTTTCCAAATCTAAAGCAGGTGACTGTGGGTCAAGCTCTCTGGTCATGCTACATTCAATAGATAGCATATGCATTTTCTTGTCATTTGAACCTTCTTCCTCTAGATACATCTCCAGTGCCTCTTGATGCTACCTACCTTCTTGGATACATCTTTTGCACACTCTACTCATTATCCAGTGCCTCTGGGTTTCTACAACAAAGAGGAAAACCCTCATAATCATAGAGAAAACACCATGTTTCTAACCAGGAGTGAGTATGATAGAGGAGTCAACACTTTTTCGTCGGAAGGTTATCTCCTTTAGGTCAAATATGACATGAAAGCACATCAATATACGAGGAGTGGTGTTTCAAAATAACTGCAGCCATAGACTACAGGGTGTGGCCTATGTAGTATGGCTCTAAGTCACCAGTATAGAATAAAAGGGGTCTTGCAATTATATGGTCCCAAAGAATCAACACACTATACAGTGGTGTACATAAAAAATTTACATAACCATTTTTGGCTCGATCCTATTATCAAAGAAGGCCCTACTATTTTTCACATAGCCATAGTCATAATCCAAGTACTAGGAAATATAAGAATAGGTACCACTATTTGAAACATGGCACAACCCATTCTAAGTAGACCCAATGTGAAAATGAGGCATAGCCCCAATTCATGGCGTGCTCCATGAAAAGAAGAGTCTATAGGCATTGGAACTATGATACAATCATTTACAATTAAGGTGCAACCCTAAGATGAAATCAGACGGTCCACTTCTAATCAGAGGCATAGTATAAAAGGCTCTAGTATAAAGCACCTTCAGTAAGTATCACATGCGATCTAGCCAACATCAATATACATGGTGCTCATTGCAAATGTGGCTTGCAAAGAAACTATGGTGCAAGAAATATATGAAATGATTTGCAAGCCTATGTGATGCGAGCATGTGAAAATAAATGCACGCTAAGGAATCTCAGGTACATAGCTATATTGAAGAAACAAGCGATGTATTCAAGGATGAAGTGTCATCTTTCAAGTCACAACATCAGAAACCCTAAAATGAGAAAAACCCTAATTGCCATATCAAAGTGACCATTTATTTGGTCTGTTCAAAATTCTGAGAGGCATAAGTATTGCAAAGTGAAAATCTATCAGGCTATGGAGTTGTGGAATATAGAACTGCAAATGACCATGACAGTTAAAGATGCACACGAAGGTCTCATTGCTGCATTGTCCTCTTCAGCTACAACTGGGATGATTGCTTATGCAAATTACGACAAGCTTGTTAAAATGTGGAGATAAAACCCTAATTGCCATATTAGAGTGACACCATATTCAGTCTCTCCAAAATGCCAATGAAGTGGGCCCCCAAAATGACCAATCAAGATATTTATGAATATCGAAGAGAGTGTGCTAGAGGTCCCTTCGGAAACATAATGAATATGCAAATTAGGCATCGGGAAGAAAATCATTTTCAGGGAATCAAGGTTTATGGTCTCCCCGATATGCCAAAACAAATGTGAAGTATTGTTGAGGATATTAATGTGACACATAATGTGTCGAAAGGAAACTTTTATTTTACTCCAAAGAAAATACTTTTCAGCAGAATTAATTAGTTAGGTAATTATTATGCCTGAAGAACATATTTTTATGAAGGTGCATATAATAATCATTTCACCAAAGGGGTTATAAGAAACATTTTAGTGCAATTATTTACGGAGGAGGTGATAAGAAGATGTAAAATCTTGAGACAATTAATTACTCTACTCAGAAGGGTATATTTTGGGTAAAAATGCAAGTGAAACATTTCACTAAAGGTTCACAAGATGAGTGATTATTTTTACCTGGAGAGCATTTTTTTGGGCAGACATAAAGTTGCCAGCAAAAGAAGAATTATAACTATAATGACAATTAATTTTATAGAGATATAGCAATGAACATTAAAATATTTTAATTTGCCAGAAGCAACTAATTAAATGAAGAGCTGCAATAGAAGGGCGAGTAAAGGGTCATAACCCTAGAAGATATAATGTATATATGCTAGATGAAATCAAAAGGAGAAAAAGGAAGAGGTAGTAGTAGGTTAAAAAATCACCAGTAGTAGATAGATTCATCCATTCCACTCATCCATTTTCATATTTCAGAGACTTCTACAATTAATGTATATATTTTGAAGCAATATAATGGAGAAGACTCTTCTTAAATGGTGATCTATTTTCAGTATTCAACTATTGTGTTGATTCTCATGATTATATGTTGTTGTGTTGTCTCCAAAGTGGTTCTCTTAAGTTATTCAAATTTAAATAATTTGCTAGGACACATTTGTTGTTTGTGTGTGGTTATCTTGATTGGTTTCTAGTTGGAGTGAATTAAACATCCTTTCAAATAATCCATTTTGATTGGTTCCTGCCAAGGATTAAAATCCTTTTAAAATGATTATTGTGACTGGTTTCCCTCAGGCTAAGAATTAAAATTCCTTTCATGAAATCACAGTAGTTTAGGAGAATATCACTGGGATTACTAAAGAAGTGTACAATAACTTACAAGCCTGCACGTTTGTACAAGGTGCAAACATTCCAAGTGCCTAACAAGTTAGAGTTAAGCTGCAAAGTAGACCCACCTATCCTACACATCTATCTCCATAATCATCATCCATCCATTGACTCCATTACCCAATAGATTTGGCACTGGTCAACTTTATAACAATTTTATAAATCCAATTCACAATCTTGATAATTCAAACACTTTCATTACGAAATAGTACGTAAGCTCTGCATCTCCTCACACCTATGTGCCATAGTGACTAGATTTCCCAAATTAGAATCCATTTAGGCTTTTAAATCTACTTTATCATTCAGGTACACCCACCTAGGCCTAGCAGAGCCTAAAGAGTAGGGGGTTTCCAATTACATAAACCTTGTTTCCTTAGCCAAAAACGTATTAATAGATTGGCACCCTCTTATGGTTTAAAAACCTACGTTTTTGTGACCTAACAGAATTGGCGACTTTGCTGGGGAGTAATCCATAATTTTGGTTAAAAGACCATATCAATTTAGAGTCATTGAAGTTTTGAATTTGAATACAAATTGGTAACTCTATTGGCAAGAAGGACCCGGAAACATGAAATTATTCCTCTTTTGACAAGAGGTGGTGACTCTGAAAAGGAATTCAATGAAAAATACAAATACATTATGTAACAACACTATTTGCAGTCAAAATGAATATGATAGAAGAAGAGGAACTTCTGGAGTTATTAAGGGAAGAGAAAAGAATGATTCAAGAACTGCAGCAATTAAAAGCCAAATAGGCTTCAAATTCATCACAATATATATCAGAATCTAGTGAGGATGGATATGTGAAGTCAAGTGATCATTTGATCTCACAAGTGCCTCATGATCCTAACAATAGATATGGTGCACATCATACACAGCAAGACATTTTTATACCACAAGCCTCAAGTCAAATAAATGCCTATCCTATCTCACATGGTCAAAGATTTGTGGGCTACCAAGGTCATGAATATAACCAGTATGTTGGGCATTATCAATACCAAATTCCATGTCAAAATTTGCAAAGCAATGTTAGCCCTCGTGTTAATCAAAATCTACAAGAAGAAGTAAAATTCTAGCAAATACTTTTCCAACAGAGGGTAATAGATCTTGAAATGCACAAACCATTTGATTTCGGAAACATTCAGAGTTACCCAAATCTTCCTCCCCTTTGAATCTTAAAAATCATTTGCCAAAATTTAATGGATACAAATCAAAATCAATATATATGCACCTACAACAATTCATTAATTTAGTGGTCAATTGGAAAATCAGTGGAGAGGATGTTATCATGAAACTTTTTGTGAAAACATTAAAAAATGATGTTGAAGATTGGTTTTACAGCCTTCCTATGCTTTAACTTGCAAGTAAATTCATGTACTAGTTTAAAGAGAAAAATGATGAGTATTTTCAAAAGGGAAGTCAAAGTAAATTTGGGGAATCTAGATTTTCATTGTTCAAAAGAACATTGGAATATAGATTTTCTTTCTTCAAAAGAACGTTGGATATCTATATGCAAATACCTATTAATGTTAGGCCTGATAAACCCATATGCATTGAAACATTCATGAAATTATATGTGCCTCATTCAAACGAAAGGCCTGAGTCATGGAAGCGAGTTACTTTTGACCAGGTGTATGAAATGGTTGGTTTTGTAGAGAAAATCAAGTATGAGCATGCTAGCAGTGTTAAATCTAGCAACATAGAAAATGGTGATTCCATTGATGAATATGGAGAAACCAATCAAGCAATATAGCTAGAAGAGGAAAAATGTGCGACTAAAGATTTCAATGATGATTTGAATGAAGATGAACTTGTTGAGGGCCAATTTTCCACCTTGCAGGATGATTGCAGTATTGAAGATATTGTTGGAAACACACTACCTGAGGAATATATCAGCCATAATTTAGATGGTATGGAGGTACGTCCATGTATGCATTGTCATAGCATTGACAATAATGAATTAGAAGCTGAAACGAAAAAGGACAATGTGCCTTACAATAATGAAGAGGATGAAGATCGTGATCAGTCTATAGAGGTTGAATATGCAAGTGAAAATAGTTGTTATGATAGCCTAAATGATGAAGAAAATGAAAATATAGAAGGCCCCCCTTCCATATCAAATCATGACTGTGTTCTTGGAAAAATGGTTGGAGATTCAATCACATGTAATAAGAGTAGTGTATGTTGTGATGAATCCATTGAATGTCCAGATTTTGATGATAAAAACTACAACCCTATGAAATTTGATTTACAATCCGGCAGTGCTTACAGCTCTTATGGAGGTTTTGAAGAAGTAATGGAGGATGTGATTGAAGAGGTGTGTTCACTTAGCAGTGAGAAAATCTCAGATTTGCTGACTATGGAGTATCAAAAATATACACTTAAGAATGATTTTGAAATGTCATGTCCAACCCACATTTGCTTTGACAGTGAAGGTGTTTTGTGTGACAGTATGGATAAGTATAATTCATGTAATTCCATATGTATTTTTTATAATGACGAAAGAATTTTTGAAGCTCATCAAGAACCTATTCAAGAAGAGATATGCAAATCAAAATTAAAGGTCTTTTGCTCACATGAGGAAGATATTGATTTGTATGTCATGGATAATGAATGTTTAACATTAACTAATTGAAATGTATATAACGATGACTATATGGATCAGAACTTGGTGTCACTATCAATCAGTGATATGAAAAAAGTGGAAAATGTTTCAGATCTAGTGGCATGGTAAAATTTTTAGAATTACGTGAGAAGTGTTTAGATTGTTTTCCTTCACATACATCTGGAAGATGTCTTTCTAGGCTACATCAATGGCCTTGTGATGATTTCAAGTCTTCTATTCAAATCTATGATGAAATCAAACCTAATGATCCTAGAAATATGGTGAACTATGAAATCTTTCAATTTTCAAATCAGATAAGATATCATTTCATGATACATGACAATAATCATAATGATGGAGGAAGTTGCATTGAAAGTAAATATTCCTTATATGGTGAAAATGGCATGAGTTAATCACATGATCTTCAAGTTATGCCTAATTGTGAACTGCAGAATAGATAAGGAAATATGATCAGCAATGAAAGTGGTGTTATTTTGAATCTTTCCAATGATAGTAGGTACAACATGGCAGATTGCATGATTTTTTTCAAATGGAACTTGATGAACCCAAACCAAAATAAGGTATATGACAGAGGAAAGTAAAGGCCTTTCTTATTGGGTGGCCTTGAGCCATCAGTTGTGGTGTGGTTTTCAAACCATATCAATTTAGGGCAGAAGTAACATTTGGACTCTATTACCCAACGGGGTAGGCATTGGTCTACTTCGTAGAGATCTGGGATTTTTCTATGCCCACAAGGGAAATACATCCCTAGACAAATCCACTGATGCGACCTAAAATTTCACACCAAATTTTACAAAAAAAATTAGGTTCCCATGATAAAAAAATCAATTTCAGCACTCAGAAGTACACCGGGAAGAAGATTTTTGACTATTACCCATTGCAATTTTTCTTATCAGATGCATATTGATGCACTGCCAGATCAACTCAGGGCATTCATCTGTCCCCTTGTAACCTTGATAATAAGAATGCAGAATACTTCCTCTAGAAAATTTGGGATGAATATAACCCACCCTTTAATTCACGGTGCAAATCCTCCTCTTAAGTATGATAAGACTTGCTTCCTAGTCTGCTCAGATGTATTACACTAGCCATAAATGTCCGTTGAAATCATTTTTTTCAATACAAATTATGTCTATTCCTTTTCTATGGATGCATTTTCCAAATCTGAAGCAGGTGACTGTGGGTCAAGCTCTCTAGTCATGCTACATTCAACAGATAACATCTGCATTGCCTGGTCATTTGAACCTTCTTCGCCTAGATACATCTCCAGTGCCTCCTGATGCTACTCACCTTCTTGGATACATCTTTTACACACTCTACTCATTATCCAGTGCCTCTAGGTTTCTACAATGAAGAGAAAAACTCTTGTAATCACAGAGAAAATGCCATGTTTCTAACTAGGAGTGAGTATGACAGAGGAGTCAACACTTTTTCATTGGAAGGTTAGCTCTTTTAGGTCAAATACGACATGGAAGCCATCAAGTTGGGTTCCACTACAGTGGGTTTAAAGATAAATCACGATGTAATACTTGCAACAAAAAAGCCCATCTATATACATGGAGTGGTCTTTTAAAACAAATGACAGCCATAGACTACGGGGTGTGGCCTATGTAGTATGGCTCTAAGTCACCAGTACAGAAAAAAAAGGGGTCTTGCAATTATATGGTCCCAAAGAATCAACACACTATATAGTGGTGCACAAAAAATTTACACAACCATTTTTGGCTTGATCCTATTATCAAAGAAGGCCCTGCTATTTTTCACACAACCATAGTTATAATCCAAGCACTAGGCAATATAAGAATAGGTACCACTATTTGAAACATGGTACAACCCATTGTAAGTAGACCTAATGTGAAAATGAGGCATAGCCCCAATTCATGGCATGCTCCATGAAAAGAAGAGTCTACAGGCATTGGAACTATGGTACAATCATTTACAATTAAGGTGCAGCCCTAAGATGAAATCAGACAGTCCACTTCTAATCAGAGGCACAGTATAAAAGGTTCTAGTATAAAGTGCCTTCAGTATCACAGGCGATCTAGCCAACATCAATACACATGGTGCTCATTGTAAACGTGGCTCGCAGAGAAACTAAGGCGCAAGCAATATATGAAATGATGTGCAAGCATATGTGATACAAGCATGTAAAAATAAATACACACTAAGGAATCTCAGGCACATAGCTATATTGAAGAAACAAGTGATGTATTCAAGGATAAAGTGCCATCTTTCAATTCACAACATCAGAAACCCTGAAATGAGAAAAACCCTAATCACCATATCAGAGTGACCATTTATTTGGTCTATTCAAAATTCTAAGAGGCATAATTATTGCAAAGTGAAAATCTATCAGACTATGGAGTTGTGGAATATAGAATTGCAAATGACCATGATAGTTAAAGATGCACACGAAGGTCTCATCACTGCATTGTCCTCATTAGCTACAACTGGGATGATTGCTTATGCAAATCATGACAAGCTTGTTAAACTATGGAGATAAAACCCTAATCGCCATATCGGAGTGACACCATGTTCAGTCTCTCTAAAATGCTGTTGAAGTGGGCTCCCAAAATAAACAATCAAGATATTTCTGAATATCGAAGAGAGTGTGTTGGAGGTCCCTTCGATAACATGATAAATATTCAAATCAGGCATTGAGGAGAAAATCATTTTCGGGGAATCAAGGTTTATGGTCTCCCTGATATTCTGAAACAAATGTGAAGTATTGTTAAGGATATTAATGTGACACATGATGTGTCAAAAGGAAACTTTTATTTCACTCCAACGAAAATACTTTTCGGTAGAATTAATCAGTTAGGTAATTATTATGCCTGAAGAACATATTTTTATGAAGGTGCATATAATAATCTTTTCACCAAAGGGGTTATAAGAACCATCTTAGTGCAATTATTTACAAAGGAGGTGATAAGAAGATGTAAAATCTTGAGACAATTAATTACTCTACTCAAAAGGGTATATTTTGGGTAAAAATGCAAGTGAAACATTTCACTGAAGGGTCACAAGATGAGTGATTATTTTTACCTGGAGAGCATTTTTTTGGGCAGAAATAAAGTTGCCAACAAAAGAAGAATTATAACTATTATGACAATTAATTTTATAGAGATATAGCAATGAAGATTAAAATATTTTAATTTTCCAGAAGCAACTAATTAAATGAAGAGTTGCAATAGAAGGGTGAGTAAAGGGTCATAACCCTAGAAGATATAATGTATATATATGCCAGATTAAATCAAAAGGAGAAAAAGGAAGAGGTAGTAGTAGTTTAAAAAATCACCAGTAGTAGATAGGTTCATCCATTCCACTCATCCAATGAAGATTAAAATATTTTAATTTTCCAAAAGCAACTAATTAAATGAAGAGCTGCAACAGAAGGGTGAGTAAAGGGTCATAAACCTAGAAGATATAATGTATATATATGCCAAATTAAATCAAAAGGAGAAAAAGGTAGAGGTAGTAGTAGGTTAAAAAATCACCAGTAGTAGATAGGTTCATCCATTCCACTCATCTATTTTTATATTTCAAAGACTTCTGCAATTAATGTATATATTTTGAAGCAATATAATGGAGAAGACTATTCTTAAATGGTGATCTATTTTCAGTATTCAACTGTTGTGTTGATTCTCATGATTATATGTTGTTGTGTTGTCTCCAAAGTGGTTCTAAGTTATTCAAATTTACATAATTTGTCAGGACACATTTGTTGTTCATGTGTGGTTATCTTGATTGGTTTCTAGTTGGAGTGAATTAAACAACCTTTCAAATAATCCATTTTGATTGGTTCCTGCCAAGGATTAAAATCCTTTTAAAATGATTATTGTGACTAGTTTCCCTCAGGCTAAGAATTCAAAGTCCTTTCATGAGATCACAGTAATTTAGGAGAATATCACTGGGACTACTAAAGAAGAGTACAGTAACTTATAGACCTGCATGTTTGTACAAGGTGCAAACATTCCAAGTGCCCAACAAGTTAGAGTTAAGATGCAAAGTAGACCCACCTATCCTACACATCCATCTCCATAATCATCATCCATCCATTGACTCCATTACCCAATAGATTTAGCACTGGTCAACTTTAGAACAATTTTCTAAATCCAATCCACACTCTTGATAATTCAAACACTTTCATTAGGAAATAGTAAGTAAGTTCTGTGTAATGTCCCCTTCTAGGCTCATGGTTAGTCCATCATAGAATTCCGGTGGACTAGCCATTTGGTTAAGTGATGAAAAATGAAGAATTTAAAGGGTCACTTAAGTTACTTTTTGGATGCACTCACTTTGGGAAATATTAAAAGTGAATTTTAAAAGAAAAATTTCCCTCCTAAAATGTAACATCCCTCTTGGAGAGTTTAAAAGAGGGAAAGGTGTGTCATTTGAAAATATGCTTATTTTATGATATTTCTCTTTGGGAGCTCTGCTAGCATTTCTGCTTGTGAAGGGTTTGAGGATTCAAACCAGAGGCTTGTGGAGACGGAAACCTCCATAGGTAACAGTGTTCTATAGGTGTGAAAGACCATCCAACGGTGCCTTTGTGAGTGGATGTATTCGACATTCACATTTGTGCTTCATTGGAGTCAATAGTTGACAGATTGAAGAGAAATTTGAGATATTTCATTGTAGATTGATCCTAGTTCGACAATTACAGCCTGGGAGTTCAGTTTACCAGCAGAGATAAGGCAGATGTTGTGAGTTTGGGACTGTTAATCTTTCTTGCTGCTGATCGTATTACCCAGTCCTGCCATATCACGTTTGAGGGCATTTTGAGGTTTTTTCTTGCATATATCTCTTCCAAATCTAATCGTCCCTCCTGGTTGACAACCTACAACACTTCGTAGAGGTATTTTGGTGGCTCGTGACATTTCTCTCGACAATTTGACCCTTCCAGCCATGGCCGTATACCACCAGGTTTGACGTGGGACAGTGTGGAGCTTATTTCTCATTGGGACAGTGTTTGTTTAAATTGTATGAGGCCTCCAAGGCCTATTGTATTGTTGTTAACAATGAATGCATGATACTCTATGATTTTTGACGATTCTGAGCAATATTGTAATATCAAGTGGCTAGTTCAGCAGTAGCCACAAACTAAAGTTTCAAATCTGCATATGGGTATGTGATAGAACCTATTTATTTGTTGATATATGAACTAGGTCTTTCATATTTCTCTTGCATTCCTTGTATATTTTCTGGGTTCTAGTTATATGCTCTATATTGTATGATTCGGCAACACAATTGCAGGAAAATAGAAACTCCTTCTGCATTCTTCTGTCTTGTCTAAAAGAACACACAATAAAATAATAAAATAACACATAAAAGGATATTAAAATATACAAATAGGTATGACACATTACAGTGGTATCAGAGCCATGATCTTGCCATCCTATGAGGTGAAATAGACATGCAGAAGTAAAAATGAGATATGCGACCAACAGATAGATATTCCTTCAAGAACACCAGAGCAAGACAGGGAACACAGATCCCACGGTTGTTAGTTCCAGAGAATCTAGTACCCATAACCGATCCTTTTGAGTCAGACTGAAAGATAGAGGTAGCAGTGGTAGAGAACGATTCTCAGGTTTCACGGACATACCCCTTTTCTGGAGAGTTACCTCCATTTATAGAGCATACAAGGGAAATGGGAGATATGGAGATTGAAGAACCAAACACATGAGATATCCTCAACGACTTGGCTAGAGGTCAGTAACAAATCGTGGCTAGCTTGGACAAGTCTCAACAGGCACTTGGGAGGCTTCTGGACTGGTTATTTCTTGAGCTGGAAGAAGATGAGGAGGATACAGGTAGAAACAAATATAGAAATGATAGAAATGGAAGTAGGAATGACAGGCATGGAGACCGGCATGACAGGAATAGAGACTGAGGGAATGGAGATAGGAATGATGACCCAAACATTGGTGATAGAAATGGGCACAAGAATCATGATGGAGAGGCTTCGGTGAATAACCAGGGTGCTACACGACTCACAGCTGCAGATAGACCAGGCATTCTGACTTTTAGGCTGAGCGACTAGATACCAGATAGGGATGCTACACATTTGGCATTTTAGGAAGAGATCTTTAGGGATTGGCAGGCTTCTAGCGAAGGGTTTAGAGCTGAAATGACTTTCAGAGACTACTTAGATCTTCGAATGAGACATAGACCCAAAGGGGGTAATAGACAACAGAATAATGAGCTGTAGAAGAAGGTCAGCAAGATGACCTTACCATATTTTAATGGTTTAGGAAAAACCTCAGCAAGAGCGTTGATACAAAAGTTGGACAGTTACCTTCAGATCAGCCCCATGCCAGAGATAGATGCCATCACATACGCAGCCTTACATTTGGAGGGTAGTGCACATAAGTGGTGGAGCAATGGGAAGCTAACTCTGGGACATGACCAGATCACATCTCATGTTGAGTTCACAGCTAGACTCATAGACAGGTTCGATAAGAAGGATCCTGAATTGCAGTTCAAGGAGCTAGCACACTTCAGACAAAGTGGATCAGTGGACTCATACATTTCTGAGTTCCAAGATCTCTCAATCATGGTTTCAAATATATCAGAGAGGTGGTTAATCATGCTCTTTGTTGATGGGTGAAGGGTTTAGACCCTATGACATTGCAAGAGGCCATGAAGAAGGCCCGTGATATGGAATCGTCTGCATGGGGGAGCAAATTTCAGAGTAAGAACTTTCAGTATAGGAGAGATAAGGAGAGAGATAGGAGACCTTTCCATAGGGGCTTGAGAGATTAGCCACATAAGAGTTCTTCCAGGATAGATAATGATCAGCTGAATGACCTCAGGAGGAAGAAGCTTTGTTTTCACTGTAGAGAGCCTTGGGATCCTAAGCACAAGTGTGCTGCCTAAGGGAAGGCAAAATAGATTGAGTACTTCTCAGCAGATAAGTCTGTGGAGTCAGACACGCATTCGGAGCAGCATACAGAGGATGATGATTCAGCAATAGATGTTGCATCTAAAGTACTAGATAAGGATAATGATACCTCCCTACCCACAGCCCACATTTCTAGCATTCAGAGAGAAGGGTCGTTCAAGATCTGAGGAGTATTGGGTGCACAGATGTGCATTACCTTGCTAGATACAAGTGCCACTCATAACTTCATAGATGAGGGTTTGGTTGCTAAGAGGGGGTTACAAACAGAGGAGTTTGTGGGATTTAAGGTAAAGGTAGCCGATGGGTTTGTACTCACTTGCACTAGGAGGATTCCCAACTTGACGATCCAACTAAACCATTATACTTGCCAGTCAGAGTTTTATGTGGTTAGCATGGGTGACATAGATGTTGTGCTGGGAATGAAATGGCTTCATGAGATAGGGGAGTTCACTATCAATTTAAGGTCAATAGAAATGAAGTTTGAAGTGAATGGAGTTAAGCATGTGCTCAAGGGAATTTTAGATGGTGAACTGAGAGTTGTTTCTCTCAAGCGAATGGAGAGATTGGTTCGCCATGATCAGGTACAAAGGGCAGCAGAGATATTAGTGATGTCTGAAATTGAGGAGTAGCAAAAATGTGGGTATCCACCTGACATTCAGGCTCTTCTAACTAAACACACCAAAGTGTTTAGTGATATTCCACCAGGCAGACTGCCCGATAGGGGTACCAAGCATGTGATCAAGTTAGAGGAAGGTGCAAAACCGGTGATCATCACACCATACCGGCACCTGAAGAGATCCAAAGATGAGATCAAGAAAGCTATCAAAGAGCTTCTTTCCCTGGGACACATAAGACCGAATAGGATCCCATTTGCATCATCCATTGTGTTAGTAAAGAAAAAAGATGGGACTCTTAGGATGTGCATTGATTATAGGGAACTCAATAAGAAAACAATCAAGAACAGGTATCCCATACCTAGGATAGATGAGCTGATTGATGAGCTACATGGGGCCTGTTATTTCTCCAAGATAGACTTGAGGTCTAGATACCATCAGATTAGGGTCAGAGATGAGGCTGTGGAGAAGACGGCATTTAGGTGTCACTATGGGCACTTTAATTTCCTAGTCATGTCATTCGGTTTGACTAATGCACCAGCTACTTTCCAGTCTTGCATGAATAGAGTCTTCAGAGAGCAGTTGAGGAGGTTCATCTTGATATTTTTTTATGACATCCTAATTTACAGCAAAACATGGGAAGAGCATGTGAAACACATTAACATTGTGTTGAGTATTCTGGAGAGGGAATCCTTATATGCCAAGATGTCAAAGTGTGAGTTTGGGATGATCGAGTTGCTATACTTGGGTCACATTATCAGTGATGGTAACATGAAGGTAGACCCAAAGAAGATTCAAGCAATAGTAGACTGGCCGCCACCAAAGAATCTTACTCAACTGAAGGGATTCTTGGGTTTATGTGGATATTACCGTAGGTTCGTGAAGGGGTTTTCTCAGTTAGTTGCTCCCCTCACAACTTTGACTCGCAAGGATGCATTTAGTTGGACAAGGGGTACACAAGAGTGCTTTGACCAATTCAAATAGATTATGAGTACATGCCCCGTATTGGCAATGCTAGATTTCAGCAAGCCCTTTGAGTTGCAGTGTGATGCTTCAAGGGAAGGCATTGGTAGGGTAATTATGCAGGATAAGCACCCCGTAGCATTTGAGAGTAGGAAACTGAAGGGTGTGGAATGCAGTTATAGCATTTATGACAAGGAGATGTTAGCTATAATGCATGCATTAGCTAAGTTTAGACAATACCTTGTGGGCAGTAAGTTCGTAGTAAAAATAGATCACAACAGTCTGAAGCATTTCCTTGGCCAGAAAGACTTAAATGAGAGGCAACCGAAGTGGGTCAGCAAGCTAAAGGCCTACGACTTTGACATTTTGTATGTCAAAGGAAAGAAAAATGTTGTTGTTGATGCCCTATCCAGGAGGCCCCATTTATGTGCACTTGGAGCCATTGCAGATGATTAGAGGGAGATGATATCAGCTGAGTATGCAAAGGATGCATGGGCTATGGGGATAATTGATGGCACCATCAAGGATGACAGGTATACAATGGTAAATGATTTAATCATTTACAAGAACAAGATTTTCTTGGTGACAGACTCTCAGATGAAACAAAAGGTTTTGAGGGCATTTCATGACTTGCCGATGGCAGGACACCCAGGGTACTTCAAAACTTATAGGCAGGTTAGAGAGAGGTTCACCTAGAAGGGCCTCAAGATGGAGGTGATGCAGTATGTGAGAGAGTGCCCGATATGTCAGTAGAACAAACAAGAGCACTCATTCCCAGGAGGTTTGTTGCAGCCCCTACCCATTCCTGAAAGGAAGTGGGATAGCATTTCTATGGACTTTATCACAGGTTTACCAAAAGTCCAAGGTAGGGATTGCATTTTCATGGTAGTGGATAGGTTGACAAAGTATGCGCACTTCTTTCCATCCCTACCACTTTTGTTGCAGCACAGGTTGCAGAATTGTTCTTTCGTGAGGTATTTCGACTCCATGGGTTGCCTCATAATATTGTTAGTGATAGGGACAGTAGGTTCCTCAGTAATTTTTGGCAGGAGCTCTTCAGGTTGATAGGGATAGAGGTCACCCCTAGTATGAGTTACCACCCTCAGATAGATGGTCAGACGGAGATAGTTAATAAATGGGTGGAAGGATACCTCCAAAACTATGTTTTAGGGTAGCAAAAGGCATGGGTTAAGTGGCCTACATGGGAGAGTACTGTTACAATTCCACATACCACATGTCTATTCAGATGTCACCATTTATGGCCTTGTATGGGTATGAGTAACCAAGATTTTTTGATTTGTTGTTTTGTGATAGCAGAGTGCCGAAGGCCAAAGACCTTCTCTAGGAGAGTCAAGACATCATGAGGTCTTTGAAGGAGAACATACAGAAGGCTCAAAAATAGCAGAAGCAATATGCAGATTAGCAGAGGACTGAGCGGTCTTTTGGGGTTGGTGACATGGTGTATCTCATGTTGCAACCCTATAGACAGTCCACTCTCAAAAAGAGTGGGGCAAAGAAGTTGAAGCCACGGTACTATGGACCCTTTCAGATCTCCAAGAGGATTGGGGAAGTGGCTTATGAGTTGGAGCTTCCAGCAGGTAGTAGGGTACATAATGTATTTCATGTATCTCACCTCAAGAAGGCGTTGGGGCATAAGGTGATACCATCAACAGAGTTGCCTCCTCTTGATGAAGAGGGGAAGTTGATACTGGTACCCGAGGCTATAATTGATACCAAGGAATGTAATTTGAGGAGGAATAACATCAGAGAGTACTTGGTTAAATGGAAGAACCTGCCGGTGGAGGATGCTACTTGGGAGAATGAGTAGCTATTAGAGCATCCTGACTTGAGATTGCTTGAGGCAAGCAATCTTAGGGAGGGTGGACTGTAATTTCCCCTTCTAGGCTCATGGTTAGTCCATCATAGAATTTCGGTGGACTAGTCGTTTGGTTAAGTGATGAAAAATGAAGAATTTAAAGGGTCACTTAAGTTAGTTTTGGGATGTGCTCACATTGGGAAATATTAGAAGTGAATTTTAAAAGAAAAATTTCCCTCCTAAAATGTAACGTCCCTCTTGGAGAGTTTAAAAGAGGGAAAGGTGTGTCATTTGAAAATATGCTTATTTTATGATATTTCTCTTTGGGACCTCTGCTAACATTTCTGCTTGTGAAGGGTTTGAGGATTCAAACCAAAGGCTTGTGGAGACAGAAACCTCCATAGGTAACAGCATTCTATAGGTGTGAAAGACCACCCAAGGGTGCCTTTGTGAGTGGATGTATTCGACATTCACATTTGTGCTTCATTGGAGTCAATAGTTGACGGATTGAAGAGGAATTTGAGATATTTCATTACAGATTTATCCTAGTTCGACAATTGCAGCCTAGGAGTTCAGTTTACCAGCAGAGATAAGGCAGATGTTGTGAGTTTGGGACTGTTAATCTTTGTTGCTGCTGGCCATATTACCCAGTCCTGCCATATCACGTTTGAGGGCATTTTGAGGTTGTTTCTTGCAAATATCTCTTCCAAATCTAATTGTCCCTCCTGGTTGACAGCCTACAACACTTTGCAGAGGTATTTTGGTGGCTCATGACATTTCTCTCGACTGTTTGACCCTTCCAACCATGGTCGTATACCACCAGGTTTGACGTGGGACAATGTGGAGCTTGTTTCTCATTGGGGCATTGTTTGTTTGCATTGTATGAGGCCTCCAAGGCCTATTGTATTGCTGTTAACAACGAATGCATGATACTCTATGATTTTTGATGATTCTAAGCAATATTGTAATATCAAGTGGCTGGTTCGGCAGTAGCCACAAACTAAAGTTTCAAATCTGCATATGGGTATGTGATAGAACCTCTTTATTTGTTGATATATGAACTGGGTCTTTCATATTTCTCTTGCACTCCTTGCATATTTTCTGGGTTCTAGTTATATGCTCTATATTGTATGATCCAGTAACACAATCGCAGGAAAAGAGAAACCCCTTCTGCATTCTTCTGTCTAATCTGAAAGAACACATAATAAAATAAAAAAATAACACATAAAAGGATTTTAAAATATACAAACGGGTACGGCACATTACACTCTGCATCTACCTCACACCTATATGCCATAATGATTAGATTGCCCAAATTAGAATCCATTTAGTCTTTTAAATCTGCTTTATCATTTAGGTACACCCACCTAGGCCTGGTAGAGCCTAAAGAGTAGGGGGTTTCCAATTACATAAACCCTATTTCGTTAGCCAAAAAGGTATTAAGAGATTGGCACCCTCTTATGGTTTAAAAACCTACATTTTTGCAACCTAACACAATGTTTACAACCCATGCATAGTGGTGAATGGGATAATGATCTTTGCTTTCAACATTTCATCAATTTCACTAAATATAGCCTTGGCCACTTTAGGATTGTATGTCCTTTGTTTCTTTTTGAATGGCAAAGTGTCAGATCTTAATGGGATGTGGTGTTGTAGTTTCCCATTTCTAAACTTTTTCAAGTCTACATAACATCATGCAAAGACATCTCTATAATGAATCAATAAAGAAATCAAACGATCTCTTTCCTTGGCAGAGCAGCATTTACCAATATAGACAATCTTGGAGTCTTCTTCAATGCCTATGTTGACATGATCATATTCAACCGATCATCTGATAGATACCTTGCTCTTTTATTTTATATATTGATCATGTCTGTTAAAGAGGTCCTCAAGGAAGACCAAACCCTTAGGAATCTTGTTCCCCTTTAACAATATTATCTCAATCCCTTGACCATTTTTAGAACTGGCCTCTCCTTCAAGAATGTCATTCCTTTTATCAAAACTTCCTTCAAAGAATATATTAGCAAATAACTTAACTTTTTCCAAAAAGGAAATAATTTGCTAGTCATTATTAAATACCTACCAGTGGTTGACATTATCAAGCACGCTAGGCCAATAAACTACATCAGCCCTATTTAGTTTACATCCTTGAAGTCTGGGTGAGGTGGGAGAAGAGATGCAGAGATAGCCAATGAATCAGCCCTAGTGTTCTGATCTCTCAGCCCATCTTCTATCTAGAAGGCATCAAAATCCTCAATACAATCACATACTCTATTTCGGTAATGTCTTAGCCTCATATTTTTAATTGAATATAATTTCCTCACCTACTTCACTATCAGTTCAACATCACCCTTTGCCTTCAATTGTTTAATGCCCTTTTCTTTGGCCACAACTAACCCCAACAGCAAGGCCTCATATTCAGGTATATTGTTGGTGTTGTCAGACTCCAACTTATAAGAAAAAGGAAACTTGTAATCATCAAGAGAAATTAAAACAATACCAGTGTCTGATCCAGCAATGGAACAACTCCCGTCAAACTCCAAGGTCCATACGTTATTATCCAAGTCATGACTGATTGTGTTCGGATTCTCTTTAGTGGTTGAGGTAAACATATAAGTGCTTGGTTCAGTCTCTACATATAATATATCCACCCTTGGATCACTAGATTTTAGCACTATAAAGTTTTCTTTGGGCTTAGGGTTCAAACCTACCTTTTTACCATCCACAGGTGTTAGGGCATGAGACCAATTCATTTGTATCTGCCCTCCTAAATCTTTATAGAAACTTCTTCTTAGAAGCATTCCATAACTTGTGGGGATATCAGCCACTAGAATGGTTAGCTTTAACCTCTTCTTTGGGTATGCTGCTAGAGCAACCTGTGCATCCTTGATCTAGCCTAGGATAGGCACATGTGAGGAATCCATAGAAAAGTACCTACCATGGGAAGAGGTGATTGACAAGCCAAGGGCTTTAGCTACCTGAGCAGGCATGACATTCTTAGAGGCCCCAGAGTCTATAATGCAATTACTTAGCTTGTAACTAGCAATATACAATGACACATAGAAAGGATCAGGCTTTTCAAAAGGATTCTTAGAATGGGAATCTTTGGAGTGGGAGTTTGAATAATTTTGATTTTTAGTATGGGCGGTGGTTTCATCAGACACTTGTACATTAAGATGGGAAGGAGAGGGTTCTTATTTGACATATCTAACAATCCTATCCAACTCAGAAGGGTTGACTATGAGATACTCAGCTTGAGAGATCTGAATTTTAGTGTTCTTACAAGACTACAATGTCAAAAGAACTAGAAACATCTTTAGATTATGAAGTAGGGTACCTCTATAGATGCAGCCTTGGGAATACTAGGTTCTGTCTTTTTAGAATCAGTACTGGCATGCCTTGATAGAATATACTTTGGGGTAGTAGAGGTATTACCAGATTAGCCCTTGGGGTCTTGCTTCTTTTGTGTCTTTTGTCCTCTGGTGAACACCACACAATTAGGATTATCCAATTCAACATACACATCCTCTCCTAACTCTAAATCCAATTCATATTTAATAAAGTTGATACTAGCATCCCCAGATTGAATAGGTTCTTCCTCCACAGATGGCTCTTCGGTGTGCTCTTTCATCAAAAGCATTTGCCTAAACTGTGCCCTCTTAGGACAAGATGCACCATCATGGTCAGTGGTAAGGTAGAAATTGTACACCATATGATTGTTTCTACTAGTGGAAGGACCATTTTCAATAGCTAGCCTCTAAGTAGGCCCAGTTAAAGGTAAATATCTGTAATAGTTCCCTTGTTGGCCATGATCCTATCTGGGTATATCCTGATAGAAAGGCTATTGAGGGCCTTTTGGCATCTGTCTCTTCAAAGTGATGATGTCATTGGCCATTCTTTGAATCACTGGATCAATTGAGTTGCAGCAAGATTAGAAACACCTTCTCTTTTAATGGGGAAATTGACATCAGGGGGAAGAGTATTAATAAAGAAATACTTTAGTAGAGCATCACCAAGTCTTACATTAGTAGGGATTCTATTCATGACTTTATTGAATTTAGCTACAAATTCTCTCATCTATTCATGTACCTCCTTTTTCATAGAAGACAACTGAGTTATTAATGTATGTTCATTATCAGATGTTTTGAATCTGTCCTCAAACTATTGTCTCATATTTTCCCAATCCCTAATATAACCATCAGGCAAGTGATAGAACTATTCTGCTACAGCATCAGTAAGAGACTCAACAAAGAACCTCACAAACACATCCTTGTGTTGAACTCCTAAAATGGAGCATGTAGCAAAGAAGGCATTAATATGCTCATTTGGGGTAACTTCCTCATCTCCCATGAACTTAGGTATTATCTTACTTGACTCCCTAAGAAAATCATGCAATTTCAGCCCTAGCCTTCGAGGACCTAGTTGCTCCCCATGGGACAGGAAGTTGCTGAGCCATATTGATTAGGTTATGGACTGGGAAGTTAACTTGCAAGGGTAAGATAGTATCGTCAAGGACAAGAGTTTGACAAGAGGAACTAGAGGTATCTCTAAGTGGAGGATGAGAAGATGGTCTACTAGAAGATTTGACTCTATGAGGGGGAGGGAAAGGAGCAAAATTTAAATATTGTAACAAATCAAAATCTGAATCAGTAATCCCTTTCCTTCTATCACCCCTAGTATATCTTTTCAAAGCTAGTTTTAAAAAATGTAGTAAATTTAAAAGCAGAGTCGCCTACCACTTACTAGTTATTACGAGGATGGTTTTGCTCATTGTGCACTTGATTCCTCGGTTTGCTTGCTTGATCTCTTAGTTTGTTTGCTTGATCTCTTGGTCTGTTAGGGGATTGCATGTATCTAAAGGAGTCTTTCTCTTCTAGGAACCGCAACTATGCCTTCCACAAAGGCAATTTCCTACACTTTGTGGAACCAAAATGTCTTGCATTTTCCCTTTTTATATCTCCAAGTTCTTCCTCTTCTTTGAGCACTTCGTTAACTCAGTGATATTGTTGATGTGTTCTATTCTACCAGGCCAAAACTCATAAGCTAGTTATGATATCCTCTTGGTTACCAGTAAGCCAATCTATGTTAGGTTGGAGGACTAACATAATCCTTCCATGGAGAACCATAAAAACCAATGATAAAGCAACTCAAAATATATAAAGAAATATGCCCCCAGTAGAGTCACCAAAAATCTATTGGTGTACAGATTTTGCCACCTACCTCTATATTCTCACACCTAAACAAGTGACAACTAGACCAGCAGTTGAACCGATTGCAATTATGTTTTGTAATGATTCTCTGCTTATTTTACGAGGCGTAGCTACCTTGAAATGATATACAAAGAATGGAAATATTGTATGCTTTTCACTAGAAAGCAGGAAAGGTACTGCTTTTGACTAGAAAGCATTAAAGGCAATAAATATCAATATAATTTGAATTCAAAGAAGTATAAAGACTTTGATAGCTATAATCTCAATCACACTATTAAATAATCACATCAATTATCATACAATCACCACTATAAACTATTCATCAAAAGATAAACATCCACAATAATGAGCAAGAATAGGATTATCCAATTACTTCAACATAGAATTGATAATCAGCAAACCAGCAACACATTCAACATAAGAAGAATAAGCATCTAATAACCATAACACAAAGTTTATGATCACTGAATTCCCACTGTACCAACTTCAATTCATATATTAAAGCAACTGAAAGTAGAAACACATCAAAATTGATCTCTTCTCAAAACAACATTTTCCAAAAGATTCTAAACATCGACATGCTTCTACAATTTATAGCCCTGTCACCATAACTGTCTTTAAAAATAATATCAGCTTCTTGGGGAGAGTCGATTTAAATATGTTTTAAAATAAGTATTGACTTAAAAAGAGCTCTCTAGAGCCAATATTTTTTTGCAAGAAATAAAATCAAAGCATATGAAAAAGTCGTTAATTGATAATTGTCACATCTTCATCAAGTGCCACCTCCTGTTGCATTGCCTCCTTTTCTTTGCTTTGTCCATCTTCTAAAGCTGAATCGACCTGTGCCACTTGAGTCACCAATGCCTGTAATTTCACTTTATAACTTCTGTACCTGCCAATGATCGGTGTTAATGTCTTGCCACTTGCGCTGCCAGTGATTTGGCCTGAAGCTTCTGTTTACTTATCATCCAATCAACATTCACCATCCTTCCATAGATCTCATTGATTTCACTTTTAAAGGTTCTGAGATAGGTTTCCATTCTTCCAAGTTTTCCAATTGACTCACCAGTGACTGTATTAGTAGCCACAAGCTCCTCATTAATCATCTTCTTGAAATTATGTTTTATCCCTTTGATCTCGAGCAACTTATCTTCATCTTCACTGAATGCTTCTATGTCCAAAATTGTGAAATTGATCTTATAATCTTTCATATCAATGAAATAATGAGTTAATGTACTCCTTATCTCTTCCTCCACTACTCCCAGTACAAACATTCTCCATTCAAGCATATCTAGCCAAACCGTAGATTCATTCTCCCTAGGGTCATTTAGGATCTTCTTAGCTATAAGAATGCCAATGTCAATATTGTCCATCTCTTGGACTTCCCTAGAAACCATAAAAAGACTATTGTTATCTTTTCTAACAATTTGCAATTCTGCAGCCAATGTCTCCCTTGTTCTAGAAATAGAGGTTTACAACTTTACAACTTCCTCAATATACAATAAACCATTAAGAGTAATTTACTCCATCCATTGATCGACAACATTGTCTAGTGCTTGGCACTGTTTGATTTGTTGCAACAAATTGGGGTGTCATGCTCATGACGAGCCCTCCTGTATGTCATCATACAAGAGGACTAAAAAGATGGAATTTTTTTTTGAAAGTTTAAAAGTGCAAATGTTAACTTGCAATGACAAGTTTACCTATAGTCTTACTGTTGTCAACAATTCCTAAAGGTTAAGTTGATGATTGATCCCATTTGCAAAAGTCCTATTACACCAAGGGTAAGGTTTAGATTAATCAAATGGTTTGATAAGTTTCACTATATTAAATTGTTCGATGTGATAATGTCATTGTTATAATTAATATGCAAAGTTCCTCTATTCAATAGATTTACTTAGAAGAAATAAACTATCATCTAAATAATTACACTTATAAAATTAATTTCCTCTTTTCGAATTTAAATCAAACTAACTTAATTAAATAATTTGTGGAATGTCCTCTGTAACGCTAGATTGTTTTCTATTCTGTTAGTTGTAGTTGTTTTTGTATGAACTATTTTGGTTACATGAGTCACAGAGGTTTTATATTGAGGTTGTTGGAGAAAAGGGTATGTGCAACTACAAAGGTTGCAGAGGAAGTTGTCAGTGATTTTTGTGTTGCTTCACCAAATAAACAATTTGTGTATATATTGCTAATGTATGTTGAGAACATTTCTTATGTATATCACAAATGTATGTGAGTATCATTTCATGTGTATCCTGCAATTGTTTGTCGAGGTTGTATGTTGCGAATGTACATTGACAAGATACTTTGAGTTAGATATAATGGATGACCGACTGTATCAGTGACATTGGGGAAATATACATTAGTTTACGGCTGTAGCAAGCCAAGTCTTGTATATTCAAGTTTAGTTAATTGGTGTATTGGTGAAGTAAACATACAAAGGATTCTCTATATTTAATCTTTTCTTCGTGTCTGGTCTTTGTATTTGTAACTTGTATCTCCTCATCGGCGTAATCACAACAGTCAGCTAGACAAATCCAACCCTCATCGATAACAAATGTTACACCGAAGAGCAAGATACATACAAATTCTTTTGTATGTGCTTTGGACTTATCACTCCTTATAAACCATAACTTATTCACTTTCAGTTCCGGGACATGTATAGAACGCAATGTATCTTTTAATATACATTTGGATGTGATGCATGCTTTATACCATATATTAATCCCCTTTGAACTCTAGCCTGAATGTATAAAGCAATATATGTGTTAAAACATATATACAAGGTGCGGAATATACAAGCATTTAATTCTTTTTCATAATGACTTTAGATCTGCGGCTTGTAAGTAATCAATGCACATCACAATATGCAGAATATACAAGCATTTAACTGCTTTTCATAATGATTTTAGATCCACGGCTTGTATGTAATCAATGCACATCACAATGTATGTAATTAATATACATTGCGCAAAACATACAATGACTTAATCATCTTTAATAACTTTTCGTGTCCATGCAATGTATAAAGCCTTTGTATCTCTTGGCAAAGGAAGTCTTTGGGTGGCCGATAGTGTAAGTTCTTTGTGTTGTTACACTGAATACACAATCCATGTATATATCGTTAATGTATGTTGAGAACATTTCAAGTGTATACTACAAATGAATGTGAGTATCATTTCATCTGTATACTGCAAGCGTATGTCAAAGTTGTATGTTGCGAATGTGCATTGAAAAGATAATTTGAGCTAGATACTTAGTATGACCAGCTGTATCAGTGACTTCAAGGAAAGTCACATTGTTTGACCGGTTGTAGCAAGTCAAGTCTTGCATATACAAGATTCACTCTTCGATGTATCGGTGAAGGAAGTATTTGGGTGGTTGAAAGTCTTGTTGATAGGTGAAAAAGAGAATCTCCATTGGTAAGAGATGTGAGATTGGGAGGTAAGATTAAAATTACGTTGACAGAAGTTTGTCATAGTGAAGGAGTCGTGGACACTTCGGCATGAAGTATGTCCGTGGGTGGCAGCTTTTGCACTTTGGTAAATCTATGCAGGAAGTTTTTCTTAACCCAAATTTTTTGCAGGAAGTTTTTAATGCTATGGTAAAAAATTTGAGCCTTTTGTTTGTCCAAAATGCTCTTTTTCATGTAGATGCTTTTATTAATGTTTTAGAGGATTTTGTTTTGCATTCGGGTACTGCTCTTTTGGGAGGTTTGTTTGAGTGCAGGGATCTTTCCAATTAACAGGCAATAGTTGGGGAGGCATTTGGCAGAAGAAGAGGCTCTTGATCCACAGGGTCTTGTTGATGAAAATGGCAAGAGGATAATTAAAATCTTTGTGTTTTGTAGACAGTTTTGTTATCTATTGACTCTATTAGTTGGTTAGTTTGTAATAGTGCTATTTGCACAAAGTTTTATTCTTGTAAGGCTTTAAGCCATAGACTTTTTTGGGGGTTGACTCATCCTTCTGAGTCAATTTTGTATTGTATCTGTTTTAAAGGGCTACAATCAGAGGTTTTCTTTGCCGATTATTTCCTGCCGGTATGCCTTATTGAATCTGGCATTTTGTAAATTTCATTTTATAATTAATATAATTTTAGTGGCTCTGCCACTTTTTCTTAAAAAAAAAATAATGTAAATAAAATTTACAAAGATTTCCAAAAATAAATAAAACAAATCTTTTCACAATCTATATAAAACAAATTTAAATCTTAACATCAACTAGCTTTTTTCTTTCTAAAACAATTCTTTTTCCTTTTAACCCCATGTTCAATTCTAAACAAAACTAACTTTTCTTTTCATTCTTTAAAGCAATAAAATCTACTATTATCTTATATTCTAAACTAATTTTAGTTCTTTTTTTATTAATCCAAGAAGGAAATCTATTAATTACCAAAATTAAAATTATAATAAAAATAGAAACCATAGAATTTTTTGTTTATATAAATGCTGATTTTAACTTTCCATTTCTGCGACATATGTGACTAACTTATGTGTATATGTCTGCAGGGAAAAATACATTATACAATGACTAATAAACTTGACAGAGATTAAACTAGTTTGACAATATATATATATATATATATATATATATATATGTGTGTGTGTGTGTGTGTGTGTGTGTGTGTGTGTGTGTGTGTGTGTGTGTGTGTGTGTGTACATATACATGTATATATATGTATTTACATACATATATATATATATATACATATATATGTATATATATATATATATGTATATACATATATATTAATATATACATATACATATATGTATATATATATATATGTATATGTATATATGTATTTATATATATACATACATATATACATATACATATATATATACATATATGTATATATATGTATACATCTATCTATATGTATACATCTATCTATATGTATACATATATATATATATATATATATCTGTGTGTGTCATATTAGTTTTATGTAGCGACAGTAAATAAATAATACAGAGAGTGGTATTCACATATGATACAAGCAGTGAATTTAAATAGCAGTTAATTTAAACTACCACAAAAACATATATATTGTAGTATTAAATAACAGCAACAAGGTTGTTTTGAATTTTAAGAAAGTTTAAGGAACAAGCTTTAAATAGGCGGCAGCCTCCATAGACGCCCACAGACTCCCATGGACCACTATGGGAGAGCTCACGTCCCCCCTCACAGGCCTTACGGCCTGTGGGAGGCCGTGGATCCTCTGACGGCCTGCCATAAGGTCGTCAATGAAAATAAAACAAACTACACAATCAAGAAAAACTTTAAACTAAATTTTATTTCCTAATTAAAATTTCATTCTATAGTTCATTTTCTAATTAATACAGTTGAATTTTTTCTATTATGTAAACACTACTATAATATATATATATATATATACACACAGTTAAAAAGGAATAACAACTTAGAAAGATAAGCTCCGTTTATATACACAGCGGCGATAATTTAGAAACAATATAATTAAAAATTTGTTTTGGCATAAAAACATCTATTCTCACCACCAAAGGAATAAACACCCTTATCAAAACGACAAATATTGATTCTCAAATACAACCAAATGAATCTCTATGTTTTTTTTTTCAAATCTACTAAAAGGATCCCATACAATTCTTATAATTGCAACAGTTTTCACAATGGAATAATGATTTCCAGGTTTACAAAAGAAACCTCCTATCAATACTTACACAATAGAAAACAAATTTCTCAAACCCTTTATACATAATTAAGAATTTCACCAGGAATCTTTTCCAAGGCACTCTTGCCAACTTTCACAAAAACAAATATGCTTTTCTTGCAAACTCATGGAAACTTGTCCCAACTTCAACTTTTTAAATGCATCCTTTTAACCTGCACACATACAAAGGCCAAAATAGGTGGCCAAGTCCTGTTCTCCACTCTACCATAGGGATTGGATAAGCACATCCCACCCTAGAGCAAGTGAACTCCATAAATCGGTTTCACATAAACATGCATCAATTCACAAATACACAAAATCAACAAGTTTTCCCACGGAATGACTCAAAAACAAGGATCCTTCTTGGATCCAAAATAGGGGAGAGAGGGGATAATCCTTCCTCTTGGGGAAAAACCAAATCATAATCAAAATCACTACATATCACCATATGAAACTCCATACATCATAAATCACCAACTCTCCATAAAATACACAACACCCATATCTCATCACATCTCCATACTTCCATACACAACCATAACAACAAATTCTCATCTCATCACATAACAAATAATTCTCATCGCATCACATACCCCGTACTTCCAAATTACCATCAAGTCACATACTTGTTAAAAAACATCATTTTCACTATCTGAATCATTCAACCAACTTTCCCCAAGAGAGGCTCCACACCTCTCTCTACCCCAACACTTGGGAGGCTCTCATCAAAATGGAGAGCCATTGGACCATACAACCCAAACCCACAAAATTTACAAATCAACAAGTAACCCAAAAAAACTCATTCAAGAACCATTTCAACAACAATCACAAATTTTTCGCAAAGATTCAATTTACAAGAAATTTTAGAATAATCCCTCAGCTCCCCAAGTTAGGGTTGTTGGCAAGGGATACTACTAGGCATGTTACGTGTTGTCATTGATGGCAACTGAATCTATCTTACACATTTGCATTGTATCATTTGATCATACCGAAAGTCAAATTGCAAATTTGTCTAAGTCTAGATAGACAGGAACAGAGCATATGACAGGGTTCAGCATCTTGGTCCACATTTCTCTATAGGTAATCATATTGTGCTATGTATCTACGAGAATGTTAAGGGATGTCAAGGCTACCTAAATCCAAAGTTTTAGCTTCTGGTGATGAAGGGATTGAAAGTTACAAGCATTTGAGTATCGGGTTTTTGTTAGATAGTTTAGTCCAATGAAGAATGGGCTGACCTGGTGTTTGATCTTTGTGCAGACTAAGAGAAGTGGTTGGTTGAGCAATTTATGAGATCTAGTGGTATTGGCCGACATGTGTGGTGACTTGCATACATAGGTTATGGTCTACATTGATGTTTGTGCATGGATTCAACTGACAAAACAATGATCTTGAAAAAAATTATAAGTTTTCTTGAGGTCAACTATAGTTGATGAAATTTCATGTTGCGGATATATATAATCGATGGGTTCAAGCATTTTGATCTATGGATGTGTGAATATGAAGTGATAGGTGCGAAGTGTGGCAAAATCAAGTGTGAAGCAAGGAGATTTAAGCTCTAGATCATGGCAAAACAATAAAATAGGGCAATGAGAGATGAAGTGTGTGAAGTCAGTATAGTGAGCCTAACCAGAACTATAATCTTGCATTTTTAGATGATATTCTTCAATTCAAGTATTTTAGTGAAATCTTGTAATTGATCTTGTAGGCAGTGAGCCTCCTTTGAGTAGCGAGCTCTGGGCAATGTGCCCAAAGGCATGTGCCTTCCCATTTTGTAATACTTTTAATAGAGTATAAAATCTTGTGGGTTAACCCCCACCATTGTTTTTCCCTTAACTGAGTTTCCATGTAAAAATCCTAGTGCTCATGTGTGATGATCTTGTTGTTGATGTTCTTAAGTTCATGCTTCTTTCTTTTGAATGTATGTGGTAAATTGATAAAGGAACATAATAATAAGTTTTGTAGAACACTGATTCACCCCCCCCTCAGTGTTCCTTAATTTCAACAATTGGTATCAGAGAAAGGTTCCTTGGAAGAAGTTTAACAGCTTGAGGAAGATCTGGGAAGGTATTTCAATGGGTTCATTCAGGTATTCTAATGGCATCAATGAACAACTTCAAGTTGCTTTAGAAGATCTTGATCAGTCTAGAGCAGAAGTCAAAGACCTGAAAGAGAACCTTAAAGATACTGAGGATTTCATTCAGACTTTAAAAGGGCAACTAAGCAAATCTATGGAAAAGAGGAAGGAACTACTTTAACGGTTAACAGATCAGAATGAAGACAAGGGCATGGATGAGGCTCTGAAGGAGAAGACAAAGGAATGTGAGAATCTGGCAAAAGAAGTTGTCCTAAAACATGAGATGGAATTTGAGGTGATGAGGCTAACCAAGGAAATTGAGGAAAGGAAGAAGACTAAAGACAAACTGAATCAACTCTGAAAGAAAGAATAGAAGAGTGCTATAGATTGGCCAAAATAATTGGCCATCTAGATTCTAATCTTCAAGAAACCAGGTATAATGAGCAACAACTTGAAAGGCAAATTGTTATTCTCAAACATAACCTAGGAGTTGCAAATGAATACAAAGAGAAGTTCAAGATAAGCTCAACTAAACTTGAGGTACTGCTTGATAGTCAGAAGAAGGCAGATGATAAGCATGCTCTGGGATATGAGAAAGGTGAAAGCTCTAGATCCAGTCAAAGAAATCTTGAAGGAAGAAATCCAAGAAGGAATCCTAGAAGGCCTCTGATAAGACAACATAATGCTCAAAGGTATCTATCTTTCAATGGAAATTGTTTCAGTTGCAATAAGTTTGGTCATAGAACTACTCAGTGTAGAAGTAGAGTAAATCAAAGTGGTCCATCCTTCTCTGGTCAATGCTTCAATTGTAAAAGGTATGGTCATAGATCCAATGAATGCAGAAGTATGATTATGAATAACTCTAACAATATAGGAAATATCCATTCCTTCAATGGGAAATGTTTTACATGCAATAGATTTGGACACATGGCTAATAAATGCAGATCAAGAGGAAATCAAGTAAATGAGGAAATGAATGTTGTGTACTTTAATTGCAACAGATCTAGTCATATTGCAAGATTTTTGCAGAAGAAGGAATGGTGATAGAAAAGGTCTAGTAAACAGAATTTGAAATGTGCAGAAACAAGATAAAGGCAAGGGCAAAGTAGATGTGAATGAGATCTAGAATGAAATGAATAAAACATGGTTGAAGAAAGGTGCAATGAATGATGGTGATGGGTCCACACCAAAATCCAGTGCTGATATTTCCTCCGAGAATTGAAATAGGAGCTCTGGCTCAGGGGGAGCTGCATTAAAAATCTAATTCTCCCTACCAGTAAGTGGGTGCCTAAATTTGGCATGATGAATGAAGATAAAGAATCCTATTACAAATCTGTTGAAGCAAATTCTAGAAGAAAAGAAGCTAATGCGATTGATTGCGGAGCAATTAAAGATTGAGTGTATTCAGAGATAGTGTAACCTGATGAATTAGGGCAAAGCATTTATTACAATGGTGAATTAGGTTTTATGGAGCTTAAAAGGTCATTCAATCAATATTTGAATAACTTTGCATTCTAAGGGAACAAGAAGAAGAGCACCTGAGCTAAGATTTCAAAGATTTAGAGTGCGAAAAGTGAATTCAACAGCTAACCCTAATCGATGAAACAAGGTATTCTCTATAAAGCTCTCTTAATTTGCAATCTTTGGATATGGTTACACTGTTGGTTGTTGACATCACCGAAAGGCCCTGACCTAAATTTAAAAGGCATTCACACAAATCTATAGAGGTCGATCTGTTAGGTGCCTTTTCTAATGTTCCACATGGTGTGTTGCATGTTGAAGATATTAGGGTTTACATTCATGCTAGCATAGATGAGTTTGGGGATTCAAAGTTAGTAGATTTGTTTGAGAATCACCTGAGGGGTGAGATTTATGGCCTTAAACCTAAGTATAAAGCACTACAAGACAAACATTTCATTCAGGTTATTGCGTTCCCATCCTTCGATGAGAATGAGTGGGTACGGTATGTACTGAGTCGGATACATGTTGAATTCATGTGGTTAATGAAACCCTTTAAGATCACAAAGGACCCCATCAAGGCCATAAGAGGATTGAACTCATCTGGTGGACTGCTGATGTTAAAGTCAGTGAAGAATTAGACTGTAACTGATACTACAGGGTCAAAGTTTGATAAGAGGGCAATGATAATAAATTATATAACTGATCTAGATGTCAAATTTGCATCTATGGTGATTGGGTATAAGATATACCACTCTAGCATGGAAAATTCAGTGTCTGTTATAGCCATTTATGCTGCTTATCAAAATGTTAAAAGAAAATGCTAACTATGACTTGTGAGAGCTGCTGCAAAAAGTAGCTTATGGAGAATCTAAACAAGATCAAGAAGGATAAGAAGAATACATTCAAATATGGTATGTTGGTCTTGTGCTTGTTCTTTTATTTCATGAATGAGTTTCCCAGGAAGAAAAGCCTATGTTGAACCAATGACAAGCCTATTGCCATACAAATAAGAGAGCACTTGCACAATATTGATGACTCCAATGCCCAAAGGACTTCTCTTTGGGGATATTTGAAAAATTTCCAAAATATGATGCAATCAAGGGAAAGAATTCCTAAAACTATGGTAGAAAAGTACAAGGATACAATTTGTTTCATGGTTGAAACAGATCAATGCTTAATGGAAGTAGTTGAACCAAGGACTATATGGATCATGCCCATGGGATATGAAGTTGATGAAAAAATACTAGAAATGTATGCTTAACACCTTCTGAGAAAACCAAAAGATACCTCAGTTGAGAGATTTGGTACATATGGTGAGCTTCGTGTGAAACTACATGTTGAGCCTCGGAAACCTAAAATTAAGAGAAAGGTCCAAAAGCAAGTTGAAATGTATGTAGAAAGTAATGGAATAACAAAGGAAGTTGTGAGACAAAACAGGGAAAGGATAGAGAAAGCTGAGAAGGAGAAGTAGGATAGGGAATAGGGAAGTGTTCTGGTAGAACCCCCTTCTAAGCCAAGGACTTCTAGGAGTTCAGGATTAACCTCCAGTGCATCACCTTCTCCTATTGCAGAGAAATTAAAAGAAAAACCTACCGTTAAGGAAGGAAAAAGGAAAAAAGTAATGGGCAAAAGGTCATATGTCAGTGTGGAGGAGGAGGATGAAGAAGAGACTAAGTCAGATGGTGAGGTTAAAGAATTGAAGGCCTCAAGCACTAAGGCTACTAAATTGTCTAAGGAGAAGCCCTCCAGAAGCACAAAATTAGAGAAATAGAAGCATCAAGGGTTGCCAAATACAAGCCCTCTGGAAGTATAAAGGTGGCAAAAGACAAAACATTGAGACTCATGTCCAAAAATCCACCTTGTCAGTTCAAGATATTATGAATGAAGTAACTGTTCATGGGAATTTGAAGCCCATAACAAAATATTATGACAACTTTGATAATGTCAACAAGAAAATTTTGGAGGATGCTATTGTTAAGTACTTAAATACATTCAACAGAGAACTTGTCAAAATTTTGTCAGAAATCCCTAAGAATCTAAGAGACATTTTTGAGATGAGAAAAGAAACTGCTAAAGCAAAGGATTTGGAGCTAAGAGAACATGTGTTGTCCAATCTGTGTCTGATAATCTCTAGAAAGGAAGCAAATCAAATTTTCAAAGAAGTTAAAGATGAATTTAGAAGCAAGAAATGGATGAATAAGCTAATGATTAGGGACATTGATGAAGTGGTCAAAGAAACAGAATAAATTTTGAAGACAGCCCTAGACAAGAATAAGTTTTATGTGGTCACTGAAGAACCTGTTAATGATAAAGAGTTGAAGAAAAATGAGCAACAAGCTGAGGTAGATGATTTCTTTGTTTCGAAAGAGGAAATATTAAATAAAGGATATGAAGAGATGGTGAAGGAAGATAATGTTGATGGTACAAAAGTTACCCAAATTCCTCTGCACCAATCTGGTAAAGAAAATATAGAGATGAATAAGGAGATAGATGCTCCTACTAAAGGTGATTCTGAAAAGAATAAAGAGAAAAAAGAAGAAGAAGTTAAGGAAAAGAAAGATCAAGAAGAAGAAACTGATGGTGGAATTGATTCCTCCATTCCAGATTTTGAGGAATTTGATAATGTTGCTACTGAGGATTCACAAAATCCTATAGATAATAATGCAGAAGACATTGTTGATGATGCAGAGAGAGCAGAAGTAGAGAAAAAGAATGAAAATAATAAGCAAAGACAATGTGGTTGACTCTAGAAAGGGAGAATATGTAGGCCCTAATGAGCATAAAACTGAAACATCATATTGGGAAAGAGACACTGTAGAAGCAGTGAAAGAAATTTTGGAGAAAGATAAACAAGTTGTAGAAGATCTGGATATAATACAAGGTCCAATCAATTTTGATACTCTATCACTAGTACAAAAGATGAAGTTGGCCTCTTTTGCACAAGCTAAGGCCAGAGAGGAAATCTTGAAGTTCCATATAGAAGACAATGAGTTGCTTGGTCTTGTAACTGGCATTTTGGAGAAAATCATGCCTACATTTCAGAAGGATTCATCAGCATCCCCCTCCGATCAGTTGAAGAGTCTGATAAATTTTGTAAGTACTCACTTTGACTCTTTTGAGAAGTCAGCAGAAGTTAGTCTAGAATGAATTTAATGATGAAAGATTTAGTGAACTGAAAAGAATAACTAACAATGACATAATTATGATGGATACTAGTGTAAAGAGTATTCAAAATGCCCCCACTGAAGGAGGAGATGTGTACAAATTTTGTTTATCTTGGCCAAAAGTTGTAGAGGATATTGAGAAGAAAATAAAGGAGTCTGAGAAAAAATTATCAAATGTATCTCAATCCTTTAATTCTTTGATAGTATCTGTGGCAAGTCAAGAATGTCAACTAATTAGCTTGATTGATGAAATAAAGAAATTGGTGAAAGAAAAGGAAAACATTGTGGCAAGGATGTGTGAACTCTGGGGACTGATTTTCTCTAAGTCAGAAACAATGTTCAATGCATTGACAGAAGCTCAAGTTGCTGCCCTGAAAATTGATCCCACCGATCTATAGAAGGTGGAGTCACAGGCATTTTACTCAGTGGTCACTTTTCAATTTTAGGTAGCTTGAAGAAAAGTTGGGACAGTGAATGGGCATTGTTGAAAAAAAAATTTGGTGATGCGTTTAAGTTCATGTAGACAAGACATAAGGATTGTTTGTATATATGCGCCCATGTACATAGAGTTTTTGCATGAATTTTGGTATACAGATCTCAGCCTTTGCCATTGATGTCAAAGGGGGAGTGGAAAACAGTGAAAAATGAGGAATTCACCTAAGGGGGAGCATTGGAAATCACAAATGTACATAGTAAAGGGGAGCTATTCTAACACTTAGTCATTTTTCACTAAGTGTTGCCATCAATGCCCAAGGGGAAGATTGTTGGCAAGAGACACTGCTAGGCATGTTAGGTGTTATCATTGATGGCAACTAAATCAATCTTGCACATTCACATTGTATCATTTGATCATACCAAAAGTCAGATTGCAGATTTGTCTAAGTCTGGATAGACAGGATTAGATCATATGACAGGGTTCAGCATCTTGGTCCACATTTCTCTACACGTAATCATATTGTGATGTAGATCTGAGGGAATGTTAAGGGATATTAGGGCTACCTAAATCCAAAGTTTTAGCCTCTGATGATGAAGGGATTGAAAGTTACAAGCATTTGCGTATCGGGTTTTGGTTAGACAATTTAGTCCAGTGAAGAATAGGCCGACCTGGTGTTTGATCCTTGTATAGACTAAGAGAACTGGTTGATTGAGCAATTTATGATATCTAGTGGTATTTCCTGACATGTGTGGTGACTTGAATACATAGGTTTTCATCTGCATTGATGTTTGTGCATGTATTCAGCCGACAGAATAGTGATCTTGAAAAAGTTTCTAAGCTTTCTTGAGGCTGACTGCAGTAGATGAAATTTCATGTTACGGATATATATAATCGATGGTTTCGAGCATTTTGATGTATGGATGTCTAAATATGAAGTGATAGATACAAAGTGTGGCAGAACCAAGTGCGAAGAAAGGAGATTTAAGCTCTAGATCATGGCAGAACAGTAAAATAGGGCAGTGAGAGATGAAGTGTGTGAAGTCAGTATATTAAGCCTAACTGGAACTATAATCTTGCATTGCTAGATGATATTCTTTAGATCAAGTATTTTAGTGAACTCTTGTAATTGATCTTGTAGGAATTGAGTCTCCTTTGAGTAGTGAGCTCTGGACAGTGCGCTTGAAGGCATGTGCCTTCCCATTTTGTAATACTTTTAACAGAGTATAAAATCTTATGGGTTAACCCCCACCATGGTTTTTCCTTTAACCAGGTTTCCACGTAAAAATCCTGGTGTTCATGTGTGATGATCTTGTTGTTGTGGTTCTTAAGTTCATGCTTCTTTCTTTTGAATGTATGTGGTAAATTGATAAAGGAACATAATAATAAGTTTTGCATAACACTGATTCACCCCCCCTCTCAGTGTTCCTTAATTTCAACAAGGGTGAGCCCAAATTTGAAACCAGAATAAATTTCCAACTCTTTTGCTCATGAATCCAAAGCCTTGAAATCCAAAACTTCTCCAAACTCAAGCCAAAATCACTTCTTCACAATTTCTCTATTCTAAAAAAGAATCCATGCATAGCAAAAGTGAAAGACTCTTCCCAAAAATTTCCCAAAAAGAAAGCACTTTCTTTCTTTTTTTCAAAAAAAAACTCTTCTTTTCCCAAAATTAAAACAAGGAGATAAAATCCTCTCATAAAAATAAAATATTAAAAATATTAATTTTGAAATATTTATCCACATCCCACAAGAGAGAAATAATTAAAAATGAAATAATTAATTAAATAAATTTCTCCCCAAAAATGCAATTAAATAAAATTAATAAAAATAATAAAATACCACAACCACACACAAAAATTAAAATACAAATCAAATAATAATATTACATCACATATTAGCCTTAACCCCTTCCATGGGTTAGGCTAGGATTAACTAGTTTGATATAGGGTTTATGGAGTCTCTGAAACCACTTAATGAATCTTGGCCACCCACCTGCACACTTAAATTCAAATATCAGTTTGTCATGATAATAATAGCTAAAGCAACTTAATGCATAACCAAAAATCATTTAAATAATGCATTTTCATCCATGCTCACATTCTCACATAATTTAAAAATAATTTAGTTAATCACTAACATATAAGTATCAATTTTCTTTTCAAAATTTATTTCTCACATAATATAAGTCTAAAAAATCATCTACTCAATTTAATCAAATCATAAAGTCCATCCATATAATCTATAAAGTATAATCATAGTAAATGTCCAAATTATCATCTATCATAAAGTCTAAAGCAATAACATAAATGTCTATCCAAATCAAATAAATAATCCAACAACATAGTCAAATAGTCTAAGTCATAATATCTAAAGCAATAGAAAAAGATGGGCCTCACATCCTCCCCCTCTTGTATTAGGCTTCCTTCTGGAAGCCCTCCAAGAGGTGAGGGTACAAGGACCTCATCTGAGTAGTCTCCTCCCAAGTAGCAGTGGCCTCATCTAGGTGGTCCCTTTGGACCTTGACTTGGTCTAGCATTTGCCCTCGCAGGGCCAAAGTTTGACGATCCAATATGTGAAAGGGCTCCAATGATATTTATCCATCCTACATGACTTGAAGGCCATCCCAATCCAAAACATGAGAAAGATCTGACATATATGTTCTAAGAACTGAAACAGGAAATGCATCATGAATGCAAGACAGGTTGGGTGGCAAAGCTAAATGGTAAGCAACAAGGCCAATCCTCTCAATGATCTCAAAAGGTTCGACAAATCTGGGTGCTAACTTAGAACCCTTTCCATAACGTATAGAGCTCTTGTGTGGCTGAACTCTCAAAAAAACTTTATCCCTGACCTCAAAGGTCCTGTCTACTCTCTTAGCATCTGCAAAATGCTTCTACCTATCTTGTGCTATCTACAACTACTGTTGAATTTGAGTCACATGTTTCTCCATTTCCTGTACTAAGTCAAGACCCACTACAACTCTGTCCTCTAACCTATCACAACTCAAAGGTATTCTGCAAGGCCTACCATATAGGGCCTCAAAAGGGGCCATGCCCAAGGAGCTATGATGACCATTGTTATATGCAAACTCTACTAAATATAGATAGTCATCCCACTTGGACTATTAGTCCATCACATACATCCTTAGCATATCCTCTAAGACCTAATTAACCCTCTATGTCTGCCCATCTATCTCAGGGTGATAAACAGTGCTAAAATTAATCTGTGTACCTAGAGCATGTTGTAAAGCTCTCCAAAATGATGAAGTGAACACTGGATCCCTATCAGAAATAGTTTTCCAAGGAATATCATGCAATCTAACAATGTCATTTAGTAATACTCTCTCCACTGAAGTTGCATTATAGGATGATCTCATCAGTGAAAAGTGTGCTACCTTAGTCAATTTGTCAATAGTAACCATGATTACATCATGCCTACAACAATACATCGAGAGGCTAACAATGAAATCAATAGATATTACATCCCACTTCCATTCCATAATAGAGTGAGGATATAACATCCCTGCAAGGTGCTCGTGTTTGGCCTTAACCCTCTGACATTCAAAGCATCGAGCTACAAAATTAGCTATGTCCTTTTGCATTCCAGCCCAAAATACAATTTCTGAAGAAGATTGTGTGCATCTTTTTAACTCCTGGGTGAGCTGCATGGGGAGCTTTTGACCAAAGTACCTACGCAAACCATCTGTCTCTAGGGATTAACCCTCAAACTTGTCCTTTAAGGACCCATGTGTTCAAAGCTCTTGAACTACCTCATTGTACCATGGATCCTAAGGAAAAACATCTAAGATACATCCTCGCAAATCAGTTTGCAAGACCAAAGAGGACACTCCATGCTTCCTTCTACTCAAGGCATCTGCTACAACATTCTCCTTACCCTTAATGTACTGAACATCAAAATCATACTCGTAGAGGAACTCCATCCATTGCCATTGCCTCGCATTAAGATTTAGTTGAGTGAATATGTACTGTAGGCTTTGGTGGTCAAAGTGAAGTTAGAAACAGTGACCTAAAAGGAAGTGTCACCACCTCATCAAAGCATGAATGATAACTGCTAACTCCAAATCATGAGTTTGATAATTAAGCTCATGTAACTTCAACTTGTGAGACTCATATTCTATAACACGTCCTTCTTGCATAAGGACTGCACCCAAACCTTTAATAGAAGCATCAGTAAACACTACAAAGTCAGTTTTGGGGTCAGGTATAGCTAAAGTGAGAGCATTAGCGAGCTTCTCCTTCAAGAACTAAAAATCCCTTTCACACTGCTCTTTCCAAACAAACTTCTTCCCCTATTTATAGAAGGAAGTGATCGGATGTGCAACCCTCAAAACCCTCAACAAACCTTCTATAATACCTAGCCAACCCCATGAAACTCCTAACCTCAGTTACATTCGTTGGAGCAAGCCATTCTAAAATAGCCTTGATCTTAGCTAGATCAACTGTAATTCTGTCTCCTGAGATGATATGTCCTAAGTACTAAATCTCCTTTTGAAATAAATCACACTTTACTAGATTTGCCTACAACTGATTCTCCCTCAAGCACTGCAAAACCATTCTCGAGTGTTCTTCATGTTCTTCCTCTATGCCTAAATATATCAATATGTCATCAAGAAAGATAACCACAAACTTGTCTAGAAAGGTTCAAAATACCCCATTCATAAAGGTCATAAACACTACTGGGGTATTGGTTAGCCTGAAGGGGACTACCGTGAACTCATAATGGCAGTAACGGGTGTAGAAAGCTATCTTGTGTATATCTGCTTCTACAATTCTTAGCTAATGATAGCCTAATTTTAGATCAATCTTGGAGAACACCTTGGCTCCCTGAATCTGGTCAAACAAGTCGTCTATCCTAGGCAAAGGATAATGATTCTTTACTATAAGCTTGTTTAATTGCCTATAACCAATGCAAAGGTGAAGTGACCCATCATTCTTCTTGATGAACATAATAGGTGCATCCCAGGGTGAGACACTGGGGCATATATGGCCCTTCTCCAACAATTCCTCCAACTAGATTTGAGCTCCTGAAGCTCCTAAGTGGTCATTCAATAAGGAGCCCTAGAAATAGGTTGCGCTCCTGGCACTAGATCTATATGAAAGTCTATAACTCACTTAGGTGATATTCCTGAAAGCTCTAATGGAAACACATCCACAATCTCTTGCAAGATGGGATGATCATCTAAAGTGGTACCTGGTTCTTCTTATGATCTGTCACTAATGGATATGGCAAAAAGCTAGCAACCTTTGCGCATACTACACTTGAGTTTCTTTACAAAAATCATTCTTAATGACACCGGCCTCTAAACCCCCAAAATCCTTACTAGATTACCCTCACTATCAAGACACTCAATCACCTTGCTTCAACAATGTAACTTAGCATTACGTGCATTGAGCCAGTCCATGCCTAGAACAACATTAAATGATCCTAATGGAAGGACTCAAAGATCCACCATAGTAGTGAAATCCCCAAGCTCTAGATGACAACCCTAAACCAAAGATTTAACCGACATCTTGACCCCTATGGCCAATTCTACATCCTAGTTGACTTGTTGCCTAGTTGCCACCAACCTACATTGCTTCACTATAGGAGGGGATATGAATGAATCCGTAGCCCCAGAATCAAAAAATATAGATACTGAAATGTTACCAATTTTACCTTGAGTTTCAATTACCATAGTCTGATGCTCTACTTGGCGGTTATCAACTGCAACAAATACTCTATCAGACTTACCCATATTTCCAAATATAGGCTCTGAAAAAGCTGGCTACTAACCTCCTGCTGAGGAGAAATTATGAGGACAATCTCATGCAATATGTCTTATGCCACCACAAGTATAGCAAGGACCTATAGTAGGTACCTAAGACTATTGCTGAAATAGTGGTCTACTCAAACTGACCTGACTACCCCTGAAGTTCTACTGAGTACGGGTTGGTCCTGCATTCTAGGTCTGAGGCCTCTAGTCCCTACACTAAGGCTGAGGCTGCCATGTCCTAGATTGTGCCCCTTGATTGTTCCTAGGTTTATGTCCCTGATTCTATTGTTTTTGTTGTTGCTGATGATGAGGGGGTCTAGGTGGCAAGGCATTATTTTTTAATCCACCTCCCTAAGGTGTAGGTGACCTAGAAAAGTTTTTGTTCTGCTGGTTTTGCTCATGGTTACCCTAGTTTCTAGGAAGGATTTCTTCTGTAATAATAGCCTTTTCTACAGATTCCTAAATATTCTTAGGTTCTGCTAGGCATACTACTCCCTCTATGCCATGATTACTTTCCTTGAGATTACTTTCATAGAATTTGAGCTTGAAGCAACCCTCAAGCTTCAGAAGCTAGGACTCTACCTCTATGCCCTTAGAAATACCAGAAAAATGTAAGCGTTGTAGGTGAAGGAATTCTCTAATCTGTCTATTTGTATCAAAAGGTGCCCCAGGTGGCACAAAGTTCTCACGCTGACTGACATGTGAAGGGACATGGTGTCACAAGTCTACTACCCCTTCCTCATGATGTTATTCTCTATTAACGGTGGGACTCCTACTGTGCTCTCGATGAGCTGAAGCATGCTCCTCAGAATGAGGATGAGATGGATTCTCTGGTGGTGGTGGAGCTGGCGGTGGTAGCCTAGTCTATACTACATCCACTAACTATTGTAACACTTGTAAAATATAAGGACCTTGATCCCCAAGTACTTCCTAATGAATGGACTGAGACTGAGCATCTAAATCAGTGTGTCTACATTTGGGAGACATCCTGATGAACCAAACAATTACAAAGTTTTAGTTTTACAAGTTTAATTTTCTCCAGAGTTCCCAAAGTGTGTAAACCTGGCTCTGATACCAAATGTCATGCCCATGACAAGCCCTCCTGTATGTCATCATACAAGAGGGCTAAAAAGATGGATTTTTTTTTTTTGAAATTTTAAAAGTGCAAATGTTAACTTGCAATGCCAAGGTTACCTATAGTCTTGCTGATGTCAACAATTCCCAAAGGTTAAGTTGATGATTTCTCCCATTTGTAAAAGTCCTATTGCACCAAGGGTAAGGTTTAGATTAATAAAATGGTTTGATAAGTTTCACTATACTAAATTGTTCATTGTGATAATGTCATTGTTACAATTAATATGTAAAGTTCCTCTATTCAATAGATTTAATTAGAACAAATGAACTATCATTTAAATAATTACACTTATAAAATTAATTTCCTCTTTTCAAATTTAAATCAAACTAACTTGATTAAATATTTCATTTACTCCCAATTTAACTAATAAATTTAAATTTCTATTTTCAATTGAATACAATAATATAAATAAAATTTACAAAGCTTTCCAAAATAAATAAAACAAATATTTTCACAATCTATATAAAACAAATTTAAATCTTAACATCAACTAGCTTTTTTCCTTCTAAAACAATTCTTTTTCCTTTTAACCTATTCTAAACAAAACTGACTTTTCTTTTCATTCTTTAAAGCAATAAAATCTACTATTATCTTATATTCTAAACTAATTTTAGTTTATTTTTTTAATCCAAGAAGAAAATCTATTAATTTATAAAATTATAATTATAATAAAAACAAAAACCATATATTTTTTTGTTTATATAAATACTGATTTTAACTTTCCATTTTTGCGAGATATATGACTAACTTATGTGTATATGACTACAAGGAAAAATACATTATACAATGACTAATAAACTTGACCCAGATTAAACAAGTTTCACTATATATATATATATATATATATATATATATATATATATATATATATATATATATATATAATCTTTATGCAGCGACAATGAATAACTAATATAGAGAGTGGTATTCACATATGAAACAAGCGACATTGAAAAATAACAGTGATAAATTATGTATATAGCAGGTTCTAAGGAATAAATAGTAGTGAATTTAAACTACCAAAGAAACAATATATTGCAGTATTAGATAACAATGACAAGGTTGTTTTGAATTTTAAGAAAGTTTAAGGAACAAGCTTTAAATAGGTGGCAGCCTTCATGGGAGAGCCTGCAGCCTCCCATGGACCATCGTGGGGAAGCTCACCCCCCACAGACCAGCCTGTGGGAGGCTGTAGGTCCTCCCATGGCCTACCATAAGGTCGTCTATGCCAATAAAACAAACTATGTACCATCAACAAAAACTTTAAACTGAAACTTATTTCCTAATTAAAATTTCATTCTACAATTCATTTTCTGATTAATACAGTTGTTTGTTTTCTATTATGTAAACATAGTAAAATATATACATGAATTATATATACATATATACATAGCTAAAAGGGAATAACAACTCAGAAAGATAAGCTCCATTTATATACACAGCAACGATAATTTAGAAACAGTATAATTAAACATTTGTTTTGAAAAAAAAACATCTATTCTCACCACCAAAGGAATAAACACCCATAAAAAAATGGTAGATATTTATTCTCAAATACATCCAAATGAATCTCTATGATTTTTTTTTCAAATCTACTAAAAGAATCCCATACAAATTTTATAATCACAATGGAATAACAATTTCCAGGTTTACAAAACAAACCTCCTATCAATACTTACACAATAGAAAACAAATTTCTCAAACGCTTTATACACAATTAAGAATTCCATCAGGAATATTTCCCAAGGCACTTTTGCCAACTTTCACAAACACAAATATGGTTTTCTTGCAAACTCATGGAAACTTGTCCCAACTTCAACTTTTTCAATGCATCCTTTTAACCTGCACACATACAAAAGCCAAAATAGGTAGTCAAGTCCTACTCTCCACCCTACCTTAGAGATTGCATAAGCACATCCCACACCTGAGTAGGAGAACTCCATAAACTAGTTTCACATAAACATGCATCAATTCACAAATACATAAAATCCAAATAGAAACAAAATCAACAACTTTTCCCACAGAATGACTCACGAACAAGGATCCTTCTTGGATCCAAAATAGGAGGAGAGAGGGGATAATCCTCCCTCTTGGGGAAAAACCAAATCATAATCAAAATCACCACATATTACCATATGAAACTCCATACATCATAAATCACCAACTCTCCATAAAATACAAAACACTCATATCTCATCACATATCCATACTTCCATACACAACCATAACAACAAATTCTTATCTCATCACATAACAAAAAAAATTCATCTCATCACATACCCCATACTTCCAAAATACCATCAAATCACATACTTATAAAAAACATCATTTTCACTATCTGAATCATTGAACCAAGTTTCCCAAAGAGAGGCTTCACACCTCTCTCTACCCCAACACTTGGGAGGCTCTCATCAAACTATAGAGCCGCTCGCATACAACCCAAACCCACAAAATTTACAAATCAACAAGTAACCCAAAAAACTCATTCAAGAACCATTTCACCAACAATCACAAATTTTTCACAAAGATTCAATTTACAAGAAAACTCCAAAATAATACCTCAACTCCCCAAGTTAGGGTGAGCCCAAATTTGAAACTATAATAAATTTCCAACTCTTTTGCTCGTGAATCCAAAGCCTTGAAATCCAAAACTTCTCCAAACTCAAGCCAAAATCACTTCTTTCTTCACAATTTCTCCATTCTAAAAAAAACCATGCATAGCAAAAATGAAAGACTCTTCCCAAAAATTTCCCATAAATAAAACTCAAAGCTTCAAAAAAGAAAGAAAACCAAAAAGAAAGCACTTTCTTTCTTTTTTTCAAAAAAAACTCTTCTTTTTCCAAAATTAAAACAAGGAGATAAAATCCTCTCATAAAAATAAAATATTAAAAGTATTAATTTTGAAATATTTATCCACATCCCACAAGAGAAATAATTAAAAATGAAATAATTAATTAGATAACTTTCTCCCCAAAAATGTAATTAATTAAATTAATAAAAATAATAAAATACCACAACCACACACAAAAATTAAAATACAAATCAAACAATAATATTACATCACATATTAGCCTTAACCCCTTCCACGGGTTAGGCTAGGCTTAACATGTTTGACATAGGGTTTACGGAGTCTCTGAAACCACTTACGGAATCTTGGCCACCCACTTGCACACTTAAATTCAAATATCAGTTTGTCGTGATAATAATAGCTGAAGCAATTTAATGCATAACCAAAAATCATTTAAATAATCCATTTTCATTCATGCTCACATTCTCACATAATGTAAAAATAATTTATTTAATCACTAACATATAAGTATCAATTTTCTTTTCACACTTTCTTTCTCACATAATATAAGTCTAAAAAATCATCTACTCAATTTAATCAAATCATAAAGTCCATCCATATAATCCATAAAGTATAATCATAATAAATGTCTAAAGTATCATCTATAATAAATTATAAAGCAATAGCATAAATGTCTATCCAAATCAAATAAATAATCCAACAACATAGTCAAACAGTCTAAGTCATAATATCTAAAGCAATAGAAAAAGATTGGCCTCACATGGGGTCTGGGCCATCTATAGCTATCTTGGGCATCTCATCTAAAGGTTGAGCAGTAATTCTCAAGATAGATTGAATAAATGAAGTAAAAGATCTCACCTACGCTTGTAATTTGATGTTCTCTTGTTGCTCATTCATAATTCTTTCTGATAAAGTGCTCACAGAGAACTTAGCATGATAGCTTTCACCTTCAACAGTGGAAGGTCCCATATCAACTTGGCTCATATTAAAGTCAACTTCAGTGACTTTGTCTTCATTTATATCACCTACAGGATCTACAATTTCTAGAATATGATGTCCTATAGAGGGATCTACCACCATTCTAGACATCCTATTATCCCTCTTGGGCTTAGGTGTATCCTGTAACAACTTAGCCATAATGTCTATGTTTGTATCTATCATGGGAGCATATCTCTTCTTCTTTTTGATAACTTTATTTAACTAGGAGGGACAGGGGGAAGTAGAAACACTAGCATTGACATTAGTATTCAAAACAATGCTAGCCGAATGCATGGGAGGGGTAATATGTTGTAGACAATCACTCAAACTAGAAGAAATAGGATTACCAAACAATGACTGAAAAACATTATCTTCATCAATTTGATTAAAAATTAAAGAATTGTTATCAAATACCAACTGGTAGAAGGAGGCACATGGTCTGCTTGCAACTGTCATGAAGCATCCAATCTCTTTCTTATTTCAATTCTCACAGGCATAGGTTGGCCATCTTGCTCACATGTAGTCTTCAAGCTTCTACTATCTTTAGGTTACTCTCCATCTCCACCTGATTGTGAGTCAAATCTATGAAGAGTTGTATCCAAACTCGTTGTACTTATAGGAGTGTGAGACTCCTGAGATTTCCTCTATTCTCTTGTAGCAGATTCTTTTGGTGTTGAAGAGCCAGCATGCTCTATAAATTTCTTATTAAGCCATTTCTTAGTTCTTCTTAACACATGAAAAGAACAAATCATAATATCTGTGACTTCCTTCTCTGACCAACATACCCAAGGCAAGGGTTGTGTAATAGCATTATGATAACCTTCATCCAAAACGTATGAGTTATCATCTGTAACTTTTGGAACTTGTAATGGAAAATCAAAAGGACAGACTTGATCAATTGTTAACCTCATCTAACTTCTTTGTTTCACTTCTTTTTCACCTAAGCAGTCTTCCTAGTAGTCCTCAAGATGAGGCTTATGGAGATACAAGCTACCTCCATGCATGTTTCTTGTCACAAAGTTTTTGTTATCAAAGGCTGGTCTCACAAGTAGCAAATGGAGATTATACTCAGCCAACAATTTCTCCACACTTCAGGCACTATCATTGCTCTTGCAAGAAAAGAAAGATAAAGACATAGGAAAACAATATCCTTTATTCTTCATAGCATGGTACCTTATATTTGCAGTCACCATTTGGCAGGAAACTTCCAAAAGCACCTGAAAATCTGAAGGATATCTTGGGAATTTTAACGAGGCATTTTCAAAACCCCCAATTCTTAAATAAGAAAAACAACCAAACTGAATATAAAAAATGCCAAAATTCATTACCAATGTGGTCGCTTTAGGGGAGATTCTCCTCTCTAAAGAACCTTCAATCTTCTTTGCAAAAAGCATAAGGAAAGCATCATTCATCCTATGGAAATCTCTCATTCTAATATCCTTTTATAGCTGCAGGAAATAACAATACACAGGCATGTCTGGAGTAAGAGACCCTTGGGTTATCAAACTAGACTAGACAACCTCTTTGCTGGCTAGAATGTACACCAAAAGAGAGCACATATGAAAAGTCACCTTCTGTTGAAAGTCCACTAGTTGTTTGTGCATGTGTTCGCTTATCAATTTGGCCTAGTCTATGTGTTAAGACTCACTACAAATGAGCAAAATAAATTGGCACATGTCCAGTGTTCAAAAGAGTCAAATTCAACACTCCCAACGATACAATGTAATAGAGTAATCATATCAGATATTTCTTCTTTAAAGTGGCCTCTTTTTAAACTGGTAGGGAGTCTAGACTTCCCTTTCTTCTCAACCTTCAGCTAGCTTTTGGCAATATGATTTTGACACCAGGATTTCTTATCCTAGAAATACCCCCAGTCAATAGTGACAGACACATCAACAAAATTCTCATGGTCTATTAAATTTAGAGCATGTGACATGGCTTTTGATTCAATTTTTGTTATCACAGAGCCATCAAAGGCTCGTATCTCTTGCAAGTTAGGGTAGTAATTCTTCGCATATGCAACCATTAAGTCTGGACAAGGCACATCATGTGGGAAGCCTCCAACTCAGGCTAACCAACTGCTTACAATTTTCACCACAATGGAGGACCTAGTTTCTTTCTACATTCTCTCCTAGAAATCCTCTAAATCCACATGACTGAGGTCTATATCCCTTATATTTGATAAACCATTCTCAACACCAGAGAGAATTGGAGACCCCTGGAATTTATATTTCATTCTGACTTGCTTGAGAAACTGGAAAGTAAATAATTCTAAATAAGTTAAGGATACAAAAGAGGTCCATAGGACATTTGGGGAAAACTGGCTATCCAGACTCATAGAAGAAAAATTGTTCTTCCCAGACCAAATGAACTGCAATTACAAACTGTCACAGTAAGAGAGACGAGGAGAAAAGCCAATTATTCTGACATGTTTGTGAAGAGTTCTACGAATTCTCTATTAATGGTGACACTAGGAGCTCCTTCAACGTATTCTCCTTTTGATGTAAAATGAGGCTTTTCCTTACGAGGTGATGAATTTAACCAAGTCTCGTATCAAAGCTTATTAAATTCCACATAAATTTCATTTAATCTTAGCAATGAACCATACTTCAAAATTCATAAATGATCCCCTTTATTTCCCTTTAAAAAGTGTGTGAACACCTTTCCCAACATTCTAAATTTATGACAGATTGACAGGTGTCACCTCTTCATACACATCGATAGCTCAAAGGACGACACTTTAGTTGGGGCATCAGAGATTTTGAGAACCAATGAACCAACCAACCAAGAGTTTAGAAGTTCAAAGAACTTTTGACTCTCTGACTATGAAGGATTTTATTTTAATAAAACAAGACAAGATAGTTAGACAAGTCTTAAGACATTTTCTTTTCAAGGATTCAGGGAATCGAGAGGCCCAGGAACTTTTGAACTTGTCGATTGTGGTACAAAAAGGCATGGGATCACCAACTATACATAGAAATGACTACGTAAGGGGCTACGACTTATAAGAAAGGCACAAATAATAAAGAATAAGGGTGGAACAATGACTTAACATATGAATGACTTAGAAAGAATTTGAAAATGGGGTAACATAATGTAAGATAATTAAGGGAAGTTTTTCTCTAAGGAGTTTTAGGCATTTTGGAAGAATACTAGTATTGTTGGGTAAAGTACAACACCCTACACACCACAACTAAATGGAGTGAGTAAAAGGTTAAACAAAACCTTGTTAGATTGAGCCAGAAGCCTACTAAGTAGTGCTTCTCTAGGATGGGAGTTTTGGGCTAAGGTGATTAAGATTGCTTGTCATTTGAAATACAAGTCTTCCACTTCCATGCTTGAAGAGAAGACACCATATGAAATGTGGACAAATAGAATCTCGTTGTAACACAACTAAGATTATTTTCCTATGAGGCATGTGTTTATCTAACAAAGGAAAAATGATCTAAGTTTGACTTTAGGACTAAAAAGTGCATTTTCATTAGTTATGGTGAGAATATCAAATGCTACAAGCTTTGGGATCTAGTGACACTAAAGGTTCTCTATTAAAGGGATTCCATATTTAAGGAACTTAGAGTTTTATCTAGGGGGAATAATAAAATATAAAGGAGATAAGATGCAATTTGAACACAAATTAGAGTAGCAAGATGTATTTAAAAATGAACAAACAAGTGGACATGACAATCTAGGTAGAGAGGATGTAGGCACATCTGGTGCAAATTCTAAAAAAGAATAGGATGTAGATACATCAAGTTTTCCATCAATATCTATGAGAAGGTCTACAATGTAGTTAAACTCACGTAGCAGTTATAGTCCATTTGATTTTTTATGTGTTTACGATCTAACTTGTATTGATGATGAACTAAAAATTTTAGAATCTCTCTCTTTTAAGGTTAGCAAATCCTACAGATATACCATGAAAGAGGAGATGATGACATTGCAATAGTATAAGACTTGGGACTTATTTGATCTTCTTGATAAAAGGAAGTCCATTGGTTACAAGTGGATGTTTAAGAAGAAGTTCATTTAATTAGATGAATCATTTGAGATGTTTAAGGCACAAAAGGTGGCAAAAAGGTATTTCTAGGTAGAGGGAATAGACTTTGGTGATATCTTTTCTCTTGTAGGATGTTGTTATCCATAGCTATAACATTTGATTTTTATATAGAGAAGATGGATGACAAGTGTTGGTGCATTGTTTTATTTTTACATTTATTGTATTTACTATATTGCATTATATGCACCTAAAATAGGATAAGCTTGATTAGGTAGGTATCTACTTGGGTAGGTTGTACTTACATGATGTGACTTATACTTTAATAGTTTGGTGAAGATTTTGTGCACATAGGTGATTACATCTCCTATTATCCCATATTGGTTGTGCATTGACATGTCTTGGTGGTGTATCCTATTTACCCACTTGTAGCTCATTGTTGATCATCTCCCTTGTATATCTTTTGCATATCACATCCTTGAATATAAGAGAATTATCCTGTCATTTTGGTCTTCTTATTTCTTTTTGCTTTCTTTTTATCTTTCTTGATCTTGGGTGGCTATCTCTATAGATGAATCCTAAATGGTATCAGACCATTAGAGTGTCCAGGTCTAGACTTTTAGAAGATCTAGGAGTGGAGATTTTATTTTTTGTCAAAAGCTAAGTATACTCTTCTCTTGCATTAGATGGTGACTTGGAGACTTAGAAAATATTGAGAGAGACATTAGATTTAAACGGGGTTCCTTTTGTGGCTTTATTTTTCAAGTTTCTTCAGGAAATTCTTGGAGAAAATATAACTTCATCATTAAGTCCAAAGCATCTAGAAAAGTGGATTTTTCCTTTTGTTGCATCCAAACGAAACATAGGAGGCCAAACCTCTGAAGGTTTTCATGTTTGAGTTACTTGGGAGATTTTTTAGGTAGCTAATGTTTTGGATTAATTTAGGTTAGATATAACCTTTCCATTACATCGAAAAGGCATGAAAACCTATGGATCAACTATCAAATCATCTAAATCAAACAACTTGGCTCAGATCCCTCAAAATATTTTGTACAACCCCCATGATATGAATAATACCACAAAGATTATTCCCTATGTAGTGCTGGTGTGAGTAGATATATGTATATATAATATTGCATGATTTTCATAAGGGAAATATAAGTTATATTACAAAAATATTTATTTCACTATGGATTTTATTTTATCATAGATTTTAATATATTGTTGGGTACCCAACAAGGTAGTACCTATGTAGGAATATCAAGCCTTGTGTTTGCATCTTGTACCATCTGGTACTACTACTTAGTAGTGGTTATCGATGGATTTTATCCTGCCATTTGATGTCATCCAATGACTTAACACTTACAATGGTCTACAAAACTAGTGAAAATAACCACTTACTCCACCATCAGTATGTTAGATCTAGGGCACACAACTGAGAGGGGGGGTGAATCAGTTGTACAAAAACTTGTTTCTACTTCAAACACTTGATTCTTCTTTGTTACTTAATAGCATATCAATTAACCATTCATGAAAGCATGAAGCATAAACACGGAGCAGATAAACATCAACACATTAGACACCAAGATTTTGACATGAAAAACCTGGTCAAGGGAAAAACCACAGGGTGATTAACCCAAGGATTATTCTCTATTAGAAGAATAAGAAAAATAGATGGCACATGCCAATTAGGGCTCACTTCCTGAGCACACTACTCACAAGGAGGCACACTACCTACAAGAGACACACTGTCTACAAGATAACAAGTATTACAAACTTGAACTGGAGATTGACATCTTTACCATGTCTGGATCAGTTCCATTTAAGCTCGAGACACTTCTGCCTGCCTTTCATTCTTTCACTATACCACACTCATCCGCTTCATGACACACTTCAAAATGAATTCACAAACCTTTATTTATACAAGGCATCAACTTAGGAACAATCATCTAAGTCGGCAATCATCCACAAGAACATTTGCAATACGAATAACTCATCCGATTGGCCAGCCTGAACAAGAACATCTTCATCCAGAAGTATATCTCCAATTCTGGGCTCTAACACTGATGTGGATTGACAACACAACCTCAACATGATCCAAGAACCTTCACAGGCTTGCCTGAATGACCAGGTACATCCGCACTTCCTCTACCTATTAGAATCTCTTCTCTTCTTCATTCGGAACTTCAAGAACATAGTCTATCGCCACTGTCATACTAAAAAAGGTGCTTCCAGACCTCCAAACCATGAACAAATAGAGATGACACATCACAAGGGCATCCCAAACACTCCTTCCAATCTACAAATTAGGACAATGCACTTCTGGATCTCACCGGACCTTTTTGTAACACTCTATCACTCCGGAGCATCTCCCAGAACCGGTTCTACTTGATCGATCACAACTTCTTCATATCTTCATGCGGACCTCTGAAATCTTAACTGGATCATCTCAAGACTCATATCTAAAAACCCTTTAAACTACATCCTCTGATCTGCATCTTATCTTGGCCTTTTACCTTAAGATCATCACTGTTCTTCACTGTTCCTGATTGAGACTAATTTTCTCAATATCCTCAGCACACATCTCATCCAATCCTTCTCATTAAGCAATATGAGCATGTTGACATCAATGACAACACTGGTTATCCTCATACTTGCAACAATCTCCCCCTTTGTCATTGATGGCAACATATGATGTGAAAAACCATCAAGACAATAACTTCTCCTTTCTGTCACAGCTCCCCCTATCAGTAACAACTCTTCACATGTCTTCTCTTCCTTTACTGCTCCCCCTTTGATCATCAACCACTTGTTTTTCACATGTCTTCTCTCCCCCTTTGACATCAATGGCAAAGGGCTCATACTTGCAATTCTAACACATCAGAATCATACCAGTTGCTCCCCCTTAGTAGCAGCTTCCCATCATCAATCTGGATCACAAGATATGACTGTGATATCCATTGGACTGATGCACATCAGTGCATCCTAGTTCATCACCAGAGGGGCAATAACCCCTAACTTCTCCCTGAGATACTCAAAAGAGTCCTTGGGAAGAGGTTTAGTAAAACTATCTGCAATCTGATCCTTAGAGGGTACATACTCCAATCTAACTTCATCCTTGTTCACTTGTTCTCTTAGAAAGTGAAACTGGATAGATATGTGCTTGGTCTTAGAATGCAACACTAGATTCTTAGAAATATTTATTGCACTTGAATTATCACAGAAAATTGTGATAGGCTCCTCATATTCTACTTTAATGTCTCTTAGCATCTGCTTCATCCATAGGATTTGAGTGCAACTACCTGCTACTACAATGTATTCTGCTTCATTTGTAGACAGAGATATTGCCTCTTGTTTCTTGCTTAGCTAAGAAACCAATCTTTTTCCCAAAAAGAAAGCTCCACCACTGGTGCTCTTCCGGTCATCCACATCTCCTACCCAATCTACATCTATATATGCATGAAGAGAGAAATCATGATCTCTAGGGTACCATAGACCATACTCAACTATCCCCTTTAGATATCTAAAAATCCTCTTGATTGCCATAACATGAGATTCTCTAGGATCAGCTTGGAATCTAGCAACAAGACCAATAGCCTGCATAATATCTGGTCTAGTTTGAGTGAGATACAACAGTCCTCCAATCATTGACCTATATTTTGTCTGATCCACCTTGGGAGAGATATCATCTTTGCTCAACTTACATCCTGTAGCCATGGGAGTGTTCATAGGCTTTGAATCTTCCATTCCAAATTTCTTCAAAAATTCTTTCACATATTTAGTCTGAGAGATAAAGATTCCTTTCTCTGTTTGAGTAATTTGCAGACCCAAGAAGAAATTCATTTCTCCAAGCATTGACATTTCAAACTCACTTTTCATTTGATTTGAAAAAGTTTTACACATGCTATCTTTTCCTCCAAAGATGATATCATCAACAAATACTTCAACAATCAAAATGTTTTCATGATCAATTTTGAAATATAAGTTACTGTCAGCAGTACCTTTGTTGAATCCAATCTGCACAAGATGCTTATCTAACCTTTCATACCATGCTCTTGGTGCTTGCTTTAGACCATATAGTGCCTTCTTTAATTTGCAGACCATATCACCATGCTCAGATAACTGAAATCCATCTGGTTGTTCAATGTACACCTCTTCTTCTAAGTCACCATTCAAGAAAGTAGATTTGACATCCATCTGATATACTTTCAAATCTTTGAAGGCAGCAAATGCAAGAAATAGTCTAACTGCTTCAATTCTTGCAACCGGAGCAAAGGTTTCCTCAAAATCAATCCCTTCTATTTGAGCGTAGCCTTTGCAGACTAATTTGGCTTTATTTCTTATTACTTCACCAACTTCATTTAGTTTGTTCCGGAAGACCCATTTTGTTCCAATCACATTCTTGTTACTAGGTCTAGAAACAAGATCCCAAGTGTGATTTTTCTCAATTTGCATTAATTCTTCTTCCATTGCTTTTGTCCAATTTTCATCATTGCATGCTTCATTTATTGTCTTAGGTTCAATCTTTGAAATCAGACAACATTCATCTAAATTTTGAGCAACATTCCTTCTAGTTTGCACACATCTGCTTTTGTCACCTATGATCTGATCTTTAGAGTGGTTCAGTCTTACATACCTTGGAATCTTGGGAGTTTTTTGTACTTCTACTTCTTGATCATGCTCATTCAGACCTATCTCTTCTTCCTGATTTATCGGATCAGTCTGAATCTATCTTTCAGGAGAGGATGGAGCTCCTTGAACCAGAATATCATTCTGATCATCTTCATCATATTCATAAAATCTTGAGGGCTTCTCAATACCTTTATCAACCTTTACATTTGCACTTTCTATCATCTTTCTCAGTCTCTTATTGTAACACCAGTATGCTTTGCTTTGAGTGGAGTAACCCAAGAAAATTCCTTCATCACTTCTAGCATCAAACTTTCCTAGATCTTCATCTCTTTTAATGTAACATTTGCTACCAAATACTCTGAAATATCTCACAGTAGGAGTGATGCCAAACCAAAGTTCATAGGGAGTCTTACCAGTATTGCTTCTGATTTGAACTCGATTGAGAGTGTAGACTGCAGTGCTGACAACTTCTCTCCAAAACATCTGAGGAACATTTGCTTCCATCATCATTGTCCTGGATGCTTCCTGAATGGTCCAGTTTTTTCTCTCAACTACTCCATTCTATTGTGGAGTCCTAGGACCAGACAACTGTCTCTTTATACCATGCTTTTCACAAAAGTCTATGAACTCACCGGATGTGAATTCACCACCTCTATCAGACCTCAGACATTTCAGTTTCAATCCGGTTTGATTCTCTACCATAGCTTTGAAGATTTTGAACTTCTCAAAGGCTTCTGATTTCTCTTTTAGAAAGGTAACCCACATCATCCGGGAATGATCATCAATCAGTAACATGAAATATCTATCACCTTGCATACTCTTAATTCTTGTCAGACCACATAGATTAGTATGAACTAATTCCAATAATCTGGTAGAGGACTGACCCTTGCTTTTGAAAGAGACTCTGCTCTATTTACCTAGCTGACATTCTTTGCACAAACTATTTGTAGGTTTTGACAACTTTGGAAGATCTCTTACAGCCTGAGTATTGCTTATCTTGATTATGTTATCAAAATTTACATGACACATCCTTCTATGCCATAACCAACTCTGATCAACTTGAACAAACAAACAACTTTTATTAGAACCAACTAGATGGAAGATATTACCTTTTGTTTGAGTACTGGATGCAATCTCTATTCTGGAGCTTTTAAAGATCCAGCATCTTCCATTTTTGAATCAGAGATCATAACCTTTGTCTACCAACTATCCAACACTAAGAAGATTGTGTTTCAATCCTTCAACATACAGTACATTACCAGTTTTGCTCTTTCCATCAAAAGAAATAGTTCCCCTACCTCTGATTCTGCCAATAGAATTGTCACCAAACTTTACCATTCCTCCTTCATACCTTTCCAAATCTAAGAACTTGTTCTTGTCACCTGTCATATGGTGAGAGCATCCACTGTCAATAACCCAATCATCCTTTTCTTCAACTTGGGCAGCCAATGCTCTTTCTACAACCTTATGATTGATAGCTTCAGAGGATATTGGTTCTTCTTACTTGATGGCAATAAACACCCATTCATTTCTGGATTTGTCTCCTATCTCTAATTCATCATCTGTTACTCCTTCATTATCATCTTCTTCATGAACATAATAACAATTCTTTTGGAACCTTTGTCTATTAGAGTTTGACCTTGTAGATCTTTCCAGACACCTTGAGGCAAAGTGACCAATCTTATTGCAGTTGAAGCATTTAAAAGGTAATTTTCCTTCATACTTACCAGATCCTCTTGGCAGTCTTTTTGCAATGAGGGCTTCAAGTTGAGTTGTTTCTGCTTCTTCCTCTTCCATGTCTTTCCTTGCTTGATCATACCATGACAGCTTCTTTCAAGAGTTTTCTCCCGGATCAAATCTTTGTTTGCCTTTCACATAGGTACTGGATTTGAAAGCAAATTCAATCTTGGGAGGATCATCTCCAAACTTAGTCATTTCAAATGCAACTAGTTTTCCAGCTAATTGCTCTCTAGTAATAGTTGTATGGGCTCTGAATTCATCAATGGCAGCAACCTTGATCTTGTATGCAACAGGAAGGGATCTGAGAATTTTGCAAACAATCTCATTTTCATCCAGAACTCCACCAGCATTCCTAATTCCACACACCAGCTCATTTACTCTTGGCATAAAGGTAGTGATATTTTCATCATCTCTCATCTTCAATCTTTCAAATTTCCCTTTGAGAGTTTGTAACCTTTCACTCTTAACAAACTCATCTCCTTTGTGCAGAAGTTCCAATTTAATCCAGATCTCATAGGTAGTTGGTAGGTCAATAACATTTGAGAGCTCTAAGTTAGTTAATGTACTTAGAAGAGCTTCTTTTGTCCGCAGATTGTTTTCAGCATCTGTGATTTCATTCAGAGTTGTCGAACCACCCTGTGGAGGTACATATGCCTTTGTGACCATGGACAAGTATGCTTTTCCCATACACTCCAAGTGGCATTTGATGCGACCTTTCGAGAGAGAGAAGTTGGTTCCATCAAACTTCGGACTATCCTTCTTGTATGATGACATCCTGGATCTCCTCAAGTAGTTAAGCTCCTTTTAGAGGAACTTGGCTCTGATACCAATTATTAGATCTAGGGCACACAACTGAGAGGGGGGGTGAACAAGTTGTACAAAAACTTGCTTCTACTTCAAACACTTGATTCTTCTTTGTTACTTAATAGCATATCAATTAACCATTCATGAAAGCATGAAGCATAAACATGGAGTAGATAAACATCAACACATTAGACACCAATATTTTGATGTGGAAAACCCAGTCAAGGGAAAAACCACGGGGTGATTAACCCAATGATTATTCTCTGTTAGAAGAATAAGAAAAATAGATGGCACATACAAGGAGGCACACTACCTACAAGAGACACACTGTCTACAAGATAACAAGTATTACAAACTTGAACTAGAGATTGACATCTTTACCATGTCTGGATCAGTTCCATTTAAGCCCGAGACACTTCTGCTCTGCCTTTCACTCTTTCGCTATACCACACTCATCCGCTTCATGACACACTTCGAAATGAATTCACAAACCTTTATTTATACAAGGCATCGACTTAGGAACAATCATCTAAGTTGGCAATCATCCACAAGAACATTTGCAATATGAATAACTCATCCGGTCGGCCAGCCTGAATAAGAACATCTTCATCCAGAAGTATATCTCCAATTCTGGGCTCTAACACTGATGCGGACCGACAACACAACCTCAACATGATCCAAGAACCTTCACAGGCTTGCCTGAATGACCAGGTACATCTGCACTTCCTCTACCTATTAGAATCTCTTCTCTTCTTCATCTGGAACTTCAAGAACACAGTCTATCACCACTGTCATACTGAAAAAGGTACTTTCAGACCTCCAAACCATGAACAAATAGAGATGACACATCACAAGGGCATCCTAAACACTCCTTCCAATCCGTAGATTAGGACAATGCACTTCTGGATCTCACCAGACCTTTTTGTAACACTCTGTCACTCTGGAGCATCTCCTAAAACTGGTTCTACTTGATCGATCACAACTTCTTCATATCTTCATACGGACCTCTGAAATCTTAACTGGATCATCTCAAGACTCATATCTAAAAACCCTTTAAACTGCATCCTCTGATCTGCATCTTATCTTGGCCTTTTACCTTAAGATCATCACTGTTCTTCATTGTTCCTGATTGAGACTAATTTTCTCAATATCCTCAGCACATAGCTCATCCAATCCTTCTCATTAAGCAATCTGAGTATGTTGACATCAATGACAACACTGGTTATCCTCATATTTGTAACACAGTAATCCTCATACTCGTGCCACCACAATTCTAACCCCCTTGGCCCACAAAACCACCTTTTCCCTTTGATATGTAGCTTCTCAAATCAAGAGAGTAGTTTTTAAATGTAGAGGGCAACTTTCATAAAATAAATGATAATTTCGACATACTAATAGAATATTCCATCTAAAGAGGATATTCTATCATTGGCATTAGATGACATCATGTTGATATTAGCATCCTATCCTCCCAACCTACCCCTACTCCATTTTCATTATGATTTTTGCAGTCCAACCTTTCTAGGCTTATTCTCAGTCATATGGGCTCCTTTTTTCTAGTAATTTTTTATTTGGGCTAATTTTTTGAGAGCTTGACAATGGTGCAGATGGTTCACAATTATAGTATCACATAGTAAATCAAACAAAGTATACATTGCACAAGAAACTCAAACAAAGTATAGTAGCACATAAGAAATTACTATATAAAGTTCACAAATCCTTAACCACTAACCATAATACATTTTATTCATAAAGGAGAAATCACACTATCAAAAGGCATTCTTAACATAAAACCACAAAAGATTTCATCACCCAAGTACACTTGCACTAACATGGAATTACACATAAGTCATCAAAACTCAGCTAAAATCCACACATGGAAACATACAAGAAATGTTACACATATGGTTCTTACAGTTGTGATTGATGTCAACACTATCACTATGTTCTCATTGATGTCAACATTAACATGGTGGTGTGATGGTGTTCATGGTTGGATATCATGTAATATCTAGCAAGAGAAGAAGACTAAGAGAAGAAGATATGGTGAGAAGAAGAACATGAGAAGAAGATACAGTTCATGGTTGGATGTCATGTCCCATTCAACAAGAGAAGATAATACAGTTCATGGTTGATTGTCATGTCCCATCCAGCAAGAAAAGAGAGAAGATAGTTCATATTAAGATGGGAATTAGAAGCACAAAGATGATCAAATGTGTTTTTGATGCTACTGATGGTCTATAGTATGCATATTCCAAGTTCCATGATGATTGCATTACCGAAAGAGTGTTTTGTTGTTGATTGTTTGAAGACAGTGTCAACTCTGTGAAGATATTCTGTATAGGACAATGGAATGCTCTGCATTCCTCTACATTTGTAGATATATCCATGTGGTTTTGGAATTGTGTTCAAGATGCAATGAAGGATGAAGGCCTATTGGAATGCTTCACATTCCTTTGCAAATTAATGATTTCCTTTATGGTTTTGAGGAAGTGTTTATGGATTTGTATTACATGCTTCCTTGCAGTTTCAAGGCTCTTGTTGGTCTGTAGCTCAGTTTTTTAAATGACAATATGTTGCAGTATGTTTCAGATGACAAATTGTTCCCATAGTTCATGATTGAAGATGTGTGGCATAATTCTTTGATGTGTGGTGGCAAAGGAGTGTTTGGGGATGTTGTATGAGTCGTGTGGACTCAGCTGGAAAAGTTTCATGAAGATCTTTCTTGTTTCCAGTACCGTACAAGGTTTTCAAGTTGATATGGCCATTATACTTCAAGTCTTCATATGTTTTGCTTAAAGTTGTCCTATTTTCAAATGAGCAGAGTGTATGGATGTAATTCATTGGTGTTTGAATGAAAAGTTTGCAAGCAGATAAAAAGTACAACAAATGTATTGTTGATGTGCGACTGAAGGAGAAAGAGTAGAAGTTGTTGATGTTGTCCTGATTCATCTTGAAGACATATTTGTGATAGTGATCAAGTATAAAGTGTGCCTAATTGATCAGATCATCAGAAGAAAGTGTGAAGATGCAGAAGTGCAATCATCAAAAGTATAAGTTTCAATGTCATTTTTCAGACAATAGAAAGACTGGCATACTGTAATCTTTTGTAAGTGTGTTCTCATTTCAGGGAGTAGTAGCTTCCTTGGGAGTGACCATAAAATAAAGTCATCAAGGAGTAGAAGTTTCCTTGGGAGTTACCCAAAATAAAGTTACTTAGGGAGTAGTAGCTTCCTTGGGTTATAGCCCCTAAAACAAAGTTATTATTTGAGCTTCATATATTGTGAGTTAATCCTCATCGTGGTTTTTCCCTTCTAGGGTTTTCCACATCTATCTTGTGTTATGTATTTATGTGCATTGTGTTAATCTTTCATGTTCATGGTTATGTTGTTTTGATCTACTCTAGATAAGTTAAAATTGTTAAAAGTGAAAATTGCTTAGACACTGATTCACCCCCCTCTCAGTATCTTGGTGTGTTCAACAATTGGTATCAGAGTCAAGTTCCTATGAGGGAAGATTAACCTCTTGAGGAAGGTCCGGGATGGCACAAAATGGATCCAACAACAAGATACCTAGATTTGATGGAACAAATTATGTTTTCTAGAAGCTAGAGATGGTAGCTTATATTAATTCTATAGGGTGTGGTGTTTGGGAATCTGTCAAGTTAGGTTACACTGTTCTTGCTACTATTCCTACAAATGTAGATGAAGTTAAAAAGTATGATAACAATGCCAAGGAGAAGTTTTCTATCATGAGTGGGTTAGCTAGTTTAAAACTTTCAAAGGTAATGAGTTCCAGTTCTTCTCAAGAAGTTTGGGATAAACTTAAAACCATTTATGAAGGAGATAAGAAAGTAAAGCAAGCCAAGATGTAGATCTTCAAGAGCAAATTTGAGAACCTAAAAATGTTAGAGGATGAAGATATTAATGGATACATGCTCCGGGTGAATGAAGTGGTCAATGGAAATAAAGGTCTTGGTGGAGAAGTGAAAGAAGATGAGGTTGTGAAAAAGGTTTTGAGATCTCTTCCAAAATCTTACAGTCATAAGGTACCATTGAGGAGACTGTAGACTTGGATACCCTTACTGCCTTTGAAATGAGAGAATTTGTCAATGATCCTCCAAAGAAAGAAGTTTCTTTCAAAACTAGTATGAAGACCAAAGAAGAAGCTACTGATGAAGCTGAGATCTCTGATGAAGTTGAAGCAAATTTTGTAAGAAGACTAAAGAAAGGTACTGACAAATACAAAGGTAAGTTACCCTTCAATTTTTTAATTGTGGAAAGGTTGGTCATTTTGCTTCTAAATGTTCGTTCAAAGAATCAAGGGGTAAAACAGGAGAGACAAGTTCAAGAAAAGTTTGTATTCCTTAGAAAGTAATTATTCTTTAGAAGATGAGGATCATGATGATTCAAATGATAAAACACTTTTCATGGCCCTGAATGTTGGTAACAAAAGAGATGATGCTAGAACTTGTGAGAAGACTGATACCTTGCAAAAAAATCTAAATAATGAAATATCAATGGTTGTATGGATTTTCTTTCATGAAAAATAAGAATCCAAGGCTTGGGTGATTGACAGTGGATGCTCAAATCATATGACTGGTGACAAGGAGAAGTTTATCAACCTTGAGAAATGGGATGGTGGTGTTGTCCAGTTTGGTGGTGATGAGTCAAAATAGATCTATGGAAAAAGTGCTCTAACTATTGATGGGAAGAATAGGACCGAGGATGTCCTCTATGTCAAAGGGATAAAACACAATCTTCTTAGTGTTAGTTAGATGTGCAGCAAAGGGTATAATCTAACCTTTCATGCCAAAGGTTGTGAAATCAGGAAGACAGGATCCAGAAAATTAGTGGTAGAAGTTATCAAGTTATATGGTGATATCTATCACCTGAAAGAGGTAAATGGAAGAACATGTTTGTTGGATCAGTCCAGTGAATGTTGGATATGACATAAGAGAATGGGACACAACAATTTTGATAACATGGTGAAGATCAGTTCTACTCATGCAATGAGAGATGTACCTAAGATAATCAAGCCTACAAATGCAGTGTGCAGGGAATGTCAAATGGGAAAGTAGACAAAGACAAACTTCAAAAGGAAGGAGTACTCTTCTTCAGAGCTATTGGAGCTGATTCACACTGATCTATGTGACCCCACATGAGTAAAGAGTCAACAAGTTGAGAGCTATTCCATGTTTCTTATTGATGATTATTCTAGAATGACTTGGGTTACTTTCTTAAGAGAAATATCAGATGCCCTTGATAAATTTAAAGTGTTCAAAGCTATGGTTGAGAATGAAGTTGATGTCAAGATTAAATGTTTGAGGTCTGATAAAGGAGGTGAGTTTACTTCAAATAAATTTGAAAAGTTTTGTGAAGATAATGGTATTAGGAGACATCTGTCAGCTCCTAGGATCCCTTAGAAAAATGGGGTTGTGGAAAGAAAGAATAGGACTATGCACAAGATGTCTAGGGAAATGTTGAAAGATGTAGATCTACCTGATATTTACTAGAGGGATGTAGTTCATATTATTATCTATCTAATTAACAGAGTGCAATTGAGGGTCAACAACACTAAGAGCCCTTATGAGCTATGGTATGGAAGACCTCCCATAGTCAAATACTTCAGGATCTTTGGTGGCAAATGTTAAATCAGAAGAGATGAAGAAGACCTAGGAAAGTTTGATTCAAGAAGTGATGAAGGAATCTTTCTTGGCTACTCAACCAAAAGAAAGACTTATAGATGCTACAACAAGAGGTTGGGGAAGATGATTGAAAGCACAAATCTTAGGGTAGATGAAGACTTGTAACAAATCTCACATGAATCAGAGGACTCTGAATTTGATATCTTTCCATGCATTGTAGATGATGAAGAAGAATTAAAGGAAGAAAGGAACCAAAACAAGAACCAGAGCAGATGCCTAAGACTCTAGTAAATTATGTTCAGAAGAATCACTCAGAAGATTAGATCATTAAAGATAAGAATGAAGGTGTGCAGACAAGGAGAAGGCTTGCTAAGACACATGAGCAAGTAAACTTGTGTTTGTTATCAAGAGTGGAACCCAAAAATTTTGATGAAGCCAACAAGGATGATGGATGGATAAAAGCCATGGAAGAAGTATTAGATTAGATTAAGAAGAATTAGACATGAGAATTGGTTCCTAGACCAGCAAACAAGAATTTTATAGGAACAAAATGGGTGTTCCAGAACAAACTAAATGAAGAAGGTGAAGTTGTAAGGAACAAGGTAAGACTGGTATGCAAAGGATACACACAAGTAGAAGGTATTGATTTTGAGGAGACTTTTGCTCTGGTAGCAAGGATGGAGGTAATCAGAATGTTCATTGCTCTTGGTACTCATAAGAACTTCAAGGTATATCAAATGGATGTTAAGTCAACATTTTTAAATGGTGACCTAGAAAAAGAGGTTTATATTGAACAACCAGATGGTTTCCAGCTATCAAAAGATCTGGACATGGTGTATAGACTTAAGAAGGCTTTGTATGGTCTTAAGCAAGCACCTAGAGCTTTGTATGCTAGGTTGGACAAGTACTTACTTCAACAAGGCTTCAAGAAAGGTACTACAGATAGCAATATGTACATCAAGGAATAAGGAGACATTATATTGATAGTTGTAGTATATGTGTATGACATGATCTTTGGTAGAGATGATGATATGTATAAGAGGTTTGCAGAGGAGATGTAAAAAGAGTTTGAGATGTCTATGCTTGGTGAAATGTCTTTCTTCCTTGGACTTCAAATTTTGCAGCTAGATGGTGGTATCTTTATTTCTCAAGCTAAGTATGTCAAAGAGTTTTTGAAGAAGTTTGGTATGGAGGATTCAAAACTAGTGAGTACTCCCATGGTCACCAAATGTCACTTGAACAAAGATGATGAGTCTCTAGAGGTGGATCAAACTATCTATAGGTCTATGATTGGAGCACGGTTGTACTTGACTGCTTCTAGACCTGATATCACGCATATAGTATGGGTGGTTGCCAGACATCAAGACAATCCAAAGAAAACACATGAGAAGGTAGTGAAAAGGATATTCAGATACTTGAAAGGAACTCTAGACTATGGCCTATGGTATCCAAGAGTTATTGACTTTGATTTGAGTTCTTAGACTGATGCTGACTGGGCTGGTTGTGTTCATGATAGAAGAAGTACAAGTGGTGGTGCTTTCTTTTTATGAAGCATATTGGTTTCATGGTAGAGTAAGAAGCAAGATTCAGTGTTCCTATCTACTAAAAAAGGTAGAGTACATTGCAATAGCATCATGTTTTACACAAGTGTTGTGAATGAAGCAAACCCTGAAGAATATCATGGTATTGAATGATGATCCTATTCCTATCTTATGTGATAATACAATTGCTATCAATATTTCCAAGAATCTAGTGATGCATTCTAGAACCAACCATATAGCAATTAGGTATCACTTTTTGAGAGAGAAGGTTACAGACAAGGAAGAGAAGCTAGAATATGTTCCAACAAAGCATCAAATAGCAGATATTTTCACAAACGCTTTGAGAAAGGATACATTTGAGGACCTCTGATAGAGGTTAGGGGTAATTGCCCCTCCTTGCTAGATGCATAATGGTGCATCTGTCTAGGGGGAGTTCATGTTATATATTGTTTCTGGACTGGTGGTAGCTACCTCTCAGGGGGAGTAGGTAGTGGTTGTTGATGTTAGGAGGAGCTTTTTTGCTACAAGAAGAAGTCGTGACCTAAGAAATGGTCTTTGATTGAGACAGTTATGGTCCTTTGTCCTTGATGTCAAAGGGGGAGAGAAGTAGAGATGTGTTTCCATCAATGCCAAAGGGAGAGATTGTTACACATATGGTTCATAGGATTGTCATTGATGTCAACATTGTCACTAGGTTGTCATTGATGTCAATACTATCATGGTGATGTAATGGTGTTCATGGTTGGATGCCACGTCCTATCCAGCAAGAGAATAAGATAAAGTTTATGGTTGGATGTCATGTCCTATCCAACAAGAGAAGAAGAGCAATATAAGAAGATATAGTGAGAAGAAGAACAAGAGAAGAAGATATAGTTCATGGTTGGATGTCATGTCCCATCCAACAAGAGAAGATGATACAATTCATGGTTGAATGTCATGTCCCATTCAACAAGAAAAGAGAGAAGATACAGTTCATATTAAGATGGGATTTAGAGGCACAAAGATGATCAAATGTGTTGTTGATGCTACTGATGGCCTGTAGTATGCATATTCTAAGTTCCATGATGATTGCATTACCGCAAGTGTGTTTTGATGTTGATTGTTTGAAGACAGTGTCACCTCTATGAAGATGTTATGTACAGGACAATGGAACGCTCTACATTCCTCCACATTTGTAGATATGGCCATGTGGTTTTTGAATTTTGTTAAGGATGTAGTGAAGGTGACAATTCCAAGTTTTTAGATCATTTGTCCTTCCGCTGTGAAAGTTATTCATGATAGTGTACTAGCATGTATTCTACCAGAGTAAGCTAGTGATGAAGGCATGTTGGAATACTCTGCATTCCTCTACAAATGAATGATTTCCTTTGTGGTTTTGAGGAATTTTTTATGGATGTGTATTACATGCTCCCTTGTAGTTTCAAGGCTCTTGGTGGTCTGCAGCTGAATTTTTCAAATGACAGCATGTTGTAGTGTGTTTCGGATGACAGATTGTTCCCAAAGTTCATGATTAAAGATGTCTGGCATAATTCTTTGATGTGTGATGGAAAAGGAGTGTTTGGGGATGTTTTATGAGTCATGTATACTCATTTGGAAAAGTTTCACGAAGATCTTTCTTGTTTCTAGTATCGCATAAGGTTTTCAAGTTGTAATGGCCATTATACTTCAAGTCTTCATGTGTTTTGCTTAAATCTGTCCTATTTTCAAATGAGCAAAATGTGTGGATGTAATTCCTTGGTGTTTGAAGCTATGAATGATCTTTTGGACCTAGTTAAGAAAGTGTTGGTGTCTGCAAGGCATGGATCTTCTACTGGTGTAACATGTGGTTTCACTTAGGACCTATCTTCTACACGTTTCATATTGTGTGTTGTTTGGCCGACTTGTAAATGTATTTTTCATGTTGTATCTGGTCTAAAAGCAATGTAATCAATGTAATATCATGTATAAATAATGAATCAAATTCAATGAGGAGAGGTGTGATTGAAAAGTTTGCAAGCAGATAAAAATCATAACAAATGCATTGTTGATATGTGACTAAAGGAGAAAGAGCGGAAGTTGTTGATGCTATCCTGATTCATCCTAAAGATATATTTGTGATAGTGATCAAGTATAGAGTTTGCCTAACTATTCAGATCATCTGAAGAAAGTGTGAAGAGGCAGAAGTGCAATCATCAAAAGTGTGAGTTTCAATGTTAGTTTTTAGACAGTAGAAAGATTGTCATACTATAATCTTTTGTAAGTGTGTACTCATTTCAGGGAGTAGTAGCTTCCTTGGGAGTGACCCTAAAACAAATTCATCAGGGAGTAGAAACTTCCTTGGGAGTGACCCTAAATCAAAGTTACTTACGGAGTAGTAGCTTCCTTGGGTTATAGCCCCTAAAACAAAGTTATTATTTGAGCTTCATATATTGTGAGTGAATCCTCATTGTGGTTTTTCCCTTCTAGGGTTTTCCATGTATATCTGGTGTTATGTGTTTATTGTTGGTAATTAAGGTGTCTCAACCTTGGCAATTCTCTGCATTTGTAATGTTTGTATTTATTAATCAATTGCATATGTTGTAAATAATTGGAAATTCCACTTTGTCATATTGTGGGATGTGGCACAGTGATGTGTCAATCCTACATGGATTATGACAACTTGTTATTTTGTCCTTACATGAGGAGATAGGCATCCCACTTAGTGGTAGGAATATTTTGCCATGTGTCAACATCTTCTATGTTGTGTAAGGAATGTTTGACCGAAACAGTTATGACGGATTCCTATGATGAATCTATGACATGTAACAGTCGAGAATAGAAGGTTGTAAGAAAGGTAATGACATGTGTCATGTAGCATCTTTGAATGAGGCATATTTGGGTGCCCCAAGGTGGAATATGATGTGTTGTAAGAGAATATACTATTTATAGCATGTGTATGATAGATTCTCTTACAGCTGTAAGTTGTAACCACTATGACAGATTCTATGATGGTCATAAGTGCCGTAAGAGCATCTGTCATAGCCCATTTTGGAAATAGGTGACCTCTTTGGGATGGGAGCTATGGACAAGTGTCAGACACATTCTATAATGTTGACCAAGTGTCCCTAGGCATGGGTTTTGGTCCAAGATTCCATATTGGATGCCCATTCCAAGAAAGGTCCAAAATTGCCTTCAATGTTCTATTTAAACAGGTGCTTGGAGATGGACTCGGTATCACAGGTTTATAGGTACTGTTATGCTTATGGATTGACTCCAGACATGAGTGTTGAAGACCATTGAAGCTTGCATTACAAGTGTATTGTAAACATTAGTTTAGATTTGTTAATACATTGTGCAGGTTTCTGAGTGTGGGGTTTTTCACCCGATAAGGGTTTTCCCCAACGTAAATCTTTGTCTCTCTTCTTCTGTCTACTTTCTGGTTCTTGTGGTTTGCTGCTATATCTCATGTTAATGGTTTAACATTGTTATAATAGTTAGGATAAAGTTGAATTTGCATAGCCCTCTCCTCAATAGATTAGTGTAGGAAGCTTTTCCGCACACCTAGCTTCCTTTCAGTTGGTATCAAACCTTGATCACCTTTGGTCCTAGTTGTAGGGTAGGGGTTTTTTTTAGCTAATCTTAGGTTGAGTGGGAGTCTGTGTAGAGTATTCTATATCTTATTGCAGCAAGGAGATGGCAAGCACATCAGCAAGGTTTGAAGTGGAGAAGTTCAATGGCAGTAATTTTGAGCTGTGGAAGCTCAAAATGGAAGACATGTTAGTTGACCGAGACCTTTGGGAAAGTGTGAACAGAACTAAACCAGCTACAATGACTCAAGATGAGTGGGATCTCAAGGATCAAAAGGATAAGGGTCTCATAAGACTTAGTCTTTCTGATTCTATGTTGTTAAATGTCCATGAGGAGGCTACTGCAAAACTCCTTTGGAAGAAGTTGGGGGAGGTGTATCAAGCTAAATCCCTAGTCAATAAACTTTTTCTGAGAAAGAAGTTGTATTCTCTTTGAATGGAGGATGGAAGATCCATGGCTAAGCATATGAATGCCTTTAACATGATGGCTGCACAATTGACATCTATTGGTGTAAAGATGGAGAAGAAGGATTGGTGTATGACCCTGCTTTGTTCTCTGTCGGACTCATGGGATCATCTTGTCATGGCAATCGAAAGCACCACATCCACATTCAAAATGGAAGAAGTTGTTTCTTTGCTGTTGTCTGAAGAGATGCGAAGAAAGTCTTCTAAGATAGACAAAGAAGCCCTTGCAGTTCGTGGAAGACCCAAGGAGAAAGGGAAGAAGAAGGACAAGAAAGATGAGAAGGGTAGATCCAAATCCTGTGGGAGATCCAAATCTCTTGGAAAGTCCAAGGCTCTTTGTTTGAACTATGGCAAGACTGGGCATTTCTGAAAGGAATGCAAAGAGGAGAAGAAGAAAAAGAAGAAAGCTCCTGATTTAGATTTTGACAAATCACAAGATGACGGTGATGATTTCATTGCAGCCCTGGCAATCCATGCATCTGATGATGTGTGGCTAATTAACTCTGGTGAATCATTCCACATGACCTCACATCAAGACTAGTTCACTAAGTATGAGGAGTTCGATGGTGGAAAGGTGTATCTGGGTGATGACTCGCATCTGAAGATCGTTGGTCATGGAAGAGTCTATATCTGATTCGCTGATTGTTGAGTGAAGGGGATCTCTGGGGTTATGCACATCCCAGGCTTAGCACAGAACCTACTTTTTGTAAGTAGTTTGAATGATGTAGGTGTGCAGGTTGTCTTTTTGAAAGAAGGATGCAAGATGACTAGAGGATCTATGGTGCTTGCTAAGGGTACTTAGAGAGGTACTATGTTTCAGCTAGAAGCATGCATTGCACAATGCAATAGTTCTTATGACTCAAGGAAGAGGGTAGCAGTCACTTCATCCCCACCATTTGAATGAGCAGTGAAGAAATATGTTGTTTCTAGTCTTGATGGTTGTAATCGTGCATTGGAAGTTAAACTTCCTGTAGAAAAGACAATGTTATGGCATAAGAGATTTGGCCACATTGGTGAGAAGGGTCTGCGTACCCTAAAAAATAAGAACCTCGTTGAGGGGTTAGATGATTGTAATCTTGAGTTTGACTTTTGCGAACATTGCATTTATGGAAAACAAAACCGTGTTTAGTTTTACTCGAGTTCTCAGAAGTCTTTTGGTGTGTTGGACCTTATTCATTCTGATGTGTTTGCTCCTGTTAATGTTCCTTCGTTATCAAAATCTATATACTTTGTATATTTTATATATGATTACAGTAGAAGGACATGGATTTATTTTCTTAGAAGCAAATCTGAAGTCTATAGCAAGTTTAAGGAGTTTAAAGCTTTTACTGAAAATTAGACTAGTAAAAAGATTAAATGTTTGAGAATTAACAATGATGGTGAGTTCTGTTCTACAAAAGTTGATAAGTATTGCAAGAAACTTGGGATTGAAAGACATATGACAACTCCATACACACCGCAGCAAAATGGAGTTGCAGAGAGGATGAACAAGACACTGATGGAGAAGGCTAGGAGTATGCTTAGTGGAGCTAGTCTAGAACAAAAGTTTTGGGCTAAAGCTGTTGCCACTGCTTGTTATCTGGTAAACAAATCTCCTACATCAGCTCTTGTTGGAAAGACACCCATAGAGGTGTGGTCTGGTAGAAAGCCTTTAGTAAGGCATCTTCATGTTTTTGGTTGTGAGGCATATGCACATGTGCCTAGGGAGAAGCGGTCAAAGTTGGAGAACAAAGCTGTTAAGTGTATCTTCATCGGCTACGGTGTTGGTGTGAAAGGATGCAAGCTTTGGGACCCCATGATTGAAAAAGTGTTGTACAGAAGAAGTGTCATCTTCAGAGAGATTACACCTTCTTCCACTATTTTGTAGCCAGAAGAAAAAGAAAAGAAAGAGGATGTTGTTCAGTTTCCTCTCACCCCTGAGAAGACTAAACAGAAAGACAATGTTGGACCTAATGATGAGGAGAGCTCTAGTAGCTCTGAAAGCTCAAAGGAAGAAGCTGAACCTCAACCTCAGCTCTTGAGGAGGTCTACACGGATAAGAAAGCAACCTGAAAGGTTTGGTTTTACTTTGCTTGATTCTAGTTGTGCTTATGCTTTAATCACTAACAGTGATGAACCTAGAACTTTAGAGGCTTTGGATATGAAGGATGTAGGTTCCTGGAAGGAGGCCATGGAGGAAGAAATGGCTTCTTTGGAAAAGAATCAAACTTGGGACTTGGTGCCTTTGCCTCCTAGATGGAAACCCGTTGGATGCAAATGGGTGTTCAAGAAGAAGATTGGTATAGATGGTAGTATTGAGAAGTATAAGGCCAGATTGGTTGCAAAGGGGTATTCACAGGTGGAGGGTATAGATTATGGTGAGATCTTCTCTCCCATTGCAAAGCTGACATCCATTTGATTCATGTTGTCACTCGCAACAGCTTATGACTTGGAAGTAGAACAGATGGATGTGAAGACAACTTTTCTTCATGATGACTTGGAAGAAGAGATCTACATGTCACAACCAGAGCATTACATGGTAAAAGGTAAAGAAAATTTGGTTTGCAAACTTAAGAAGTCTTTGTACGGTTTGAAGCAATCCCCTAGGAGATGGTACTTGAAGTTTGATGCCTTTGTGTTGTCAATTGGATTTGTGAGATCGAAATCGGATCACTGTGTTTATTATAAGTTTGATGGTGATCGTATTCTAATTGTTGCACTATATGTTGATGATATGTTACTCATTGGGAAGGGTAAGAATATGATTTCTGATTTTAAATCTTAGTTGTGAGCTCAATTTGAAATGAAATATTTAGGGGCAGCTAGGTGTTAGGTCTCAAAAATGCAGGTTGTTAACCCTAAGAGGTTGCCAGACTCTCTTGACATTTTTTGCTAACTGACATAGGGTAGATATGGCTAAACCCCCTTCACTTCAGGTTCTGCTAGACTTAGGTGGGTAAACAACTAATTAATAAAGTAGATAAAACGAAGATCACTACTTTAATCAGAAGTAATCTAACTATTGATAATGACATAAATTATAAAATAGATGAAAAGACAGCAACTTAATTCTAAATGATCTAAATTGTAATGCTAAAACAGAAATTCAATCTAATTAAGTAAATCTAAAATGAATTTGTATAAGTGAAAATGAAAATCCTAGACCAATGCCTTATTGAATATAGAGTCAGTATGATCATGAAATAAATGACTGTTTGTTTGGTAAAAACTCAAACTATCTAGCGTGAAAGAATAGGTATGTAACTTGTACAACCCTACAAGGAAGTAGTTAATATTCCATACTTATATATATCCAATTGACAGAATCAAATTACCTGCATTCATCTAAAAGGATTTAATCCCTCTTTGAAGGAACCTATCAGAATAATACTGCAATTGTAACAGATTTATCAAAAACTGGAGACAGAATATAAACCCTAACTATATGACTCTTCTTACAGATCCATGACAATGTCTTCACAATTACTGTGACAGATTTAAAGGATTTAATTCTGAAAGCAGAAACCAATTAATCTTATCACACTATAACAGCAAATGTGCATTTACAACTTGAAGATATACTTGATAACTCAAATTGAATAACTGAGAAAACTTTAAAAGGAGACAATCATATAATTGAATAAATTTAACAGATAATTGATACCAAAATTTTATAGTCACTACTTCATGCTTACAGACTTGACTTCATCAGAGAATGCTTGCACATGATCTACCAGAAATAAAATATATTAAAAATGAACTAGCATTGTTGTTCCAATCTATTCTATAGTATCTCCTCTTCTATTATGTAGTCTCTCACTCTACTTCCTCCATCTCTGGTTTTGGTCATCTCTTATAAAGAGAGGCATACAAGCTTCAGACTAGTTACAATGGTTGTGACGGTTGATAACCAAACAACAATATTAGTTCTAATAAAATAGATTTATGAAATTTAATACTAGTCACTAATCATCAAATGGATAACCATTTCAAGGTCAAAAAGTCTTTAACTGCAGTTTTGCCCAATATTCGTCGAGGGTTTTTTCATTATTCCTAAAAAGACCAGATAAAACATCCATTAGTCTCAGATCAATTGATTAAAATAAATTTATTCATATATATTTACTCAATTGATTACTTCCCTCATCGACAATTTATCATTTTCTTAAGATCCTCTCGCGGGTGTTTACACAACTTAATCGCCGTTGTGTATATCCTGCAAAAATGAATATTTTAACTGTCAGAAAGATATCTTGACATTTTAGATTTTAAATGTACTATTAGGGTTTCCTTCGTTGGTGTGACCTCGCGGTTGGGTTGAAAAAACTTCCCACCTTTTCGCTCTCCATTTCTTTGTATATTTGATATGTTTATTGCAACATACAATCGCTAGAACATACAAAGAGTTTTTAACATTTAACTTTTCCTTCACGTCCGGTTCTTGTACATCCTTTTGTATCTATAGCTTGTATCCTGAAGAATGTATATTTGAAACATACAAAGCATTGAATATACAAGCACTTAACTCCTTTGAACAACCCTTTCGGTTCCGCCACTTGTATGTTATACATTTGTATATCAGTAATGTATGTATCTACAAGCACCCAAACATGCAGAGATTTTTCCATATTTAATTTCTTCTTGACATCCGGCTACTTTTTAGAATGTATCTTTGCTTGTATATGGGCTTGTATATCGAAGATATACATTAATATTATACAAGACTAAATGTGCATGCAGCGGGACCCACTACTTGCATCCTTCACATGAAATGCCCAATACATACAAATTCAATTGTATGTCTTTTCCAGACTCCTTACTTTTATAAACCATGGTTCATTTATTTTCAACTCCGACTTGTATATGCATCCTCCAATATTCATAAAGTCTCGATGCAACCCTTTAGCCCGATTTAATTCTCTCTTGAGTTCTGCCTTGTATATGCGCTGTGATGTATAATCCGAAACATACATACAAGGCGTAATACATACAACAATTATTCTTTATTTTATAAACATTTCAATTCCAGCTTGCATAAAGTTCAATGTATATTTCCGATATACATTGAGTAGTGATGCATTGTTTATCTCATTTTTTAATGTTCCTTGAAATCTGCGTTGTATGTCCTGCAATATATGTACAAATGTGAAATATACAAAGACTTATCGTTATTCCACAATTATTTCGGTTCTGGTTTGTATGTGGGCATTGTATCTTAGCAATGTATGTATATTTAAAATGTATGTCTCTGAAAGCATACATATACAAGGCGTGATACATATAACAAGTTAACGTTGTTTCATACTTTTTCAAATCCAAGATATGTATATTAGCTTTGTATAACTCAAAACATACAATATGTGAAACATACAACAGGTTCACCATATTTGATAATATTTCAGTTCCGGGCAATGTATATTGTGTTGTATGTATCGTGTTGTATGTTGCGCTCTACATAACATACAAGCAATGGGCCCGACAAAATATATACTTCAACTTTTCACCTCGTCAGGGCCACTTTGTATGTAGTAATAAAATGTTAGTCAAATGCATATAATTAAATGATGCATCAACCCGATGACTCTTCTATGCGACCATACCGTGACTCGATATACGAGGGACTTTGCACATGCATCATACAATGATAGAACATACAAACCACTTTGTATATGAGAGGATTTGTATATACAAACATACAAGCCCATACCACAATGTATTTTATCATAAACATACGTAACTTGCAAAATACAAGGAATTTTAAGATGGTTCAAAAAAATAACCCTTATTCATTTTTGACAAGGAATTCACCTGTATTCGGTTCTGGTACTTAATGCTATTTTTCCTTTACTTTCAACTGGGTTTGTAACTTTTCACTTCCTTGTTTACGGTTTATTTTTAATGAGCACTTCAACCATGTTATACTAAGTCTTTGGGAATCAGGACAGATCAAATCCAAATATTTCTATCAGCTCAATTGTTAATTTTTGCTTGAAAACAACTGTGGATCTTTCTATATATGCTCTCACACTGAAATCTTTGGATGATTAAAACTTGATATTTGCCAAAAAGTATCTTGGGAATTATAGTCCCAACACTAGGTACATTCTAGGAATGGAAATCAGAAGAGACAGAACCAACATAAAACTTTGGTTAATACAAAGTAAGTATGTGAAGTCCGTGTTGGACAGATTCAGCATGGCAGATTGTAGACCGTTGTGTGTTCCCGTTTCTTTGGGGACAAATTTATCTGTTGAGGATTGTCCAAAATCTCCTAGTGAGGTGGAGGACATGAGCAGAGTACCTTATGCTAGTGTTGTTGGTAGTTTGATGTATGCTATGGTCTGCACAAGACCAAACATTGCCCAAGCAGTGGGAGTCCTTAGTCAATTTATGGCTAATCCTGGATGCGTTCATTGGGATGCAGTTAAGCGAGTGTTCAGATATTTGAGGGGTACTTATGAGTATTCCATTTGCTATCATGGTAATGTTTTAGGACCTCCGCATTCTATTGATATTCGTGGATTTGTGGATTTAGATTGGGCAGGTGACATTGACAGCGGGAGATCCACCAGTGCTTATGTTTTTACACTGTTTGGTGGTGCTATAAGTTGGATGAGTAAGCAACAACATGTTGTTGCTTTGTCCATGATAGAAGCTAAGTATATGGCAGCAACTCATGCTTGTAAGGAAGCCATTTGGTTTAAGAGATTGTGTTCCAATATTGGTGTTGATGCAGGTCAGATAACGATTAGTTGTGACAGTCAGAGTGCAATTTGCCTTGCAAAGAATCCAACTTTTCATGCTAGAACCAAGCACATTGATGTTCAATTTCACTTCATGAGGGACATGGTTGAGGATGGAAAGGTAAATTTGGAGAAGGTAGATACTTTGAATAATGTTACAAATGCATTGACGAAACCAGTAGGCACAGAGAAGTTCAGATGGTGTTAAGAGTCTATGGGCCTCTCGGCCTATAGCAGTTAAATCCTATTTTTCTATTGGCTCTTACAAGGTGTTCGACAAGTGGGAGAATGTTGGGAATTAAGGTGTCTCAACCTTGGTAATTCTCTACATTTGTAATGTTTGTATTTATTATTCAGTTGCCTATGTTGTAAATAATTGGAAATTCCACTTTGTCATATTGTGGGATGTGGCACGGATCTGTGTCAATCCTACATGGATTATGACAACTTGTTATTTTGTCCTCACATGAGGAGATAGGCATCCCACTTAGTGGTAGGTATATTCTGCCATGTGTTGGCATCTTCTATGTTGTGTAAGGAATGTTTGACTAAAACAGTTATGAAGGATTCCTATGACGAATCTATGACATGTAAGAGTCAAGAATAGAAGGTTGTAAGACAGGTAATGACATGTGTCATGTAGCATCTTTGAATGAGGCATATTTGGGTGCCCCAAGGTGGAATATGATGTGTTGTAAGAGAATATGCTATTTATAGCATGTGTATGATAGATTCTCTTACAGTTGTAAGTTGTAACCGCTATGACAGATTCTATGACGGTCGTAAGTGTCGTAAGAGCATCTATCATAGCCCATTTTGGCAATAGGTGACCTCTTTGGGATGGGAGATGTGGACAAGTGTTAGACACATTCTACAATGTTGACCAAGTGTCCCTAGGCGTGGGTTTTGGTCCAAGATGCCATATCGGACGCCCAGTCCAAGAAAGGTCCAAAATTGCCTTGTATGTTCTATTTAAACAGGTGCTTGGAGATGGAGTTGGTATCACAGGTTTACAGGTATTGTTATGCTGCTGGATTGACTCCAGACACGAGTGTCGAAGACCATTGAAGCTTGCATTGCAAGTGTATTGTAAACATTCTTTCAGATTTGTTAATACATTGTGCAGGTTTCTGAGTGTGGGGTTTTTCACCCGATAAGGGTTTTCCCCACTATAAATCTTTGTCTCTCTTCTTTTGTCTACTTTCTGGTTCTTGTGGTTTACTGCTATATCTCATGTTAATGGTTTAACATCACTGTAATAGTTAGGATAAAGTTGAATTTGCATAGCCCTCTCCTCAATAGATTAGTGTAGGAAGTGTTTCTGCACACCTAGCTTCCTTTCATTTATGTGCATTTTTTTAATCTTTCATGTTCATGGTTATTTTGTTTTGATCTACTCCGGATAAGTTGAAATTGTTAAAAATGAAAATTGCTTAGATACTGATTCACCCTATTGATAACTGAGAGGGGGGGGGGGTGAATCAGTTATCCTAATTGTTTCTTCTTTTAAACTTTCTTATTAAGCAAAGCAGCATTGAGTTAAACAAACAAACATTATCATGAAATGAGAAACACATGACATAGTATTTTTGACGTGGAAACCTGGTTAAGGGAGAAAACCATGAGGTGATTAACCCAAAGATTATTCTATGTTAGAAGAATAAGGAGTTACAAAAATGGCACTTGCCAATTAGGGCTCACTGCCCGAGCACACTGTTCACAAAGAGGCCCACTGCCTACAAGGAGACACACTGTCTACAAAGAATGTTATACAATACTTGAACTGATTGGAAGCACCTACATATGCTAGGGTTCAGTTCCGGTTAGGCTCAGTACACTGATCTGCTGCACTTCATCTTTCCTCTATTCTTTATTCTGCTATCTTTTCACATACCAGATCTTTCTTACTACTTCTGCTCTGATCTGTACTTATTTGCATACACTATCACACAATCACTACTTTCACAACTAAATCCATCCTCTATATATATCCGCACAAGTAATTTCATCACCTTTCTAGTCGGCATCCAGAACAGTCTGGTTTCTTACAAGCTCTGTTCTGTCGGGTGAATCCTTGCTCACCAAGCAATGCGGATCAAGCATATACTTGTAGATATCATTAGTCATGTTGGCCAAACATGATTCATGCCTTCACAACCTTTACCATCAACAGTAACATATCCGGAAAAGATTCTGATGCTCTGTCAGTCAGTTCTTCCTTCTGTTCTCATTGTCTTTCAGGAATCCGGTACTCAGCTATTCATATCTTTTTCTTTGTCCATCACCGGAGGCTAAATCCTTGGAATATACTACTCAAGGTAGTCCTCTTGACTTCCCCAAATCCTCACTGCACCAAGACACTTCCTCTGAGAGGTCCGGACCAATCTGTCGAACCTTGCCACATGCTCTGTTCTTGTTCACCGGACCATAACAGTTCTTCATCCTGACTTCCGGTAGAGGCACACCATGACTTGTGGATATGTGGGATGACCTTTGTTGCCATCAATGACAACAACCATGAATCCATATAGTGTCTCTTGCCAACAATCTCCCCCTTTGGCATTGATGGCAATACTTAGTGAAAAAATGACTAAGTGTTTACACTATGCTCCCCCTTTGCTGATGCTCTATCTTTATATACAATTTCTGGAACTCCCCCTTAGTTGGATTCCTCATTTTTCACTGCTCCTCACTCCCCCTTTGACATCAATGGCAAAGGGTAGGGTCCGCACACCAAAATTTTCAAAAATTTTCTATACATAGCCGCATATTTACATACTCACATAAACTGAAGAATGTCTGCAAAAGATGTCTTCAGTTGGATCAGTTCTGTAGCCCAACTTTGCTTCATTCTATCCAAAATTGAAATGTGACCACTCAACAAAAATGCAAAAGCTTCTGCCCTCTTGAGATCTGTCAGATCATTTGTTTGGGCGGTAGTTTGAGCATCACTGATGGCCTCATGCATAGTTTCTAACTTAGGGATTATAATCCTTCTAAGTTCTCCCATCCGGTTAGTGATATTCTTCCTTTCCTTCTCAAAGTTCTTTATTGCATTTGTGATTGCAATAGTTTGACATTCTTGATTTACTATGGAAGAGAGAGGATCAAAACTTTGAGACAAACTTTGTAGTTTGTCCTGTTCCGCTTTTATTTTCTTATCTATTTCCACTGTTGCCTTTGACCAGGAGATACAAAATTTGTAAATATCACCGCCATCCTTAAGAGCATTTTCTAAGCTCTTTATTCCAATACTCATATTTCTCCTATCATTAGAGATTAATCCTAATACTTTTGAAAATCTTTTATCCAAAAATTCCTTCCGGACCTTTTCTTCAGCTGATTTTTCTAGAGAATCAAAATGTGTATCAACACTGCTGACTAAGGTTTTGAGATTACCGGAAGAGGAGGCTGTCGGATCTATCTGGATTGATGGCATGATCTTTTCAAGCACTCCGGAAGAAGCCTCTATCAACTCACAGTCTTCCATATGAGACTTTAGGAGTTTTTCATTTGCCTTAGCATTTGCAAATGAAGCTATCTTCATTGTCTGTACCGGAGAGAGAGAGAGTCAAAGTCGAACGGGCCTTTTAGAAGCTCTGGTTCATCAATCTCTAAAGTTTCTTGGCTTAGAAACTTTTGAACAGTTTGTGCAGTGTCTCTTGCCGGAGACAAATGTTTCTTTTCTTCTGCAGTTTTGTCCTTAGGAGTCTTATCTCCTTCCACATTCTTACCACTTACAGTTGTGGTTTTCTCTGTTGGATTCTTCTCTTCTCTGTATCCTTGGTGCTGTCAACCTCTTTTTCTTTTTCTGCTGCTTCTTTCTCCTGTAATTTTTCTTCTTCTTGGGATCCGGACACTGTAGGAGAAGCCGGAGAGGAGATGTTAGCCTGTTCTAGTGGCACTTCTTCCGGAGCAGATGATTCCAAGTCCGCAGCTGTTTCTGCACCTGAGTCCTCTGTAATAGGAATATTAAACATTTTGTATGTATTCCGGAGGATCTCTTCAGTGTCCTTGGCTACTTTGTCGGTCTCACCAAGCATAAGCTGATTCATCCTTGCTTTTCTTCTGAATTCATCCTTGTAGTCCTTGAATACCATGTTCATGGTTTTGTGATCAATTGAGGGATATAGCTGAATAGCTATCTGTTCCCTAATCTCAAGGTCTTTTGCCATGGCATTGTTCTTTCTTATTTCTAGTTCCATCTCTAGGCTCTTTGGGATTTCAGAGATAATCTCAATAAAAGATTTATTGTAGATGTTCAAGTACCTTATTATAGCTTCCTGCAGGATCTTTTGATCTACCTCATTGTAGTCATCATAGAATTCAGCCACCGGTTGAAGGTTCCCATCCACAGTGACTGATTTGACTACACTGTCTAGAGACAGGGTGGGCTTTTCAGAAAATTCTTTTGTCATTTCTTCCTTGTCTCAGCCAGAAGAGGGTTTACCGGATCCTTTCTTTTTCTGTTTCTTTATTTCTTTCACTCCCTCATCTGACTCAGTTTCTTCTTCATCCTTTTGGCTTTGATAAGCTCTTGAGGCTTTTGTCTTGGATCTCTTACCGGATCCCTGGACTTCCAGTTTGAGCTTTTGGTTTTGATAGGTGTGGATCCTTTAGATGATCTGGTCCGGGTTGAGGATTCCACCAGAGCACTTTTCTTGCTTTTCTTTTCTACCTCTTTCTTTTCTTCCTCAGATTTTCTTCTCTTTTCCCGGCTGGCATCAAGTGCCTCTTTTGAGATGCCTAGGCCTTGAGCAATATGCTCTACTTCTTTTCTCACCTTCCTCTTTATCTCAGGTTCCCTGAGTTCTACATGTATCTTTACACTCAGCTCCTCAAAGGTTCCAAACCTTTTTGCCTTTGGATCTTTGGGCTGACTTAGCATGTGTTGAACATGCAGCTCCACTATTTGTTCATCCACTTCATACCCCATGGGCATGATCCATACAGTTCTTGGTTCTACTGCCTCCATTAGACACTGATCTGTTTCTACCATGAAGCATACTGTGTCTTTGTACTTTTCAACAAGGGATTGGGGTATTCTTTCTCTTGCATGCATCATGCTTTGGAAGTTCTTGAAATATCCCCATAGAGCTGTATTTCTTGCTTTAGCATCCCCAAGTCCATGCAAATAGTCTCTGATTTGGATGGCAACCGGTCTGTCATTCTGCCATATCCATCCACTGGATCCGGGAAGCTCATTCATGTAGTAAAAGAAGAGACAAAGGATCAGATTGCCATACTTGAAGGAATTTTTCTTGTCCTTCTTAATCTTCTGCAGATTTTCAAAAAGTTGGTTTACAAGAAGCTCACACAAGTCATAGTCTGCATTCTCCTTCAACATTTGATAAGCTGTGTAGATTGTAGTTCCCGGTACTGAATTTTCCCTACTGGAGTGATAGATTTTGTAACCAATTATCATAGATGCAAATTTGACATCCGGTTCAGTGATGTCATCAACTGTCATAGCTCTCTTGTCAAACTTGGATCTGGTTGCATCACTAACTGTCTGATTTTTGACAGACTTGAGAACAGGTAATCCACCGGATGAGTGCAGACCGGTTACAGCCCTAATTGCATCTTTGGTGATCTTGAAGGGCTTGTTCAACCATAGGAAGTTGTCATGTACTCTACTTAGTACATACCGGACCCATTCATCTTCTTCAAAATAGGGGAAATGAATGCACTGTGCAAAGTGTTTGTCCCGAATGGCTTTGTACTGAGGTTTGATCTCGAAGGAGTCATCTATCAATTGTTTGTGATAGATATCCATCAGTTTTGATTCTCCAAAGTCTTCAAAATTTACATGGATGTAAACCCTAATGTCTTCTGTATGCAATACACCATGTGGAACACTAGAGAAGGCTCCTAGTGGATCTACCTCCAAGGATTTGTAAGGATGTTCCTTGAATGTGGGATGAGGTCTATCAGAGATCTTAACTATATTCGGAGTAGCCATTTTTCAAAGATTTGCAGGGAGATATTGAAAATGAAAAATACCTTATGCGCCTTCGGTTATTTGGATTGATTTCTGTATGTAGTAACTTCTGTAAGTGATCTTCAGTGAACTTGATGAATTTTGTCGCAGAGCTCCGCTTTTCGCTTCTTCTTGGGTGTGGAATGATCAAGTGATTATTGAGAAATCCCTTATATCATTTCGCAAACCCTAATATCTGTTTGCAATAAATGCTCCACCTATATTATTCTGGTTTGCCTTATCTGGATAGCTTGGAGTATCCCGGATCAGTCCTGATCTATGAACATCATGCGGATCTTTCAATCATGAATAAATCGAGGTGACACATTACAAGAACATCCCAAACGTTCTGTTCAGTCCACAGAGTAAAATAATGTACTTCCAGATCTCTCTGGACCCTTTTGTAGTCCTCTGTCATTCCGGAGCATCTCCCAGAACAGGTCTTACTTGATCGATCACAACTTCTTTACATCTTCATGCAGACCTCTGAAATCTTGTCTGGATCATCTCAGGACTTATATCTTCAAACCCTTTGCTCCGCATCTTGTGTCACATCCAGCAGCACTTGATTGGCTGGGGGAACAGGATTTTCTTTGAGTCTCCCCCTGAGCCAAAGCTCACTTTTTAATTTCTGGAAGGAATATCAGCACCAGAATCTGGTGCGGATCCAGTTTCTATATTCTCTAAACTTTTCTTTACCCAAATCTTGCTCATCTGATTCCTAACTTCATCCGCATTCATTTTTTGTTTACCCTTGTCTTGATTTTGATTATACACCAGACCTCTTTTGTCCTGATTCTTGCTTCTGCAGACTTTAGCATTATGACCGGACCTATTACAGATTTGGCAAATAACATTTCTTTGCATATTTGACTGATAACCTCTTGATCTGCATTGATTAGCCATATGACCTACTCTATTGCATGTAAAGCATCTACCTTTGAATGATTTGTTTACTTGCATATTTCTGCATTCATGAGACTTGTGTCCATACCTTTTGCAGTTAAAGCACTGTCCGGAGAAGGATGGATTAGTTTGATTCTTTCTTTTTCCGCACTAATTAGCTTTGTGACCAAAGTGATTGCAGTTGTGGCAGTATCCATTGAAAGATGGATATCTTTGAGCATTGGGCTGTCTTATCGGAGGTCTTTCAAGCCTATTCCTTGGATTTTCTGATCCAAAATTCTTTTGACTGGATCCGGAGCTTTCTCCTTTCTCATATCCCAAACCGTACTTGTCATCTGTCTTCTTTTGGCTTGCAAGAAGTACTTCAAGTTGGGCAGAACTTATCTTGAATTTATCTTTATATTCATTTGCTGTTTGAAGATCTCTTTTGAGAGAGACAATTTGATTCTCAAGTTTTTCTTCATTATCTTTGGCATCTTCAAGATCAGATTCAAGATGTCTAATAATCATGTCCATTTGGTGGCATTCTTCTGATTTCTCTTTAAGAGATTGTCTTAGATTGTCTTCAGCTTTTCTTTTTTCTTCAATCTCTTGAGTAAACTTTATAGTTCCTGATTCCATTTCATGTCTTAACATAATGACTTCTTTTGATAACTTTTCACATAACTTGGTTTTCTCAGTCAATTCTTCATTAGTATTGCTTTCTTCAGTTTGGCTTGCCAATTGTTGGAGCAGCTCCTTTCTCTTTTTCATAGAGAGACTTAATTTGTCTTTTAGTTCTCTCATGAATTCATCAGCCTGTTTGAGTCTTTCCTTTAATTCATTAACTTCAGAATTCGATTGTTCAAGATCCTCAAGGGCAGTCTTGAGTTGCTCCTTTAAACCATATGCATCCATTTGAATTCCCAGATCTTCCTCAAGCTGTTAGGCTCTATTAGGAGGAACCTTGCTCTGATACCAATTGTTGATAACTGAGAGGGGGGGTGAATCAGTTATCCTAATTGTTTCTTCTTTTGAACTTTCTTATTAAGCAAAGCAGCATTGAGTTAAACAAATAAACATTATCATGAAATGAGAAACACATGACACAGTATTTTTGACGTGGAAACCTGGTTAAGGGAGAAAACCACGAGGTGATTAACCCAAAGATTATTCTCTGTTAGAAGAATAAGGAGTTACAAAAATAGCACTTGCCAATTAGTGCTCACTGCCCGAGCACACTGCTCACAAAGAGGCCCACTGCCTACAAGGAGACACACTGTCTACAAAGAATGTTATACAATACTTGAACTGATTGGAAGCACCTACATATGCTAGGGTTCAGTTCCGGTTAGGCTCAGTACACTGATCTGCTGCACTTCATCTTTCCTCTATTCTTTATTCTGCTATCTTTTCACATACCAGATCTTTCTTACTACTTCTGCTCTGATCTGTACTTATTCGCATACACTATCACACAATCACTACTTTCACAACTAAATCCATCGTCTATATATATCCGCACAAGTAATTTCATCACCTTTCTAGTCGGCATCCGGAACAATCTGGTTTCTTACAAGCTCTGTTCTGTCGGCTGAATCCTTGCTCACCAAGCAATGCGGATCAAGCATATACTTGTAGATATCATTAGTCATGTTGGCCAAACATGATTCATGCCTTCACAACCTTTACCATCAACAGTAACATATCCAGAAAAGATTCTGATGCTTTGTCAGTCAGTTCTTCCTTCTGTTCTCATTGTCTTTCAGGAATCTGGTACTCAGCTATTCATATCTTTTTCTTTGTCCATCACCGGAGGCTAAATCCTTGGAATATACTACTCAAGGTAGTCCTCTTGACTTCCCCAAATCTGCACTGCACCAAGACACTTCCTCTGAGAGGTCCGGACCAATCTGTCGGACCTTGCCACATGCTCTGTTCTTGTTCACCGGACCATAACAGTTCTTCATCCTGACTTCCAGTAGAGGCACACCACGACTTGCGAATATGTGGGATGACCTTTGTTTCCATCAATGACAACAACCATGAATCCATATAGTGTATCTTGCCAACACACCCCCCCTCTCAGTATCTTGGTGTGTTCAACAAGAAAGTCATTAAAAAATATATTATTTAAAAGACAAACATACACCCCATAGGGTAGTTCTCAACATAATCACATGGAGTCCCATCCACACTTCACCCAAAGAAAAACTCATGATAATACATAAATCAAGCAAGGAACAAAAAATTCATTTTATCTTAGATTTACTTAATGTTAAACATTCATTAAATTTCACACACAAGTACCAACTAGGCTCAAAAACTTTCAACTTCCCAATGAACCATCAATTCATCCTTAAACTCTAATGTCCCTCCTTGACATTGAAAGATAGGCCACAAACCTCTTATTAATCAATTTCCTTCTCACTAAAAGTGATGAAACATCTTTCTAGAACTTAATTTACACTCAAACTCCCCCCCTTAGGGAAACAATTACATAGACACAAATTTGAACTATTTTCTACTTAGCCTTCACCAAAGACATGCAAATTTGATCTGAAATTTATCCTCATAGAACTAAATACTTAACCTCATACAAAACTCAAAATAATGGTTAGGTACTCTTCTATTACCACTCTCAACCATTTATCATTTGACCTTATCTTTAATAATTTATATTGAATTGGTTTTTCCTCGTGAATCTATTATCCAATAACTAAGCTTAGCTTGAAACATTCATCTTTAACTCTAAGTGGTTGTACCTTCCCAAGGTTCATAATAATGATTCCACTTATCACTCTTCCAATCTCATCATAAGAATTCAATAAAAACTCTTATGTTTTGAACCACTATTCCTTTTATAGTTCAATAGAAAGCTCAAGAGCCCTACTGTTTGAACCTTCGCTCTGATACCAATGTAACAACTTCTACAATCTAACGACAAAACAATAAAAAATATAAATTTCAATAATAATAACAATTATATATAAATCACCCAAAATAAATAACATAATCATATGATCACTTTTAGACAATTACCATGGCAAGGCAATCAAACATTATGCATAAAAACATTAAATCAACACTTTACACTTAACATATGTTAATAAGGCTTGTGCAATTTTACCATGTAATTGAAACATAATAGACTCACAAAGAAACCATAAATGAGGAAGTTACATTTTGGTAATAGCACCCAAGAAGGATGGTGATTAGAGGATGTGTACTAATTCCAGAGCAATCAATAAGATCACTATAAGGTATATATTCCCATTTCCAAGGATAGATGGCATAATTGATTGTTTGAGTGGAGCAAGGTGTTGTAAGTATGTGCCTAATCGGTGTTGTCATTAATGTCAACATATCCTTGTTGTCATTAGTGTCAACTGTATCTTATTCTGGAACTTCTTTAGAAGACTTGTATGTTGAGGATATTGAAAAAATTAGCCTCTCCGGAAGAAACAAGTGAGTTACAGAGAAGTCTAATATAGACAGTGAGTTGTATCCTAAAGAACAGTCTAGTAAACTGCTCCACATTCATTTTTGCTTGAAGATAATGGCCTGCGGATTGGAATTAAGTTAGAGGTATGTCTAAGGATGCCACAGTTTGAGTCTGAGTCATTCGCATGAAGATCTGAGTGAGTTGTGTTCACCAGAGTGAAACCTGCTTTTTCTGTAAGATCAGTTGAGACAAGAAGATAGTATTTGGCTCTGCATTCCTCCATAATAAAGTATTTTGCTCTGCAGTTCTAAAGGAAAGTCTGGGATGATGATAAGTGCCTACAGTTACAATGGTTCATGGTTTGGTCATCCGCAAGCTATCTTTCTTTTATGACAGTTTAAGACAGTGAAGTTCATGTGTTCCGATGAGAAGATTCCTATGGATAAAGTCGTTAAGGTTCGTGCGATTGCTCCTAATGATTATAGCATGATTGTGGATGTCTCCTAGTCATGTTCCTATCTAGATTTTGGTCCATGTTAAGAAATTGAGATAGTGTGTGAAGATTATTCCTAGTTAATATAGCGTGTAACTAGTCTTGGCTGACCTGGTTGATCCCAGTGATTGCAAAGATCTCTGGAAGATTGTGGAAGCATGTTGTGGCATGAAAGATCATGTTTGAGTCCCAGCTAAGGCATGGCTTGATCCACATTTCATTCCCTTTGCATGATGTTGCAATAGGTTAGGACCTATTTTGTAAATGTTTGTAATACCAACCTTGGAGATTGTTCCAATGGTTGATGATTCTGATGCCGACCTTGATGATCATTCCAAGGTTGATGTAGTGTATAAATAATTGTAGTTGAGTCATAGAAAAGGTGTCCTTGAGTGAAAATGAGAATATATTAAGAAAGGTCCAAAGGCAGAGCAGAGGAGGGGCAGAGGAAAGAAGAGGAAGAGAAGAAAAGAGGAAGAGCAAAGCAAAGGAAATGCAGAGAAGGGAAATTATTATACTTTAGTTGTAAATAGAGAAAGGTGTTGATCGTGGCATTGAATAGAGTTTAACAGCCCTAAGGGTTTAACATCCATTATTGTAATCTTGCTAGGTTTAGGGTTGAGGCAGTGAGCCTGCTAGACCTAGTTGTTCTTCATGGAAATAAGCCAGTATGTTTAGGCACGTGGAGTGACTAAGCCTGAACATCATTATTTCAAGATTGCAATATGTATTGAGAGTTAATACTCTCCATGGTTTTTCCCCACCTTGGGGTTTTCCACATAAATCTGGTGTCTCTTGTGTTTGATGTTGTATCTATGATTAAGTTTCTAATTTCATGCACTCGTGGTTAAATTGTAATAATTGTGGATAAGTGATGAATGTCTAAATTGCAGAAAGTGTTTAAGTTTTTGTGACAACTGATTCACCCCCCCTCTCAGTTGTCTAGTGCATATCAACAATTGGTATCAGAGCAAGGTTCCTCTGAAGAAAGTTTAATAGCTTAAGGAAGATATTAAATGTCTTACAAAAAGGAAGTGTCACATTTTGATGGAATGAACTATGTTTTCTGGAAGGCTCAGATGAAAAGCCATCTTCTTTCTCTTGGTTTTAAAGTTTGGAAAGCAGCAGAAACAGAATACACCATACCTCAAAATGGTCTGATGAATGAAGATGAAATCAAAGAATATGAGATAGATATCAAGGCAAAGGATGCTCTACTAAGCTCATTAACCGACTCAATATTGATGAAAGTGGTGGATCTTGAAACTGCAAATAAGGTATGGGAAAAGTTGAAAATTCTATATGAAGGAGATGACTCTGTGAAGGAAGCCAAGTTACAAAGTCTAAAAGTGAAATATGAAAGCTTGAAGATGAATAATGATGAAAACATATTAGTTTTTATGCAAAGAGTTGATGAACTTGTTATAGGGATAAAAGACATAGGCAGAACCCTCAAAGAAAAGGAAATTGTTATGAAAATTCTTAGATCTATGCCTAAGTCCTATTGTCAAAAGGTAGCCACAATTGAAGAATTCATGCCAGTAAAAACTGTTAACAGGGATTAGTTGCTTAGCAAGCTTACTGCTTTTGAAATGAGGGAGTTAGATGATGCTCTACCGAAAGTTGAGATAGCCTTCAAAGCCAGTACTCTAGGAAGTACTTTTAAATCAAAAAAATATAAGGTAGAGTCCGATGATGAGTTAGATGAAGCTGAAGCCAACTTTGTGGACATACTGCAAAGAGGATCCGGTAAGTATAAGGGCAAATTCCTTTCAAATGTTTTTCCTTTGGTAAAGTAGTTCATTTTGCTTCCAGATGTCCTAAAAGAATTGAAAGAAATAGAAGAAGATATGAGAACAGGCCTAGGACCCAAAAGAATTGTTATTATGTTGAAGATTTTGATGATGACGAAGGAGTATCAGATAGTGATGAACCAAATAATGCTAGTTCCTCTATAAATGAATGCTTGTTCATTGCTATTAAGGAAGATCATGTGTCTACTAATTCTCCTAGATGTGTGAAGGAAGAAAAACCAATGGAAAGTGCTTTGGCTACTAAGGTCATTAAGGACAAGGATGAATGGGTTATTGATAGTGGTTGCTCTCACCACATGACTGGTGACAAAAGTAAGTTTGTAAGTTTGGAAAGATATGATGGTGGACTGGTTAGGTTTGGAGATGATACAGCTGGTAGGATTTATGGAAAAGGATCTATTTCTTTTGATGGAAAGCATAATACTGAAGATGTCTTGTATGTGAAAGGACTAAAGCACAATCTTCAAAGTTTGGGTCAGATGTGTGACAAGGGCTATGACTTAAGCTTCAAGGACAATAGATGCAAGATCAAGGAAAGCTCTGGAATAGTCATTGCAACTAGTAAGAAGACCAAAGGTAATATCTATCACTTGAAAGGAACCGAAAACTATTGTTTGTTGACTCAAATTGATAAAAGTTGATTATGGCATAGAAGGTTGTGTCACATAAATTTTGACAACATTATGAAGATAAGTATTGCATAGATTGTTAGAGATTTGCCTAAGCTTGTGAAGCCTGCTAATCTGGTTTGCAAGGAGTGTCAATTTGGGAAACAGACAAGAACAAGTTTCAAAAGCAAGGATCAATCAGTTGGAGGACTACTTGAGCTAGTGCATACAAATTTGTGTGGACCTACTAGAGTAAGAAGTTTGCAAGGAGACAAGTATTTCATGCTGCTCATTGATGATTATTCTAGAATGACTTGGGTCACCTTTTTGAAGGAGAAAGCTGAAGCTCTAGATAAATTCAAGGCATCTAAGGCAATGGTTGAAAATGAGATGGATTTGAAAATAAAATGCTTGAGGTCTGATAGAGGAGGAGAGTTCACATCAAATGAATTCAATTACTTTTGTGAAGAACATGGAACAAAGATACAACTATCTACACGTAGAACTCTACAACAAAATGGAGTTATTGAAAGGAAAAATAGAACAATTCAAGAAGCTGCTAGAACCATGATGAAGGAAGCTCATCTTCTAGAAGCATATTGGAGAGAAGCAATTCACACTGCAGTATATATCCTAAATAGAGTTCAAGTAAAAGGTAATAGTTCAAAAACTCCCTATGAATTGTGGCATGGTAGAGTTCCTACTGTGAAATATTTCAAGATTCTTGGTAGCAGATGTTATATCAAAAGAGAAGATTTAGGCAAGTTTGATGCTAGATGTTATGGAGGAATCTTCCTTGGTTACTCCACTAAGAGTAAGGCCTACCATTGCTATAATAAGAGGCTGAATAAGATCATTGAAAGTGTAAATGTTAAAGTTGATGAATGTAAGGAAAGGTCTTCAGAATCAAGTGGGTATGAGTCAGATGATCTAGATGTCTTAGAAGTAGTGCAGCATGAAGACAACATAGATGAAGAAGAACAAGCTCTGGTAAGTGCTACCAAAACTCTAAGATATGTAAGAATCAGTCATTCTAAAAATCAAATCAGAGGAGATAAGAGCAAAGGGATCTTAACTAGAAGAAAAGCTGCAGAAGAACAAGTAAATTTCTGTCTGATCTCTAAGATTGAACCTAAAACTATGGATGAGGCTTGCAAAGATGAGAATTGGATAAAGGCCATGAAAGAAGAATTGATGTAGATAGAGATGAATCAGACTTGGGATCTTACTCCCAGGCCAACACACAAGAATGTAATTGGTACAAAGTGGGTCTTTAGAAACAAAATGAATGAGAATGGTGAAGTGGTAAGAAATAAAGAAAGATTGGTATGCAAAGGATATTCTCATGTTGAAGGAATAGACTTTAAAGAAAATTTTTCTCCAATAGTAAGGATTGAAGCAATAAGGATATTTCTTGGTTTTACAGCATACAAAGATTTCAAGGTTTATCAAATGGATGTGAAGTCTACCTTCTTAAATGGAGAGTTGGAAGAGGAAGTCTATATTGAACAACCGGAAGGATTCAGTCATCAGAATAAGGGGACATGGTATGCAGATTGAAGAAAGCATTGTATGTATTAAAACAAGCTCCCAAGGCATGGTATACATGGTTGGACAGGTATCTAATACAGATAGGGTTTAGTAAAGGTACGACAGATAGTAATCTCTACTTCAAGATCAATGATGAACAAATCTTGATTGTTGCAGTTTTTGTTGATGATATTATTTTTGGAGGCAATGAAGGTATGTGCTCAGTTTTTGCTAGAGAAATGCAAAGTGAATTTGAAATGTCTATGTTTGGAGAGATGAACTTGTTTTTAGGTCTGCAAATAAGTCAATTAGATAAAGGTATCTTCATTTCTCAGTCTAAGTATGTGAAAGAGTTGTTAAAGAAATTTGGGATGGAAGACTCTAAACCAGTATGCACACCTATGATAACTGGTTGTAAGTTGAGAAAAGATGATAACTCACCTATGGCAGACCAGAAAAAGTATAGATCTATGATTGGAGGATTACTTTATCTGACTCAAACTAGACCTGACATAATGCATGCAGTGTGTCTTGTGCCAAGATTTCAAGTAGAACCCAAGGAATCACATGTGATGGTAGTCAAAAGAATTCTGAGATATTTAAAAGGCACAATAGATTATGGTCTGTGGTACCCTAAGGACTATGACTTTACTCTCAGTGCATATACTGATGCTGATTGGGCTGGATATGTGGATGACAGAAAAAGTAAAAGTGGAGGTACATTCTTCTTGGGAAAAAGATTAGTATCTTAGCTAAGCAAGAAATAGGATTCAATCTCCATGTCTACTCCAGACGCAGAATACATTGCAACAACATAAAGTTGCACTCAAGTATTATGGATGAAGCAGACTTTGAAGGACATCAGAGTTGTGTATGAAGATCCAATTACAATCTTTTGTGATAAAAAAAGTGACATAAACATATCAAAGAACCTAGTCATGCATTCAAGGACCAAGCACATATCCATTAGGTATCATTTCCTAAGAGAAAAAGTGACAGAAAATGAAGTCAAGTTGGAGTATGTTTTTACCAAGGATCAGATTGCAGACATTTTTACCAAGCCTTTGCCCAAGGATACTTTTGAGTATCTCAAAGAAAAGTTAGGGGTCAACACCCCTCCTGCTCTAAACTAAGATGCACAATGGTGCATCAGTTCAGAGGTGTTCATATGTCTAGATTGATGTTTTTAAGGGCTACTTCTAAGGGGGAGTAGTCATAAAATTTAGAAGAGAGATTAGATCAGAGAAGAAGAGTGCAAGTATGTGCCCTTTGGCATTGATGTCAAAGGGGGAGAGAAGTCATGTGAAAAACTTAGAGTACAGATGTGTAAGAGAAAGGGGGACAATTTTGGAAAAAGAAAGAGTGCAGGTCTGTAAAGAGAAAGGGGGAGAATCTTGTCTTGATGGTTGTTGTAGTTTTTCACATCATATGTTGCCATCAATGACAAAGGGGGAGATTGTTGCAAGTATGTGCCTAATTAGTGTTATCATTGATGTCAACATATCCTTGTTGTCATTAGTGTCAACTGTATCTTGTTCTATTACTTGTTTAGAAGACTTGTATGTTGAGGATATTGAAAAAATTAGCCTCTCCGAAAGAAACAAGTGAGTTACATAGAAGTGTAGTATAGAGAGTGAGTTGTATCTTGAAGAATAGTCCAGTAAATTATTCTAAAAACATTTCTAGTGAAGATCATTGCCTATGGATTGGAAGTAAGTTAGAGGTATGTCTGAGGATGCCATAGTTTGAGTCTAAGTCATCCGCATGACGATCTGAGTGAGTTGTGTTCACCAGAGTGAAACCTGCTTTTTCTGTAAGATCAGTTGAGATAAGAAGATAGTATTTGGCTCCGCATTCCTCCGCAATAAAGTATTTTTCTCTATGGTTCTAGACGAAAGTCTAGGATAATGATAAGTACCTACAGTTGCAATGGTTCATGGTTTGGTGGTCTGCAAGCTATCTTTCTTTTATGACAGTTGAAGACAATGAAGTTCATATGTTCCAGTGAGAAGATTCCTATGGATAAAGTGGTTAAGGTTCGTGCGGTTGTGCCTAATGATTATAGCATGCTTGTGGATGTCTCCTAATCATGTTCCTATCTAGACTTTAGTCTGCATTAATAAATTGATATGGTGTGTGAAGATTGCTCCCAATTAATATAGCATGTAACCAGTCTTGGCTGACCTGGTTGATCCCAATGATTGCAGAGATCTCTGGAAGATTGTGGAAGTGTGTTGAGGAGTGGAAGATCATGTTTGAGTCTGAGCTAAGGCATGGTGTGATCCACATTTCATTCACTTTACATGATGTTCCAATAGATCAGGACCTATTTTGTAAATGTTTGTAATACCGACATTGGAGATTGTTCCAATGGTTGATGATTGTGATGCCAACCTTGATGATCATTCCAAGATTGATGTAGTGTATAAATACTTGTAGTTGATTTGTGGAAAAGGTCTCCTTGAGCAAAAATGAGAATATATTAAGAAAGCTCCAAAGGCAGAGTAGAGGAGGGGCAGAGGAAATAAGAGGAAGAGAAGAAAAGAGGAAGAGCAGAGCAGAGCAAAGGCAGAGAAGGGAAATTATTATACTTTAGTTGTAAATAGAGAAAGGTGTTGATCGTGGCAGTGAATAGGGTTTAACAGCCCTTATAGTAATCTTGCTAGGTTTAGGGTTGAGGCAGTGAGCCTACTAGACCTAGTTGTTCTTCAAGGCAGTAAGCCAGTATGTTTAGGCCCATGGATTGACCAAGCCTGAACATCATTATTTCAAGATTGCAATATGTATTGAGAGTTAATCCTCTCCATGGTTTTTCCCCACCTTGGGGTTTTCTACATAAATATGGTGTCTCTTGTGTTGATGTTGTATCTGTGGTTAAGTTTCTGATTTCATGCACTCATGGTTAAATCATAATAATTGTGGATAAGTGATGAATGTTCAAATTGTAGAAAGTGTTTGAGTTTTTGTGACAACTGATTCAATCCCCCCTCTTAGTTGTCTGGCGCATATCAACACAAGGTACTTTAGAAAGATTGATTTGAAAAGAGGTTATCATCAAATTAGAATAAGGGAAGGAAATAAGTGAAAGATAACATTTAAGACTAGTGAGAGATTGTATGAGTGGTTGGTTATACCTTTTGGATTGAATAATGTGCCAAGTGCATTTATGAGATTGATGAATGAGGTACTAATTTTTTGGGCAAGTTTTTCATTGTTTACTTGGATGATATTTTGATTTAGTAGGAATAAGGAAGAGCACTTGGAGCATATGAGACTAGAGTTACAAAGATTAAGAGAGGATAAATTATTGATTGACTTGAAGAAATATAGTTTCATGAAGAAAGAGTTGGTATACATGGGATTTGTAATCTCAGTTGAAGGTTTGCAGATGGATCTCGAGAAAGATAGAGCAATTATGCAATGGACTACACTAGAAAGTGTTGGAGAGGTAGGATCTTTTCATGGGTTGGCAAGCTTCTATAGAAATTTTATCAAGAATTTTAATGGTATTTATGCATTGCTAACTGAAATGATGAGGAGATATAGGAAATATTTCAAGAAGACAATAGAAATAGATAGGAGTTTTGAGTTGTTGAAGAAGAAGGTGACAAAACAACAATAGTGTGTCCCACTTTTTGGCCAAAGTGAGACATTGAAATCAACATTTTAAACTAAATTTTCACTTTATGACACCTATAACAACTGCACCGTTAATAATTTGAAGATGATGTGAATTAGTAATTTTTTAGATTTGTGTAGATTCTAAATATATTTTTAAAAATAATTTGTGAAATTTTTTACGTAACTGTTAATAACTTGTTTATAGTTAACAACATTTTTAAAAAGTGACGTTTATACCATATAACATAACTTTTTTTACAGAAAGGACAAAATTATAAATTTTTAAATATAGATTCATCACACCAATATCTATTGGACTAATATTTTTTCATAATTTTTTGTTGCATATTTTATATTTTATTAATTTTTTGAACCAAGATTAATTATAATTTAGACATAGGTTTATACCATATAGCATAACATTTTCTGTATATATCTAAATTAACTTCTCTTTTTGATGAAACAAGGACATCAATACCTAGAGCATAGAAAATAAATATAATAATCAAATTTATATTTTTTGAAAGCTTACTCGGAGGGATACGATCCTACAAATTATCTAGTCATGTTGATTCCAGTTGTTGGTCCAACCTAAGGTTTGAAACATAAAATTTTGAGGAAAATCTAAGGACTAAGGTGGAAAGGTCATTTCTATTGGAATTAGACTAGACAACTGAGAGGGGAGGGTGAATTAGTTGTCACACAATATAAACTTTTTCTACTTTTAACCTCCTTTATTATCTTACTACCAGATTAATGATGTAAACAATAAAGTATAGGTCAACAACATAAGACCAGAAACATAATCAACACACTTGACACCAAGATTTTGACATGGAAACCACGTTAAGGGAAAAACCACGGTGGGTGTTAACCCACAAAGATTTGTACCCTATTAAAAGTACTTTAGAAAAATAGAAGGCACATGCCTTCGAGTACACTACCCAAAGCTCACTGCTCAAAAGGGAGGCTCACTGCCTATAGAATTTATTTAGAATAGAATGAATTAACTGAGAAATAACATCTACTTCATGCCTGGTTTAGTTTCAGTGAATGCTCAATAACTTCTACTTTGCCCCAAATTCTTCTTTACCAACTTCACACTCTTTACGGCTCTCACTCCTTTTCTTCTCTGCTCTGCTTCTGATCCTTTATTTGCATTTGATTTGTTTTGCTCAAGGATAATGTTTAACAACTCTTCAACAAGTATTTATACACTTCATCCATCTTGGAATGATCAATAAGGTCAGCCAAACTAAATGTCGATCTTTACGCTGTCGACCAATCATTGCTAAGACTTGAATCTTCCTCTATTAACATGCCATGCTTCATAAAGTGATCTTTAGATCATCCACAACACATTAGGAACATCCGGTTGGCCAAGACTAGGAAGAACAGCAACAACCAAGAGGAAAACTTCAATCACAAGCTTCTTTGTCAATGTGGACCACCAACATAATAGCCACATGATCCAGAGACCACCACAAGCACAATTAAGTCAACATGAATAGCCACACCACTTTGCATCACAAGAATCACTTGCATCTTCACACTAAACCTCAAGAACACACGCTACCATGACTGTCATACTAAAAATATTGCTTCTGGACCTCCAAACCATGAACCATTTGAGTTGAGGGAACACAACAACATCCCAACATGCCTCTAGATATGCAGATCACAATATACTCATACCGGACCAACTTCTTACCAATTTTTCATTACAGAACAACTACAGAAACCTATTCTACTCAGAGGGCCATAACTTCACCAAATCTTCATGTGGACCTCTCAAATCTCAATTGGAGCAACAATAGACAACCCTATACAAACCCTTTAATCTGCATACTCTAATCTTCACCTTACTGGAAATACGGATCACTCCTCTGCACTGTCTTCACTGTTTCTAACAGAAACATATGTTGACATCAATGACAACACATTAGACACATATTTGCAACAATCTCCCCCTTTGTCATTGATGGCAACATACGATGTGAAAAACTAATTCAACCATCAAGACAAGAACTTCTCCCCCTTTCTCCTGTCACACCTGCAACCACTTTCTTCACTGCTCCCCCTTTCACCAGCAACTACTTACTTCCAAATTTTTCACAGACTTCTCTCCCCCTTTGACATCAATGGCAAAGGGCACATATTTGTAATCATCTCTTCCTTTTTTATTTCAGACTGATCTCCAATGTTTGCATACTAACTACTCCTTAGAGTAGTATTTTCTCAACATCAATCTGGATCTTAAGATATGACTGAGAACTCCACTGGACTGATGTACCTTAGTGCATCTTAGTTCTTATTCAGAGGGGTAATAACCCCTAACTTCTCTTTGAGATATTCAAAGGTATCATTGGGAAGAGACTTAGTGAAGATATCTGCAATCTGATCTTTGGATGACACAAAATCCAACTTGACTTCATTTTCATTTACCTTTTCTCTCAAGAAATGAAACTTTATAGATATATGCTTTATTTTTGAATGAAACAATGGGTTCTTAGAGATACTTATTGCACTAGAATTATCACAAAAGATTATGACTCGCTCCTCAAACACAACTCTAATGTCCTTCAACATTTTCTTCATCCACAGAACCTGAGTACAATTATTTCCTGCTGCTATATATTCTACTTCTGCAGTAGACAGAGATATTGCCTCTTGCTTTTTGCTCATCCAAGAGACCAATCTTCTTCCCAAGAAAAAGGAACCACCACTAGTACGTTTTCTGTCATCCATATCTCTTGCCCAATCAACATCTATATATGCATGAAGAGTAAAGTCATTGTCTTTTGGATACCACAATCCATAATCAATTGTCCCCTTGAGATATCTAAAAATTCTTTTGACTACCACAATGTGGGATTCTTTTGGATCAGATTGAAATCTAGCAACAAGTCCAATGGCATTCATGATGTTAGGTCTGGTCTAGGTCAAATAGAGAAATCCTCCAATCATTGATCTATACCTTTTCTGATTTGCCTTGGGTGAATCATCATCTTTACTTAACTTGCATCTGGTTACCATGGGTGTACCTATTGGCTTTGAATATCCCATTCCAAACTTTTTTAGCAATTCTTTCACATACTTGGACTGAGATATAAAGATAACTTTGTTTGACTAAACAATTTGCAGACCTAGGAAAAAATTCATCTCTCCAAACATTGACATTTCAAATTAACTTTTCATTTGGTCAGCAAATGCTTTACACATGCATTCATTTCCACCAAAAATGATATCATCAACAAAGACCTCAACAATCAGGATGTCCTCATGATTAATTTTGAAGTAAAGATTACTATCAATGGTACCTTGGCTAAAACCTATCTTAAGCAAATATTTGTCCAATCTTGCATACCAGGCTCTTGGAGCTTGCTTGAGTCCATACAAGGCTTTTCTTAGTCTATAAACCATGTCACCCTGATCAAACAACTAAAATCCTTCCGGCTGCTCAATGTAGATTTCTTCCTCCAAATCTCCATTCAGGATTGCTGATTTGACATCCATCTGATAAACTTTAAAATCTTTGAAAGTAGCAAATGCAAGAAACATTCTGACTGCCTCTATTCTTGCCACCAGAGAAAAAGTTTCTTCAAAATCAATTCCTTCTACTTGAGAATATCCTTTGCATACCAACCTTGCTTTGTTTCTTACAACTTCACCATCTTCATTTAGTTTATTCTAGAAGACCCATTTGGTTTCAATTAAATTTTTGTCCTCTGGTCTAGGAACAAGATCCCAAGTGTGGTTCTTTTCAATTTGCATTAATTTTTCTTCCATTGCTTTTACCCAATTTTCATTAGTGCAGACTTCACCAACTGATTTAGGTTCAATCCTTGAAATTACACAAATCTCTTCTTGATCTTTAGCAACTCTTTTCCTAGTTTGAACACCTTTATTTCTATCTCCTATGATTTGATCTTCAGGATGATTCATTCTTACATACCTAGGAGTTTTGGGAATTGCTTGGGCTTCTATTTCTTGAGCTTGTTCCTCAACATCTATACTAATTCCTTGAGTCTCTGGGGTTTCCGGATCAATCTGCATTTGAGTCAAAGTTTGAACTAACCTTCCTTGACTTTGACTTTCATTTTGATCATCTGAATCATATCTACAGAATCTGGAATGTCCTTCCTTGCTCTGATCAACTCTGACATTAGCACTTTCAACAATCTTTTTCAACCTCTTGTTAAAGCACCGGTAAGCCTTACTTTGAGTAGAGTATCCCAAAAATATTCCCTCATCACTTCTTGTATCAAATTTTCCTAAATCCTCATCTCTTTTGATATAGCATTTACTACCAAAAACTCTAAAATATCTCATAGTAGAAGGATGACCAAACCATAGTTCATAAGGGGCCTTACCAGAATTGCCTTTGATTTGCATCCGGTTAAGAGTGTAGATAGCCGTACTTACAGCTTCTCTCCAATAAACTTGAGGAACATTTGTTTCCATCATCATGGTCCTAGTAGCTTCTTGAATGGTTCGGTTCTTTCTTTCCACAACTCCATTTTGTTGGGGAGTCCTAGGAGTAGATAATTGTCTTTTTATGCCATGCTTTTCACAGAAAGCATCAAACTCATGGGAAGTACATTCTCCACCTTTTTCAGATCTCAAACATTTCAATTTTTCACCAACTTCATTTTCCACCATCACTTTGAACACCTTAAATTTTTCAAGAGCTTCTGATTTTTCTTTTAGGAAGGTTACCCACATCATCCTGGAATAGTCATCTATCAGCAACATGAAATATCTATCTCCTTGCACACTCCTAATTCTAGCAGGACCACAGAGATCAGTATTTACCAGTTCCAATCATCCACTTGAAACTTGTTCCTTACTTTTGAATTAAATTTTGCTCTATTTCCCCATTTGACATTCTCTACACATGCTATTAGGTTTCACAAGTTTTGGAAGAACTCTCACAGCCTGAGTGGTACTTATTTTGACAATATTATCAAAATTCACATGAGACATCCTCCTATACCATAACCAACTTTGATCTATCTGAGTAATCAAACAACTTTTGCCAGAGCTACTTAAATGAAAAATGTTACCTCTAGTTTGAGTACCAAATGCAATTTCAGTTCCAGAACTCTCCAAGATTCTGCACTTTCTGTCTTTGAATCGAAGGTCATAACCTTTATCAACCAATTATCCAACACTAAGAAGATTATGTTTCAATCCTTCCACATACAGAACATCATTGGTACTATTCTTACCATCAAAAGAGATGGATCCTCTACCACGAATTCTACCAACTGAGTTATCTCCAAATTTCACAAGCCCACCTTCATAATTTTCAAAATTCACAAACTTACTCTTGTCTCTAGTCATATGATGAGAACATCCACTATCAATCACCCATTCATCTTTCTCAATAACCTGAGCAGCCAAGGCACTTTCCATATTTGCATAGCTAGTAGATTTAGTAGACACCGAATCTTCTTCTTTGATGGCAATGAACACCCAATCATTTTCAGGGGAACCTCCATGATCAGATTCATCATTTGTAACTCATTCTTCTCTAGTTTCTTGGACATAGTAACATTTGTTCTGATTTTGATATTTGTTAGGGTTTGGTTTTGAAAACCTCTCCGGACATCTTGAGAGAAAATGACCAATCTTATTACAAGCAAAACATTTCAGTGGCAATTTTCCTTCATACTTACAAGATCCTCTTGACAATCGTTTGGCGAGAAGAGCTTCAAGATTAGTAGTTTCAAGTTTGATATCTTCAAGATCCTTCCTTGTCTTCACTAATCTATTTGATCTTGCAAAGGAGCTTTCACTTGGATCATATCTTTGTTTTCCATATACACTGGCCTTAAATGTAGATTCAGAATTGGGAAGAGAATCACTAAACTCAATTCAAAAGCTAAAATTTTACCAACTAGATGATCTCTTGTAACATCTGAGACAGTCCTGATCTCCTCTATAGCAGCAACCTTATGTTTGTATGAATCAAGTAAGGATCTAAGTACTTTTGATACAATCTCTAATTCTTCAAAGTCCCACCAGCACACCTGATACCACACAAAAGTTCATTTATCTTTTGCATGTAGATTGTGATGTTTTCATCTTCGCTCATCCTCATAGTTTCAAATTTTCCTCTTAGACTTTGCTGCTTGGCACATTTGACATATTTATCACCTTCATACAAATATTCCAAATTTTTCCAGATTTCATAGGCAATTTTTAGACCAAAGACATTTGTCATTTCTAAATCAGTCAGAGCACTCAACAAGGCTTGTTTAGCTCGAAGGTTATTTTCAGCATCTTTGACTTGATCTGGAGTTGAAGGACCTTTCTCTACAAGTTTATACTCAACACTGGTTATCGCCCAATAGGCATCGCCCATGCATTGTAAATGGCACTCCATGTGATTCTTCCAAACAAAATAATTTGTTCCATCAAATCTCAGACTATCCTTCTTGTAGGTCGACATCCTGGATCTCCTCAAGTTGTCAAGCTTTTATAAGAGGATCTAGCTCTGATACCAATTGTTGGAATTAGACCAGACAACTAAGAGGGGGGGTGAATCACTTGTCACATAATATAAACTTTTTCTACTTTTAACGTCCTTTATTATCCTACTACCAGATTAATGATGTAAACAATAAAGCATAGATCAACAACATAAGAGCAGAAACATAATCAACACACTTGACACCAAGATTTTGACATGGAAACCTGGTTAAGGGAAAAACCACGGTGGGGGTTAACCCACAAAGATTTGTACCCTATTAAAAGTACTTTAGAAAAATAGAAGGCACATGCCTTCATACGCACTGCCCAGAGCTCACTACTCAAAAGGGAGGCTCACTGCCTACAAAATTTATTTAGAACAGAATGAATTAACTAAGAAATAGCATCTACTTCATGCTTGCTTCAGTTTCAGTGAATGCTCAATAACTTCTACTTTTCCCCGAATTCTTCTTTACCAACTTCACACTCTTTGCTGCTCTCATTCCTTTTCTTCTCTGCTCTACTTCTAATCCTTTATTTGAATTTGATCTATTTTGCTCAAGGATAATGTTTAACAACTCTTCAACAAGTATTTATACACTTCATCCATCTTGGAATGATCAACAAGGTCGGCCAAACTAAATACGGATCTTTACGTTGTCGACCAATCATAGCTAAGACTTGAATCTTCCTGTATTAACATGCCATGCTTCATAAAGTGATCTTTAGATCATCCACAACATGTTAGGAACATCCGATCGGCCAAGACTAGGAAGAACAACAACAACCAAGAGGAAAACTTCAATCACAAGCTCCTTTGTCAATGCAGACCACCAACACAATAGCCACACAATCCAGAGAGCACCACAAGCACAATTAAGTCAACAGGAACAGCCACACCACTTCGCATCACAAGAATCACTTACATCTTCACACTGAACCTCAAGAACACACATTGTCATGACTATCATACTAAAAACATTGCTTCTGGACCTCCAAACCATGAACCATTCAAGTTGAGGGAACACACCAACATCCCAGACATGCCTCTAGATCCGCAGATCACAATATGCTCATATCAGACCAATCTGGACCAACTTCTTTCCACTTTGTCATTACAGAACAACTGCAGAAACCTTGTTCTACTTAGAGGGCCATAACATCGCCAAATCTTCATGCGGACCTCTCAAATCTCAACTAGAGCAACAATAGACAACCCTATACAAACCCTTTAATCCACATACTCTGATCTTCACCTTACTAGAAATACTAATCACTCCTTTGCATGGTCTTCATTGTTTTTGAAAAAAAGATATGTTGACATCAATGACAACACATCAGGCACATATTTGCAACAATTTCTAGTCCACCTTCATTCGAAGGACCTTTGAATGAAGGTACCTTCATTCGAAGGACCTTTGAATGAAGGTACCTTCATTCAAAGCTATCCAAGGAACTTCGAATGAAGGTCCGTGAGAAAAAAAATTCCAAAAAAGGAATAAAAGGGACATTTGTTCAAAGGTCCCTTTTATTCCTTTTTTAGAAATGTCCATAAAAGGAATATAAGGGACCTTAAAATAAAGGTCCCTTTTTATTCCTTTTACATAAATTTCCATAAAAGGAATAAAAAGAGGACCTTCAAACGAAGGTCCTTTTATTCCTTTTATGGAAATTTCTAAAAAAGGAATAAAAAGGGACCTTAGAACGAAGTTCCCTTTTATTCTTTTTTAGAAATGACCTTCATTCGAAGATCCTTTACATAAAAACCTTTAAACGAAGGTTTACCTTCATTCGAACATGATTTTTAACTTACCTTTGAATGAAGGTACCTTCGTTTGAAGAAATACCTTCAAATGAAGGTGTTTCTTTATTTTTTTCTCCCAAACTATGCCAAATTCTAGTATGGGTTCACCCATAAGATATTTCAAGTTGATTTTGACACAAGTGAAAATATAATTGGAGCAATACTGAGTGAAGAAAGAAGACCGGTATCCTATTTCAATGAGAAGTTGAATGATGCAAGGAGGAGATATTCAGTTTATGACCAGGAATTTTATGTCATAATTCAAGTCTTGAAGAAGTGGAGACATTAATTATTGCCCAAGGATTTTGTACTATATACTAACTATCAAGCCATTCAATACCTAAATATTTGAGGTAACTTGAGCTAGAGACATGTCATATGGGATAAACTTATGCAAAATTATACCTTTGTGTTGAAACATAGAAGTGGAAAGTCAAACAAGGTTGTTGATACATTGAGTAGGAGATTAAATTTGTTGACAAAAATGAGAGTAGAGATAGTTGGATTTGAAGAGCTAAAACATCTACATGAAGTTGATCCTAATTTTGTAGAGGTATGGAAAACATTTAATGAACTGGTAAATATGGATATGAGTAGATGGTTAGATTACTTAAGTTGAAATGAAATGTTGTTCAAGGGTACTTAATTGTGCATAACAAGAAGCTTAATGAGAGAAAATCTAATCAAGGAGAGGCATTATGGTGGTCTAGTTGGACATTTTAGAATAGAAAAAATAGTTGCATTGGTGAGTGAGAACTAATTTTGGTTACAAATATATAAGGATGTAAGAAAATTTGTTTAGGTTTGCAGAACTTGTCAAGTTGCAAAAGGGAGTAGTCAAAATGTTTGTTTATATCATCCATTACCAACACCAAATAAACCTTGGGAAAACATCAGTATGGATTTTGTATTAAGGTTGCCAAGAACACAAATAGGGTATGATTCAATATTTGTAGTTATGGATATAATTTCTAAGATGACACATTTTATTCCATGCAAGAAGAGCAATGATGCACTACATATAGCTAACCTATTTTTCAAAGAAGTTGTGAGGTTGCATGGTTTACCAAGGAGTATAGTTTTAGACACGGATGCGAAATTTATGGGATACTTTTAGAAGACATTATGGAAGAAGATGAAGATTGATTTGAAATATAGTTTAGCATATCACCCACAAATTGGACAGCTAAAAGTTGTAAATAGGTATTTATGTAAATTATTGAGGTGTCTAGTTGGAGAAAAGGTAGGAAATTAAGATATGGTTCTACCATAGGTAAATTTTGCAGACAATAATTCAGTAAATTGAAGCACATGGTGTTAGGAATCGCATGCAAAAGATATCAATTAACTGTAAATAAAGATTAAAAAGAGGAATGAAAAATACACAGAAATAATAACAGCGAGAGACAAGTTTTAATGTGGTTCACCCAAACTCAGGTTATATCCACCAACAAAGAGTCCAATATTATTATACAGCAAATCAAACTAATTACAACTAGCAATCCTTGCAAGTCAATACTGTTGCAAAATGCTACAATACAATATCAACGGAAACCCTAACCCTTAGTCGCTTTTATCAAGCCTTATGTCAGTTACAAAATAGAGTTTTTTTATGTCAGCCAATAGAAAAATAATTCTCTACGCCTTTATAAAATAATGAAAATCATTTGAGGTTTCGGGGATGCTGCCCCTTGACCCCGTCTTGGGGACAATTCCCCCAAACCCCTGTTAAATAATTTGAGGGGAAATCGTGCCTATAAAAGTGGGGAAAATTTAACCTCCAAGTCTGATTAGGCTCCATATAAAAACAATCTCCCACTTGGAGACTAACCAGACTCCACACCATATCATCTCCCACTTGGAGACTGATCATAACACTGCTGACCCTGTGGCTCCCACTAGAAATAAACACCCTGGACCCTGTTGTTCTGATTTTATTGTATTCAGTCTTGAAGACCAACCGAAGCTAAAGAGGAGCTTAGCTTCTCCCTTGTCACTACCTTCGTAAACATATCTACTGGATTTTCATCTATATGTATCTTTTCCAGCCTTAAATATCCATCATCCAACACCGATCAAATGAAGTGATACATCCACTGTATGTGTTTGGTATTTGAATGCAAGGTAGAATTCTTTGGAAGATGTATGGCACTCTAGCTATCTATAAACAAATAAATGTTAGCCTATTGTTTGCCCAATTCTTCCATTAAATATTGTAGCCATATCATCTTGCTTGCCTCTGTTGCAGCTACATACTCTGCCTCTGTGGTGGATAAAGCAACCACCTTTTGCAACCGTGAGATCCAACTCACTGCTTTCCCACCTATAGTAAAGACATAACCTATAGTACTCTGCCTGGTATCAATATCCCCTACCAAATATGAGTCCACATAGCCTGCTAAATTAGTATTAGAGCTCCCAAAACATAAGTGTTTATTGGATGTACCTCTCAAATATCTAAGAATCTATTTTACTGCATTCCAATGCTCTAATCTGGGATTACTCATATACATACTTACGACTCCTACAACATGTGCAATATCTAGTCTCGTGCATACCATGGCATACATTAAACTTCCTACAGCTGAAGCATATGGTACCTTGGATATTTTGTCTTCCTCCTCTTATGTCTTTGGGCACATATCCTTACTCAATTTAAATGACTAGGCAAAGGTGTACTGATAGCTTTTGCATTCTCCATATGGAATCTCTGCAACACCTTTTCAATGTAATCAGCCTAAGATAGAGTCAATTTTTTCCTTCCTATCTCTGTAAATTTTCATACCAAGGAATTGTTTTGTTGGCCCCAAATCTTTCATAGCAAATGATTGTGCTAATTGTTGTTTTAACTCTCTTATGTGATCCATGTTAAACCCTGCTACAATCATGTCATCTACAAACAAACATAAAATAACGTAGCTATCATTATCCAACCTCTTAAAATAAACACAATGGTCAGAGTTACACTGGCTGTAGCCTTGCTCAGCCATAAAACTATCAAATTTCAAATACCATTGTAGAGGTGCTTGTTTCAAGCCATATAAAATCTTCTTCAATCTGCACACCAATTTCTCCTTTCCTTTGACCTCAAATCCTTGTGGTTGTTCCATATATATCTCCTCCTTCAAATCACCATGGAGAAAGGCATTTTTCACATCTAGCTGTTCCAAATGCAAATCTTCAATAGCCACAATACTTAAAACAGTACGAATAGAAGTCGTCTTAACAACCAGAGAAAAAATCTCATCAAAATTAATACCTTTTTTTTGTGCAAATCCTTTTACAACTAACCTGGATTTAAATCTTTTCTTACCTCCATCTTCTTCTTTCAGCCTATAAACTGATTTGTTTGGTAAAGCCTTTTTACCTGCAGGTAACTTACATAATTCCCAAGTCTAATTTTTCAACAAGGAGACCATTTCTTCTTTCATTGCAAGCTCCCACTGAACCTTTGTATCCACCTACATAGCTTCATCATATTCTTTTAGTTCACCAGCATCTGTTAACAAAATAGAATACAAAGAGGGAGAAAACCTTTCAGGAGGTCTACTTAGCCTTGTTGACCATCTAACATTCACTGGGTTTGTGGTATTTCTTGTTGCTATTGTGGAGAATGAGGAACCACTGTAACATCATTATCTGGAGTATCATCGAGCACCACATAATCCTTTTATTTCTTCTCATGTTGCTGCAACTGATCTTTGTACAACACCTTCTCATTGAATACAACGTCTCCGCTTCTCACAATTTTTAGATTTTGAACATCCCAAAGCCTATAACCAAATTCATCAATGCTATATCCAACGAAGATACACTTTTTTGATTTTGCATCCAGCTTGGTTCTATTTTTAGAATCTACATGTGCAAATGCTTCACATCTGAAGGTTTTGAGAAAAGAATAACTCACCTTCTTACCTGTCCATGCTTCCTCTGGAATACCACAGCCCAAAGGAGCTGAAGGACCTCTATTAATTAAATATATAAGGGGTATTGACAACATCTGCCCACATGTTTAAAGGCAGCCCAGCATGCAATCTCATGCTCCTTGCACACTCCATTATTGTCCTATTCATGCGCTCAGCCACTTCATTTTCTTGTGGAGTCCCTGGAACCATTTTCTACCTACGAATTCCATTAAAGAAACAATAATCCTCAAATTTTTTGTTGTAATACTCACCACCATTATCAAATCTGAGACATTTTAATCTTTTACTGTCTCATTCTCAACCAAGCTTCTCTATTTCGTAAATGTTTCAAATACATCAGATTTCTACCTAAGGAAATAAATTTAAACCTTCCTAGTTGCATCATCTATGAATGTAACATAATACTGAGAGCCACCAAGAGAAGATACCTGAGCTGGTCCCCATACACCTATATGCACAAGCTCCAACTTTTCATCTTTCTTTTGCTTCCCATCCTTGAGAAAACTAACTCTCTTTTGTTTGCCATACACACAACTTTCACAGAAATCTATATTAATACATTTCAGACCTGGTAAAACTTTCTTAGAATGAAGTACCTTCATACCTTTTTCACTCATATGCCCAAGTCTATTATGCCATAGTGTTGTCTCAGAACCTGCAGCAACTGTTTCAGTCTCTTCCTGTGAGCCTGCAACAATTATTCCTGAACCTGTTTGATTTTTCTCTACAACAACTAAAGTAGAAGGAATAGTATGACATGTACAAATATATAAGGTGCCTACTTTCACACCTTTTCCTACTATTAAGGTACCTCTTGAAACCTTCCAATTTTTATCACTGAAAGTAACTATGCAACCTTCATCAACTAGCTGCCCTGCTAAAATTAAATTCCTACTCAACCTTGGAACGTGCCTTACCTCTTGTAGTAGCTAATGATTCCTATTCTGCAACTTAATCTTGATTCTTCCCTTTCCAACAATCTAACAAGGTTCGTTATCTCTCAAATAAACCAGCCTGAAATCCCCTTGGACATAATCAAGAAAATAACTTCTATGGGGTGTAGCATGAAATGAGGCCCCTAAATCTAAAACCCATGAATCATCAGCATTATCTAGGAAAAGAATCAAAGCATCATCTTCATATTTATTACTATTATGTCAAAAAATGCACCCTTGGGGGCTTTTTCCTTTAAGGTTTAGCTCTCAAGTCCTTAGGTTCCATTTAGAGCATTCTGCATGATAATTTAGACTCCCAATGAGAAAACCCTCAGGTCTTGTGACAAATAGGACTTAGGGGGCTATTTTAATGATGCCAAAACAAAGACAGGGGATGGACAAGGATGCTAGCACCCTAGTCCAGCCCTATTTTGGGTCTGCCCTAATTTTAAATGTTAGGTTTGTGACCGTTATTTGGTCTCCAGGCTGACATCATAAGTTTCAAATATGAAATTCTTGGCGGGAATCTTAGTAGTTGCATATATAAGCATGTTTAGTTTATCATTTGCGAACTAGATAGACATTGTGATTCATGAGCTTATGTTAAGGTGATCAAGGCATTCATTGTGTTGTAGAGCATAGCATTGTTATTATGTTTGTTTTTGTAGGTTGGATTACATCTCCTCATGGCATTGAAAAGCTTCTTCCTTCCATGAGAGCTTCATCATCAAGGTGACATTTATTGTGCATTATCATCATTATCATTTGGATTTTTGCCTCTATCCCACAAGGATACACACTCTCTCTCTGACAACGGTGTTCGGAAGACTTGAATGTCTCTCCGGGGCTTAACTAAGGCAAGCCTCTAAACACCACAACCCCCTCCCACACTCCTTGTGATTGCAGGTTACAGGTATTAGATCTGGAGAAAGTGGAGTTGCAGGGAAGAAAAGAAAACATTGAAGACTTAGGATCTAAAAAGAAGTGGACATTGTGTGAGATTCCTGGACTAGGGCACCATCAACCTTGTCCTCAGCATTTCAATCACCAGAAACTGAAGACATAGCAGAGATCAATGTCGGAAGGAGATCAGGAATCCACAGAAAAAGTAGCACATTGGACTACAGCACCATCACCATTGTCCCTAACTTTTTCATTTTCTGGATTGCGAAAAATAATGAGTTAAGGTTCTCTACACTTTGTCTAATTCTGGTAGCATTTGTTGTAATTCATAGATTTAATTACTATTTTGCTTAAATTAGGGTTTCAAGAGCATAAGAGCATTAATTAGCAACATTATGTGATAACTTCTAAATTTCCTAGTAGAAAACCAAGTGGCAACCCAACCTGATAGATGACTCTCCTCTCGATGGGAGAAGCACTCGATTGAAAAGCCCTTGGAATGTTTTATGGAAAGGAGGATCCAAAGCAAAACAAACAACCCCAAAACCCCATTTTCATATAAAAAAATTTGGTGGACCCAATTTTTTAACTTTTTGGGACCTTGCTAAGTGTTGTTTCATATATCTACATTCATTCATTTCATTACATTCAAAAATTTACAAAAAAAATTGATATATTTGGAAAAATAAAATAAAAAATGCATTCTAGGGTTTGATTTTTGACATAGTTTGCATTCATTCAATTTTATTTCATTAATTATTTGATTTTTACATTAGATCTGAAATTCATTATCATTCAATTCATTATTTTCAATATTGCATTTAAAAAATTACAAAAAAAATAAAAAATTTGGAAAATTTGCAAAAATTGGCATATTAGGCTTGCATTTTTATAAAATTTGAATCAATTGGCATCTAATTTCAACTAATTTTTATTATTTTCATTAGATATGATCCAAAATATATAAACTCATCATTTACAATTCATTTGCATGATTGATGTGTTAAGAAATTTTACATTTTTCATGAAAACCTAGTTTTGCATGAGCTAGGGTTGTAGTCAAAATCTTATTTCATATTTTACTACCTTGTTAAAACACTCATTAGGCCTAATTTCTAAATTTAGTGTTGCATTATAGTGGCCTCCTTGTGAAATTTCATGCCTAGGGTTTGAAAACTTGCATTTTTCACTAGATTTGGCCTTATCGTCTTGCTAGACTTGCACTCCAAGCATGTTGTAAGGGATTTTATTGCACTAATTTGTTGTTATTGGTGTTATTATCTTCTACCCATTCTCAATTTCCTTACAACACCTTTTCTTTTGGGCCTTTGCATTGAAATTTTGTGAAACTTTGCATATTTTTGCTATTTTTGCACTAGGGTTTGATCTGGAGTGGCACTATAAGCGTGTTGTAACAGATTTTTTGGAATTAGGTGGCTATTATTACTATTATAAGTTTATTTCCATCATCATTTTCCTTACAACACTCGTTGCCCTACTCTTTTGTATTGAGATTTGGTGAAAAATTACATATTTTTGTCATGCCCACATTTCTCATGCAATCACGACATGCATCACACGTGTCATGTCCATATTTGTCATGTGGTCATGACATGAAATATCAAAAAAAAATCACACTTCCCTAAAAACCCCCTCGCACATGTAAGTGTGCTCGGTGGCATTACGCTTGAGGCGTAAACATGACAGATGAAAGCAGGGTAATGCGTTCACTTGCGCATATCATTCGCAACGAAGGACAACTAGGGGGTCGATGCGACGCGGTTAACGTTGCCAGTAGGGTTAGGATCAACGATTGAAACCCTAAGTTAATCTATGTGAAAGAAGGGATCTTGATGTAAGTCAAAATCAACAGCCAAATTCAGTGCAAGAGAAAGATATAATTTAATACCAAAAATCTAATGTCGATAATCGACAAAAACAATAATATAGTCCTAAGCAGGGTTAAATTTCATTAACCTAGCTAAACCCTAAATTCTGGAAAATCTAACAGCATAATGCCTCACGGGCGTGATTAGGGTTTATTATACTAAAACTAATTTTGATCAAAGGTTTACTGGTTTGGTTTTATATTACCTACGTCTCACTAGTTGAATTGGTAGATCAGTTGAATAAGTTAATTGAACATTTTTCAACAAATCTCAATCAATTTGTTCTCCTTCACGTTTTCTTTAATTTAAAACATTTTTCAACAAAGCTCGATCAATTTGTTCTCCTTCACGTTTTCTATAATTTAAAACATTTTTCAACAAAACTCGATCAATTTGTTCTTCTTCACGTTTTCTATCAATCAGAGTTATCTCTGCATCATTTACATTATTCCTAATTTCTTGGTAGATCAGATCACGGATACACTTACACTAACTTCATTTTAAAAGTTTACTGGGTTTCCAAGTTGGTTTGAACGATGTCTTTATTTAAATCCGTTAATTAAATTAATATCCATCCAGCTTAAAATTAACCTTGTCGAATTAAGTTTTATGATTAAAGGATTAACCTAATTATTAAAATAATTTCATCTCAAATAATTAAATTGTGTAAAATTTACATATAACTAATAAATCTTTTTCTTCAAAAATCAAATTAAAAATCAATAAAATATAAAATCCTTCTAATCATGATCTAATCTATTTATTAACATACCACTAACAATTAAAAATAATATTCCACAAAAAGAATAAAGTTTACCCATTATATTAATTATCTCAAATTCCCTTTATAAATTCAGAACTTAAAACAAATGAACAAAATAATTAAAAGAGGGGAAGTTAAATGTTAAAATGAATTTTAAATTTACCTTGCCCTAAAATCCTCCAACAATAAAATATAATATCCTCAAGGGCTAAAAGCCCTAACCCTATTTTTTTATTTCTCATCTTCCTTTTCTCCTCTTTGTTTTTTTTCTTCTTCTTTCTTTTTCCTTCTCTCATTTGCATTGTTGCAGGTTGTAATGGAGGCCATAAATATATATATATTGATTGTGTATATCTTATTCATACTCTGGATTTCTTTTAATATAAATATATTTATTTTTATTTAAACTGAAACCCCAAGGGTTTTTTTTTACAGTGGGGAGTACTATGTGAAGATCGGCGGAGAAGGGACTATGGCGGAGGGCGGAGGAGTGGCCTATGGAGTGGTGGCCACAGGGAGGTGGAACGGCGGAGGGCAGAGGTGAACGGACTACACAGGGCAGAGGAGACTGGCGGTGGCATTTATTAGAGGGCGGAGGGTCCGCAGGGGTCTACGGATATGGGGGGTGTGGGGATGTGGAGAGGGGGCGGAGCCCCCACCCACATCCCACTGTGTGGGATGTGGAGAGGGGGCGGAGCCCCCACCCACATCCCACTGTGTGGGATGTGGAGAAGGGGCGGAGCCCCCACCCACATCCCACTGTGTGGGATGTGGGTGGGGGCTCCGCCACCTCCCCACATTCCCACTAATAATAGGCGACGGTGGGGGGGTTTGAACCCCCCCACCACATGTAACTTCTTTTGTTTTCTCAAAAAAAAATGCAAACTGTGAAAAGATTAAAATACAGTCTATTCTCTGTTTATTTTTTATTACACATAATTTTTAAAATAAGTTTTATTTATAAATATATATATATTTATATATATATATATATATATTTATATATTTATATTTATATAAATATATATATACACAGCAAAACCAATTTATTTAAAAACATCACAGTTCATTAAATAATAAAATATAACTTTATATATATATATATATATATATTATGTAGTCTCTAAATTTTGTTTGATAGAATAATTAAAACACTTTGTAATTAAATACATTCTTTCAATACACACACACACACACACACACACACACACATATTTGTATGTATATATATATATATATATATATATATATATATATATATATATATATATATATCCATATATAATTATATTTTCAAAAATGATTTTCCATCAACACTTACAATTTTTTTTCTTTTTTAAGAACAATAATCAAAGTTATATTTTCTTTTTATCAAACTTTTATAAGGCAAGGAACTCATTTCTCTTAACAAAATATATTCATTGTATTATTAAAATATATTTTTTAAAGAAAAGAAGCAAATGCAATTAAGTAAATACTTTTAATACATAACATCAACTAATTTTCTTTTTCATAAAAAATAATATACAAATTTTATGTTTGTCTCTCAATAAAGAAACAACAACTTCCCTATTTGATATTTCAAAGATAAACATACAAATGAAATAACTTTAAAACCAAATTTTCTTCCTTCAACATTTTTTGAATGACAAGTATTAAAATCAACAAATTTTAAATTTCTATTCCAAATGTAAATAGCTTACACACAAATAAAAGAATATACTTTTAGAACAAGAGAGAACAATGTTCTCCTCTTTGAAAACTAACAAATGATGTAAACTTCTAAATTGGCCAAGCTCTCTCTCATGAGCTAAAAAGAAATAGGATATCAATTCTAAGAACAATGGTGTTTTCTCCAACTTCACAAAGTTCCCAATATATCCTACAATAACACAAAAAGGGGAAAGAAGTCACAACTTGCTCTCCTCCCTACCATAGACCTACTAGTGGGTCACCCCCGAGCTAGGGAGGTCATCCACACACTTGGAAAGTCAACCACATCACAACAAGGCATTCAACAACCAAACACAAATGTTACTCCCATAGCTAACACAACACAAAAACTCACTCAGGATGAGTTCAATGGGGTAGGGGAGTGGACAACACTCAACTCAAGAGTGCCACTCCTAAAATATCCCAATACAAATACCTCTCAAGGCCTCAAGCCAACACTTTTAACATAATTTTCACAAAACTTCCATTTGGCTCTCAAGCCATTTCACATATTGCACATATTCTCATATTGCCCTCAAGGCTACAACACCACAAAATCAAGGAAATGACCCCGAGGATGTTCACTCCTCCCCCACCCCACACTTGTTGAGCATCTTCTCCCAAGTGAGAGAGGCTCTTACAACACCCTTAAAAATTTTCTCCACAACAACAAATAAAAAAATCAAAAATAGAACTCACACAAGCAAATAAAAATGGATAAGGGAAGGCCTTAGCCTTGAACCCTACCTTAAAAAGCCCAATTTGGTAGATGGTTGATGTAGAGCTCCTCCAACTCCTCCAAAATAAGCCACAAAACTCTCTCCAACTTTTCCCCCAAAGTAAATTAAAATCTATAAAATTTGCCAAAAATTCAACAACCCCATACCCTTCTGTAAGTGGGATTATAATAATCTCTTCCCATGAGCTTTGAGGAATGGGGAGGTGACACATGTCACCTCCTCACTCCTCCCAACTACAAGCAAGACCCATGGAATGGGTGGTGACATGTCATTCACCTATCCACGAAGTCTCTCTCCCTTCCACTTGTCCTCTCTAGAACATGTGGGAGAGAAAAGTGGAGCTTAAGAGGGAATGGGTGCCACATGTGCCCCATTCCTTTCCTCCCAAGAGGGACCACACAACCCCAAGGTACCCTCACCAATTGTGAGAGAGACTTAGAGTAAAGTCCTCTACAATTGAGGGGTCTTGGAGACTTCCCCAACCTAGGGAAGAGGAAAGGATGAGGTTGAGTGTTTGACCCACTCATCCTCTCCCTCCCATGCCTCCATTTTCGTCACTTTACTTCAGAGTGAAGTTAAAGTGACCAAATGGAGGTTTATCTAAGGTTACACAAGTCAAAAACGTCCCTAGACCCAAGGGGTACAACTCAGGGTCAAGTTTAGCCCATTTTGAGCACCAAGGGTTGAGTTAAAGCACATGAAAAGGGGTCTAAAAAAAATTATAACTTAAAAAAATGAAATTTAAAAGACAATATTCTTACAACACCAATTAGAATTCAAAATAAAAGAGGGGTGGACTTAGCTCGACTAACAAATGCAACAACATTACAGAAACTCATCATGCACATAGTTGATCTTAGTTCCTCGTGGAACCAGATCGGCTTCACAAGGGAAAACAACATCGTGTGTGGGATGATCTCTAAATTTCTATGGCTTTGTTAGAAAATACCTACGCACTCAAATGAAAAGTTGATTCCACATGTATATAATAGCCAAAGCAAATTGAAACATACTTCGTATACAACATCACATATCCGTATAAGCATCAAGGAAGTCACATTACAATTAGATTCTAAATTCTACATTTCAAACATCCATTCCCAAGATTGAATCACAAAGCAAATTTCTAACTAACATCACATGAATAATATCCAAATAACAACATAATATAAATCATAAGTCAACGTCAGTGAATCAATATCCAGGTCTAAACATATCATAAACATGCTAAGCATAACAAATCCACATACAGAATAAAGTCTAATAATCTGAAAATTTGGGATCAATAGTCCCATAAGTCTAAATTTACCACCAACAGTAAAATAAATAGTCAAATATAAGGGAGTGAAAAGTAGGCCTCACAATTTTGGCATATTTTCACTAGGTTTTGGCTTATCGACTTTCTAGAGTTTCTTCAAAAGCATGTTGTGAAAGGCATTATTGCATTAGTAGACTTTTGTTAGGCATATCATTTTCTATCCCTCTTGAAAATATTTACAACACCTCTTCTTTCATTTGTTTGTATGAAGATTTGGTGAAAAATCGCATATTTTAGCCTATTTTCACTAGGTTTTGGCTTATCAACTTTCTAGAGTTTCTTCAAAAGCATGTTGTGAAAGGTATTTTTGCATTAGTGGACTATTTTTATGCATATCATTTTTTGTCCCTCCTAAAAATCCTCACAACACCTCTTCTTTCATTTGTTTGCTTTGAGAAAAGTTGAAAAATCAAGCATTTTAGAGCATATTCGACATCACTTTTGCATTTGCTTTTTGCATAAGTTTTGGAAGATCTTGAAAATGTGATTTGACACTCCTTTGCAAACTTAAACATAGATTCTTCTATAAATTCATCCTTGGAAGAATTCTTTGAATACATTGTGAATGTTGATCATTTTTGCAAATTTACTAATATGTATCCTCAAGTCTTGCATCAAATCTCATATATCTATAACATTGACTTGTCAATTATCTCTACTTGTGATGTGCTTCAAACTATAACTTATTTTGAGAGCTTTGTCACTATTGTGAGTGTTTTTCCTTCAATCTTGGAAAACCTTACCAGTTTCATTTCAATCAATAACCAAAAGGAAAGTAATGGCGGAAATGAAATCCCCTCTCTTCTTTCATTTCATGATGATATAATGAACATCCTTGCTGAGACATATGAGACTAAAACAATTTGGGGAAATAAATGTAATAACATGAACACCTCTCTCAAAATAACATCACTTAGTGAGGATATCTTGGCACAAGAAGAGGACATTATTGAGACATTTCTTAACACAACTTTTCCATCCCTTAATGCTCTCCCTAACCAAGAAGAAGCATTGCATGATCTAGACTCTCTTTGTGAACATTTACTTCAACCACTTGACATTTCTCTTGATAGTTTGGAATTAATAACTGAAAAATATAGAGACAATACTGATAATGATTATGAAAATTATGACGAGTTTACAAGCTACCCTACTTCTCCCCTAACTAAACATTCAGAAAACTCAAATGAGAAGACTAGGGATAGCTCTAGTAATTCCAATGCTCTCCCTATTCAAGATGAAGAATTAGTGGATGACATAAGAACAAAAAAAGACTCTTATGACTATCTTGCCTATTTAATGTGATTGATGTGGATAAGGAAAGGTTTCATAACCCACCGAGTCCACGAAGAGAAGACATTTGTGCTGAGGTCCCTCCTTCATTATCCTTTCAAGGATCGGGAGATAATCAAAATACATTAGAAAGACAAATGGAACGACCTTACACAATGGTTTTACCTAGAATTTAAGTTTGGGAGGATGATGTTCTCCTCAATGACGACTTCTAACATGGACCTCTTTATGGGTAAGTATCTCTAACCCTTTATCTCTCATGATGTGCTTCCCTCGTGATGTGTTATGTGTTGTTAGGCCTCCTAGGGTGACCCTTGATTCTCTTGTAAGGTCAAGGATACTAGGAGACCACCTCTATCGTGACATTATTCTATTTGTATCATTATTCTTCTATATCTCCTCTCCTCTGATTTCATTGCTGTGTGTTGTGTCTTACGGACATAGCGTTGCAGTAGGTGAATTGGGGGCATCCTCCTATGTGATTGTCCCTAAGGCACTTGTTCTCCTCTCTAATTTATTGTTTACCTTCCTCTAGTGTTTCCATCTAGCTGGCGGATGATGAAAAAAATTTATACTGATGTGGACCTAGCATCCCTTTAGCGAGAAATCAAAAATTGGACTTAGTTCCTATATGACTACAGGGTTGTTACATATTATTTGACGCTTGGCTAGTGGAATCACTCCATGATTTCTCTATCTTGATGTTGATGTTGATGTTATCTTATCTTTCTAACAAAACTTTAACAATACTGTTGCTTTGTGCACTTTGTTTATCATGAATATCACCTTGCTTGGCTCTTTCATGTAGTTGATCATATGCATTATTGTTTATCATGATTACTTGGACACTAACACTTTTCTCACAGGGATGTGTTTGTGGGAACATTTGGTGATTGTAAAGTACATGTCACCTCTGGGGGGCATGGGCTTTGCGAGAGCTTCAGTTCCCTTATGTGTTTTCTTCCTACCTTAATGTGCTTGATATCAGTATGCAATATCAACCACCTTAAGTTGGGGGCATATATAAGGTAAGTTGTCTACTTTAGATCATAGTAAAGCGTGTTTGAATAATCTAAAAATCAATCAAAATCATTTAAGCCCTCTACGGAGGTGGGATATCAAGCATATCCTTTTATCTTAAGCCATCATCGCGAGGCGGGGATGGTGTATTTCTCAGAGAAGATTGCATTATCCTGTCATTTTTAAAAAGTCCTCATCGCAAGGCAGGGAGAGGTTCTATGACTAACTCAACCCTTAAGCACATCTTCAGCGATTGTTGTGGCAAAGCCCAATCATCAGTGTGTGCCTGTAATGTGCCTGAGATGGTGATGAACCTAGTAATAGTTTCACTCCATCGCTTGTCTGTCGTGTTTTCTCCATGTCTTCAACATGTGTGTGTGTGTATGGCGTGCTTGTTCTCAAAGTGCAAGACTGGTGGTGATTAGCTCCTCTACACTTTGGGATTTATTTGGTGTAATTGTTCTCAAGGTGTAAGACCAGTGGTGAATAGATCCTCTACACCTTGGGATTTTGTTTGGCGTGTCTATTCTCAAAAAGTACAAGACCGGTGGTGAATAGCTCCTCTACACTTTTTGGGATTTGTTTGTTTACTTTCCTTGTACTTACATTATGCATTTCATATGGAAAAATCAAAAAGAAAGTAATCAGTGCATTCATTGTATTCTCTATGCTCTGCATGTCTTCAATGTTGTATTCTCCATGTTTTGCATGATTGTAAATGTCTTCTCTGTGTTTTGCATGCCTCTTATTGTATTCAACGTGTTTGGTCTGTCTTCTCCCTGCTTGGCATGTTTACTATGTTTTTTGACCTTACTTTAATGCATGTATTGGCCTCATGTTTAATACATACATTAAAGTGGGGGCTAAATGTTATGTCAGAAAAATGCACCCTTGGGGACTTTTTCCTTTAAGGTTTAGCTCTTGGGTCCTTAGGTTGCATTTAGACAATTTTGCATGATAATTCAGACTCCCGATGAGAAAACCCTCAGGTCTTGTGACAAATAGGACCTTGGGGGGGCTATTTTAATGATGCCAGAACAAAAATAGGGGGTGGACAAGGGTGCTAGCACCCTAGTCCAGCCCAAATTTGGGTCTGCCCTACTTTTAAATGTCAAGTTTGTGACCATTATTTGGTCTCCAGGCCAACATCATAAGTTTCAAATATGAAATTCTTGGTGGTAATCTTAGTAGTTGCATATATAAGCATGATTAGGTTATCATTTACAAACTAGATAGAGATTGTGATTCATGAGCTTATGGTAAGGTGATCAAGGCATTCATTGTGTTGTAGAGCATAGCATTGTTATTGTGTTTGTTTTTGCAGGTTGGATTACATCTTCTCCTCATGGCATTGAAGAGCTTCTTCCTTCCATGAGAGCTTCATCATTAAGGTGACATTTATTGTGCTTTATCATCATTATCATTTGGATTTTTTCCCTTGTCCCATAAGGATACGTACTCTCTCTGACAATGGTGTTCAGAAGACTTGAATGTCTCTCTGGGGCTTCAGTGAGGCAAGCCTCTAAACACCACAACTCCCTCCCACACTCCTTGTGATTGCAGGTTACAGGAATCGGATCTAGAGAAAGTGGAGTTGTAGGGAAGACAGGAAAACATTACAGATTTGGGATCTGAAAAGAAGCGAACACTGTGCAGGATTCCTAGACTAGAGCACCATCAACCTTGTTCTCTGCATTTCAATCACCAGGAACTGAAGACATAGCAGAGATCAATGTCGGAAGGAGATCGGGAATCCACAAAAAAAGCAACACATTGGACTAGGGCACCATCACCATTGTCCCCAACTTTTGTGTTTTCCGGACTGCAAAAAATAGTGAGTTAAGGTTCTCTGCCCTTTGTCTAATTCTAGTAGCATTTGTCGTAATTCACAGATTTAATTATTATTTTTCTTAAATTATGGTTTCAAAAGCATAAGAGCATTAATTAGCAACATTGTGTGATAACTTCTAAATTTCCCAATAGAAAACCAAGTGGCAACCCAACCTGATAGATGACTCTCCTCTCGATGGGAGAAGCACTCGGTTGAAAAGCCCTTGGAATGTTTTATGGAAAGGAGGATCCAAACCAAAACAAACAACCCCAAAATGCCCTTTTCATATAAAACAATTACTGACGACATTTGCCTCCTTATTGCCTTCTTGTTTGTCTCCTTCTTTATTCTTCTGAGACCAACAATCTTTCTTCAAATGACTTGGTTTCCCACAGTACTAGCAATCCTTCTATCCTCTAGATTGGGACATCTTGTCCTTTGATTTTCCTCGTGACTTCCCATGACCTCTAGAACCTTTTCCTCTCTCCTTTGATCTGCCTCTGCTTTCTGCATTCAAAACAGGAGGGTGCATTTCTTCGCTAAGGATAACATTAACAACATCATCAAATTTCAAAGTATTTGAACTAGAGACAAAGTAACTTACAGCCATTACCAAGCTATTCTAGCTTTCTGGCAAAGAACATAAAACTAAGAGAGCCCTCACCTCTTCATCAAATTTCACTTTTATAGAAGTTAACTAACTGGTAATCATATTAAACTCATTTAAATGATCTGTCACAGATCCACCTTCAATCATTTTCAAATTAAACAAATGCTTCATGAGAAATACCTTATTTCAGGCTAAGGGTTTTTCATACAATTTAGCCAAAACTTTCATCAGTTCATCTATTGTCTTCACTTATGTTATATTGAACGCCACAGATGGTGCAGGCACAACCGAATGGTTCCTAGTGCCTTTCTATCTAGAATATTCCAATCCTCATCAGTCATTGCCATTGGTTTCTTGGCTATTCCTTCCAATGGCCTCTATAAATCCTTCTGATAGAGATAATCCTCCATTTGTATCTTCCATAATTGATAGTTTTGCCCATTGAATTTATCTACCTTCAATTTACCCTCATCCGCCATTGCTCCCACTTAACTGTGAGACTTCCATTCAACCATGAGACCTTCCTACAAACAATAATTGAACACAACTAGCTCTGATACCACTTGTTAGGAATTGCATGCAGAAGATATCAATTAAATGCAAATAAAGATTAAATAGAGGAATGAAAAATACACAGAAATAATAACAGTAAGAGACAAGTTTTAACATGGTTCACCTAAACTCAGGCTACATCCACCAACAGATAGTCCAATATTATTATCCAGCAAATCAAATCGATTACAACCAGCAATCCTTGCAACTCATACCACCGCAAAATGCTACAATACAATATCAACAGAAACCCTAACCCTTAGCCACTTTTATCAAGCCTTATGTCAGTTACAAAATAGAGTTTTTTATGTCAACCAATAGAAAATAACTCCTAACACCTTTACAAAATAATAAAAATCATTTGAGGTTTTGGGGGCGCTACCCCTAAGCCCCCGCAAGGGTGCTGCCCCCAAACCCCCGTTAAATAATTTGGGGGGAAATCATGTTGATAAAAGTGGGGAAAATTTAACCTCTGAGTCTGATTAGGCTCCATCTAACAACACATAGAAATGTCATTTTAGATTGTATTGGTTAGTAGTCTAAGAAATGTAGTATGTTTGAGGGACATTAGTAAGGAAGAAAAGAGTGCAAAGGCATAAGAATTTACAGAACACGTGAAGGAAGTGCATACAGAAGTAAGAAGTCACTTGGAGAAGATGAATGGTAGATATAAGGAAAATACTAATGAGAACATAAAACACAAGGAATATGTAGTTGGAGAAGAAGTAATGGTATATCTATGAAAGGAAAGGTTTCCAATTGGAACATATAATAAGTTCAAGATGAATAAGTTTAGTCCTTGTGGAGTTGTGAAGAGATTTGATTCATAAAATTCATATGAAATAGAGTTACCGGAAGGATTGGGCATATCTCTAGTGTTCAACATTATAGATCTATATCACTATCATGAAGGAGATTCAGGGCATAGTAGTGCAAAAGTATAATGGCAAGACCAGATATTGTAACAAAAAAAGGAGGAGATTGAAAAAAATTTGGATAGCAAAATTGAAAGAAGCACCAGTAAAAACTAGTATGAAAAATATTTGGTGAAGTGGAAAGGGAGGCTAGAAGAAGATTCTATTTGTATTTCTAGGGCTAATGTAGACTATCTTAGTTTCCCTCTAGCACTAGAAAGTGGGGGACCCACTTTTCAAATAACCTTAGGTGTTTGATGTAGGATCATCCTAGGGTGTAAGAGCAATCTTGCATCAACCAAAACCATTTTTCTTTCACTTTGTTTGTTTGTTTATAGGTTTTTAGTCATCAGTTAGTCATTGAAGAATCACTTACATGCCACCAAAAATATACATGATCTCATTGCTTGGAGAATACATTTAACAATAATACATCAACATCATAGCCACTTTTTAGAGGATTTGGAGCACCACTTATGTGTAACTTAAATCTTTATCGAGCTAACATGCTTACACAATTTCACTAAATTAACTTACACTAGCTTCCATAAGTTTGCGCCAACAAAGGAATACATAAGGAGATCCATTAGACCTAGAAAAGTTTATGGTGAGCATTGTACAAATATCCTTTAATCTATTATCGCCACACTTGATTGGGAAGACTCGTTTACAAGCCTAGATGACTATACATTTCATGTGGTATAGAGTTGTGTGCCACCTTTTAGTTGACATAGATCATTCCTAAGGATTGAGACTTATATATAAACACTACTTTCAATCATTTAAAGTTAGTAGAGTTTGAATGGGGTATTAGAGGATTGAGATGTTGTAAAGAGGATAATTTTTTGAGGCTCCTCGAATAGAATTGTATTGTAATATCATTTAGTTCTATAATTTCATGTTTCTATAATCGAAAAACTATGACCTAGCATGTTGCAAGCCCATTGTGGCATATTGTAATCATCCATGATTGAGAAATCAATAAATTTTGCATTATTATTCCATTGAGTTTCCACTATGAATGTGAGTTGTTTGTTTTCACTGCATGGTTGGACAATCCTTCATTCAATCCTCTGTCCATGATTGCATCAAGCTCCTAGGTCCACTAATCCTTTTCTCATCCATCTTCCATAGAATTTAACATCTATTAGTACAGGGTGTTTGCACCATCTTCTTTAAGTTTTTTTGTTCTTCTTAGTTGTTGAATTACCTTAGTCTCACAATACTTATACCAATACTTAGTGAATTGAATAAGTTTTTCCAACATATTCTCTTCCTCTACAAAATAGGTCAATTCCTTCAATACTAACACTTCCTTTTCAAAAAGGAAGGCCCTTAAAAATCTTCTTTTTCTTGTTCCTATCTGATCACCTTTATAGCTTTCTCTACTATTAAGTCATGACTTTTCTTAGTGGGGAATTCTTCCATACTTTCTTCATTTGATTCATCTGCTACCAATCCTCCTTCTATGGTATCTTTACCACCTCTTATTATTATCGCCCCCTTTTTATTCTTCCATTCCTCTATTATGAATTTCTTTTTTAGCAATTCTTTCTTCCTTAAGTAATCTCTTTCCAACTATTCTTCTTCTGTCAGGTAATTTTCTCCTTTATTTTCTTCATCAATTATCTTTGTTCTTTGACATCTGCAAGCATTTAGAGGTTTGTTCTTGGGTATTTTTACGAACCCTTATCTCCTTTTGATGCATTTGGTCTATATAACTCCTCACTTTTTGTGGTTTCTTAACTATTCTTATAATATTTTGCAACTCTTGGGTAACCATACAAATCATGATTAGAATCACTACAAAAACCATAGGCCTTCTTCCCTTCCTCTCTACAATCATTTGTGTAAATACCTATTTCATGTAGCATGTAACATCTTCTCTCCTTCTTTTCCCTTGGCCTCTTCCTCTACCACATCCTCCTCTAAATTCATTGTGGTAGGGCCTACTATCCCCATAATCATTTCCATAGCTAGTAGAAGGTTTTTCATCCAATGCCTTGGGTGCCACATTTTGAACTATGTTAATATTGTGTTGATTTATCCACTTAGGTTGTCCATAGAATGTTCCTTTTGCTAATCCCTTAGCTTTAGCCATACCCCTATGATAGGGTTTATTATCTTTATATCTATAGTGGTACCTAGGCTCATGTTCTTCTTAATCTCTTAATATAAATAGCAGGGATGGACAATCATTGATTTCATGGTCATCCCACTCATCGCAAAGTCCACAAAAGAAACTTTTCAACCTTATGGGAGGTTTCACAAGATATATTTTTATTGTTCCAACTCTCCTTTTACCTTCTTGAATTGGGTACTCATTCCTTAAATGTCCTTCATTTGACAAATAAGAACACCAGATCTTCTTTCTTTGGCTTGACATTATATCTTGGTTGTTCTCCCCTTTAGCTAAAATCTCTTGTTTTAATTTTCAGTTGCCCCAACTCTAATTTTAGCCTTTCTATTTCATTATTCTCTTCATTTTCCCTCCTCCAATGTCGTGCTTCAATTATTGATGTTAATTCTACCACATGTGCATAAGTTTCAAATACTCTTCCATCCAATGAAGTTCTAATTGATAGCAACACTCTAGATACAAACCATTCTATCTTCTACTTTTCAAATAAGAGTTCTTCCAATTTCCTCACAACTCCTTTAAATTGTTGATCAAATTCCCTTATTGATTCACCTTTCTTCTGTAATATCTCCCTCATATTACTTATTCTCTCAGAATGGATTTCAAGGGACTATAAGTTGTTTAAAAATCCTTCCTTTATATCTTTCACTTCTAAATCATGTTCAAGGAAAACCTTTATGTGCCACTTAAGGGCTTCATCCCTTGAGATGCTCACAAAGTTACAAAGTTTGGTCTAGTTATCTCTTACCTCATTTCCTTTCCATGTTGATTCCAATACAAAGATATGTTTAGAGGCCTCTTTTGTGTCCTTTCCAAAGATAGGCAACTTAACATGATTATGATCCATTGTGTTGCTGATAGGTTCTTCTAATTTATCTTTGTTCACTGAGAGTTTTTCTTCACTTAACTTCTAGTCTGTGTCCTCTATTTTTTTATATTTATGTCAGTTGCTCTTAAAATCCCTACCTTTCTTATTGCACTTATTGCTTTCTTTCTACTTCACCAATTTCCTTATTATGCCTTTATCTCTTGCTAATTCTATCTCAAATAAATCATTCCCTAATATTTATTCACACTCACTAACAAATTCTTCTCTTCTTACTTCTTCTTTTGTTCACAATGACTCATTAGACATATCCCCACTAGAAACTTTTCTTGTTTTAAATAGCATGGGGGGTGACTCTTGGTTAGGGGGGTTCAACTCTTCATGGTACCTCCTCAGTTTAGGAGAGTTTTTCCTTAGTTAATGACATTTTATTAGTTGATATAGGATATTTCCATCATTTTTCTTCAATTGTTCAGATTGTATCAATGGATAGATCTTTCAACATGTTTTCCAATTCTTCTTTTTCTAGATTCTTTTCTTCTTATTTTATTTCCAAATCTTCTATCATTATTTCTTTCTGCAAACCCACACTCTTACTTACCACTTTGTCTAGATACTCCGCATTAAAATCTAGATGTTTTAATTTTATAAAAGGGGTTAGTAAACCATCAAATCCATCATTAATGGTAACTTTAAGGTTTGACAAGTTAGGTACAGAGTTTGGTTTATGAGTAAAAAACTCAAACAATAGAGTACTCCTAGTTAGACACCCTAGCTAAGCACTACAACTCCCAAGCCCTCCTTCCAGTGATTATAAACACAACATAATAATCTATTTATTTTGCCAATCTATTTAAAATTTCACTTGATTTTTCTAGATGGTTTTTTTAATTTCTTAAATGAAACTTTATTATTGTGTGGTGCAATGATTATTTCTCCCTTTCTTTGTAGAATATCCTCCTTTTTTGTATTCAAAATATTTTCATCATCTTTAGCAAGCCTTCTAGCACTCTTAATTGTACTCAATTGCTTCAGTGGTGATGAGTTCTCACAACTTCCATCCTCCTCCATGTTTTTAGCAGTAGCCCTCCTGGTACACTCCTCATTGGCTTCCCTTACCTTTTCCATCTTTTAGTGGTATCTCTCTTTCCCTTACTAAATTTGTTTTAACCTCTTTTCTTTCATGCTTATCTCCATAGCCATGTTAATCTCTTCAAAGATCTCTTCTCACTTCTTGTTATCTCCTTTTGCCATAGGTGTTCTTAATTGGAGTTACATTAATCCTTTTATTCATCCTAATGGCTTAATTATGAACTAGCTTCAGGAATTACATCTCTCTAGGATCCTTTTCAAGATCCCCTCCCTTTTTATTCATTGCTCCCTAAGTGCCTAGCTCCTCTTAGAAGATAGGACCTAATGTACTTTGTTGTAAATCATCAAATGCACTTTTTTATTTTTGTAATCCCTTATTGATATGTTTTTTCTTGTCACAAGGATTCCTTTCTAAATTCTAATATTTTCTTACCTCTTACTAGGGTCTCAAAAATAAAACCAAAATGTTAGCGGGAGGGGGGCACAAACTAAAGATTTGGACTTATGCTCTCCAAAGTTTAGTTTATACCCCATCATAAAGGGGTAAGAAGAACATTAGAATTGGTGTGGTGGATTACAGTGAAGTACAATAGAATACCATGTAAGTATGTTAAAGTATACACACATATGCATTCATCATATTCATATGCCAAATAGTACACACCATCATATATCCATTATATGCAACTGCGGTATATTCTCATTAGTATAACATCTCTCATACATATATATTTCCTTGTTGCAAAGATTCATTTCTAAATTCTAATATTTTCTTACCTCTTACAAAGGTCTCAACAATGAAACCAAAATGCTAGTGGGAGAGGGGGTGGAGATCAAAAATCTAGGCTTATGTTGCAGTAGAATACCATGAAAGTATATTAAAGTATATACACATACTTTCATCATATTCAAATGTAAACTAGCACACACCATCATATATCCATTATATGTAACTGTGGTATATTCTCATTAGTATAACATCTCTCATACACATATATATTGTCTCATGTTTTCTCTTTCTATATTACATGTCTCTCACTACACTTTTCTCTCTCCTATGTTATCTTATTACATCATATGTTCTTTATCCCTTATCTTATGTTATTTTTTCTATATCTCCTATATTTGTTCTATCTTCTCTATGCTCTCTCTTATCCTATCTTTCACCTTGTGGTGTATATATATACAATGTTACATTGGGGGGTGTGTCATTTTCTCTTGTTATGTCCCTTGTATGTTGTTGTGGATTGATTGTAGGTGTCACATGTGCCTTGCAATGTCTTTAACCCTATTCTTTATGATGTGTGGCTCTGTCCTACCAACACTAAACCTAAAAAAATGTTAGTACAGTGACAAGACTAGCAAGGGAAGTCTTTTCCTACAAACCAGTAGTTGCCCATGTAACTAGTTGTTAGGTAATTGTCATTGGTAATTGTACAAATCCCCCACCCCTAATTAAAATCCTCTTCAGTCTCTCGATAATTGGGAGTTCATTGGTGTATGAATAGGTGTAGAGCATATGCTCAAGCAAGACTATAGAATTTAAATATAAAATAAAACTGAAGAAATAATGAATAAATATATAAAACATTTAGTATTTACATATTTTCAAAATTGTTAATATTTGTTTTTCCTTATTTTAAATGTAAAGAATTTATATGCCTAGCTAATTATGATTCTTGGAGGCAATTTGTCAAACATTTTACATGCCCTTCTATGAGGATTTGTTTTTGCATACAAATCTATTTGGACAATTGTAAATTGAAAAATTTATTTATTATGGCTAGCTATTCCTATCCTATTCCATGGATTTTAAAAAAACAAGTTGAAATCTAGGTTTTCACCTGCACTTCCAAAAATCAATTTTTATCACTTTCTTTTTATGTAAAGGTTCTTCTATGGTGCAGGGGCACTAGGAGCTCCATTTTGGCATATTTTTGTATTTTTGGGTTTTTAGGTGGTAATGGGTTTTAATGTCCAATAAGGTCATTTATGACCATTTGCAATGTATTTAATTCATTTTTGTAGTGGTAAGGATCATTAGTTAGAAAAGTTGTAAAATTGCTAAAATTGTAAAAGTTGCTAAAAATGTTGCATGACAACATTAGCAAGTTGTCAAAAAGATGTCATGAAAAGTGGTTAAGTGGTGATTAAGGAAAATTAAAAGATGGGGTCAGTTAAAAATGTGAGAAAGGATGGAAATTGTATAAATTTTATCCCAAACTCATTTTGGGGGGTTGTTAAAACATTTGAGAAAAGTTTGTTCAAAGCATTTTGAGTAAGATTTTTGTAGTTTTCCTAGAAAAAAATGTTGTTCTTTTGCTTTGTACAGCCTGATATGCCATAGTATGGCCCTGAAATTGATTGCATGATGTAGAGTTATGTTTATCTTTCATTTGCAACTAGTTTGATGAATTTTCAATTTGAGTTGTGGAATTTGTGAGTTTTTTTTGTAAAAACTGTCAAAAACCTTGCCTAGGGTTTCTAGTCAACTTGTTTTGATCATATCTTGAAATCCGTACAGTGAAAAATCATAAAATTTTGTCAGAAATTCTATTTTTATATATATTTCATGTTTCCAAAGTTTTAGATCCCTATCTTTTGGTTTTATATGGTTTTTGTTTAGCAAATCTATTCTTGACTATGTGATAGGACAATCATAAAGGGTAGCAAAAAAAGGTAAATTGCTTGCAAATCTCAGAAGAATGGATTCATGGGTATTGTACAATATTATTGAGAGTGTGTATGAAGGTCTTACAGACCTATTCAAAGAGTTTTTTTAACTTTCTTGGCTATTATATGACAAAATGCAATGCATGTCCTATAAGGACTGTGTATGACAGTGTTGCAATAGTTGAAGGTTGAACAAATCCAAGTCTAAAAGTGTTTTTTGTGTATATTCTTTGTTGGGAAGGAGTCTTAGAATGTCCTACAGACCTAGTAAAGGTTTTGGATATCAAGGTTGGCATTTAGATGACAAAATATCATGACTATCCCAAGTAGATTGCATGAGCCATTAGAGCCCTCAAACCATGACCAGTCTAATGTGAACCTTTTTGGTGTGTGTAGATCTTGAAACCTCCTTGAAAGAACTTGTATGCAAGGTGAAAGGGTTCCCACATTAGTGGTTAATTGTTAAAAACCCTTTTTTTTATTGTTGATTCTTAATCCAATGAAGTTGTCTCTACTATGAGCAGCAATACAAGAAGTTGTGAGCCAATGAGTTTTATGGTTGGGTCATCAACACATAGAAGTGTCCAAGATCATGTTCAAGATCTTTTGAGCCCCAAGACAAGTCTACCAAGTCATCTGCATTTATTCAAACAAGATAGTTCAAAGTCCCAAATAAGGTCAATGCTAGAGGCCTAGTGAAGTGCACTTAGGAGCATGATTGAGAAATGTGTAAGAACACTTTATCTTTTTGAAAAGTTGTCCTAAAGAAGGTCCTTCCTCTACATCAAATTGGTATCAGAGCGTAGAAGATCTAGATGGTAGGAAGAAATAAGTGAAAGCTACAAGAGGCTGTAATAGTTTTGTTGTATTGATTAGTTTGCAAGGTGTACTTTGTGTGACAAGTTGTGTGGGTAGTTAGATAGGAGAAGCCTATATAGGCTTGAAGGAAGGAGAAGAGTACAAGTGATGCTCAAAAGAGAAGTTTCCAAAAGACCGATGTGAAAAAGACTCAGGTGAGGTGGAAAGATGTAACTAAAAAAATTTCTTACAGTGATGAAGCTTATGGAAGAGATAAGGAAAGGAACCAACCCAAGCTACAATAGGATGTTTAAGCAGAGATAAAAGAGATAAGAGAGAATTTGGACAAGTTGGACATCATATGGGAGCTACTGCAGGGAATAAGATCACATGGATTCTTTATAGAGGTTAAGAAAATGGTGAAGTGGCCTCTTAAGAAAATGATGGAATAGAGAAGGAAGTAGCGGGAAGCTAACAGATTGAGAAGGTGGATGAAAGTACTTGACAAGCCATCCAAGGGAAGAGATATAGAGGCAAGTAAGTCTCATTGTTTTGAAATTAATTAAAGCTTTGAGTGTATAAATGCAGGCATAACAGTAAATGAAAAGAAATCCTAAGTGAAGAAGATGGAATACTATGTCATCCTAAGGAAGGTGAGATACTTGGTGAATGCATATTGCATTCTATTTTTGATAGTGAAAGGTTTATTAATAAAGAATATGTTTTGTGCTCTCTTAAAGAAAGACCAGTGTTTGATGACATGCATGATGAATTGGATGCTTTATTATTGGAAGAAATGGATATGAATGATAATTTGTTTGCAGCAGTAGGACAAACTAAAAAGTTCAATGATGAAGGCAGCCTTGAAGTGCAGCGAGAAGTATTCAATCCATATACAGAGATTGATCACATCCTTTGGAAGGAAATGGCAGGTTTGGCAAAAGAGGAACACTACTTTGTGTATGAAAGTCAAGAGCAATTAACAACTAAGATGGAAGTATTAGAAGATACTATTTATCAAAGGAGACCCTTAGAGGACAAGTTTAGTCCTAAGACAACCATAGCACACATGGAGGATATCTTGGGTGTTAAAGTGCAAGGAGATTAGGAGGAGACCTCAAGGTCTCAATATTTTATTTCTAATCTTTCATTGGACTATGTATGTGCAGGTTTGTTAGACAAGAAGATAAAAATCATTGAGAAGCAGGCTCTTGAAAGGGATCAGGTTCAGAGGAGGATGCCAAAAGAGGAATACCTTGCAAGGAAGGAAGAAGAGAAGGAGCTGAGAAGATAGCCTAGAGAAAACAAGTGGAAGACACAAAGACAAAGCCAAGAAGACATAAAGACAATAGTGCATCAGAATTGGAAGATCAGGAAGAAAAAGATGACCTACACTCATGTGGGACTTGAGTATTCTTCCCCTTGGGTGTATGGTGCAGGGGCACTAGGAGCTCCATTTTGGCATATTTTTGTATTTTTGGTTGTTTAGGTGGTAATGCATTTTAATGTCCAATAAGGTCATTTATGACCATTTTAAATGTATTTAATTCATTTTTTTAGTGGTATGGGTCGTTGGTTACAAAAGTTGTAAAATTGCTAAAATTGTGAAAGTTGCTAAAAATGTTGCATGGCAACTTTAGCAAGTTGTCAAAAAGATGTCATGAAAAGTGGTTAAGTGGTGATTAAGGAAAATTAAATGATGGGGCCAGTTACAAATGTGAGGAAGGATGGAAATTGTATAAATTTGATCCCAAACTCATTTTTGGTGGGTTGTTAAAACATTTGAGCAAATTTTGAAGCATTTTGTGTAAGATTTTTGTAGTTTTCCTGTAAAAAATGTTTTTTTTGCTTTGTACGGCCCGGTACACCATAGTACAGACCTAAAACTAATTGCATGATGTAGAGTTATGTTTTATATTTCATTTGCAACTAGTTTGATGAATTTTCAATTTGATTTGTGGAAGTTATGTGTTTTTTGTAAAAACTGTCAAAAACCCTACCTAGGGTTTCTAGTCAACTTGTTTTGATCATATCTTGAAATCTGTACGGTGAAAAATCATGAAATTTTGTTAGAAATTGATGAAGGGGGTAAATCATAAAACACACAACAATAGAAATGGCACACAGAAAATATAATATTTCTTTATTGATTTGGACAACTTATTACATTACAAAAGCTCAATTACAATCAGAGGAATCAAATCTCCACAGGCTGTAGCACACTACAGCTACCATCACCAGGCTCTGGAATCTTCTACCTTCTCTAACCCCAAATCAGCTAGGGTTTCTATTTTCCCTCCTATTCTTGACTCTACACTTTCCCCCTTAACTCTACTACTACCCAGGGTTCCCAAAATAGTCATAAATAGCACTTTTTGGTAGCCTCTAGCTAAATTTCAAAATTTGCAACTCCCTCCAAAAGTAGGTCAACTTCTGGGAAGCATAACTTTTGATTTGGGTGTCTGATTGACAAACTGTTTTAAGCGCCAGAAATCTCGTGATGTGATCTATCACGCCAAAAATTCATAAACAAATTTTCATCAACTTTTTAGGACATTATGGGATGTTTTAGTACCTCATATCTTGTTTTAGAAATTTTTAGGGGCTTTTCGGAAAACAAAAACTTTAATATCTTTCAGCTCACAAATGATCTTTGCCTGATTCCTTCACCAAAGGTCTTATATTTCTATTATGAATCTTTTTGTAAGTTTTTGCTTCAATCCATACCCAAATGCAAACTTTCCTGAAATGGTAGTTAAACTTTCCAAAACTGGCAGTTTGCTATTTTTAGCAATTTTAGAAAAAATTGAAAGTCCTACATCATTATTCAGGAGATTATGGAACGAGAAACACTAATTATGGAAAGAAATGAAAACAAATGCAATGATTTTGAATTAACTTTTTTTTGGGTGATGCAAGATTACCCTTACACCACTGGATGCTCCTGCATCATACACCCAAGGTAATTTGAGAAGTGACCTTGTCACGTCTCAAGTGTTGGTTTGAGGAAAACCCAAACGGTCAAACTTTGCCTTAAACAACCAAGAAGAATCTTCAACAGGCCTTCCTTTCCATTTCACCAGATATTCTTCATATTGCATATTCCGAGTACTTCTTCCCACATGGCTATCCAAGATCTCTTCTATCTCCTCCATTGAAGTAGATGCCGGAATACTCCACTTTCTTCTGTTGGTCCATCCTATGTGCCACCTTCATAATATTCTATTAAATCAACAATGTTGAACACAGGGGAAATATTGATCCCACTCGGCAGGTCTACCTCATATGCATTTCCTAAATCATGCTTCTACAGGATTTTACACAGTCCAAATTTCTTCATTTTCAACTTATTATAAGTTCCAATTGGGAACCTTTCTTTTCTCAAGCGAACCATGACTTCATCTCCTACGTGGAACTCCTTATATCTTCTCTTCTGATCTACCTTAGCCTTGTACTAAATATTCATCTTATTAATGTGCTTTCTCACCTCTTCATGCAAATTCTTTAGATGTTATACAAAGTCTTCAGCTTCGGCACTTGTCTTTTCTCCTTTGTCCAGCTTCCTTAACTTAAAAGCATTTCTTGGGCTATTACCATATACAATCTAGAATGGTGATTTACCAATACTCCTATTAACAGAATTATTATAAGCAAATTTTGCCTGTGGTAAAATCAAATCCCATCCCTTGGGCTTATCTCCTACTAAGCATCATAACAGGTTACCCAAACTCCTACTCACCACTTCGGTCTATCCATCTGTCTATGGATGGTGTGCAAAACTAAACTTCAAATCTGTCTTCAACTTCTTCCACAATATCCTCTAGAAATAACCAACAAACTTGGTATCTTGATTTAAAACTATGTTCTTTGGTAGACCGTGTAATCTCACCACCTCCCTGAAAAATAACTTTGCAATTTGAATAGCATCATTAGTCTTCTTGCAAGGAATAAAATGTGCCATCTTTGAGAATCTATCCACCACCACAAAAATAGAATCATGTCCTCTTTGTGTCCTTGGTAAACTGAGAATGAAATCCATACTAATATCATCCCATAGCTTCTCTGGTACAGGTAATGGCTGATACAACCCTATATTCTAACTTTTTCCTTTTGCCATCTGACACACTCTACAACTCTGCACAAATTTCCTCACATCCTGCTGTAATTTTGGCCAATAATAATTCGCACCAACAATAGCAATGGTTTTATCTCGACCAAAGTGTCTAGCTAATCCCCCACTATGCTTCTCCTTAATTAGGTTCTCTCTCATGGAAATCCTCAGAATGCACAATTGGCTTCCTTTAAACAACATGCCATCTTGGATTATGAAATCCAACCATTTTGTCATGTCTAAAGTAATAGGTTCCAAACAAAGTTTCCAAGCCTCTACAAAATTTGGATCTTCTAGATACAAACTCTTGAGCTCATCAAACCCAACAACCTCTATCTTCATTTCTATCAATAAATTTTGCCTTCTGCTCAAGGCATCTACAACTCTGTTGGACTTCCCACTCCTGTGCTTCAAAATAGAAGTATAGCTCTGCAAAAACTCAACCCATTTTAAATGCCTTTGGTTCAACTTTCCTTGACTTTTAAGATACTGCAAACCCTGATAATCAGTATATAAAACAAACTCTTTTAGCAACAGATAATGTCTCCATTTCTTTAAAGCTTGAACTATTGAATAAAATTCCTAATCATAAACAGAATACTTTTTCTTGTCATCATTAAGCTTCTCACTAATATAGGCAATGGGCTTACCTTCTTGACTCAAAACAGCTCCTATAGCACTATCACTAGCATCACAATCTACCTGAAATACCTTATTGAAATCTAAAAGTGCCAAAATAGGTTGCTCTGTGACTTTTTGCTTCAATGTATCAAAACTCTTGTCTGCTCCTTTAGTCCATCTAAACTCTTTTCTGTCCCCTCTCATTATCTCTATTAGGGGTGCACAAATGCTACTAAAATTCCTGATATAATTTCTGTAAAAACTTGCCAAACCATGAAAAGATCATACCTCTGTGGCACTCCTTGGCATAGGCCATTCAATGATAGCACTCACCTTCTCTGGGTCCATCTTAAGACCTTCCTCTGAGACAACAAATCCCAGGTATACCAACTCCTTCTTTAAAAAACTACATTTCTTTAGATTGATCAACTTCTCCTCCCTCAGCTTCTCCAAAACTCTTCTGATATGCATCATAGTCTCATCCCAAGTCTTACTAAAAATTAAAATATCATCTAAATAAACAATAAAAAAAACTTCCCAAAAATTCTTTCAATACCTTGTTCATGAGCTGCATGAATGTGCTTGGTGCATTGGTTAGCCCAAATGGCATGACTAACCACTCATACAAACCTTCCTCTATCTTGAAGGTTGTCTTCCACTCGTCTCCTTCTCTAATAAGGATCTGGTGATATCCACTCTTCAGGTCAATCTTTGTGAAGTACTTGGCTCCACTCAAACAATCCATTATATCATCCATTCTAGGTAATGGAAATCTGTACTTAATTGTGATCTTATTGATGGCTCAGGAATCTGTACACATTCTCCACTCTCTTTCTTTGGTGCTAGTACTGCAGGTACCACACATGGACTTAGGCTCTCTCTTATCAGTCCCTTCCTTAATAACTCCTGAACTTGTCTGTTCAACTCTTCACTCTCTCTAGAGTCATTCTGTGGGCTACCTTATTCGAGAAACTGGTGCCTGGTATCAAATCCATTTGATGATTTATCTTCCTTACTAGTGGTAAACCTTCTAGTACATTATCAGAGATAATATCCTGAAATTCTTCCAACATAACTGAGACTTCTACTGGTACATTTCCACATTTCTCTTGACTAATCTTAAGAATCAATGCAAAGCAATGATGCTCATGCTTCATACCCTCCAAAAAATTTCTACCATCTACAAGCAAATTCTGGCAGTACTACATACCTTTTCTTCCACCTCCTTCAAGGGCTTCAACTTATGACGAACTCCATCCTTTGTTAGAGAGTATGTGTTTGCACGGCCATCATGGACAGTGCTTCTATCATATTGCCACGGCCTCCCCAATAACATATGACATTCATCCATCAATATGATGTCACATAGCACCTCATTGTGGTAGTCACCAATCTTGAACTTCACTAAACAATGCTCATTGAATAAAGCTCTATGGTCCTTCTGGAACCATGCAATCTAATATGGATGCGGATGCTTTCTTCTTGTCAACCATCTCCTTTGAAACAAGATTATCAGTGCTTCCACTATCAATAATAATATCACAACACTTACCTTCACATTTGTACCTTGTGCGGAATAAACTCTTCCTTTGATTGGGTTATTTCTCCTCATTCAACAAAGTTCTTCTTACAACTAGGGTTTCTCCCCTTTTAGCATCTTCAGAGCACTCAGATTAAGCATCTTCATCGACATGTGCAACTCGTGCATTACCTTCAGCTCTTCTATTTGTCCTTCCTTGATGTTGTGGACACTCGTATGCTCGAAGTCCTTCTTCTCCACATTAGAAACATGTTCCTCTGAAACCTCCTCTTCCAGGTCCTTCCTAGGTCTTCCTCTTCCCCTTCCTCTTTGTTCACCATTATTTTGGTCACGAGGTCAGTAGGTATTATCTCCCCTCTAATTTTGACTGGTGCCAACTTCTGGTGCCAGCTTCTTCATTTTTCTTTGGATCTTCATTACGGCCTCCATAGGGTCTTCCACCAGTCCTTCTGCCTTGGTCTCTTCCCCTTTGCTTGTTGTCAAATCTTTTATTCAGCTTCTCTTCCACCTTCAGGGAAACCTGGTATGCATCTTCTATGGTGGTCATTTTGACCCAGTTCAGCTCCTCTTGAATACTTGGTCTTAACCCATTAATGTAACAAGCTACCTTCTCCTTGTTGGGCTCTGCATGGCCTGTCCTAATAGTAATCTTATAAAACTCTTCTGTATACTCCTTGACAGATTTGTTACCTTGCTTCAATCCTTGCAGCTTCTTCAACAACTCCATCTCATAGTCCACAAGAATGAACTGCTTCTTCAGTTTCTCCACCATCTGATCCCATCTGGTAATCTTTCCTTTTCCTCTTCTATTCCTCTCTAACTGGACCTCCTTCCACCAAATACTGGCATGGCCTTTCAACTTTGTTTTTGCAAACTTGACCCGATCTGGGTCTTCCACATACTCATACTCAAAATATTCCTCCATGTCATTGATCCAATCAATAAGCTATTCTAGATTCAAATCTCCAGAATACATAGAAACTTCAATCTTGGACCTCTTTCTAATCTTTGAAATGGCTCTCAACAACCTAACTTCTGCAAGATCTCCTGCAACTTCTTGTTCTTCCTCAAATAGCTCTTCTTCAGCTTCATCTTCACTTTCTTCTCTTGTTCTCGACTCAAACCCTCTTCGTAGCTCCTCTTGCAATGCATCGATTTTCCTTTGCAAGGCTCTAAAACCCTCTTCCATCAAAGCATTCCTCCCAATATGATTTCTTCATGGAGACATCTTGATCTCCGCAACAAACCCACAACCTCAGGTCCTGGTGCAAACTGCCTCACAGTCGGCGATCTGTCTACACACTCAGGAACCCTTGCTCTAATACCACTTGATGAAGGGGGTAAATCATAAAACACACAACAATAGAAATGGCACATAGAAAATAGAATATTTCTATATTAATTTGGACAACTTATTACATTACAAAACCTCAATTACAATCAGAGGAATCAATCCTCCGCAGGCTGCAACACACTATAGCTACCATCACTAGGCTTTAGAATCTTCTGCCTTCTCTAACCCCAAATCAGATAAGGTTTCTATTTTCCCACCTATTCTTGACTCTACACTTTACCCCTTAACTCTACTACTACCCAGGATTCCCAAAATAGTCATAAATAGCACTTTTTGGTAGCCTCCAACTAAATTTCAAAATTTGTAACTCCCTCCAAAAGTAGGTCAACTTCTGGGAAGCATAACTTTTGATCTGGGTGTCCAATTGACAAACCGTTTTAAGCATCAAAAAGCTCGCGTTGTGAACTATCACACTAAAAATCCATAAATAGATTTCCATCAACTTTTTGGGATGTTATGGGATGTTTTAGTGCCTCATACGCGTTTCAAAAATTTTTAGGGGCTTTTTGGAAAATAAAAAGTTTAATATCTTTCAGCTCACAAATGATCTTTGCCTGATTCCTTCACCAAAGGTCTTATATTTATGTGATGAATCTTTCTGTAAGTTTTTTCTTCAATCTGTGCCCAAATGCAAACTTTCCTGAAATGGCAATTAAACTTTCCAAAACTGGCAGTTTGCTATTTTTAGCAGTTTTGGAAAAAAATGGAAGTCCTGCATCATTATTCAAAAGATTATGAAACCAAAAACACTAATTATGGAAAGAAATGAAAACAATTGCAATGATTTTGAATTAACTTCTTTTTGGGTGATGCAAGATTGCCCTTACACCACTAGATGCTCCTGCATCAGAAATTCTATTTTTATATATATTTCATGTTTCCAAAGTTTCAGATCCCTATCTTTTGGTTTGATATGGTTTTTGTTTAGCAGATCTATTCTTGACTGTGTGATAGGACAGTCATATGGGGTAGCAAGAAAAGGTAAATTGCTTGCAAATCTTAGAAGAATGGATTCATGGGTATTGTAGAAAGTTATTGAGAGTGTGTATGAAGGTCTTACAGACCTGTTTAAGGAGTTTTTTGAGCTTTCTTGGCTATTATATGATAAAATGCAATGATTGTCCTATAAGGACTATGTATGACAGTGTTGGTGCAACAATTGAAGGTTGAACAAATCCAAGTCTAAAAGTGTTGTTTGTGTATATTATTTGTTGGGAATGGGTATTAGAAGGTCCTACAGACCTGGTAAATGTGTTGGATATCAAGGTTGGTGAAATGTCCCTAATCTAATTTTTATTAAAAACCCACAAAATTTGAAAGTTACTTTGCATTAACACAACTTTGCATCACAATATCTAGAAACTAGTGACTAGTTTGCACAATAAACCATCCAAAATATTGCAACACAACTCCAAACCAATTTTATTATTATTTTCTGATGGAAACACATATGTGTAGGTCTGATACATAATATTTACCCAGCAGCAAACTATCACAACAAATCAGTAATTTCAGCCACAACCCATTAAGCAAAATGTTGAAATATACATAAAACAACTCACTACAAAGCCTCCAAACTCTTAGATTCACACCCAGAACTGATATGGCTATAGAATGATGTTGTATATAATGTTTTACAGCAGCACACATAGCAAACCAAATCCCACACAACAGTAAATGCGAACATCAACACAAACAACTGCTAAAACACACTACAAAATCCTACAACACAAGAACATTTTAATACTAAATCTTGTCTACACAAATAAAATCTCTAAGATAAGATTGCTATATCAACCCAAGAATACCACCCTCAAGTTGTTGGAAACTCATGTCCACCAGCCACAAGCTCCACTTCAATGGTTTCCCTGTCCACTGAAATTGCACAAGCATCTGCTCTGCAAGAAAGAGTGAGAAAATGTCATTAGCCTCCCAAAATGAAATGTTACATTATTTTATGATGTGGGAGGCCATCTTGGGTGTCCAAGATCTCCCATTCCTGAATCTTGGGAGTTACAACTCCCATATGCCACTTGGATGCTTCAAACAATGCCCTCCGTCCACTTGTCAAAGGTGCAATCCCTATTTTTGGCAAATCTCTTCACAAATCTGCCCCAAATCTCCATAAAATATTCCCTCTCAAATCCAAATGCCCAAAGAAAATTTTTGATCTCTAAATACCTTTTATTTAATATTTATTTGTCCTTTAATATTTGAAAATGCATCAGAACAAACATAATATTAAATAATTAATTTCCCTCCAAGCAGTCATGTAAAGTGACTTACTATTTTTAGATAGGAGAGACTTACTAAAAATAGAAAATGTTATTTTTGGAAAGGGGACATGACAGTTGGCATTTAGATGACAAAATGTCATGACTATCCCAAGTAGATTACATGAGCCATTGAAGCCCTCAAGCCGTGACCAGTCTAGTGTGAACCTTTTTGGTGTGTGTAGATCTTGAAACCTCCTTGAAAGAACTTGTATGCAAGGTGTAATGGTTCCCACATCAGTGGTTAAGCGTTAAAACCATTTTTTATTGTTGATTCTTAATCTAATGAAGTTGTCTCCACTAGGAGCAACAATACAAGAAGTTGTGAGCCAATGAGTTGTTGTATGGTTAGGTCATCAACACATAGAAGTGTCCAAGATCATGTTCAAGATCTTTTTAGCCCTAAGACAAGTCTACCATGTCATCTCCTTTTGTTCAAACAAGTTAGTTCAAAGCCCCAAATAAAGTCAATGCTAGAGGCCTAGTGAAGTGCACTTAGGAGCATGATTGAGAAATGTGTAAGAACACTTTGTCTTTTCAAAAAGTTGTCCTAAAGAAGGTCCTTTCTCTGCATCATTCTACTTGAAAAAATACTGTAAGCATGGCATTCCATGAGAATACATTCATTGAAGGCCTTTTGTCAAATGGTTTGTATACACTATGCAAAACCACATTCCTTTGACATATTTTGTCAAATAGTTCATGTGCCTTATCTATGCTTCTAAATTTTTCTTGCATACATGATTACCAAGGTCATTTCAACTACATTATCTAATGAAATTTTCCTTATCCTTTGTACTTTGGTGGATGTCCATATGCTATTCCAAAACTTCCATTTAGCAGCATTGTATTTAAAAGGATTTATTATGTGTAACTCTAGTGTATAATGGGTTGCAATGGAAGAAGCCTCCTTTTGGCTTCATTTATATAAAAAATGGTAGAAAATCACCCAATTGAAATACAAAACCTCTAATAAAAATGATTTAAAAAAGAAAATGGTGCACATTTAAGGCAAATGCTATTATTACAATGATGCACACAATATCCACATAACAACACCGTTATGGTCGTTTGCATTGCAAATAGGTCATTGGCCATTGGAGTTTGTAATGGCTCAAGGTTGTTGCATTTATTTCATATATGTTTTGAGGCATCCCCTTTTCTTATTCCAAAACTCCCATTTTTGGTGTAGCTGGGTTCAAACACTAACAAGGTTGTGGAGGCTAAATTTACACTCTCTTTTGCATTTAAAAAAATTTGTAAACAAAAGAAAAAATATAAATAAAATAAAATGCGATGGAGAAGGACTCAACCCTCCCCAAAGTGCATAACCAAATTGTGGAGTCCATAGGCCCTATGTAGCCAAGTGGGCAATGTGCAGCCCTACGACCCCTTCCATCATCCTTTGGAGTTGTCAGGGTTACCCTTGGTCACCTTCTCTAGCCTCATCTTTCCCCTTGCATAGATTTTCTTACCTTTATTTATCACCACCCTCACCATGGTTGGGTTTGCTTACCTTCCTTTATATGAGGGTTCCTTTTTTTATTCTCATATAATATCATTATATTAGTTAATGAATTCAATTTTTGTAAGGGTTTTCTTCCATCACACAAGGGTAGTAAGCATCATTTTTTACAAATAAAGTATTTAAATTTAAAATGTAAGGTTGTATGGATTACAATATCCATTGAAATAATTTTTAAATCCTATAAAAAAATTAATATTACAATAGAATATGCTTTTTAACTCACTTAAATTAATTATATATAATAATTATATATAGAGACAAATTATAATTATAGATGAAAGAATATATGAACCACCATATTAATAATAATATTATAAGGAAAGTATATACATTAAGAATATATTCGTGATTCATTTACATTTGTATTATATTGTTTATAATTATAAATATAAGATATAAGGTTTAAATGTGTAAAATTGTGTGTGTGTGTGTGTGTGGGAGGGGGGAGGGAAGGAAGGCACCAAGGAGCCACAAAAAAGAGCATTTTTAAATGTGTAAAATAATATATATATAATATTAATATATAAAGAGCATTTCCACTTAGATTCTAGAAGACAAGAGAGACTTGTGTAGCATATACACCCTTTGTTGGGCTCTATTATATTATATGCATTGATTTGAGTGAGTTTCTAATGGAGAGGAAGGTAGTGTTGCACTACCTTAAAAAGAAAATAAGGGTATCAAAAGAATAATAACTCCATGAAGAAGGGGATTGCACATCCGCACTCCCAACATGATTCTCTCTCGCTTAGGTTTTTATCAATTGTGGAAAACAAATAATGATTCTTAAAACAAGAATATGGACTTGAAGGTGATTTCAAAGGCTATGTTTCTATACCTACATTTAATAAGAAGGATTTCTCAGCTACATTAGAATAGATTTATATGGTCAAATGTATAATTTAAAAACTTTGAGAGGGTTTACCAGCCTCAAAATAGTAACTAAAATCTTTTTGATCAATGATGAGACTTCCAAGTCATGGAGGTACAATTTTAGGGAGTTTTTAATTTTGAAATGTAGAATTTTTTACTGTTGCTAGGTGCACTTAAAACTACTTTCATGCTCCATACTTTTTCTCCTTTATCTCCCATATTAACTCATAAAGAAGCTTCTCCTCTCTATAACTTTATATCTATAGAATTGTCTATTCAGAAGGTTTAGACATCATAGAAATATTTTTAGTTCCTTGTTTTGGTTATGACTAAAGTTATTATTTTGGAAGATTTCAAGATGTTTAGATAAGTGGTATTTAGGGCCCTATGATTATAAATAGCCCATTCATTAAAGCAATATAGAGGTATGCTTTTCTACTTGAAGACACATGATTTGTGCATTATATATATATATTCAAATTTTTGGCTCCCTTATAAGGACTATTGTACTAGTGTAAATATGTAGTAAATCAAGATTTGAGTAGAAACCTTATGCTAGATAATCTTTGAACTCCTTATTTGATAAATCACATATGTGGGCTATGTTTAGTCCTTAATAATGATCCTTCTCAATTTAATATTGAGTTGAGTTACATGATATATATATTTAAGTTCCTACTAACAATGGAACAAAAGAGAGAGAGATTCATAATAAGTTATTACTTTATGTTTAATTTATTATTTGGTTGCTAGATACATATTGGTTTCAACAGTGATGTGACTATGTTATTATATTCTAATATTGGTCTTCCCTAGTGATTATGACACTATAACGCTAAGATAGGTGGATATCTCAATGATTTCATGTGAATGATTGTCCAAGGACAATATCATTGCTTTAAAAAATTTTAGTGAGCTTCAAAATTCCCTAAACTTCTTGGGCATAATGCACCTAAATTTATAATGGGTGGTCATTGCCTTAAGAAATTGTCTAGGGAGAAAGCCTAGAAAGGATAGCTCACCCATTACTATTTTTTTAGAAGGCTCTTTGTTTACCTATGTTCATTAGGATGAGTGCTTACTATTTGAAGAAGTGTGGAAGTTTATAAGTACTTATGTTTGTGAAAATATCACGCCTTAATGATCTTCTATTAAAGTAAAACTCAATCCTTTAAATAAGATGGCTTGGGATTTTTTCATCATTTCTTGAGAATGTCTATATTCTAAGATCATCACTCTATTGTAGTATCTCAAGCTAGATGCACACATGATTTGCTTAAATATTATACTATGATGAACTCTAAACCCACTGCTATACCAATTGAAGTAGTTATTATATTAGATCCCAAACCATCATGTGAAAAAACCAAACCTACTTTGTATAAATAATTAAGTAAAGATTGATTTACCTTACTATTTTGAGGTTGGTTATTGCCTACGCAATAGGTATTGCATCTAGACTTATGCAAGATTCATATGTGGATCACTAGAAAATGGACAAAATAATAATAAGGTATATTTAAAAAGTATAATTAATTATGGTCTTTATTATTAGTACACTAAAAATAACAAATTACTTGGTTATTATAATATTGACTATGTTGGTGATTCTATTGATAGGAAATCCACCTCAAGTTATGTACTCAAATATGACGTGGGTGCTATGATCACATGGAATAGTAAAAAAACAACATATTGTGGCTCTTTCAGCCATAGAGGTTAAATACAAAAGTTTCATAAAAGTAGCAAAGGAATCAATGTGGCTATGCTAGATGAGCCTTATATGAATACCAATAAGAGTATCACTTTATTATGTGATAGTTAAGTTGTATTACTATTGCTAAGAATCTTACTCAATGCCAAAGAATAAAGCACAATGAAGTCCATACCCACTTCATTTGAGGAAAATTTCTTAATGGTGAAACTACTCTCCACTTATATTAGATTATTGATCAAATGACAGTTATATTATATGTTATAGCTGTGAAGACTTGGGTTTAATCCTAGTAGCTACTAATAGTTGTGGAGGCTTGGGCTTGAATCCCAATAGCCACATTTATAAAATCTTTGTGCAATGCCAAATTCTCTAGATTTGAAAAATGCTCGTCCTTAAAGAGTTTCCATTGAGGGGGAGTGTGCAATGTCACCTCTTAGTGCTCAACCAATATTTTATAGATAAGACCTACATGTATTATGTAATCTCTTTCTCTATTTCTTCCACTTGTCAAGCATTTTATATATAACACCTACGAGCATTATGTAATGAACCTAAGGGAGACTATTTTGAGGAGACTCGAGCTCCAATAAGAAACTTTATAAGACCTCTTTATAAGAATCACCATTAAGAAAATTAGGATTTAAATTATGAGGAGTTTATCATGTATTGAGGAATACATGATCTTCGTCTTGGCATATATTTTATCCCTATTATATGTCTGTCAAAAAAGTCTTGGATTATTGGGGAACCTCATTTTTTCCTTTTAAAATAAATTGATGCATATTCCCCCTATAAGCATTAAGGGGGGTTTTAGAGCATAATGTTATTAAGGCTCTATACATAGGCCTTAAATAAACATTTATAAAAAGCTCTATTATAACCTTATAATATAAATATGCTTTTAACATACTATAAAAATAATAATATGTAATTAATTAATACATCTATTAATTAATTTATTAATTAAATCTAATGTTTTTATTAAAAGGTATGATAACTTCTTGTATGGGTGCTACCTACCTTATTCCTCCATATTTAAGAGATTTCCATTAGGAATTTATTTGTAGAGAATTTGGACTTGGTGAAGATTTCACCCTACACTAGAGGAGTTCTTAAGGCCATTTGGAAGATGAGAAAGGGATATTCCTAGGTTCAATTGTCTATAATTTTATAGACAATCATGTAATTTTTCTTAACTTATGATGTTGCTTTGTGGGGTTTTCAACCTTAAGGTTTTCCCCACCTAATTTTGTGTTCCTGTGTAAATATTTAGTGGTCATATCATTATTGTGTATTCATATATTTATTGTTTATACATTATATGCAAATAATAATGAAATCATCTAATGCATCATAATTTTTAACACACAAGCATAATCTATCACACATACTACATATATGACCCTAATACAAACTACAAGAAGGTAAAGAATGTAGTTTTTCATTTTGAAGACATGCAACAAATTTGAAAAGCAATAAAAAGTTGATATGAGATCCTACCTCTCAACTCTAAGATTGATAAAGGTCATGAAGAGCTCTCTTTAACCTTTTCCAAGCCCCCAAGACCTTCCCAAAATATCAAGTGACTTTTTCAAGCTCTTCAAATCTCATGTGCTCTCCTCAAATTTTTAGAAATGAAAATTCTTAGAGGTAACCTCCAAGCCAATGAATGAGGTATAAAAGAGAGTGACATATCACTCCCCTCCATCCAATAGAATGGAGTCACATGGAAAACCAAAAACTAATGCACTCACCTTCTTACAAAATCAATAAACAAACCATATCCGTCCCTTGTGAACCCACATGAGTTCACCTTCCCAAAGTATTGAGGAGTAGATTGCACTCCTTTAAATCCATTTGGAAGGTAAATGGGTTGACATTCTACCTGGTACTTGCACTGAGGTCCCCATGCCTTATTAATTCCATGTTCTTCCCAAGATCTATAAGGGTAATCACACCCTTATTACACACTCCAACAAGTTCCCAAATGTACCCTATCCCAAGGTGATATCTCTAGGGGCTTGAAAACATCAAAATATAATAAAAATCCACTTCTTGCAATCCTCTAAAAATTCTAAAATGCCAAAATTTGAAAGTCTCATTAAAATACAATATAAAAACATAATAATTATGTAAGGCATATCCGGAACCTATTTATTAATTATAATATTGAAAATAATTAATTAGTTATATTTTTTTGAAATAATTATATTTAGATAATTTTTATGAAAGAAAATCATGCATTGTTATTCTATACTTTTATATTTATATACTTTATAAAGATTCTTTTATTTTATATAATCTACAAGAAATGGGATTGATATTTATTTAGTGGAGCTAATTTTAGTTTATGAGAAAATGGGTGTCAGGAGTTGAAGAGGAAGAGTTATTTTATTTAGTATCACTTTCTTGTGGAAGATGAAAAGTCATGTTGTATAGTTTTAAAAGATGAAAAAATGGTAGTGGGGAGGATATCATGGACTATTAGTTTCTATTTGCATAACTCTGCTGGAGCACACGAGAATTCATCTTCATTTTCAAATTTGTATTCAGATTTCCATTACCTTGCAATAGGTAAGTGATCTTCTTCATATCTTCGAATTGACTAAATACTTCTGAATATGTGCATTAAAACTCATGCATTATACATTGTTGTTGGTAATGATTGAATGTTATGAAATTTTGGTTGATGGTGATTTGGAGCACGGCTAAGGTATTTCTCTTGAAGTGATTAGTGTATGCTAAGTTTGAAAAGATTGGTTCATTCTTGTCTTGTCATGTTGCCATTTGTTTATTCTTTGCCACCGTTATTGTTTGATGTGTCGGATGTGTTATTATGAAGTGCACATAGTTTTTCTTCCTCCATAAGTTTGCATGATCTAAAGTTTAATGTTTATTTTCCTCAGAGTTTTCTTATTTCCTCCATGATATGGATCTTATGAGGATGTTTAGGGACCCCATCCCATTTACAAATCAAAGTCGAGGTTATGAGGCCAATCCAAATGTTATTACTTAAATTATCATGACATAAGTTATATGTTAACTACTCATTGAGGCATTATTTCGTGACCTCTTCTTGTGTATGTATTTTGTCTTTGCTTTTGCATCGATAGTCATCCAAAACTTTTTCTAAGCCTCCATTCTGATGCTAGTAGGTAGGTACACTAGCAATGGTTGGAAGATTTTGTTTAAAATATTTCTTGTTATTATTAAGACCTCTCCTCAAGTCCAGCATGATATCTTTGGAGGCCTTTATTTTGCCTTTCTGTAGAAAACCCAAATCTTTAATTGAGTGTTTTTATGTGCCACTAAATATGATTTATATTTTACATGATCACTTGCACATTCTTTTCCTATCTTAGGCTCTCCTCCTTTTAATGAAATTCCGTAAAACCATATTTCTTGTTCATCATACTGTTGAGAAATTAATTGGGTGACGCCTCTATAATGAAGATTCTGGTCCTTTTCTTGCATTGCTTTTTAATGATTCACTTTTATCCTTAACGCCAAGGTAGATGCCTTAATTGTACACAAACTTTAATTGTGTCATCACCTATTTTCCTCTTAGTGATTGAGATTCATGACTCTAAGCATATCAATTAATTTTTTTTCCCTTAGTACGATTAGAAGGAACCCATCGCCTTGATATCTTTTCTTGATCTAAGACATTTTGGGTAGTATTCTTCATAGCATGAGATATGGCACTAACTCTATTCCATGTTTCTTTCATTTTGTTTTAAAAATTGTGTTGTAGTTATTCTTTTTCTTGCAAACTTCTACTATGAATATCCACATTTAGAACATCTCCATTCGTACTTTGTTGGAATCTAGAACAACACTGAGAGGGGGGTGAATCAGTGTTGTATTATTTTTAACTTTTTGCAACTTTTGAATTTCAAGACCAATAGTGAGAAAGACATCAATGAAATTATGAAACACATATGTTCAATTATGATAGTGAAAAACATGAATCAGGACATGTGAGTAAAACATTATAATGTACACACATAGAGACAAATTATGACATAGAAATTTCTGGAGTGGAAAATACTCTTGGGGTAGAAAAACCACTCAAAGTTGCCTCACTGGCTTATTCAAAACCTCACTGGTTACATGAAGGTCTCATTGACCAAAGAAGCTTCACTAGCTTTACAAGATGCCTCACTGGCACATACAGAGGTCTAACTGACCACAAGCCTCGCTGGCATAGGAAGGTCCCACTAACTAATTCAATTATCCTTATCAAAATAATGTGCAAGACATGATTGCTTCTCAATCTGATTTGCACCATTCATGACCTGTCATCTCTGAGCACACTCAAACCAATCTGCATACTAGTCTCATTATCTATGTTCAATCAATTCACAATTCATTCACCTGATTATCTCTGCATAATAATTCACCTAATTATATTTGCATAACAATTCACCTGATGCAGTCAATTGCATATTATCTTTGTGATTCAATCTAAAAGTTTGTTGCACAAGGAGATATTCGTCACAGCATTTTTTATCCTTACAGAAACTCTCATACAAACATCTGATGATATTGTCACTCTCTGTATCTAAAAAAACATGATATGATACATACAAAAATCATTTGTAATATCTTCTCAAAGATGTCTTCAATGCACTTTGATCCATACCCTCACACCATCAATGTACCTGTAAAACAATTATATGCAATTTGAATAACCCTTCACCTTTCACATTCATATTCATTATGACCTGCAAAAATCTTCAACAAAATTCCAATTAATTTTCTTCTAACTCTTCACATTATATGTACTTCAAAATCCTTTTTCAACTTCAATCTGCAAAACATATAAAATCCCACAACTCTTCTCTTATGAAGATAGAAAAAGAAAGGCACAAAAAGCCTATCTTGACTCAAAAAAATAAATCAACTCTTCAAAAGAACTTCCTCTTTTCTTTTTCTCCTCAAAGCACTACATGGATTTAAAATAAGAAATAAATCTCTTAAAAAAACTCCTTAAAATCTTATAAAATCCACTTACCAAATTTGTGCCCACCTTTTTCTCAATGCATAAATAAAAATTGCTTTTTTTAATGTCATAAGGATATAACATTTAGGTGGCCAATAAAATAAAGTCTCCCACTTTAAAACAGAGCTATTAATATAGCTTATTTAAACATCTTTTTGAGCACTCCTTGGAATCTTTATAAAACATGTTCAAATATATTCGATACCCATACATGAATCAAGCTCTTCTTTAATATAAACCATGCTCCTTAAAATATGCATCGAATACTCCAATAAAATCAAACTCTTCATGCTTTTTAGCGCTCGATGGAAATTTAAACATAACCATCGATTAAACCTTACCTCCCATCGCATATAATGGAGACTGATGTAATCAATTTTACAAGGAGAAGGGGTTGGTTGCCCGATGACTCTAATACCCTTAATGTTGCCACTTAAGTGGCTTATGACTTGTTCAAAGGGTCAACACATTTTTATAACAAAAAGTGCAAACAAGTCACATACGGTTACTAATAAAATAGCTATAATAGAATATGTTAGGACTTAAAGAAGGAATTATAGCTTTAACCTAATTTTTAGGTTTTTCCCAACACAAAACCATTACTTGTATGATCACTTTACATAAACAAAGTCACTGAACACCTCTGTAGAAAATCTATAGTACTTATGTCTTGAAGACCAACTATCCTTGTTAACACTTTCCTCAACTTTTGATATGAGAACAAGAACCCAAATTGAAGAATAAACATGAAATCCCTCCTTCTATTTTATCACTGCTAACATTATGAGCACCTAACACCTTCATAATACCAGATGACATCACCTATCTACAAGTAACCATCATAACTCTAATCCTTATTTGAAGTAACTCTTGACAACTCTTGACTTGGATATTGAACATCATGATGCATGACACATAAAACACTTATCAACCTATCAAGAAACCATCTCTATCTGAGGTAGATATGAAACCCACCAAGCATCCTGAGACATGAAGGATGACATGAAACATCTGACTTGAACATCTACATTACCGTGAATGACATCTACATTTGACCCAAGTGATCAACCTATGAACAACATGACTGCAACATCATAACATAGAGCTAGTATCAACAATATGTGATTAAATTGATCAATCAAGTCCTGTCATTGAACATGATCCAAATATCAAGAACATAAGTATATCTATCAGTATCCATCCTAAGACAACATAATGATAAACACCAAACATCAAGACAATGAGTATGAGAACACATCCTGCCATATCTACATCATCATCAACTCAACACCTTTTTGACATCAATGACAATTAGTCACCATCATACTTATCCTCTAACCAATTGTTTTGTTTAGTTTTTAAGGTATGTTCGACAAACCAAATTCACATTCTAACCAGCTTAGTGGGTGGTCGACTTAAGATAGAAGTTACTAAATATTTGCACTAATTATATTAGAAGTTTGAAAAGGTTATAATCCAATATTAAGTATTCTTTGTGATATCAAAACTTTAGTTATGTTCATATAATTGTTTGACGTCACAACGATATCTATTACCTCTCCCTGTATTTTCTAATTGTAGATTCAGAGCTTACTATTATATATGGCCTCATAATTCTTTTTATGAGGTTCTAGACCATAAGTGTAGAAGTTTATAATCTAAAATTAGATTCTTTCTTCATGACAGTAACTTGTAACTAGAAGCTCTAAATGTTAAAATTTTCATTATGGTGACAGAATAATAAATTGGTCATAGAATTTAAACTTGTTTGTATTTGTGTAGCATTTATATTTGCACTTATGAATTGTTTTAAGTTGACCTTATGATTAGTCATGTATCTATTATTGTATTTAAAATTCTAGTTTTATATTAGGTTTATTATAGTACTTTCTTGTTATACTATTAATTTGTTCATAAGATATAAATGAATCACTCTCTATTTGTTTTACATTGTGATATGTAGCATGTTCAAAATGAAAGGTGTTAGAAGGAGAATAGAACGATGTGTACTTATCTTAAATCTATGGATCTATGTTTGTTATTAATGAAGGAATAAGTTGGAAGACCATGCTTTCTTATTGTCTATTTAGTATATTAGGAGATTATGTATTGACCATATTAGTCAACCATGAAAATGATATGAAATATAATAATTTATGGCTTCAATTATTGCATTCCTAAAATCATCAAGTTTAGTTTGAATCTTATTTTGAATATGTTGTACTAGATAACTATGAGATTAAAATACCTTAGCCTAAAATTGCAAAACTGGATAGAGAACAAATGATTAAAGAATCTTTAGATTTCTACTGATAAATGATGTTTATGTTTGTTTTAAGACTTGAATTTACTATGTAAGATCTTTTAGATGGCTTCATAAATGATGAGAAAATACTTATTGAGATGAAATATGTCTTTTTTCACATGTTTATAGCCTTCTTGTATACTCGCATGCATCTTGGAAAGTAGAGTAAAAATATTTTCAAATCTGAATGATGAGTTGAGACAAATAATGGTTGCAAAACTAGTTGCTTCGAACTACAAAGTCTCTCCACTACATGTACGTAGACAAGGCCATCATGAGCCCTCGAGACATTAGGTCAACCCTTAGGGCCTTAGTCTTGTTATCTAGTACAAATTGATATCTCTTTTGTATATTTAATGACTTTGTTGAACTGATGTTTACATTTAGTGTGTAGATTATGGAATGATATTCGTGTAGGATATTGGAGCTAATAAATTTTCTTCTCACTTTATGAATGGATGACTATTTGGCATTTACTGTGAATGTGTATAAAATTGTATAACTGTATACAAAATGTTTGTATCTTAAATTTTAGTTACGATGAATGATACTATACTTATGTTTTATTTTGAAGAATATTAAGTTACAATAAGCAAATTTTCTCCCATATTCATATTTCTTTATTTATTTCCCTACCAAATCAATTTATTATTGTTGATTATGGTTAATTTCCTAAGTGGGCATTACATAGGTATCAAAGCACTGGGTTGCAACCCTTGGGAGCTTTGGGGTAAAAGTATAGGTAATGTAAACCCATTTTTTGGGTCTCATTATGGTAAGTAGAGGTAAATTTTCATTAATTAACTATATGGAAGGAAAGTCTAGTAAATCATTTTCAATATATATACATATATGTTCATGGATGTATTATTGGGATTGTAAGTTTCTATAATGTTAATCAATGATTTATGTCAAGCATGTATATTTTTTACTTTATTCTGACAAACGTGTGTGTATGGTGATGGTGTTGTGGCTGGTCGTGGTGGGTGTAATGGTGAATGAGTATTGATGAAATGGGACTTTGGAGGTGTGTTGTGAGGAGTTGTGTGTTATTGGGAGTTATTGTTTTATGGGAGATATTGTTGTTATAGTTTTATGGGAGATACTGTTATTGGGAGTTATTATTGTTATTGATTAATGGGAGCTAAGGATTGTGATTTTGGAGCTATGTTGTGAATTGGGAGATATGATAAGGGAGTTATAGAAACCTATGCCCCTTTGGGGATATTCATAATGTTGATGTTGGTGTTGTGATGGGAGTTTGGTTGATGGAATGGTGTTGTGGGAGTTTGTGATATGGGAGCTATATTTGTGAAAAGGGAGTTTTCTAAATTGTGATTATTTCAACTATAAATTTTATTGAAAAGAATAATGTTAGTGATTACATTTGGTATATAAGTAATATGTTGGAGCTCCATGTGGTTGAGACCACCACATTCCCCTCCTCCCCTTAAGTGGCTCCTTTGAAGTCACGTAGTGATTGTGATTTAAAGTCTTATGAGAATATTTGAAATTTTTTGTTTTCTCTTTTGCTTTATTGAGCCAACAGTTTTGAAAATTACTTTAAGATATTTGGTTGATTGTAATTGCAAAATTGTCCTTTTGCCTCAAGGACTATTTTATTAAGGTTTTTGGTTTTGATTTGAATTGTTGTATTGTGTTATTTAATTTGTTTTTATATGTATTTTTATTTATTAATTTTATTTGAAATTTTTACTCATTGGAAACTATTGACCCATTTTCCTTTGTCTAGAGTCAAATAGTTCACCTTGCATATCCCCTGGATATCCTTTGGAAAATGACCCTGCAAGCTTAAATCCTTCATTTCCTCATGCTCTTCATTGCAAAATTTCCCAAGCACATGTTTGGATAATCCTTGCACAAAACCCAGAAAAACCCAGAAATATTTTACCTTCAAGTGTCTTCCATCATAGGGTTTTTCTCATTTTCCATACTTAGCCTTTTTTCATATAAATATCCTGATGACGTCATCTTGTTTCCCCTTATATCCAGACCTTAGTCAATATTTGGATGTTTTCTTAACATCCGGATCTTAACTAAGATCCAGTTCCTTGCGAAGATGACCCTGACATCACCCTGATATTCGCGAAGATGAGTGATCTTAGCTAATATTCCTCATCTCCGCGAATGTGACCGTGACGTCACCTGGATCTCCCTTTTCAAATAAGTCCATATGCCCTGATGTCATCCAGATATCTTCCCATCCAAATGCTAAGTTATCCTCCCTCATATTCACAAAAGTGACCGTGACGTCATCCATCCCTTCCTTAGACAAAACTCTTCGTATTGATGACGTCACCTTGATCTTGAGTAATATCCCTCATTTTTGTGAATGTGACCCTCTTTGCTAATATGACCGTGGCGTCATCCAAGTTTTTTCCTTAGACAAATCCTTAAGCTAATGATGTCATCCACATTTTTCCCAGCATCCCCGATCTTAACTAATATGTCTAATATTTGCAAGTGTGCCCGTGACGTCATCCAGATCCCTTTTCTAAAGAGCCGCATATGACGATGACGTCACCCAGTCTTCCGCAATTCTGCAGACATAATGAAAATGAATGCGCAGAAATACGGAAACCTTTTCCACTATTCTATATATGCAATCAAAGGAGGAGGCAAGATGAAGTACGGAATGGCAAAAAGCTCAGCAGAATAGTTTGAGGGACCCGATATGCTGATGACGTCACCATGATATTCAAAGGGTCATCTGGATATTGAAGGTTTATATGCATCTGGATATCGGTGAGACAAGCCTTTTCAGTGAGACTCAGCTCTCGGTCTCTTCGATATCCCAATGGTAAGTGCATCCAGATATCACATGGCCGCGGACTGATCAAGCTCATATCACCCTCCTTCTACGCGGTTGGAGATGACGTCACGTGGAAATCTGGATGTCAGTTGACCAAATCTTTGACCGCGGATATCTCCCTCATCCGGAGGAATTTCAACATGCTTCAAAAGGCAAAAGTGCCTATTTTCTCCTCCTCTTTCACTTGGCAAGATTTTTGAGGGAATATTCCCACTTTCAAAATATGATCCAGAAATCAGGATCTGGATATGCACATCTAGATATCAGGATGGCCGTTGACTCTAAAGATGAATATGCAGACTCATTGACAAGACATCTTAGTGGCCATTCTGAAAGTTGTAGTGGCCCTTCAAATGTAGATATTTTGCATTTATGGTTGTAGGTGGATGATTCAACAGCTTGCATTGAAGATTCAAAAGATCTTCCATCTACCCTAATCCAGATATGTGTTATGCCATAACTCCTTGCAGGTCGGCTACTCCTTGCTGGCGATGATATTTTCTAACAGTGCCCATGGGGTGAATTAATTGTGTGGACTTAGGTCATGAACTCAAATGCTATATATGCATCCTTGAAAGATGTAATAATGTTGGATACTAGCTAAATATTTATTCACTATGCAAATAGAGCCCTTCTTATCGTAATGATGCCTTCTGATTGAATATATGTAGATTATTTTACCTCTTTATATTGATTTCTATCTCTGTGTAAATTTGTCAATGGTTTGTCTATGAATATTGCATTCCTTTTAACCATTTCTCACATCTTACCTCTATTAGGATCACTTATATATGTGTATGTTTATCTACTATATCTGGTTATGCTATGTATTCTTCCAGTTCAGTGAGAACTCTTGGTGCAGGAGCACCTACCTGACAGCTGGCCTTCATGAGGCAGTTAGTTAGTTTGAGTCTTGTTAATGTTTTCCCAAGAAGGTCTGATAAGACCAAATGCATGTAATAAGGTCATGCTGACCGTACTAAGATCATGCTTTGCTATTTTTAGATAGTTTGTTAGACAGTTGTCATGCTGTAGGTCCGGTTGGATCTCCCAGCCGCCTGGAGAGATTTCCCAGCCGCTTGGAATTGGGTCAGTAGTACTCGCAGGAAAACCTATTTATGCCTGAGGATCGGTTGGTATTGGATATCATCGATCAGGCTTTGCTGAGAGAGAGGAGAGACTGAACATTGTAATAGCATCTTTTGAAATCGAATAAGAGATCCTGTTGTGTTCATTTTCTGTTTGGCCTCCACTGTGTGATTGATTTGCTATTTTGGGTGGTTTCATGGATTCGCTGATCCATTCCACCAGTTGATTCATCGGATCGGTGGAATGGCAATGTACAGTAGGTTAGGTTTTAGTTTGCTTTCTGTTTGCATGCAGGTGTGCAGGATCACCGTCGAGAGATGTTGAAGACCCTAGCATGGGGATGTGCTAGGTCGAGCTGATAGAGTCTGGAAGATCACCCTGAAAGTGGATCGGGTCATCCCAGGAGGATCGGCGAAGTGAAAATTCGCTAAGGTTGGAAGTTCGTCAAAACATCATCATCAGGATATTTCTGCGTATATCCTGCAGTCGCTTCGGGCATCGTCATCTGGATAAGTGGAGAGGAGCATGATGCTATCGATTGCATGAAGTGAAAGAACGTCGGGGTGATCATCATCAGGAGTTGCCGAGGAGGAGCGTATCGGCATAAGGTAGAAGATCAGGTTGATCGCGGGCCGAAAAAGTTAAGTTTGGCCAACAGCAGGATATGACGTCATCATCATCAGGATATACGTCATCAGGATATTTCAGAGCAGCAGGATATTGAGGAGCTGCGTGTGACGTCATCATCATCAGGATATACGTCATCAGGATATCGGGGTGACGTCAGCATCAAAGGAAAGGTGCGTGAAGTAGAGTAACATCATCAGGATATATGGAGGGAACCGGATGTTCTATATCCTGCTGACGAACATGATGTTGAACATCATGATGCTGAAGATAGTGAAGGTCGAAGTTGTCGGTGAGATGAACAGTGGACGTCAGGAGGATGTTCGCGCTTGCCGAATATGATGATGCTGTTGACATGCGAAAGTGCGAAGGCTTGTCTGCAGGAGGATATCAGTCGGCGACAGTACATATGATGATGCTGACAGTGTTAGCAAGAAACATGATGATGATGATGCTGATGATGATGATGATGATGAAGGGTTGCGGACATCCATGCTGTGTGTTAAGGTTTTAGTGTGGATGGTTCTGCATCATAGTGGTATCAGAGCTCAGCAAAAGGTCTGGGCTATTGTGAGTTGATTCTGTCACCGAAAGGGCAGAGGTCGAGTTGATTGTGTGTTGTGTGTTGATTGAGAGGTTGACAAAATGCCTCCAAAAGGTAGTGGTACTGCAAGGGAATTGCAGGAGATGAAGGAAAAACATGCCAGAGAGATGAGGAAGATGAAGGAGCTTGCTGAAGCACTTCAAGCCAGGCTTGCAGCCCTGGAAAAGAACAAAAAGAGAGAAGTGGAAGACAGTGAGTCTGAAGAAGATGAAGATGCTGTTGAAGAGTATGAAGAGGTAGCTGAAGATCTGGATGCTGAAGACCAGAGATTGGCAAAATTGTTAAAGGCAGTGCAGAGTGATAAACCTAAGGTAAAGGTTGATGTTTCCAAGTATAATGGAAGTTTGAATGAAGATGAGTTGCTGGATTGGATTGCTGCACTAGATAATCACTTTGAATGTGAAGATGTTGCTGAGGATCAGAAGGTAAAGATTGCAAAGACCAAGTTAGGAGGTCATGCTTTGGTTTGGTGGGATTATGTACAATCTGAGAGAAGGAAACAAGGGAAGTCAAAGATCACTTCATGGGATAAAATGGTAGCAAGGATCAAAGGTAAATTCTTGCCAAAGGATTATGAAATTCAGATGTTTAAGAAGCTGCAATTTTTAAGGCAGAAGGAAAGGGATGTGAAGGCATATACTGAGGAGTTTTATAAGTTGAGTATGAGATCTGGTCATCATGAGAATGAGGTAGAAAAGGTGGCTAGGTACTTGGCTGGTTTGAAATTGAACATACAGGATGAGTTAGTTTTAGCTAACCCTAAGAATGTGGAGGATTGTTATCAAATGGCAATCAAGATTGAAGAAAAGATGAATAGAGGACAAGATAAGTCCATGAGAGGAAGAGGAAACAATATGAGGGGAAGAGGAGCAGCCCCTACACAAAAGCAAACCAATGAGGGTCAAGAAGACACTGGTAAAGGACAGGGACAGTCTGATTTCAGAGGTGGATGGAAAGGTAATAAAGGCAGATTTGGAGGTGGTAGAGGTTCTACTACATTTTCAGGAAAATGTTACACCTGTGGTGAGTTTGGTCATCCATCTTTCAAATGTCCAGAAAACAAGGGTTCATCATCCAGAAATGATAGAACAAATGACAAGAGAGTACAACTTGTACAAGAAGAGAAAGTAGAGCAAAGTGTGCAGAGTTCAAACACTTATCAAAAGGATAAGGAGCCTGACTATTATGCATATCCTGAGGAGGGAGAAGCATTAATGCTAAGGAGAATTAGTTTGCAGGCATCAAAGGATCTGATGCAAAGGAGAGCTCTTTTCAAGACCATATGCAAGAGCAAAGGTAAAATATGTAAGGTTGTCATTGATACTGGTTCAACAGACAACATGGTATCTCAGGAAATGGTGGATAAACTGCATTTGGAAAGGATTCCACATCAGCACCCTTACAAGGCATCTTGGGTGAGTGATAGTCAATCACTTTTTGTCTCTGAACAGGCATATGTGGATTTTCAAATTGGAGCATATCAGGATAGGGTTTTGTGTGATATTTTGCCCATGGAATGTTGTCACCTACTGTTGGGTAGACCATGGCAATTTGATAGAAGGGTACTGTATGATGGGTATGCTAATACCTACACCATCAAGAAAGATGGGAAGACTATTATGTTGATGCCATTGCAGGCAGATGCTGCAGCACAGGAGGCAGCCAAAATCATTTTAATGGGAAAGAAGGAATTTGTGCAGATGCCCATAGGAGCAGGCATAAAGGCAGTTCAGGACACTGCAGGAAAAGGAGTTGTTCAGGACAACAGGTTGAAGAAAGTTTTAGTTTTGACTGACAGAGGTCAGCAGCAGGTGCAGAAACAGGTTTGCACACAGCAACCAGTTGAGAGGAATGACAAGGATGTTGCCATAGTTGGGACTATTGTTTGTCCTATAAAAGTTGAAAGAAAGACAGGATTGAACATTGCAGAAGTTCAAGAGGCAGTTCAGACAGAGGTTCTGGTCAGACAACCTGACAAACACAGGGTATGTGAGAGAAAAGCCTACATTGACAGGCATGAGGATTTACTTGCCAGAAAGCAAGTTACAGTTCAGAATTCTTGGAGCAGCCAAGAGCCCGCAGAGGATAAAGCTGGAACAGGTCCGAATATTGCAAAGGCACAGTGTAAAGGTGGAGGACTTCCACAACCCAAACTCATGGGACATGAGTTCTTTTCTGTTGGGGAGTATGGTGCAGGAGCACCTACCTGACAGCTGGCCTTCATGAGGCAGTTAGTTAGTTTGAGTCTTGTTAATGTTTTCCCAAGAAGGTCTGATAAGACCAAATGCATGTAATAAGGTCATGCTGACCGTACTAAGATCATGCTTTGCTATTTTTAGATAGTTTGTTAGACAGTTGTCATGCTGTAGGTCCGGTTGGATCTCCCAGCCGCCTGGAGAGATTTCCCAGCCGCTTGGAGTTGGGTCAGTAGTACTCGCAGGAAAACCTATTTATGCCTGAGGATCGGTTGGTATTGGATATCATCGATCAGGCTTTGCTGAGAGAGAGGAGAGACTGAACATTGTAATAGCATCTTTTGAAATCGAATAAGAGATCCTGTTGTGTTCATTTTCTGTTTGGCCTCCACTGTGTGATCGATTTGCTGTTTTGGGTGGTTTCATGGATTCGCTGATCCATTCCACCGGTTGATTCGTCGGATCGGTGGAATGGCAATGTACAGTAGGTTAGGTTTTAGTTTGCTTTCTGTTTGCATGCAGGTGTGCAGGATCGCCGTCGAGAGATGTTGAAGACCCTAGCATGGGGATGTCCTAGGTTGAGCTGATAGAGTCTGGAAGATCACCCTGAAAGTGGATCGGGTCATCCCAGGAGGATCGGCGAAGTGAAAATTCGCTAAGGTTGGAAGTTCGTCAAAACAGCATCATCAGGATATTTCTACGTATATCCTGCAGTCGCTTCGGGCATCGTCATCCAGATAAGTGGAGAGGAGCATGATGCTATCGATTGCATGAAGTGAATGAACGTCGGGGTGATCATCATCAGGAGTTGCCGAGGAGGAGCGTATCGGCATAAGGTAGAAGATCAGGTTGATCGCGGGCTGAAAAAATTAAGTTTGGCCAACAACAGGATATGACGTCATCATCATCAGGATATACGTCATCAGGATATTTCAGAGCAGCAGGATATTGAGGAGCTGCGTGTGACGTCATCATCATCAAGATATACGTCATCAGGATATCGGGGTGACGTCAGCATCAAAGGAAAGGTGCGTGAAGTAGAGTAACATCATCAGGATATATGGAGGGAACCGGATGTTCTATATCCTGCTGACGAACATGATGTTGAACATCATGATGCTGAAGATAGTGAAGGTCGAAGTTGTCGGTGAGATGAACAGTGGACGTCAGGAGGATGTTCGCGCTTGCCGAATATGATGATGCTGTTGACATGCGAAAGTGCGAAGGCTTGTCTGCAGGAGGATATCGGTCGGCGACAGTACATATGATGATGCTGACAGTGTTAGCAAGAAACATGATGATGATGATGATGCTGATGATGATGATGATGAAGGGTTGCGGACATCCACGCTGTGTGTTAAGGTTTTAGTGTGGATGGCTTTGCATCAACTCTCATATTCAAACCTGGTGTATCACCCCCTTTTATTTTCAAGTTCATCCTTCTACCTCTTTTCCTCATAGGTGCATATATTAGGTTTAGTCTTAGGCTTGCTGGATCACTTATCCAGCAAAGGAACCAGTCTCTCTCTGGATATTCAGCCTCCCTGCAGTGTCCCACACTTAGAGGTCGTCTCAATGTTTCACTAGATTGTTGGAGCCCTAAAAGACTTCAACTCTGGGTGCAAATCTAGGTGACAACAGAAACTTCTTTATTTTGAGGCTTTATCAGTATTTATTGTTAAGGTGAATTGTGTAGATTTCCATACCCAAGAAAAGTCCCTGGCAGGTTGTATAGGGGAGTAGATGGTTTGGGAATGTTTATTGTGAAATTGTGTAAGATCTATTCTATGTCATTATGGTTCTATTTGGCACTAATCATCCCAATTCCATTGAAAATATACATGATGTATAGAATTGATATCTGTGACGTTTAAATGTTAAGAGTTGTTGTAATGAATTTTATTATCAATAATATATTGATGATATAAGCATGCTTCTATAATAAGTAATGATGATATTACATAATTACAATAGACAGAATGGTAGAACTGAATCTTTTGGTATTGGGATTACTGAGTTTGTTGGATTTTCATAATTCAAAGAAGGAAATAAAGATGGGAAGAGAGGTAGGTTGGAAGGCTAAGGAGTTGATCCAGGCATGAACAACCAAGGTATGATATCTAATATGATCATATAGAAATGTTTATTAGTGAAAGATCTGATGTGTAAGTGTGAATAAATTGATTAAGGAAATGTATTGTGATTGTTTCTTTGGGTGTTTGAATATATTTTGGTGATAATATTGTGAATAAGATGTTGGCTGAAAAGGAAAATGGGTGTGGAAGAAATGGGATTTTGATATTGTGAATTTTGGGAGTTATGAATTACTGGAGTTTTGTTTTTCTTTAAGGGAGTTTTCTGATATGATACGGGAGTTTATATTATGGGAGTTGTTGATCATGGGAGTTATTATTTATGGGAGTTCATTTATGAATAATCTTATTTGTTTTGGGGAGTTTATGTGTTATATGGGAGTTGATGATGTTTAAAGGAGCTACAAAAGCTTTAACCTTAAGAGAGGATTTCTTTCTTAGAAAGCTTATGATTTACTTTGTGGATGAAAAATTCTTGATTGATAAATGTAGACTATTTTTTGGTTATCAAACAAAGGTGTTTTATTTTACGCTCAGGAGGTGGATTCGACCTAGTCGATCCTATGGTTGGGTGGTGAGCGAATCTCATTTTTTCTATATTTTTCTCATTTGGTGATGCAAGTATAAAGTTTTGTACTTTTGCATGATGACAAAAGAATATCTAGTTGACTTAGTAAATCTTTTGATGAAATCTAACTTTTGTTGGAATGTGTTGAAGATAGGGAAAATTCATTTCTTTTGATGACATCCAGGAGGAAGTCCATTCTTAGGGGGGAGAATGTAAGGCTTATCTGGAACCTATTTATTAATGATGATATTGAAAATAATTAATTAGTTATATTTTTTTCAAAATAATTATTTAGATATTTTTTACGAAAGAAAATCATGCATTGTTATTCTATGCTTTTATAATTATATACTTTATAAAGATTCTTTTATTTTATATAATCTACAAGAAATGGGATTGATATTTATTGAGTGGAGCTAATTTTAGTTTATGAGAAAATGGGTGTCAGGAGTTGAAGAGGAGTAGTTATTTTATTTAGTATCACTTTCTTATGGAAGACAAAAAGTCACATTGTTTAGTTTTAAAAGATGAAGAAATGGAAGTAGTGGGGAGGATAGCATGGACTATCAGCTTCTATTTGTAGCACTTTGTTGGAGCACACAAGAATTCATCTTCATTTTCAAATTTGTATTCAAATTTCCATTACCTCGCAATAGGTAAGTGATCTTCTTCATATCTTAGAATTGACTAAATACTTCTGAATATGTGCACTAAACCTCATGCATTATACATTGTTGTTGGTAATGATTGAATGCTATGAAATTTTGGTTGATGGTGATTTGGAGCATGGATAAGGTATTTCTCTTGAAGTGATCAGTGTATGCAAAGTTTGAAAAGACTGGTTCATTCTTGTCTTGTCATGTTACCATTTGTTTATTCTTTGCCATCGTTATTGTTTGATGTGTCGGATGTGTGATTATGAAGTGCACAAAGTTTTTCTTCCTCCATAAGTTTGCATGACCTAAAGCTTAATATTTATTTTCCTTAGAGTTTTCTTCTTTCCTCCTTGATATGGATCTTATGAGGATGTTTAGGCACCCCATCCTATTTATAAATCAAAGTTGAGGTTCTGAGGCCAATCCAAATGTTATTACTCAAATTCTCATGACATAAGTTATATGTTAATTACTTATTGAGGCATTATTTGGTGACCTCTTCCTATGTATGTATTTTGTCTTTGCTTTTGCATCGATAGTCATCCAAAACTTTTTCTAAGCCTCCATTCTGATGCTAGTGAGTAGGTACACTAGCAATGGTTAGAAGATTTTGTTTAAAATATTTCGTGTTATTATTAAGACTTCTCCTCAAGTCTGGCATGGTATCTTTAGAGGCCTTTATTTTGCCTTTCTGTAGAAAACCCAAATCTTTAATTGAGTGTTTTTGTGTGTCACTAAATAAGATTTATATTTTACATGATTGCTTGCACCTTTTTTACCTATCTTAGGCTCTCATCCTTTTAAATAAATCCCATAAAACCATATTTCTTGTTCATCATACTATTGAGAAATTAATTGGGCGACACCTCTATAATAAGGATTTTGGTCCTTTTCTCATGTTTTTTTTAATGATTCACTTTTATCCTTGACGCCAAGGCAGATGCCTTAATTGTTCAAAAACTTCAATTACACCATCAACCATTTTTCTCTTAGTGATTGAGATTGATGACTCTTCAATTAATTTTTTTTCCTTATTACGATTAGAAGGAACCCATCACCTTGATATCTTTTCTTGATCTAAGACATTTTGAGCAATATTCTTTATAGCGTGAAATATAGCACTAACTCTATTCCACATTCCTTTCATTTTGTTTTAGAAACTATGTTGTAGTTATTCTTTTTCCTACAAACTTCTACTATGCATATCCACATTTAGAACATCTCCATTCGTAATTATCCTCTAACCAATTAATTTGTTTAGTTTCTAAGGTATGTTTGACAAACCAAATTCATATTTTAACTAGCTTAGTGGGTGGTTGACTTAAGATAGAAGTTACTAAATATTTGCACCGATTATATTAGAAGTTTGAAAAGGTTATAATCCAATATTAAGTATTCTTTGTGATATGAAAACTTTAGTTATGTTCATATAATTGTTTGACATCATAACGATATCTATTACCTCTTCCTGTATTTTCTAGTTGTAGATTTATAGCTTACTATTTTTTATATTAGTAAGCTACAAACCTGGGTGCAGATCCCAATAACAAAAGCCAAAAGGCAGCAAAATAGGCACATCACCTCAAACAACCATAGAACAACGGATTAACAACAGTTTAACAACATAACCAAAAAATAGAGTTCAAGTGATTAAAACAAAAGCTAATGAAATAGCTAGCTAAGAAGTTCCTTCCAATCATCATTGAGCAAATTAAACATATTTTCCTTATTTTCCAGCAGAGAATCCACACCCTTGACACAATCATCCTCCAGAACTGAAAACGTGGCAGCAGCCCTGTGAGAAGTCTTCTATACTAGATTGATCAAAACTATTACTTTAGTCTCCATAGATACAATAGGAGTCTGGACCTCTATCAACTCCTTCTACAGTCTCTTGTTGTCCATCTCCATCATGGTGCTCATCACCTCTTTCTCTAGGGTCTGCAGAATCTTCGTGTCTTCATCGTTAGTGTCATAGTAGGAGTTGTTCATGGATTCAAAATGGCTGGTATCCTCCTCATCCTGAGCTGGGGCAGACTTCACATTTTTATCTTCCACCTTCTTCTCCAAGACCTCCTGATCAGAGTTGAAAGAGTAGTCAACAATCTTCAATAATTGGGGTTTATCCCCTGCCAGTCTGGATGATCTTCTTATGGGCATGTGCAGGATCATAATGGGCCAAACTATACCTCTAAGTGGCAATGAAAATACAAAAAATCAAACTTTATCAAGTTCATGTGAAAATTTCAATGGATTATCTACACAATTTGAAAAAGATGTAAGAACGAAATTTGTAGAGAATTTAATCTAGTTTATAGGCTACTATTTTTTTTTTTTTAAAACTAAATTTACTTAGTGAAAATTGAATATTTCAATGAACAGCTATTAAATTTTTCAAAAAAAAAAAAAAGTGGGCGTCTGTCCAGCCAACCTAACTATGAGTAAATTTTTTATTTTTTTTTGAAACTTTCAAAATAAGTAGAGGACTCATGTTCGGATGTGACGCATATTTATTTGAAATTTTTTTCCAATAAAATAATTAGTTATGATTTTTTTACTCTGACTTTTTTAAAAAAATAAAAAGTAATTTTCTAGCCAACCTAACTCAATAAAAAAAATTGAAATTCAATTTTTTTTTTTTACCTATAGCCAGAAAAGCATAGACTGTGACACAGGTTTCGGATCTCAAAAAGGTGAAATGGTTTGAAAGTTATGGATGTTTTTCAATTAGTGTGTCCATCAGGATTTCAGAGACATGGTATATAGAAAATTATTGATAATTATTTAATAAAATGATAACCAAACAAATCTTATATTTTTAGAAAGCTAACAATTTTTTCTATAAACCCTTTTCGTTTTATCAATTTTGCATTTAAAAAAAGTCGTCAGCATGAAGGGTGAAGTTCGAAGAAGAGACTGAAACATGAAAACACATTAGAATCCATGAAAAGTCAACAACCAAAATGGATATCCATCTTGCTTTGTACCAAAGCAAGACAGATATCCATTTTGCTTCGTGTAAAGCAACTCAAAATGGATATCCGTTTTGGAAACGGATATCTGTTTCCTTGATCTATGAAAAATTTTGTACCATTGGTTTTGGATGAAGAGAAGCAACATATTTGAAACATTGAGGCAATAATACAAGAAGTTAAAGTTAGTCAGTCATTTATAGGTGTATCTATTGTTTCATATCACATTACACATAGAATTCTAATTAACAATCTAGTTTCCTCATTTGGGGAAACATTTTTTTATCCATTTCTAATGGAAATATTTAGTTAAAAATTGGTGGCTCCTTGTGAAAAGTATGGGCTCTTATCAAACACGCATAACCAAGAAGGTTGATATCCATTTTTCTTACATGTTTGTTGATCACATCTTACGAAACGGATGTTGCTTGGTGATAGTTCTAGGTTTAGTGAACAATATTCTCAAGCTTATTGCAATTTTTACACTTGTGACCAAATTTGGTACCAAACCCTTTCACCTTTTCATATAATCATGATAGTGTCATCTCACTCCATGCAAATCAAACCAACATTAGGACCATGTGAATGAGATTAAGTATAGCCTTGAAATATGAATCTTTGTACTGTTGACTATCCTTTTAGCATGACAATCCTTTAGGATCATTGTACCCAGGTGCAACAATCCTTCAATCTTCTTTTATTTGTATTTCTTTCCTCTTCATACACAAGATTCTCGTGCCTTGTAGTAATGACATTCCACAAATCACCTAACTGTCCTTAGTGAGACTATATCTTATTTTGACAGTGATAGTCATCATCCATTCACAACTCTCCTCTTTAACATAGATACCCTTTGCACATGTTTTGACATCATGATTTTCCTTTTGTATGTTGTATTATGGTATAAAAATACTATGGCCCCTTCTTCATCCTCTTGTATAATGAAATTGAAGGTCAACACTTACGGTTACTCTTCTTTATTACTTGGTGATAATGAATCCCTAAGCTCATTTTTTATTGTCTTGAAGCCAAATTTACCACTGTTGAGATAGTCAGAGTTGATTCTTGATCATGAATATTGCAAATTACTTCAAATATGCATGGACAATTTCAATTGTGTTTCTTAAGACACCCATGCCTTGACTATCCCTTGATGTTGGTCATGATTGTGCTTGGATGGCACAATAGTTCATAGTTAGATTTTTGCCACTAAAGTTTTCCTTTGACAAAGTCGTATTTAAAGTCCACCTTTTGATGATGTTCAAACAATATAAATACTTATTCTTAACATAAGAAATACATTTCTCACAAATACCAATGCATTCTACTCATAAGATTCATGGCACCATGCCTAAAGGTATGATAGTCAATAGTGTACTATTATGGCAGCCTATGGCTGGTTTGACAATCTATAATAGTGATAGCATTCATGCCTAACAGTCCTTATCGTTATTGTCATAATATATTTTACATTTGAGGCATTGTCTACAACATACAAACTTTACCTTTCTCACCCATACCTTCAGTATATAAAGGACATCGATAGGGAATTTTTAATTTCCACTCAGTCAGTGCAATCTAGGAGAGGATAGATTGTCTAAAGTTGTAATCTATTTCCATTTACACTTGCCATAACTACAAATGCTTAGTGTTTATTCTCAGCCCCGGTATATGAATAAAATGTGACCTATTGTTCTAATAGGCCTATAGGGACAAAGAGGTGATAAAGCCTTTAATTTTAAACATGACATGGTTTTGATAACTTCCCATATTGGTAAGGTCCTGGATGACAATCCTTTGATGCACCTAATTGTAATAGGTGTTATGATAGTCCTTGGTATCTTTTCATTTCTTTCTTGAATGGCCTACAAATAAGACATAAGACCTATTAGATCCTTCATAAATAAGAATTCTCATACATTACATTTAAACTTAAACTCCCTAAACATCCATCAATCCATCCATTAATATCAAAATGCCATGAATATCCTATGATCAACCATTCTAATTCCTAGGATAGTCATATATTGCAATTTTTCTTCTCTATACTAAAATAGCCCAAGGAATATCTACCCTTGAATTTGTATTTTAACAATCTAATGTCTTTACGAATAACATTGAGCCTTCTTTTGGGACAACATTTTTGCCTTTAGAAGCTCCTCATTTGATGATAGCCTAAAATAGAATAAGTGGATAGTCATAACATTTTAGCATAATGGGAAAACCCCAAAGTGTGATAAAGTCTATACATTATCTATTCCCATCCATGTCACGAAGCAACTATTCAAATGCTATGCCAACATGATTTAAGCAATCATAAAGGCCAACAATCCACTCCAAATGCATGGGAAAAGGACAACTCTTGGATCCCATATTAATCATGTTCACATGGCTGCTAGCATCTTCAAGTGAGTCAATACAAAAATTGAAAGCCTCAAACTCATACACTTCAGAAAAATATACCTAATTATAAAATTGATATGCATGAATAAGGAAGTCCTCATGCAATACAAATTAAAATGTGCCATATTTAGACATGTCATCAAGTTGAACTACATCATGTTGAGACTCATGTTTACTTAAGCATTACAAGTCACTTGCCTCTTTGCATGCTTTAAAGTTCCAAACAAAGGACTCAACTTTAGGTGTAGCAGAGTCCTCATCAATGACTGATTTACATGGCCTTCAACAAACTAAAATTATATATCATCTTTATGCTTATATGGAGGCTATATCATCTTTACAATTGTATGTCCAGGCTATTTAGGAGTCTTCACAAATGTGTCCAAAGTAAGATTACTCAAATCAAATAATGGCTTATATCTAGAGCTTTATTAAGTTGATACCTAGGTGGATTAGTGTGTAAACATTCAAATTAGATGGTAATTCACAAGTTTATAGAATAATAAAATGAATCCCTAGTCTAGAATCCAAATGTACATAATAAAACGGATATCTATTTTGTAGTAGCGATATGGACGTTGCAAAGTGTCTGTTGGCAAAAAATTGGGATTTACTTAAATTTGCTTGTTCATGCTTCTCACAATACGTCACCTCCCCCACCCATCTAGCTCTACAGAAGAAGAGAGACAACAAATGATCAAGAGGGATCACCAATTGGCGGTAACTGATTGATTACTTATGTCATGTTATATATTTTGAATATTAAATTCTATTTTAATGTGCACGTTGTTTGATTGTATTAATAGGTGGAAATTCAAAAATCTCTATCGAGGAGGTCTAGTCGATGAGCGATAGAAGATGAGTCATTGACTGGTTCACCATCTTCATGGCCTAGCAAGAGCCATAGATTATTTGATAGCAATCCATAGGAGATTTGATTTTGGGATATTTTGTTACATATGCCTATTTGGCTTTGTAAACATACTTTTGTATGTTATCGATGTATATCGTTGTATATACCCATATGGTTTTATTTATACATGCCTATATGGCTTGATATATACACTATACATTATTTTCATGACATTATGCATATATGTATATATAAGATCCTAATTTGGCACAAGTAGGGAGAATGCTTGCAAAGGTTATGGAATTTGGTTTTAAACATTCCAATTGTATTTCCTTCAAAGTTTCTAAAGCCTTTTCAAAAAATCTATTTTGTGCATATCTTGCAATCATTGCATTCCATGAGATAGCATCTCTTTGAGGTGTCATGCCAAACTGTTCACATGCCTTGTCTATGCTTCCACACTTTGGATTTACACCTGCCAATTGCATTTTCTTAATATTTCCTTTTAATCCTTATCAAAAATTCTATTTGTGCACATGTTGCAATCATTGCATTCCTTCATTTACAACACATGATTAAATAAGAAGATGCATATTTACAACACTTAAGAATATGTAGTAGTGTTGCTCATGTCACCAATACTATGTTTACATCTTCACATACATGGCCTACAACATGTGACAATATGAAGTGATGAAGAAAATTGTTATTTTGATGTATTTCAACTCCAAACTTGCACCTAGAAGTGAAGGCGCTAATCCTTGATCAGACTAACCTAAAAGTACACCTTGGTACTTAGGGCGCTAGATTATGATTGATCAACCTAAAATGTGCGCCTAAGGCTGGATATTGAATTGGAAGGATAAAATGCATCATTAAAGGAGTTTATAGTTATTAAAGGCATCAAATGATAACTTGGGTGCACATCTACCTCTCTACACCATCAAATGTGCACCTAGATTAGTGAGGCACCACTTCATATCTCTATGACTTTGGATATGCGCCTTGATAATGAATTGATCTTGCAAGTTGAGGTTGTCTCCACAAGTTGAAAGAATGTCCAAAGAATACAAGGCACCAATTATTGAACAAACAACCTAGAATGAGTGCCTTACTATTTGAGGTGCTAGTTTATGCTTTCAGAACACCAAAAGTGCACCTAGATGTTGAGGCACTAGCTCTTGCTCAAGCAACCTTGAAAGTGTGCTTTGACAAGGAGGTTACAATGTATTATCAAAGGATTAAGTTGAATCAAGGAATCATCATTGAAGACAAGTAAAACATGATTGTGAATGAGGCACACTTTTCATCATCTCCAACTTCACAATTGTGCCTTCCCTTGGAAGCGCATATTGTGCCAAAAGGAATGGTACTGAGATATCATCCATGTCAATGATTGAGAATGTGTCAACTAGAACAATATTTTTTGTTTTGCTCATCGTGGGGTCGAAAAAACTATGCCAACGCGTCGGGGTGGGTGGGTAAATGCTAATGGAGGTCTCATTTTATGCACCAAGCATCCCAGTCATTCCGTACAAGAGGCTACCGGCAAAGTCCCTTAAGATCCTTGAGACCAAAAATGCGCCAAACTTTGACGGAGCAGTTCTCAGAATTCGTGGCAGCTAGTAATGTTGTGTTTGGACCTACAGGTATACGTGGGGTCCGTCGACAATAACCTCTCTTGTTTTTGGTAAACTCCATTCCATTTACCCGTGCTGAAATCAAACGCATTGTTGCAAAATGCTTCAATTTGATGCAGTGGAAAGGTGCTAGGTGTCACATTTTTCATTCCATAGCTCGTGGGGTCGAACGGACTATGGCAACGCGTCGGGGTGGGTGGGTAAATGCTAATGGAGGTCTCATTTCATGCACCAAGCATCCCAGTCCTTCCGGGCAAGAGGCTACCGGCAAAGTCCCTTAAGATCCCTGAGACCAAAAATGTGCCAAACTTTGACAGAGCAATTCTCAGAATTTGTGATAGCTGGGAATGTTGTGTTTGGACTTACAGGTGCATGTGGGGTCCATTGACAATAACCTCTCTCATTTTTGGTCAACTCCATTCCGTTTGACCATGCCGAAATCAAACGCATTGTTGCAAAATGCTTCAATTTGATGTAGTGGAAAGGTGCTAGGTGTGACATTTTTCATTCCATAGCTCGTGGGGTCGAATGGACTACGCCAATGTGTCGGGGTGGGCGGCTAAATACCAGTGGAAGTCTCATTTTGTGCGCCAAGCATCCCAGTCATTCCGGACAAGAGGCTACCGACAAAGTCCCTTAAGATCCCTGAGACCAAAAATGTGCCAAACTTTGACAGAGCAGTTCTCAGAATTCGTGACAGTTGGGAATGTTGTGTTTGGACCTACAGGTGCACATGGGGTCCATCGACAATAACCTCTCTCATTTTTGGTCAACTCCATTCCGTTTGACTGTGCCGAAATCAAACGCATTGTTGCAAAATGCTTCAATTTGATGCAGTGGAAAGGTGCTAGGTGTGACATTTTTCATTCCATAGCTCGTGGGGTTGAACAGACTGCGCCAACGCGTTGGGGTGGGCGGGTAAATGCCAGTGGAGGTCTCATTTCATGCGCCAAGCGTCCCAGTCGTTCCGGGCAAGAGGCTACCAGCAAAGTCCCTTAAGATCCCTGAGATCAAAAATTTGCCAAACTTTGACGAAGTAGTTCTCAGAATTCGTGACAGCTAGGAATGTTGTGTTTGGACCTACAGGTGCACGTGGGATCTGTCGACAATAACCTCTCTCATTTTTTGTCAACTCCATTCCGTTTGACCATACCAAAATCAAACTCATTGTTGTAAAATGCTTCAATTTGATGCAGTGGAAAGGTGCTAGGTGTGACATTTTCCATTCCATAGTTTGTGGGGTTGAACAGACTATGCTAACACGTCAGGGTGGGTGGGTAAATGCCAATGGAGGTCTCGTTTCGTGCGCCAAGCGTCCTAGTCGTTTTGGGCAAGAGGCTACCAGCAAAGTCTCTTAAGATCCCTGAGACCAAAAATGCGCCAAACTTTGACGGAGCAATTCTCAGAATTCGTGACAGCTGGGAATATTGTGTTTGGATCTACAGGTGCACGTGGGGTCCATCGACAATAACCTCTCATTTTTGGTCAACTCCATTCCGTTTGACCGTGCCGAAATCAAATGCATTGTTGCAAAATGCTTCAATTTGATGCAGTGGAAAGGTGCTAGTTGTGACATTTTTTATTCCATAGCTTGTAGGGTCGAACAGACTGCGCCAACGCGTCGGGGTGGGTGGGTAAGTACTAGTGGAGGTCTTGTTTCGTGCGCCAAGCATCCCATTTGTTCCGGGCAAGAGGCTACCGGTAAAGTCCCTTAAGATCCCTAAGACCAAAAATGTGCCAAACTTTGACAGAGCAGTTCTCAGAATTTGTGATAGCTGGGAATGTTGTGTTTGGACCTACAGGTGTACGTGGGGTCCGTCGACAATAACCTCTCTCATTTTTAGTCAACTCCATTTCGTTTGACCGTGCCGAAATCAAACGCATTGTTGCAAAATGCTTCAATTTGATGTAGTGGAAAGGTGCTAGGTGTGACATTTTTCATTCCATAGCTCGTGGGGTCGAACGGACTATGGCAACGCATCGGGGTGGGTGGTTAAATGCTAGTGGAGGTCTCCTTTCATGCGCCAAGCATCCCAGTCCTTCCGGGCAAGAGGCTACCGACAAAGTCCCTTAAGATCCCTCAGACCAAAAATGCGCCAAACTTTGACGGAGCAGTTCTTAGAATTTGTGATAGCTGGGAATGTTGTGTTTGGAATTACAGGTGCACGTGGGGTCCGTTGACAATAACCTCTCTCATTTTTGGTCAACTCCATTCCGTTTGACCATGCTAAAAACAAACGCATTATTGCAAAATGCTTCAATTTGATGCAGTGGAAAGGTGCTAGGTGTGACATTTTTCATTCCATAGCTCATGGGGTTGAACGGACTGCGCCAACGTGTCAGGGTGGGTGGGTAAATGCCAGTGGAGGTCTCATTTTGTGCACCAAGCATCCCAGTCGTTCCGAGCTGTAAGCTACCGACAAAGTCAAAAGTTGCTAGGATTGAAATTTTGCATTCTACAGGTCCCGGGTCTGAACAGATTGCGCCAACACATTGGGGTGGGTGAGTAAATGCTAGGGGAGGTCTCATTTTATGTGCCAAGGCTCCCAGTCCTTCTGAGTTGTAAGCTACCGGCAAAGTGACTTTGTCGGTAGCTTATAGCTTGGAATGACTGCGATGCTTTGCACACAAAACAAGACCTCCCCTAGCATTTATCGGCCCACCCCGACGTGTTGGCATAATCCATTCGGCCCCAAGACCTGTGGAATGCAAAATTTCAATCCTAGCAACTTTTGACTTTGTCGGTAGCCTCTTGCTCGAAATGACTGGGAAGCTTGGCGCACGAAACGAGACCTCCACTAACATTTACCCACCCACCCTGACAAGTTGGCATAGTCCGTTCGACCCCACAAGCTATGGAATGAAAAATGTCACACCTAGCACCTTTCCACTACATCAAATTGAAGCATTTTGCAACAATGTGTTTGATTTTAGCACGGTCAAACGGAATGGAGTTGACCAAAAATGAGAGAGGTTATTGTCGACAGACCCCACGTGCACCTGTAGGTTCAAACACAACATTCCCAGCTATCACAAATTCTGAGAACTACTCCGTCAAAGTTTGGCACATTTTTGGTCTCAGGGATCTTAAGGGACTTTACCGGTAGCCTCTTGCCCGAAACGACTGGGATGCTTGGCACACCAAACAAGACCTCAACTGGCATTTACCCACCCACCCTGATGCGTTGGTGCAGTCCGTTTGATCCCATGAGCTATGGAATGAAAAATGTCACACCTAGCACCTTTCCACTACATCAAATTGAAGCATTTTGCAACAATGTGTTTGATTTCGGCATGGTCAAACGGAATGGAGTTGACCAAAAATGAGAGACGTTATTGTTGACAGACCACACATGCACCTATAGGTCTAAACACAACATTCCTAGCTATCATGAATTCTGAGAATTGCTCCGTCAAAATTTGGCACATTTTTGGTCTCAGGGATCTTAAGGGACTTTGTCGGTAGCCTCTTGCCCGAAATGACTGGGATGCTTGGCGCACAAAACGAGACCTCCACTGGCATTTACCTGCCCACCCCGACGCGTTGGCACAGTCTGTTCGATCCCATGAGCTGTGGAATGAAAAATGTCACACCTAGCACCTTTCCACTACATCAAATTGAAGCATTTTGCAACAATGCGTTTGATTTCAGCATGGTCAAACGGAATGGAGTTGACCAAAAATGAGAGAGGTTATTATCGATAGACCACACATACACCTATAGGTCCAAACACAACATTCCCAGCTATCATGAATTCTGAGAATTGCTCCGTCAAAATTTGGCACATTTTTGGTCTCAGGGATCTTAAGGGACTTTGCCGGTAGCCTCTTGCCCGGAATGACTGGGATGCTTGGCGCACAAAATGAGACCTCCACTGGCATTTACCTGCCCACCCTGATGCGTTGGCGCAGTCCATTCAACCCCGTGAGCTATGGAATGAAAAATGTCACACCTAGCACCTTTCCACTACATCAAATTGAAGCATTTTGCACCAATGCATTTGATTTCGGTATGGTCAAACGGAATGGAGTTGACCAAAAATGAGAGGTTATTGTCGATGGACCCCACGTACCCCTATAGGTCCAAACATAACATTCCCAGCTGTCACGAACTCTGAGAACTACTCCGTCAAACTTTGGCGCATTTTTGGTCTCAAGGATCTTAAGGGACTTTGCCGGTAGCCTCTTGCCCGGAACAACTGGGATGCTTGGTGCATGAAACAAGACCTCCACTGGCATTTACCTTCCCACCCTGATGCTTGGCGCAATCCGTTCGACCCCACGATGAGTAGAACAAAAAATATGGCACCTGGCAAGGTTTTTGCTCTTAGGATCTTAAGTGACTTTGCTCTTACGAAACAATGTATCGGCAAAGACCCTAGTTTTCATAAGGGGAGACATGTGATTTTAAGAGGTTTTTGGGAATGTGACTTTATCCTTCCACTCCTTATCCAATGACAAGTTTCTTCTCAGAGTTTTATGGCTTTTATGAGCATATACATGATGTTGTTTTAGGATAGTCATAAAGAGCAGTTTTGGACAGCCATGTGTATCTTTTTAACAATCATAAAGGGCAAGTTGTATATGGACTGTGACAGTCTCAAAACTCATATAAATCATCCATTTTGGTGTTTGACAACCTTATAAATCCATTAGATCATTTATACAAACCCTAATGCAACTTATAAACCCTCTTTGCATAGTAATTTCATGAATGACTCTCTTGTATGATTGTTTTGTGCATTTTAAAAGCCCAATGAGGATTGTATGGTGTTGTGATCTTCATGATTTTAAATTGATGCAGGGATAGGATCTGGAACTCAACATGATAGAGGCATCATTACAAATGGATTGAATTGCAATAGTCGAAGAGCCAACCTCCTATCAATGAGAGTTTAATGATAGTAAATAGAGAGCTACTTGACCATAAATAGGATTTACATACATACATACATATATATATGATCTCGTAGGCATCTAGGTTTTATACACAAATTACAATAGTTGTAGAGCCAACCTCCTATCAATGAGAGTTGAATAATAGTAAATAGAGAGCTTCTCGGCCATAAATGGGATTTGCATACACACACACACACCCAACTGAAATAGTATCCTTATTGGCCTTATTGGCACCTCTCCCCAAGATGTAAGTTTTTTATGTTTATAATGTGCCCCTAGTGTCTTTATTGGCCTTATTGGCACCTAAAACACGAGAAAGTAGATTCCACCAGCTTTCAATTACAATTGCTCTCAGGCCCAAACACATCCATATAGGGTTGTACTAAACAAAGAAATAGCAGGAAAATAGTAAAATCTGCAAAAACAGAGTTTCTTGACATTAATTTCATTCAAACTTGTCTTCAATTCATCTTCAAAATGTTTTCAATACATCTCCAATGCCTTTTCCACGAAGGTTATGCATATTTATACATGATTTGAGGGAAACCAATAGTCTCCAACTGACTTTTGAGTATTTGACTGTTCATCTTCCATACTTTTGCATTTTTTTACATTTTTCATATGACAACTTTGACATATTTACAAAATTTGACAAGATGAAGACTAAATACATGATGAATTGGTCTATCATGACCTTATTAGATTTCAAGCTACTATGCTTGATTAGGGCATATAAGGAATTTTGTCATATTGATTCTTTTGATCTAAAACCATTCTCAATGCTAAACATATCATCAATGGAATAAAGAACTATCATCATAATGTATGGCATCATGGGAAGTATCATGACATGCACATAAGGAATTTAAATTATATTGTATATCAAGGTGTATATATATTAAAATCTAATCCATAATGGTAGACATATACAAAAATTTGGCAAATATGCCAACTCAAAACATTTTTTACAAAATGTGGCATATGCCATGTCTCAAAATCTATATACAATCTACATGCCAAATAGCTACATCAAATACTACAAGTCCACTTGACCCTCAATCTGTGATGGATCCTGAAAAAGTGTCCTCTTTGTACCAAAATGTCTAGTAATTGATGGAGGTGAAGTTTCCTACATTAACAAGTCAAAACACAAATTTGATTAATCTCTTCAATGGTAAATAAAAATAAGTTAAAGTTAGTAAATAGATTCTTATATACTACAATTAAGAACTTTCATTTATTAACATACATCTAAATCACTACAATCAACTATAAGACCGCTAGATAAACTATCAATTATTTAAAAAAATTCAATTCAATTACCTTGACTCTATGTTGTTGTTCGAACAATCTTTCTGCAAATGATTTTCTCTTAAGATGATCAGGTGTCCTACTGAAGCATGATGGCAAATGTGGCACATCACTCACATTCTCAAGAGACTACATAAAAGCAAAGTAACATTGAAATAAATTAATATATAATTATTAAACAAAATAGGAAATGCATACATTTAAAAAGGTTAGATGTGCTACACACAAACAATCAATTAGAGTACAATTCAATCAAATTACCTCCACCCTTTGTTGGCATTGAGAAAGCCATTCTGCAAATGATAGTCCCTTGGGTCAATCAAGAGTTCAAGAAAAGACTATTGGCAAAGATGCCACATCATTCACATTTTTGATTGACTATAAAATAAAATTAACATCAAGATATAAATTAATATATAATTACTCGCAAAGAAATAAATGCATAAAAAAAAAAGTTGATGTGTAGAACAAATTATACTGGCAAGTCCAAGCCAAATTGGATGGCAGACAAAGTTCCATGATGAACTTCTGTCAACTCCTCCTCTGTCATCAACTGTTATCCCACTTAGATACATTAGTACTAATAAATTTGTTTATATATTCAAATGGAATAGACTATAAAATTTAACTTTAAATTTTACCTACATAAAAGATTGCTCATGCATTTCTCCTTCTCTATGGTTCACTGATCTGATAGCTTCTACTCTTGTCCTTGACCCCTCAGCTTGAGTTCTGGACCCCATTGCCTCATCTCGTGAATGAAGATCATACTCTGATGTGTTTAACGGTGGCTCACTACTCTCCATAATAGGACCTCAGCATAAATGATTGCAAGAAATGCAATGATGGGGTACACATACATGTGTGGATGACGACGGTCTAGTAGAACCAGGTGATCCAATATCATCACCTTCATCATGTGCTTGTGCAAACTGAGATGTCTGTATAATCAAATGCTCGGTCAAAGAGTGTATGGCACTAAGGCCCTATTGTGTTGCATTTGTAACAATGTCTAGGTGCTGCATTGGGGGTGGAGAAGGGATAGCAGGAGGGGGAATATAGGGACCTTGTACTTGTCTCACTACCCCAGGTCTATCTTGAGGCATTCCCTTACCCACTCCTTGAAACTCTCTAAAATCAAAATAATTAACATGTTGACCCATGACAAACTCTACATAGAGTTTACGAAGGAAATACAAAGGTACATCTAAATTGTTGTTGGGTGGTTTATCAAAAACCATCCACCAACAATCCCAAAAGTTCTGACTAATGCCCTCATGATTACACCATTTGACTAAAAACTTGGGCTTACGGACATCAACATGCAATCCGGTTTTAGGATTGACAAAGCATTGGGCTAACATAGTTTTTGTAATCCCTAATTCTTTGACTTCATCATATGACAAACCGTTAGCATATTCGGCCTTCTTGGCTTCTCACTATTGCCTAAATGATTCGTGTTGGGTTGACAAGGTTTGAACATGATTAATGATTCCCTCTAAATTCAATGTCGTTGTAGACAATCGAGGGTGGCGGTGATACATTTCTATGATCCTACTTATTTGATCAATATTTCTTTGAATATTCTCTTCTATTGTTGGAGGGGGAGGGTTTGGTGGTGGAGGCTTTGGGTTTTCATTTTGTGCATCTATTTTACCTAATTAAAATATAAAACATACCCACTTATCATAAAAAACCAAAAAAATTGCTTGAATATACAAAACAAACAAAAAAAATGCGAAAGACCTTACCTTTTCAGATCTGATATCCATTCTTCACCTCTGATATCCATTCTTTAGAGATGACACTGCATTTTTGCAAGCCGCAGATTTGCAAAAATGCTAGCCTTTTTTGCTTTTTATGTTTTTTCAAAACGGATATCCGTTTTCTTTTTCTCAATTGTTTTCATTGTTTTTTTGTTTAGTATTTAGGCATTTTAGCTATAAAATACAATCCAAATTTTAGATAGTATCATATGAAAGGAGAGATTTTGGACAAACTATCAATTTGAATAGATAAACCATAAACCCTAAATAATTCCCCTAAGCCCTAAACCCTAACCCCTAAACCATAAACCCTAAATAATTCCCCAAATCCTAAACCCTAACCCCTAAACCATAAACCCTAAATAATTCCCCTAAGCCCTAAACCCTAAACCTGAGAAAGGGAATCCTAGTTTTCTTGTTTCCATTTCCTTCGTCGATAAGGGAGAGGGAAAGATAGAGGGAGAGATAGGATATATAGGAATGATAGGGGGAGAGAGGCAAGAGATAGAGAGATTGGGAGCGATGGCTAGGTACAGAGAGATAGAGACCTGAGACAGATAGGAAGAGATAGAGGAAACGAAGGGGAGAGATAGGGAGATTGAGAGTTAGAGAGATGTCCAGAGAGACAGGGAGATAGAGGAATGATAGGGGAGAGAGAGGCAAGAGATAGGGAGAGATAAATATAGGTAGAGAGAGAGGAGATAGATTGGGAGAGATAGAGGAGACAAAGGGAGAGATAGGGAGATAGAGAGTGAGTGAGATGTCTAGAGAGATAGGAATAGAGATTGAGACCTGTGGAGGGATGATAGAGAGAGGGAGATAAGGGAGAGATAGGGAGATAGAAGTGGAGGGATATTAATTTTAATGACCTCCAAATTTTTCATAAATTCTTCTCCACTAAACCCTAGACCATCACCCAAATCCTTACATTCCTAATAAAAGCCCTTCCCCAAACATCATTTGATCATGTGACTCCTTCCATCACTAGACAGGTGCTCAGGTACTTTCCATTATTCATAGACTCCATTCCCCCTATTGACACCATCGTTGATAATCATTATATAAGGACACTCCCTTGAATAATAATTAAACCATGGATTATCCTGTATCCCCATCTTACACTTTCCTCACCTTTGAACCCTTAGAAGATGACATTTAGCTATCCCCACCATTACTAATCACACTTTCTAGCAATCCCACATAAGACACCTTACCCATCACTTCACCTAGGTCATCACCAATTAAATCACCTCATTACTCCATTCAACCATACCCATACCACCCATTTCTCACTCCATAACCTGTATTAACGCATGATTAAACCTAACCCCTAAACCCTAACCCCTAACCCCTATTTCCTAACCCCTAAACCCTAAAATTGAGAAACCATAAACCCCTAAATCCTAAACACTAAACCCAAGAAACCCTAAACCTCTATCTCTCTATCTCCCTATCTCACTATCTCCCCATCACTATCATTCCTCTACCTCTCAATCTCTCTCCCTATGCCTTGGCCATGTCCCTCACTCTATATCTCCCTATTGGTCCTTTCTCTCTAAACACTAAACCCTAAACCTCTAAACCTTAACCCCTAAACCATAAACCCTAAACCCTAAATAATGCCCCTAAACCTTAACCCCTAACCCCTAAACCCTAAACCCTAAACGTGAGCAACCCTAAACCCTATCTCCTATCTCTCCCTTATCTCCCTATCTCTATCATCCATCTACCTCTCAATCCTTCTCCCTATTTCTCTGGACATCTCACTCACTCTCTATCTCCCTATCTCTCCCCTTTGTCACCTCTATCTCTCCCTATCTGTCTCCTCTCTCTTTCTATCTAGCTATCTCCAAAACTAAGAAACCCTAAACCCAGCTACACCCTAAATCCAATCAACTCTAAACCTATATCTCCCTCTCTCCCCTATCTCCCTATCTCTATCATCCCTCTACCTCTCTTGATCTCTCTCCCTATGTCCCCTGGCCATGTGCCTCACTCTCTATCTCCTTATCTCTCTCCTCGGTCTCCTCTCTCTATCTCCCTATCATCCCTCTCTCTCTATAAACCCTAAACCTCTAAACCTAACCCCTAACCCCTAAATAATTTAAATCCTAAACCCTAAATAATGCCCCTAAACCCTAACCCCTAACCCCTAACCCTAAACCTGAGAAACCCTAAACCCTTAACCCCAAACCCCTAAACCCTATCTCCCTACCACCTTTGTCCCTTTACCTCTTAATCTCTCTCCCTATGTCTCTGGCCATGTCCCTCACTCTTTATCTCCCTATCTCTCCCCTCAGACTCCTCTATATCTCCCTATCATTCCTCTCTCTCTATAAACCCTAAATCCAAAACCCTAAACCTCTAAACCTAACCCCTAACCCCTAAACAATAAATCCTAAACCCTAAATTATAATGCCCCTAAACCCTAACCCCTAAACCTGAGAAACCCTAAACCCCTAACCCCTAAACCCTAAACCCAAGTAACCATAAACCACTATCTACCTATCTCTCCCCTATCTCCCTATCACCTTTTTCCCTCTACCTCTCAATCTCTCTCGCTATGTCTCTTGCCATGTCCCTCACTCTTTATCTCCCTATCTCTCCCCTCAGACTCCTCTATATCTCCCTATTGGTCCTTTATCTCTCTCTAAACCCTAAACCCTAAACCTCTAAACCTTAACCCCTAACCCCAAAACCATAAACCCTAAACCCTAAATAATGCCCCTAAACCCAAGCAACCCTCAACCTTTATCTCCCTATCTCTATCATCCCTCTACCTCTCAATCTCTCTCTCTCTATGTCTCCGGACATGTCTCTCACTCTCTATCTCCCTATCTCTCCCCTCTATCTCCTCTATCTCTCCCAAACTCTATCAGTCCCCTCTCTCTATCTCTCTTTAAACTGTAAACCCTAAACCCCTAAACCCGAGCAACCCTAAACCTCTAAAACCTAAATAATTCCCTTAACCAACCTCTAAACCACTTCTCTATATAGGTGCAACTAATACCACTTTTTCATTGTTTTCCACATTTAATTATATTCTTTTCCATTTTCCAAGTCCTACATGTGTCCAAGTTGTATTGTTTGTCAAGTTTTTAGTCTAATTGTTAGTCCAAGCTCTCATGGTTATTAAAATGTTAGTATAGTTAGATTTATCCTTCAGTAACATTAATTTACACATTGTTGCACAAACAACCACACTGAAACATAACCTTACCTAATTAAGGTTAACCTTTAAGGTTCTTTCATAAATGGCGAGCTTAACATATCCAACTAGTTTAATGTTCTTATAGTCCATGCTTACCCTTCCAAGAGAGTTCATGCCATGTTAACTTTGCATTATGTCCTAACATATCACATGAAGGACATCATCATCACAAGGAATAACAATGTCATGCAGGATTGATGAAGGTGTAGCTTCACCACATAAAGTATCATTCATAATTTTATCACTAGAGGGTAAGGGTATATCATGTGTATCCTTCTCAAACCATGTATCATGAATCAAATCATATGAAGGATTGGGTAAAGCAATTTAGGGCATGAAATCCAAAACGCCTCTAAACACATCCCCTGCTGCCCCACCATTCCTATCCCTGAAATATTGGAACATAGTCTAAAAGTGATTATTTCACCTGATGAACAAAATTGAATATTTTATTATTGATTATTTGAGTAATTCATTAGTGATGATTCTTAGTGTTTAAAAAATCCTTATGGATCAATGTGTAAAGAATTTACCAATGCTAATTTGCCCTCCTCCTTCACTAGAAACGGTCTTTAAGGAGGTTCATATATTGATAAGAGATCCAAGATTTAAGAGGTATATTTTCAAAAAGAGTAAAAAGCCTTTTTCCCAATTTTTTTGAAAATGGATATCTGTTTTGTATTTCTAGAAACGGATATCCGTTTCAAAAGTCAAACTTTGCCAAGTCGCGAATTTGGCTAAGTAAAAACACGTTTTTTTCCTATTGCCACTGTTTGGCCCGCAATGATCCTACACATACCCTTATACTCAGTCTCCTAACATCACCTTATTTTCTCGTGGCCCTTTCCTTCATCACCTCAATCTCCTCTTCAACTTGTTTCTCCTTCTTATCCAACATCCCCTGAGTCAACCAATCAACCTTCCCACAGTTCTCAACGCTTTTGCTGCAAGTTTTCTCATCACCTTTGCTTGGCTCAGGATTCCATCTTTTATGTTTTTTTCTACCAGGATTAGGGGTATTATCTTTTAAATTGCATAGGCCCTCCACCGCTTCCACCCTGGACCTGCCATGGGAACCTTCCCCACCAACCTGAACAGGGGCCAATGGAGTATGACTCCCAGAAAGGGATTTAGAATGGGAATTGGCCTTGGAAATAGGAGGGCTAGGGAACAGGGCTGAAGAACTCAAAGGTATATTAGTGGGAAAATTTGGCATCAAGGGAACAGAGGTTTTTAGCTTATCCAATTTCCTGAGTCTCACACTAAGGGGGACTTTTATCTTTAGGGTCCTTAGTGGAACTGTCATCAACCAGCCAGGCAGTAGGGGGTTTGGAAGGGCACAGAGCGAGGTGGTACTGGTAGAGACAGAAAATAAGCCCCTAATGCAGAGGCAAAGCAGAAACCTCAAGGTTGCTTTCACAAGTTTTTTAGAATGAATCACCGAAGCCTCCAAACTAGAGAGAAGGAAGGAGGGAAAGTGACCTCAATTTTGTGGCGGAAATGGTTTAGAAAAGCAAAATGATAGTGATAGAAAACCTTATACCTCCCTTCTAAAGTAAAGTATTTCATAACTAAGAAGCAAACCTGATTCCAACAGCTTACCAAGCTTTCCCTTTCGAATCCACCTTGCAGTCTTAATTGCTTCTGTCCTTCTCTGAAGAATAGATTCATTCCTTCATTGTCTTGGACCCATGTCTACTTCTTGAGTCTATTCCCTGAGCAAGACAGATTTGTATCTTTGGCAATGGCATCCTCTTAAACCTTGAATTGGACACCACCCACTTTCACCATCTTGTTACCATCCCATGAGGCAGCAAACTGAGCTGATAAATGCTCGTCAAATCTATTTAGGATTTTGATATATGGAGTAACCCCTCCTTCATATGCTATACTCCAAACCTATGCATCCTCCTTGAATTCACCACAGTTCATGGGTTTAGTTCTCACCTTATCACCACCCATCTTTCTTACCAAGCCAAACTCAAGACTGAAAATGTAGTTGCAAAGCAAAGAGAAGAGTCCATTGAATAGTCTAGAAGGAAGATTAAAAAACTTTAACTATAAGTCCTTGCTCATATTTCCATGCATGTCCTTCTCCTCTCCGCATGCATTCAAATCATTAATGCCTTCAGGGGTTCACTCATGTGAGCCATTCATAACCATCATTCTAGGAGGTGGCCGAAAAGACTTTCCAAATCTATTAATTCCCTTATCTTGCTTACAACTAAGTTTGTCAACATCCACATGGGCATCTAACTTCCATGTCACCATATAGGGATTGGTGGGGTTCTCAAAGTTATCAATTATGTCACATCTCCTTTCAAAGTGAGAGAAGAGCAAAATAAAACAACACCAAGCAATACTAAAAATCATTATAGTCATGATTAATTAGAGAGGAACTTCCTTCTGTATGCTAGAAATAATATTTAAAGGTAGATTGTCTATATTTTTATAGCACCTTAGGGGGTTAATATTGATCCCAAAGTTACCTAAAAAGTCAGCCGATTTGTTACCCTCTTTGTAAATATGTCTCACTTCCCTTCCTTCAAAGTTTAATAGGAGGGTATTTATATCCTGCACAATATCCTCCATCTGCCAGCCAACTTTAACCTTTCCTTTGACAACTTCTATAACAATTTTAGAATCACCTTCAATAATGATATTTTTTATGCCTAGAGCCAAGGCAAATTTAATTCCCCATAGGAGAGCAGAGGCCTCCGCAATATTATTGGTATTTTCATCCAGACTTCCACCAAACATAGCACAGAAGGCACCATTCTCTGATCTTATTAATTCCCCCACTAGCCAACCCTGGATTACCTTTAGCAGCATGGTCAAAGTTGAGCAAAAACCATCATGTAGGTGGAGGTGACCATTTAGTACAAGCCCTAGCTGTTTTCTTGCTATCATCCATTCTGTATATACTCACTAGAATTGATCTATGTTTTAAGACGTTATTCTATATGACTGAGCCTTTGGGGAATTTAGAAGTGATTAAAATACCATCAGGGATCAGATTCCCAAAGTATTTATCACACATAATTTTTCCCCAGTCATTGTCTCCAATTAAAAGGTTCCATCCCACCTTGGTGATCAGGGCTTTGTTAAGCAGATTCAGCTTTCTTAGACCTAATCCCCCCTGAAGTTTCAATCTGTAGACTTTATCCCATCCAACAAGGGCCAATCTTTTCTTATTTTCCATGCCTGTCCATAAAAAGTTTCTTTGTATTTTCTCCAATCTCTCAACTATATACTTAGGAATTTTAAAAAGAGACAAAGTAAACAGGTATCCCTTATAGAGAGGCCTTAAGTAATTGAAACTTACTCGCTTGGCTCAGAAGTTTTCCTTTCCATCCAGCTCACTTCCTCTATGTCCTTTGAATGATGGAATTCCAGTACTCTAGGGGGCATCTTTCACTGAGAAGGGGAGCCCAAGATAAACACCAAGTAACTTACCCATCGAGCACCCAAAGATCCCCATAACCTTCTATTGTAAAACAAAGGGGGTGTTAAAGAACTAGACCTGGCTTTTGTCATAATTAATGCATTGGCCCACTAAGGTAGCATAATTTTGAATCACCATTTTCCACTTTCTAGCCTTAATCACCAAAGCTGAGCCAAATAGAATTGTGTCATCCACAAATTGTTGAATCACTACAGGGGTTGTTGTTGAAGCTGGTTTAACACCTTTAATTTCTATGGAGTGAAGTAAATTGAGAAAACTTTTGCTAAGGGATTCAACTAGCAAGATAAAGAGGTAGGGAGATAAAGAGTCACCTTGTTTGAGCCCTCTACCCACATTGAAGAACCCCCTGGGGACTCCATTAACCAGAACAGAGTATCTAACCGAAGTGACACAGACCTCTATAATTTGTAAAAAATTACCTTTAAAGCCTAGTTTCCTCAAAACAGTGAACAGGAAATCCTAGTTAACTCTGTCATAGGCTTTAGAGATGTCTAATTTGAAATCCATTCTCAGTTTTTTGCTTCTTTCCATAGAGCGAATTATTTCATGGGTAGTAATGGATGCATTTGTTATCTGTTTGCCTGACACAAACCCTTTTTGGCAGCTACTTATGAGTTTATCAAGAAGAGGTTGTAACCTAAACACTAAGATTTTGGAGAAGATCTTGTAAACAATGTTACAAAGGCTAATGGGTCTGAAATCCCCCATACAGACTGGGTCTTGTTTTTTGGAAATAAGAACAATGAATGTATGATTCAGTTGCTTCATGATCTTAGTCCCCTTGAAAAATTCCTTGGCTACCTCAATGACGTCTTTTCCCACAATGTCCCAATATTCTTGGAAGAATGTAGAGGGGAAACCATTAGGTCCAGGGGCCTTAAAAACACCCATAGAAAAAAGAATAGCCTGGACCTATTCCTCAATGATAATCATGCTAAGCTGCTCATTATCTTCTTCATTTAGAAGAGTAGGGATGATGTCAATGAGATTCTGGTTGATACAATTGTCTTGGGCTTCAAGGAAATTCTAAAAGTAAGAAGCAGCCACTTGCCCAATTTGAGAGTCAGACTCAACCATAATGCATATGTCATCCATCAATTTAGATATGCTATTTATTTTCCTATGTTTCATTGTTGATTGATGGAAAAAAGTGGTGTTCCTGTCCCCCTCTTTAAGCCATTGCACTCTTGATTTCTGTTTCCAATAGACCTCCTCCTTTAGTAGCAATTCCTTACATTCCTTCCTCAAGGACTCTTCTTCTTTACCCATTTCTTCTGAAGTATCCCCATCCTCCATCTTCTTTTGTAGCTCTCCTAGATTGATATTGATTCTCGTTTTTTCATCAAAAATGTTTCCAAAGCTGAATCTATTGCATCCTTTAACCTTTTTCTTCACCCTTAGCAGCTTATGTGCTAGTCTTTACACAGGCATTCCTTGGACATCTTCTCTCCACCAGCTTATTAGTTTGTCTCTGAAATTAGGGTGTTTGGTCCACATAATCTCAAACCTAAAGGGATGATAGCCTTTTCCATTCACTTCTCTCCAAGATAGAAGCAGGGGATTGTGATCAGAAGTTGTTTAGGGCAGAGCTTCTAAAGAGTAGGAGCTTAAGAATTTCCAACTGGGTGAGACTAGGATTCTGTCAAGCTTGACTTGTATTAGGTTCCTCCCTTTTCTCTGATTAGTCCAGGTGAATCTATTCCCTTGGATATCCAAATCCATCAACCCTTCATTGTTTAGAAAAAATCATTTAAATCCATCATGCTATCCGTATAATCCATAATCTCTCCACTCTTCTCAGAGGGAAAGAGTGGAGTGTTAAAATCTACAACTAACATCCAGTAGCTAAATGGTTCACTAGCAATCAATGAAGAGAGAAGGTCCCACACCTCCCTTATTGGGGCCCTCTGATTAGGAGCATATATAATAATCAAGTTCTAGGCATGGCTATTAGACTCCATTTTGACTGCTAGAAAGTTTATGTTACTTTCTATGATCCTTTGCTTAATTGTATTGTTATTCCATAAAGTCACAATTCCCCCAGAGGCCCTGCAAGCATCACAACTTAGGTGCTCCGCATTAGGCCAAATGTTTCTAGCCACAATTTGGAAAGTTTCACTTTTCATCTTAACCTCTTGAAGAAGTAGAATATCAACTTTATTGTCAAAGATACAGTTCTTGACTAAGAACTGTTTGTGGGGGTTGTTAAACCCCTGAATATTTCATGATCGGATTCTCATTTGATTAGGGCCCTCTTGGAGCCCAGCTCTAAGGTCCTCTTCTTACCCATCGTAGTATATTTGTTGATTGCCTTCTACCTAGTCTCTCTTTGAGTCAGTCTTCCCTGCTTGGAATCAGCTCCAACATCTAGGATCTTCTTCCCTGGACCTTTACCTTTCCTCTTAGCAGTAGTCCACTCATCTACATTAGAGACACTTGAACTAGCCCTACGAGTAAGGGATGTTGATTTGTTTCTAGGAGAGGTGATCCCCTAATTTATCTCACACCCCACTAGAATGCACCCCTTACCCAGAGGGCTACACACACTAGCAGGCACCGATTTCTTCCCTGAATCTTCCATTTCTAGTATCTCCTCCTAGTGAAGCTCCCCATCCTCTAGCCCCTTAGGTTGTGAAGTGAGAACACCCTCCCCCGAGTACGGGAAGAAGTTAGCACCTCCTCAAGAACAGAGTTAGTAGGGGCCATAGGGGCTTCTTGCAGGGGGTATCTGCCTTGTTCTTTTCTGAATAGTCCTTTAAGGGAGAATCAACAATGTTTAGCAAGTCTTCCCTAAAAGGGTATTCATTATCAATTCCCTTATCCTAGTCATTTAGGGCTAGAGTGGGCTTCTTAGCCCTACATTGAGATGCTAGGTGACCCTTTTTGTTGCAAATTTGACAGAAGGTTATTGAGTTTTCATATAAAATAGGTTGGGTCCATTTGCCAAATTTAGATTCTAGAGTGATATTATTAGGGAGAACCTTATTGATATCAACATTAACACCAAATCCAGTGAAGACTAACCTCAATTTGTTCTTAGTGGTGTTGTTAAGATATATGAAGTGACCAAATGAGTTGGCAATCCACCTAAAGATCTCTTCATCCCAATACTCCAACGGGAGACCTGGGAGCCTAACCCAGACTAGGACTGATTTGTTGAGGTCTGCAGTGCTATCGAACCTAGGTTTCCATTTGCACATGGACAAACTATGTTTCCCGTACATCCATGGTCCCCCTACTAACACTGAGGTAAGATCTTTTTTGGCCATAAATCTAAAGAGAAACGTCCCACCAGCCATAGAATTCACTGAAACACTCCCCTTCACTTTCCATTTTGCATTCACCCACTTCCTAACAACATCAATGTTAGGTCTGAAAGAAAAGAACTTTCCTACTAGAGCGTTATCCATGGTGGAGACCACTCTGTCCACCGTGAGGTCCGAGAGCACTATCGTTGACCCATCAGCCATTTCTCAAAAACTTAGAGTAGTACAACTACCCACTGAATCATCCCCTAAAAGGGCATTCATCTAGGCCCTAGGCCCCAAAACTTTTTCATGCAGTGCGTGAGCAGAGGACTCGCAATCCTTGTCACCAAGCACGTGACCGTCCACGTTGCAGTCCATCATGCCAGGAAGGACACCATCCCTGCAGCAGACCCCGGACACCCCAAGACCGGTGGGTCTGGGGGGTCACCCAGATCCCTAGCAGCCATAGAAATTCAAATTCAAATCAAAGCAGCGAGTGGGAAGTTGCAGAGCTTAGAGCGGGAAGTTAACAGGATTGATGTTATTGATGATTTAGAGCTTACTGTTATAATTGGTGTCAGAATTCTAATTACGAGGTTCTAGAACTTCAGTGTAGAAGTTTATAATATAAAATTAGATTCCTTCTTCATGACAGTAACTTGTAACTAGAATCTCTAAATGTTAAAATTTTCATTATGGTGATAGAATAATATACTGGTCATAGAGTTTAAACTTATTTGTATTTGCGCAGCATTTATATTTGCACTTATGCATTATTTTAAGTTGTCCTTATGATTACTCATGTATCTATTATTGTATTTAAAATTCAAGTTTTATATTACGTCTGTTATAGTACTTTCTTGTTATACTATTAAGGTGTTCGTAAGATATAAATGAATCACTCTCTATTTGTTTGACATTATGATATGTAGCATGTTCAAAATGAAAGAAGGTGTTAGAAGGAGAATAAAACGGTGTGTATTTATCTTAAATCTATGGATCTATGTTTGTTATTGATGAAGGAATAAGTTGGAAGACCATGATTTCTTATTGTCTATTTAGTATATTAGGAGATTATGTATTGACCATATTAGTCAACAATGAAAATGATATGAAATAGAATAATTTATGGCTTCAATTATTGCATTCCTAAAATCATCAAGTTTAGTTTGAATCTTATTTTGAATATGTTGTACTAGAAAATGATGGAACTGAGTCCACATTCATATGCTCTTTTTCCCATTTGATAGAAGGATTTTGTAAAAATAGACCAATAACCCCTTACAGAAACAAAGTCAAAGCAATATGCTAAAAATGACAAGAACCTTGCATAGCCGAGAATACCAGGAGATACCTCAATCATAGGTGCAATAACAAGGAATACCAATGACAAGATGAAAAATGATTTGAACAGAGACTCAACCACCACTCCCCACTATAATACTATTGATGAGAGGAGTGACACAATAGTCAGATTTTGAGACATCACCATGTATTCATAACTAAAATCAAGACAAAAAGCAAATAAAATGGTTGTTAATAGCCATATCTTTATTTATACTGGTGAACTCATACAAAATTATAGAAATTATTGATCCCCATCAGGGTCGCTCTCTTCCTACTCGCAGCTCACACAGACTCTACCATATACTATGATTTTCTGCTATCCACTCTAACCTTCTCTCTCTACTCTAGTTTTAAATCTTACTTTCATCGCCAATCCCTACAGCCAGTAATCAGTGGCCTCATCTATTTCCCCAGTATCTACAACATTAGACCATCGGCCTTTTTATAGCCAACACTTCACCTCACGATCTTCTTGCTATCAAATCCTCTCTATTCATAGCCGTCCTCCACATTGATGTTGTCCTCCTTCAATATATCTTTTAAATTCTTGTAGAGATAATGAACATTTCACCATGTTGTTGTCATTGGGAAATATACCACGATCTGCTGAAGCTGTCGATGCCAACACAACTGCCATTGATAACATGCAAATGAATATTGCCTTTAAACAGTATGCAGAAGATAAATGTATAACGGTTACTGCCATGTAGATTTATTGTCTTTTTCTATATTGGCCGATCCACCAAAAATATCATGATTGTCAGCTGGACCATTCTTTCCAAAGCATGATTTGAGGCTTTTGCCTTTTTAAACTGGTCATATCTATAAGCCATGACCTCACCAAAATAGCAAAAAAATAAATTACTAAAGAAATGGTCCACAGAGGGAAAAAAAAATAGAAAAGCCAAGTAAGTGGCTGTCAGGAGCTGCACCAAAACACAAACCAAAACACCAAAAACTCAAAATGCAATCCAAAATGGGATGCCACTACATCAGACTCCCCAGGTAGAATAATTCATGAGCTCCTGCTCATGAGCTCAATAACTTCTTCTTCTGCTTCTTCCAATTTGTCTTATGCTTGCTATTACTCTTCCTAATATTCTTCATCTGTAATTATTTGTTGTCCACATTCTTCTCATAGATCCGTTTGTTGATTTCTTTATCCATTATAAATCACCATGACTCTGTCTCATCAATTTTAAACAAAACTTCTTCCTCATCTTCAGGTTCTTTTACCACAGCCTCAAAGTTTACAATATTTTCTCCATCTGTTAGTTTGTCTGCCTCAGTGTTTTCTTTCTCTGCTATAATCACCTTTACCAAGTCTACACTTTCACCTTCCGAATTTGCCTTCAAACTGTTCTACACTTCTAGTAGTTTATCCTCAGACTTTAACTCACATTGATCACATTCTTTCTTCAAATCCACTTCATGCTCTCGTTCCTAGTCTGTAATTGATCTTCTCTTCACTTGCTCTATCTTCATCCTCCAATCTTTTTCTTGAGGCCTCTTTGCTGGCCAACTCATTCTTGCATCATGCTGCCACTTATTCATCTGCACATCTCTCTTTCTCTGCACATGCTTGTTAGCATAAACATAATCAAAAGTGTTCATTTTTCTACAACCCAACTATTGCCTTTTATCAATCTTTTTCCTTTACCAACATGGAATCCATGGTCCTCAATCATATTTGCATTTTCCAATTTCTTTTCCTTATTAACTTGCCTACCCATCTTCTGATTTCTACATTCATGATTAAAAATAACAATTTTACCTCCATCCTTCTGTGCAAGGATCTGTTGTCCCAAATTGCATCCACCTTCAGCTTCTTAGCTTTTTAACTCCTCTTCTTCATCCTTACAAGCATCTTCTATTACTTCTGCAATATCTTCACATGCATCATGAAACTCTCTGGTTTCCTCTTCATCTTCATCATCAATCTGAACATCTTTAGCATCAATCTCCTCTTTATTTTCAGGCACTTTGCAATGCACCTCTACTGCAAACTCTTCTTGGCATTTTGCTGCCATTAATCTCTCCTCGTTCACTTCTTCCATTCTTTCTTCAAGAGCTATCTTTGCCCCAACTTTCATCATCATTAAGGTCTCATCTTCGACCTTCTTCATCACTTTCTTCATACCTGCATACAAATATGCAAACATAACATTGCCAAATAAAATGGGAGACCACAATGTCTCTTTCAATGCCCTCCTCATGGACATTCTTTCTTCTTCATTTCTCTTCTTCTCAAGTGTTATCTGCTGCACCTTTTCCTCTTCCTCTTCTCTCATGTTCTCTTCAATGAGAACCTCTTTGACCTCTTCCGGTCCATGTTGCTTTGATGGCAACCCTCTACTGTCCCAACTTCTGTGGGCACTCTTTTTATCCTTCTCTTCTCTTCTCAAGGTATTCGTCTTTTACCTTTTTCTTTTCTCAGCAATCTCTTTTACTGGCCATTTCACTTTCTATACCATTAGCCATACCCAATAATATCCTTGGTCTTGTTCTTCATACCATTGCTGTACCTTCATCACATCTCTCCTCAACTCGACCAATTCTCTCTGGAATTCTGAATCTGTCATCCTCTTGTCTTCTTTTCTTTTGTCTCTTTTCTTGAGACTTTCTTTACATATTTGTTTCTGCATCATTCTTTCTTTCTTCATCTTTTAGGCACCTCCTTAGGGCTTTCTTCTTTTCAATCTTCCCAGGCAATCAACCACAACAACACACTGCACACATTAATCATTCACACTCAGATCATTTTGAGCTCTGATACCACTTGATGGAACCGGGTCCACATTCATATGCTCTTTTTCCCATTTGATAGAAGGATTTTGCAAATATAGACCAATAACCCCTTATAGAAACCAAGTCAAAGCAATATGCTGAAAATGACAAGAACCTTCCATAGCCAAGAATGCCAGGAGATACCTCAAACACAGGTGCAATAACAAGGAATACCAATGACAAGATGAAAAATGATTTAAACAGAGACTCAACCACCACTCCCCACTATAATACTACCGATGAGAGAAGTGACAACAGTCAGATTTTGAGACATCACCATGTATTCATAATTGAAATCATGACGGAAAGCAAATAAAATGGTTGTTAATAGCCATATCTTTATTTATACTAGTGAACTCATACAAAATTATAGAAATTACTAATCCCCAATAGGGTCACTCTCTTCCTACTCGCAATTCACATAGACTCTACCATATCCTATGATTTTCTCGTATCCACTCTATACCTTCTCTCTCTACTCTAGTTTCAAATCTTACTTTCATCGCCAATCCCTACAGCCAGTAATCAGCGGCCTCTTCTATTTCCCCACTATCTACAACATTAGACCATCGGCCTTTCATAGCCAACACTTCACCTCACGATCTTCTTACTATTGAATCCTCTCTATTCATAGTCGTCCTCCACGTCGATGTTGTCCTCCTTCAATATATCTTTTAAAGTCTTGCAGAGATAATGAACATTTCACCATGTTTTTGCCGTTGGGGAATATACCACGATCTGTTGAAGCTGTCAATGCCAACACAACTGGCAATGATAACATGCAAATGAATATTGCCTTTAAACGGTCTACAGAAGATAAATGTATAACGGTTGCTGCCATGTAGATTTATTGTCTTTTTCTATATTGGTCGATCCACCAAAAATATCATGATCGCCAACTAGACCATTCTTTCCAAAGCACGATTTGAGGCTTTTGCCTTTTCAAACTGGTCATATCTATAAGCCATGACCTCACCAAAATAGCAGAAAAATAAATTGCTAAAGAAACAATCCACAGAGGAAAAAAAATAGAAAAGCCAAGTAAGTGGCTGTCATGAGCTACACCAAAACACAAACCAAAACACCAAAAACTAAAAATGCAATCCAAAATGGGATGCCACTGCATTAGAAAATGTATATGCCTAAAAATGACACGACTCAGTCTAAATAAATATTCTTATTATTTATTTCATTCTAATTCTTCTTTCAATAAATAAAAAAACAAATTTATTTATTTGATTCATATTCCTCTAAGTTAATTAAATATCAAAATATTTGATTACCTCTTCTAAAGTCAAAATTAAATAAAATCCTTTATTAAATTAAATTCTTCCAAACAATTAAATAATTCTTAATTATTTAATTAAATCAAATCATTCTTCCAAATTTAAATAAATCAATCAAATTTATTTAAATCCTCTCAATCTCTAAAAATAAAATATAATCAAATATTTTATTTATTCTTCCAAATCATGCACAAACAATTAAATAAATTTATTTATTTAATTTGCTTTCTTATCTTCTAGTTCTTCAAAAATCATTAGATAAATTAAATAATATCAATTATTTAATTGTTTCTTCCAATAATATCTTCTCTAAATTTAAATAAATCAAATATTTATTTAAGTTGTCCAATTCTTCTAAAATTGAGTTATCTCTAAATATAATTCAATCCTTGTGCACATGCAATTGAATATTCTAAATATTTAATTGAGTTAAAATATCTTCTCATCCTTATGCAATTTCTATTCTCTAGTTCTATTCTCTTAACTGATTGATCTATTCTTTTAATTGATTTAATCTTTTCAATTAACTCATTCTTCTATTTTATTAATTCCTCTCATGCAAAATATAGCAAGACACTTGTCTTCTTCTTATTCACACACATTCCTCAACTATTCTCAACCATTGATCTTCTCATTCTTTCTATACCGTTGATCTTCTCTCTCACAAGTCTATAAATTGAACCATATTCTTCCATTTCATTCATCTAAGCCTTCAGTATTGTTACTCTGCAGGAATTACAGCGCGCCTTTGGCACCCACGTCATTCCTTCATTGCTTGTGATCAACTTATTACCATACTATCATCATTGTTGTGAAGTTCATCTTCATGGCGAAATTATCATAGTCATTCCCATTTGAACATCTTGGAATCATAGCAAGGAAGTGCACTCTCTAAGGGCCTTATTCATACATGCAAGATCAATTGAGATAGGCAATCAACGGAAGCTATGAAGTATTAAGGAGTTAGATGTTCACGAACCAGTGGTCTTGGAAAGATGGTTCTCCCAACTTTTCTATGGTGAAAGAATTTTGAGCCTCTTATTACTCAAACAGAGCAAATGGGTTTTCCTAACATGTTCATGCAGGACGAGCATTGAAGAATTAAAAGCCTATGACACTAAGTCTTAGGAACAAATTGCTTTCTTAAGAGACAATTGAACAAATCATATTTGCAATTTGTCTTTGGAACATATTACTTTCTTAAGGGACAAAACATCTTTTTGCAATCTAAGTCTTAGGAACATATTGCTTTCTTAAGGGACAATGGACATGAATGCAAAAAACACTTCAATTTTATAAGGGACAATGGACATGAATACAAAAAACACTTCAATTTTATAAGGGACAATGGACATGAATGCCAAACACTTCAATTTCATAAGGGACAATTGATAACTACAATCGTGTGTGTGCCCAAGTAGATAGCTCATATAGTCTTTTTCTTTTTAACTAGGGAAAATAACCACTATATTTCATGTTTTGGGAATGATACCAGGCCTATGCTCTCCCCTATCTTGGGTGACCAAAATGCCAGACATATCATTTTCGCATGTGTTTTTCCTTTAGAGGGGCATGCTCTTGGATACCGTCCGTCCAAGTATGAACAACCCTAAGTGGTAACAGGCTAAATGCCAAGCCCTACCTATCCACTATAAATAAATTATGTTTGGAGTGAAAGCTTCAAACAACGAGTGCAGTTGTGTTATACCGACAACCAACCTCCCCCAAAACCCTCCAAGGTGCAACCCTTGCAAGCTGGGAGACTCCACAATGGAGAGTAGTGCTGCCGCATGTATAACCACTTGAATGGTTGCCTTCATTAAACACCATTTGTTCTAGTGGCCAAAAACCCCTGTAATCCATTTGAAGCCTAGGATTATACTTGCTTTTCTTTTTAGTCCAAAAAGAGTCAAAAAATCACAAAAAAATAGAAAAACGTGAAAACATTCTTTGTGTTTGTTGTGTCTTCTTGCCATAAATAGAGAAAACCAGAACAAAAGAGACCATTTTACAACCAAAGAGACTAAAAAAAATCAGAAAAATTGCCAAAAATTTGCAAAAATACTAAAAAAGCTAGAGCTACGCATTTGCTGTCTAAAACTGTACATTTACACCAACTTGTTGAGCATCTGCACTGACCTACTGCACTTTTACCACCTGTTACGGCGCATTTGAATTTTACCAATATTGCACATATATACTGACTTATCGCATATTTACCAGTTTATGTTGCGCATATGTTCTGGCGCATGCGTGACCGTGAGTACTTTGTTGATAACTGAGAGGGGGGGGGGTGAATCAGTTATCCTAATTATTTCCCTTATTGAACTTTCCTCTTAATTGAAGCAGCATAAAATCAAACACAAAACATTAACCATGAAATAAGAAACACATGACACAGTATTTTTGACGTGGAAACCCTGTTAAGGGAGAAAACCACGGGGTGATTAACCCAAGAATTATTCTCTGTTAGAAGAATAGGAAATTACAAAAATGGCACTTGCCAATTAGGGCTCACTGCCCGAGCACACTGCTCACAAGAGGCTCACTGCCTACAAGAAGACACACTGTCTTACAAAGTGATAAGAATCACAGTCTTGAACTGATTGGAAGCATCTGCATATGCTGGAGTTCAGTTCCGGTTAGGTTCAGTATACTGATCTGCTGCACTTCATCTTTCCTCTGTTCTTTAGTCTGCTATCCTTTCACATACCGGATCCTTCTTGCTACTTCTGCTCTACTCTGGACTTGTTCGCATATCCTTTTCACACAACACTCTCTTTACAACTAAATCCATCCTCTATATATATCCGCACAAGTAATTTCATCACCTTTCTAGTCGGCATCCGGAACAGTCTAGTTTCTTACAAACTTAGTTCTGTCGGCTGAATCCTTGCTCACCAAGCAATGCGGATCAAGTATATACTTGTAGATATCATCAATTATGTCGGCCAAACATGATTCATGCCTCCGCAACCTTTATCATCATCTGTAACACATCCGGAAAGTAGTTTGATACTCAGTCAGTCAGTTCTTCCTCTGTTTTCACTGTCTCTCAGGAATCCGGTACTCAACTATTCATATCTTTTTTCTTGTCCATCTCCGGAGGCTAAATCCTTGGAATATACTATTCAAGATAGTCCTCTTGACTTCCCCAAATCCGCACTGTGCCAAGACACTTCCTCTGAGAGATCCGGACCAATCTGTCGGACCTTGCCACATGCTCTGTTCTTGTTCACCGGACCACAACAATCTTCAATCTGACTTCCGGTAGAGATATATCATGACTTGCGGATATGTGGAATGACCTTTGTTGCCATCAATGACAACAACCATGAATCCATATAGTGTCTCTTGCCAACAATCTCCCCCTTTGGCATTGATGGCAACACTTAGTGAAAAATGACTAAGTGTTTACACTATGCTCCCCCTTTGCTGATGCTCTGTCTTCTCTGTCTTTATATACAATTTCCGGAACTCCCCCTGAGTTGGATTCCTCATTTTTCACTGCTCCTCACTCCCCCTTTGACATCAATGGCAAAGGGTAGGGTCCGCACACCAAAATTTTCAAAAATTTTCTATATATAGCCGCATATTTACATACTCACATATACTGCAGAATGTCTGCAAAGGATGTCTGCAGTTGAACCATTTCAGTAGCCCAACTAAGCTTCATTCTGTCCAGGATTGAAATGTGACCACTCAACAAAAATGCAAAAGCTTCTGCCCGCCTGAGATCTGTCGGATCTTTTGTATGGGCGGTGGTCTGGGCATCACTGATGGCCTCATGCATCGTTTCCAACTTAGGGACTATAATCCTTCTAAGTTCTCCCATCCGGTTGGTAATGTTCTTCCTCTCCTTCTCAAGATTCTTTATTTCATTCAAGACTGCAATAGTCTGACATTCTTGATTTATTATAGAGGAAGAGAGAGGATCAAAACTTTGAGATAAGCTTTGAAGCTTGTCCTGTTCTTCTTTTATTTTCTTGTCAATTGCTGTTGTTGCCTTTGACCAAGATATACAAAATTTGTAGATGTCACCGCCATCCTTAAGAGCATTTTCTAAGCTCTTTATTCCAATGCTTACAATCTTCCTATCCTTAGAGATTAATTCTAATATTTCAGAAAATCTCTTATCCAAAAATTCCTTCCGGACCTTTTCTTCAGCTGATTTTTCTAGAGAATTAAAATGTGTATCAATACTGCTGACTAAGGTTTTTAGATTACCGGAAGTGGAGGCTGTCGGATCTATTTGGATTGATGGCATGATCTTTACAAGTACTCCGGAAGCAGCCTCTATCAACTCACAGTCTTCCATATGAGACTTCAGGAGCTTTTCATTTGCCTTCGCATTTGCAAATGAAGCTATCTTCATTGTTTGTACCGGAGAGAGAGAGTCAAAATCAAATGGACCTTTTAGAAGCTCCGGTTCATCAATCTCTAGAGTTTCTTTGCTCAAAAATTGTTGAACAGTTTGTGCAGTGTCTCTTGCCGGAGACAGATGTTTCTTTTCTTCTGCAGTCTTAGAACTGTCAACCTCTTTGTCTGTCACCACTGCTTCCTTCTCCTGCAATTGCTCTTCTTCTTTGGATCCGGAGACTGTAGGGGAAACCGGAGGAGAGATGCTTGCTTGTTCATGGGCCACTTCTTCTGGAGCAGAGGGTTCCAAGTCCTCACTTGTCTGTTCATGGCTCACTTCTTCCGGAACAGAAGATTCCAAATCAGCAGCTGTTTCTGCACCTAAGTCCTCTACAACAGGAAGATTGAACCTTTTGAAGGCCTTCCGGAGGATCTCTTCTGTCTCTTGTGCCACTTTGTCAGTCTCACCAAGCATGAGCTGATTCATCCTGGCTTTACTTCTGAACTCATCTCTGCAGTCCTTGAAGATCATGTTCATTGTCTTGGGATCAATTTGAGGATATAGCTGAATAGCTATCTGCTCCCGGATCTCAAGATCTTTGGCATGAGCATTATTCTTTCTTACCTCCATTTCCTTCTCTAGGCTTTTAGGAATGAGAGATATGATCTCAATGAAAGCCTTATTGTATGTGTTCAGATATTTAACTGTGGCTTCCTGCAGAGTCTTTTGGTCTGCCTCACTGAAGTCATCATAGGATTCAGTCATTGGTTGAAGGTTTCCATCCACCGTGACCGACTTGATTATGCTCTCTAGAGACAGAGTGGGCTTTACAACAGTTACCTCTGCCATTTCCTCCTTGTCTTGGCCTGTGGAGGGCTTACCGGATCCTTTCTTTTTCTGTTTCTTTACTTCTCTTACTCCTTCATCTGATTCTGTCTCCTCTTCATCCTTTTGGCTTCCATAAGCCCTTAATGCTTTTGTCTTGGATCTTTTACCGGATGCCTGGACTTCCGGTTTTGAGCTTTTGGTTGTGGAAGGTGCAGATCTCTTTGATGATCTGGTCCGGGTGGGGGTTTCAACCGGAGCACTTTCTTTGCTTTTCTCTTCTTCCTCAGCCTTTCTCCTCTTTTCCCGGCTGGCATCAAGTGCCTCTTTTGAGATGCCTAGGCCTTGAGCAATGTGCTCTACTTCTTTTCTCACTTTTCTTTTAATCTCAGGTTCCCTGAGTTCTACATGTAATTTCACGCTCAGCTCCTCAAAGGTTCCAAACCTTTCTGCCTTAGGATCTTTGGGCTGACTTAGCATGTGTTGAACATGCAGCTCTACTATCTGTTCATCAACTTCATACCCCATGGGCATGATCCAGACAGTCCTTGGCTCCACTGCCTCCATTAGGCACTGATCAGTGTCAACCATAAAACATACTGAGTCCTTGTATTTCTCAATGAGTGACTGGGGAATTCTCTCTCTTGCTTGCATCATGCTCTGAAAGTTTTTGAAGTATCCCCATAGAGCTGTATTTCTCGCTTTTGCATCCCCAAGTCCATGCAAATAGTCTCTTATCTGGACTGCAACAGGTTTGTCATTCTGCCATACCCATCCACTTGTTCCGGGTAGCTCATTCATGAAGTAAAAGAAGAGACATACAATGAGAGTACCATACTTAAAGGAGTTCTTCTTGTCTTTCTTGATTTTCTGTACATTTTCCATCAATTGGCTTAGTAGTAGTTCACAAAGATCATAATCTGCATTCTTTCTTAGCATTTCATATGCTGTGTATATTGCAGTTCCGGATACAGAATTCTCCCTGCTGGAGTGATAGATCTTGTATCCTATTATCATTGATGCATATTTGATATCCGGATCCGAAATATCTTCAATGGTCATTGCTCTCTTATCATATTTTGATCCGGTGGCCTCAGTTACAACGTTGTTCTTGACAGATTTGAGGATAGGTACCCCCCCGGAAGAGTATAGACCAGTTACTGCTCTAATTGCTTCTTTTGTGATCTTGCAGGGTCTATCTACCCAAAGGAAGTTGTCATGCATCCTGCTCAGTACATACCGGACCCATTCATCTTCTTCAAAGCTAGGGAAATGAATGAATTGCTCAAATTGTTTCTTCTGGATACCCTTATACTCTGGTTTGAGCTCAAAAGCATTGTCTATCAGTTGTTTGTGATAGAGGTCTCTTAATTTGAATTCCCCAAATTCCTCAATGTTTGCGTGTATGTAAACCCTAATATCTTCAGTATGTAAGACTCCGTGGGGAACACTAGAGAAGGCTCCTAGTGGATCTACCTCCAACGATTTGTAGGGATGTTTCTTGAATGAGGGGCGAGGTCTATCAGAGATCTTAACTATGTTTGGAGTAGCCATTCTTCAAAGATTTGCAGTGAGGCAATGAAAAACGAAGAATACCTTATGCGCCTTCGGTTTGCACGGAGTGGTTGGATTGATTTCTTTATGCAATAGCTTCGGCAGGAGATCCTTGGTGTGCTTGATGAACCTTGTTTGCAGAGCTCCACTATTCGCTTCTTCTCAAGTGTAGAATGAGCAGATAACTTTTGAGAAATCCCTTATATTGCTCCGCAAACCCTAATATCTGTCTGCAATAAATGCTTCACCTGCATTATTCCGGTTTACCATGTCTGGACAGCTTGGAGTATCCCGGATTAGTCCTGATCACTGAATATCATCCGGATCTTTAAATCATGAATAAATCTAGGTAACATATTACAAGAACATCCCAAACACTCTGTCCAATCCGCAAGACAAGATCGTGCACTTCCGGATCTCTCCGGACCTTTTTGTAATCCTTTATCATACCGGAGCACTTCCCTGAACAGGTCTAACTTAGTCGAACACAGCTTCTTCATAACTCCATGCGGACCTCTGAAAACTTGACTGAAGCATCTCAGGACTTATATCTACAAACCCTTTAATCCGCATCTTGTGCCACATCCGGCACAACTTGTTTGGCTGGGGGAACAGAATCTTCTTTGAGTCTCCCCCTGAGCCTGAGCTCACTTTTTAATTTCCGGAAGAAATATCAGCACCAGAATCTGGTGCGGATCCAACCTCTACATTCTCTGAGCTTTTCTTCACCCAAATCTTGCTCATCTGATTCCTAACTTCATCCGCATTCATCTTTTGTTTACCCTTGTCTTGATTCTGATTATACACCGGACCTCTTTTGTCCTGATTCTTGTTTCTGCAGACTTTAGCATTATGACCGGACCTATTGCAGATTTGGCAAATAACATTTCTTTGCATATTTAACTGATATCCCCTTGATCTGCATTGATTAGCCATATGACCTATTCTATTGCATGTAAAGCATCTACCTTTGAATGATTTGTTTACTTGCATAATTCTGCATTCATGGGATTTGTGTCCATACCTTTTGCAGTTGAAGCACTGTCCGGAGAAGGATGAATTAATCTGATCCATTCTCATTCTGCACTGATTAGCTTTGTGACCAAAGTGGTTGCAGCTGTGGCAGTATCCATTGAAGGATGGATATCTTTGAGCATTTGGCTGTCTTACCGGAGGTCTTCTAGGCCTGCTCCTTGGATTTTCTGATCCAAGATTCTTCTGACCGGATCCGGAGCTTTCTCCTTTCTCATATCCCAAGCCATACTTGTCATCTGTCCTCTTTTGACTTCCAAGAAGAACTTCAAGTTGAGCAGAACTTATCTTGAATTTTTCTTTATATTCATTTGCTGTTTGAAGGTCTCTTTTGAGAGAGGCAATTTGATCCTCAAGTTTTCCTTCATTATCTTTGGAATCTTCAAGATCAGATTCAAGGTGTCTGATAATCCTGTCCATCTGGTGGCATTCTTCTGATTTTTCTTTAAGAGATTGTCTTAGATTGTCTTCAGCCTTTCTTTTTTCTTCAATCTCTTGAGTAAACTTTATAGTTCCTGATTCCATTTCATGTCTTAACATAATGACTTCTTTTGATAACTTTTCACATAACTTGGTTTGCTCAGTCAATTCCTCACTTGTATTGCTTTCTTCACTTTGTCTTGCCAACTGTTGAAGCAGCTCCTTTCTCTTTTTCATAGAGAGACTTAATTTGTCTTTTAATTCTCTCATGAATTCATCAGCTTGTTTGAGTCTTTCCTTTAATTCACTGACTTCAGAATTTGACTGTTCAAGATCCTCAAGGGCAGTCTTGAGTTGCTCCCTTAAACCATATGCATCCATTTGAAATCCCAGATCTTCCTCAAGCTGTTAGGCTCTATTAGGAGGAACTTAGCTCTGATACCAATTGTTGATAACTGAGAGGGGGGGGGGTGAATCAGTTATCCTAATTATTTCCCTTATTGAACTTTCCTCTTAATTGAAGCAGCATAAAATCAAACACAAAACATTAACCATGAAATAAGAAACACATGACACAGTATTTTTGACGTGGAAACCCTGTTAAGGGAGAAAACCACGGGGTGATTAACCCAAGAATTATTCTCTGTTAGAAGAATAGGAAATTACAAAAATGGCACTTGCCAATTAGGGCTCACTGCCCGAGCACACTGCTCACAAGAGGCTCACTGCCTACAAGAAGACACACTGTCTTACAAAGTGATAAGAATCACAGTCTTGAACTGATTGGAAGCATCTGCATATGCTGGAGTTCAGTTCCGGTTAGGTTCAGTATACTGATCTGCTGCACTTCATCTTTCCTCTGTTCTTTAGTCTGCTATCCTTTCACATACCGGATCCTTCTTGCTACTTCTGCTCTACTCTGGACTTGTTCGCATATCCTTTTCACACAACACTCTCTTTACAACTAAATCCATCCTCTATATATATCCGCACAAGTAATTTCATCACCTTTCTAGTCGGCATCCGGAACAGTCTAGTTTCTTACAAACTTAGTTCTGTCGGCTGAATCCTTGCTCACCAAGCAATGCGGATCAAGTATATACTTGTAGATATCATCAATTATGTCGGCCAAACATGATTCATGCCTCCGCAACCTTTATCATCATCTGTAACACATCCGGAAAGTAGTTTGATACTCAGTCAGTCAGTTCTTCCTCTGTTTTCACTGTCTCTCAGGAATCCGGTACTCAACTATTCATATCTTTTTTCTTGTCCATCTCCGGAGGCTAAATCCTTGGAATATACTATTCAAGATAGTCCTCTTGACTTCCCTAGATCCGCACTGTGCCAAGACACTTCCTCTGAGAGATCCGGACCAATCTGTCGGACCTTGCCACATGCTCTGTTCTTGTTCACCGGACCACAACAATCTTCAATCTGACTTCCGGTAGAGATATATCATGACTTGCGGATATGTGGAATGACCTTTGTTGCCATCAATGACAACAACCATGAATCCATATAGTGTCTCTTGCCAACATACTTCCATAGTCTTTAAGAGGAGAATTTTACCATTTTTGGGTACCCATTTCAGCCTAGTTCCAGGTTCCAAGATTAGATCTTACCTTGCAATCACTTTTTCATCCATTTCGCGTTAAAGTCTCCCTTTCGTTGGTCATCTCATTCACCTTCTATCAAGTCTCCCTAGTCTAAAGTCAAAGTACCCCATATCAGGTCATTTTGGATTCAAGTAACCCTAGTAAGTCATAGAACTTTGCTAGTAGTCTTGGTGCATGACTAGTCCCTACACAGTAAGATAGGTATCGAGTACCCTTACTAGTGGCTATCATCTTGTATCGATCGTCTTGCTTGGAATCATCAATCGAAAGAGTCCCTTGTCCAAATCTCGTCACAAATATCCTCTTCTTAGCAATCTCCACCTTCACCTTACCAAAGTCTCTAGTACCATCCCACCACTTCCCGCGTTGCCTTGCATGGTTTTAACAAGATCTCAATACAAAGCACAACTTGAAATGGCTGAATCATCCAATCGCATTGTTACTCCTTACGATAGTGATGAGGATATCTCTCATGAAGATTATCAAGGGCACCTCCAAGATCGAAAATTTCAGCGCTTACTAGAAAAAGTGCTCCACAAGGACCCTCACAAGTACTTTATGCATCTTGCGAGTCTAGGACTCAAACTCCCCTCTGACTTTGATCTCAACACACTAAAAGAGACCACAGAGAAAACTCACGAAAATCACACTGAGGGTGATAAAGGAAAGAAAGTTGTGGACCTGAATATACCTATGGAAGAAATGAGGAAACAAATTGAGGGTCTAACACAACAAATGACAGACCTCAAGATGGGAACAAGTACTATAACTTACTCTTTGGAAGACATCACACCATACCCCTTTGATAAAAGTTTGGACATGGTGCCCTTCCCCTTTCAGTTTGAAGCTCCTAAATTTGACAAGTACAAAGGAAAGGGGGACCCAAGAGATCATATTAGGGAATTTACCACTGCGTAAATGGAAGTAGCTCACAATGAGACTTTCTTAATGGGACTATTCCCTAGATCTCTAGGTAGTCAACCCATGGAGTGGTTCTCACGACTTCCATCTGGTATCAAGACCTTTGATGAGTTAGTCAACAAGTTCATCATGCACTTCTCATACAACATTGAACATGAAGTCTCCATGCTCGATCTATGCAACACCAAATAAAAGAGTGGTGAATCATTCACCTCCTTCCTACAAAGGTGGAGACTACTAGCAAGCAAATGCCCATATGATGTACTTGAGAAGCAATTGATGGAGCTGTTTGTCCACAACCTCAACTCTAATCTTAGTTATCAAATCCAAATTCAATGCCCCTCCTCATTCTCGAAGGTCATTGAGATGGGACTATTCATCGAGAAAGCTATGATCGCCAAAGGTTCACTTAAGTTGTACAAGGACACCCCAAACTCCAACCACACCATAGACAAGTCAAAATTTTGGACCAAGAATAACAATGTCGTCAATGATGGAGTAGTTGATGCCAAGGCAGCAACGCCCAAATAGTAACCAATCTTCACACTCAAAGGAGAGACAAACAATACTATGCCCAAGAAAATGTTCTCTCGGGAGCCAAAGCCATGGTTCAACTCAAATCCTAGGCGAAATTTCACACCGCTAGGTGAGTCCCAAGAATTTGCATTAAGAAAGCTATTGGCCAACAATGAGATCACTCTCCCGCCAACTAGCGACTACGAACCTCAAATAAAACCTCACTATTGGAAAGACGCCGATTTTTGTGAGTATCATAGAGGAAGAGGACATACGACCAACAATTGTATCTGTCTCAAACATGTTATTTAAGACATACTTGATCAAAATCAAGGAGGTACCCAACAACATACCTCTAATGAGACGCATGTTGCATACAAAGATCTGCTTCTCAATCACGACAGGATGTACAACAACAACAACCGCAACAGGCAAAATTAGAATAATGGGAATAATAATGATAATTATGCAAGTGTGCCATTTGATTACACCATCAATTGAATATCAGAGCACATACCACAAATCAATGTGGTCACGCCCAACCAACAATCAGAGCCCAACATGACTGATTGCAGTATCATCACCCATAGTGGTAAGGTCACATTAAATACCATGCCTCCAAGGTCATCGCCTTCTCAGTCCAACCCCCATCAGTATAGTATCATAGATCAACTCTGAAAAACTCCTGCCCACATTTCTATCCTAGAGTTGTTGCGTCTGTCTCCCTCCCATAAGGAGATTCTCTATAAAGCCTTAGTGGAAACGATTGTACCCATGAACTTGGCACAAGAGAAGTTTCAAGCCATGGTGGGGAATCTAGCCTCCTCCGGTACCATATCATTCACTAAACAGGATGACCTCTCAATATCTCAGCCACATAACACACCCTTGCATATCGTCGCTTTCATCCATAAACACTATATCAAAAGTGTTCTCATTGATGGAGGAGCCAGTTTAAATATTTGCATGCTCAAGCTAGTCCTTACATTGGGGTTCTCTGAAAATGTTGTGGATCCAAGGAGAAAGATTACTATTAAATCCTATGATGAAGAGGAAAGAACTACCAAAGGAATAGTGGTATTACCCATACAAGTGGGACCGGTGATAAATGATGTTGTTTGTCAAGTCCTAGATAGGGAGCTAGCCTATAACATTCTCTTAGGTAGACCATGGATTCACACCATGAAAGTTGTGCCTTCTACCTACCACCAATGCATAAAGTTCCCTCATAACGGCAAGCAAGTCAACATCCAAGGTGATCCTGACCCCTTCCAGCATTGTAATTATGTCCGCTCCAAGCCTGATTATATCATACCCAACAATAGAGCATCTACATCCCCTACCCCTCAGCATGATTCTACCTCTGAAGCTTCCTCATCCAAGCCCAAAGAGCAGAAAATTACCATCAAAGAAACGGGAGTAGGGGAATACTCCATCGAGCACAGCCTCAATCTAGCCAAAATGCCCCTATCTATTAGATCCTTTAGATGACCCAAGCATTTTCCAAAGCCATTTGCTCCTTCTACGCCTCCTACAGCTCCCTTTGTAAAATGGGGGACCCTATCAAACGAAACAGAGGAAAGAGATATCCTACAATGGCTCTACACAGAAGAAGAAGAGAGTACACAATAACAACCACCTAAGCTCCCAACGGAAATCTATGGGTTGGGTGAGACTATTTTACACGGGATGGGTTATGAAGGACAAGGTCCCATTGGCCCAAGGAAAGAAGGAATAGTAGAACCCATTCAACCTTCATCCTCATTGGTAAGAAATACAAAAGGTCTAGGATACAAGGACAAGGGCAAAGCAAAAGCAAATGCTTGTCTTGTGGAAATGATCCATACCCTGCAAGAGAACAGTGACACTGATTCCAATGAGTATGAGTGGGATGAGCTAACAGAACACTCCTATGATGACAAAGAAGTTGACACCATTCGAACTTATAGCCCCTATCATGAGGGACAAACGCTAATGCATAGACCATTAGAGTGTGATTCGCCAACCCCCAAGAATATGACTTTTGAGGAAGGTTCGAGTTCTATCACGATAAACAATTTGGAGAAAAGTACCATCCTGAACCCTATCCCTATCAATACCCCTAGCATATCCATTCAAACTATCAATGAATTAGATCTATCCTCTGACTCTCTCCCCCTTGTGCATCCTAAGCTTATTGACTGGGATCTACAAGGAACCCCGCAACTAGATATGTTTCAAAATGATGATGCCTATATTGACTACATGGAACTTAGGGACCACCTACCCAAAGGAGATCATAAAGCTAGCTTCACCATTGAACTTAATACTTTGGCTTATTTCAGAGAGGGTGCTAAGCCTTCCAGTTACAAAAATATCAAAAGAAAAATTGGATCTAATGGTGAAAACTACTCTATGGCAGTATGATATCCCAAAATAGTAAAAAGAAAGGACACATCTGATGGTGAAAACCCAACTGTGGCACCTGACAATGGAAGGCTTGACACTCTCCTTGACGACATGCACCAGGAGAAGTCTCAAATTGTTATGGAACCTACAGAACCTGTTAACATTGGAACAGAGGAACAACCTAAGATCATTCACTTTGCTAAATCTCTAACCCCACCAGAAAAGACTAAGTTTGTACCATTCTTCAAGAAAAAGCATGTCAATTTTGCTTGGTCATATGTAGATATGTCAGGGTTAGATCCAAATTTGATTCTACATCATCTTCCATTAGATCTAGGAGTGAAACCAATGAAATAGAAGCTTAAAAAGATGCATCCACACATTGCACTGCTAGTAAAAGAGGAACTCAAGAAACTACTGGATGTAGGGTTCATCAGAGCTATAGACTATCTAGAATGGGTCTCCAACATAGTACCAGTATCCAAACCTGATGGCCGAGTCAGACTATGCAATGATTTTAGAGATCTAAACAAAGATTACTGCAAGGATGATTTTATGTTGCCAAATATAGATATCACAGTCGACTTAACAGTAGGGCATACCATGTTATCTCTCATGGATGGATACAATAATATTAGGATAGCACCAGAAGACCAGCATGAGACATCTTTTACTTGTCCATGGGGCACTTTCTTCTGGAATGTCATGCCATTTGGGCTAAAAAATGCAGGAGCCACATATCAACGTGCTATGACCACTATATTCCATGATATGATGCATGCCACAATGGAAGATTATGTAGATGATATCCTTGCAAAGTCACTCACAAGAGAATCACACCTAGATGTGTTAGAGAAAGTCTTTCAGAGACTAGAACAATTCAAAGTCAAGTTGAACCCAAAGAAATGTGTGTTTGGAGTCACCTCAGGCAAGATGCTAGGCTTCATCGTATCAGCCAATGGGATTGAAGTAGATCCGGCCAAAGTCAAAGCAATCATGGAAATGCCACCACCCAAGAATCTCACTCAACTGTGGTCTCTACAAGGCAAGCTATAAGCAATCTGTTGGTTCATATCACAACTAGCAGACAAGTGTCAACCTTTCAGTCATCTCCTACATAAGAACATTCTATTTAGGTGGGATGAGAAATGCAAAGAGGCATTCGACAAACTGAAAGAATATCTGATGAATCCACCTATTCTCATGCCTCCTATCCAAGGGAAGCCATTGTTACTATACATATCTGCTAAACCCACATCTCTTGGGGCCCTTCTCATATAGCAAGATTATGAAGGTAAAGAAAGAGCCGTCTACTACATCAATCGCACATTGGTGGGCTATGAGTTGCAATACTCTCAGATAGAAAGATCGTGCCTTGCAATAGTTTTTGCTTCCCAAAAACTCTGACATTATATGCTAGCACATTAAGTCAAACTTATTGCAAAAATAGATCCATTGAAGTACCTACTAAGCAAAGCAGCTCTAATAGGTCGCCTAGCCAAGTGGGTAATGCTCCTAAGTGAATACGACATTAAGTATGTAGACAGAAAGGCTATCAAGGGACAAATCATTGCTGATCAGTTAGCAGATGCACCACTATAGGACACCACACCAATGCAATTTGAGTTTCCAGATGAATCCTTATTCAATATATCAACACATTCCTAGAAACTCTACTTTGATGGGTCCTACACAAACCATGGATCCGAGACAGGAATCTTGTTTGTAACTCCTCATGGCGACACCATACCGAAGTCTTATCATCTATTATTCCCATGCACCAACAACATAGCAGAATATGAAGCCTTGGTCATTGGTCTCAAAATGGCAACAGAGTGGAAAATCAAAGAGCTACATGTCTATGGTGACTCTCAACTAGTGATCAACCAAGTCAATGATGATTACCAAACCATAGATGAAAAGCTTGTCCCATACAAACGGATGGTAGATGACTTTAAAGGATACTTTGTGATCATTTTCTTTGAGTAGATACCTCGCATTGAAAATAAAGCAGCCGATGCCATGGCAACCATTGCCTCTCTCCTCAAAATCCTAGAGAATGAGTCATGGTACGAGTTCTTAGTGGAATCAATTCAGCAACCAGCTTATGATCTTCCTGAAACCCGTTCCATATGCCTATTAGTTGGATCTGATTCACCTTGGTATGGTAATATTTACACCTACCTCAAGGATAACACCCTCCCTCCTGACTTATCTTCAAACCAATGTCGAACCTTTATTCGCCAAACCTCTCATTATACCATTATTGCTGACACCCTATACCGACGTGGTCTAGATGGTACTTTACTCTGTTGTTTAGAATGAGAAGAATCTCAAACCACCTTACAAGATGTGCATGAAGGGATATGCAAAACACACTCTAGCGGTCCTTCCTTAGCTAAGAAACTCATGCATTTGGGTTATTATTATCCGAACATGGAGACAGATTCATATCAGTTTGTGAAGAAGTGCAAGCAATGCCAGATACATGGGAACCTGATACATGCACCAGCTTAAGAGCTAAGACCTTTAACGACACCTTGGCCCTTTTGTCAATGGGGACTCGACCTTGTGGGTAAAATCCACCCACCCTCATCCAATGGCCACAAATTCATAATAACCGCCACTGAGTACTTTACCAAGTGGATTGAAGCCGTTCCCCTCACCACTGTCATAGGCAAGCAAATTTCCTCATTCATCCTCAATTACCTCATCTGCAGATACGAAATTCCCTCATCTATTATCACGGATAACAGAAGAGCTTTCAAAAACTAGGATGTCCAAGAGCTTTTTGATCGATTCAAAATCCAACACCGTTTCTCCACACCCTATTACCCCCAAGGCAATGACCAAGCAAAAGCATCCAACAAAACAATCTTGAAACTCCTCAAGAAGACAGTCAACGATGCTGGCCGTGATTGGCACATTCAATTCAATCCTGCTCTGTGGGCCTATCGAACCAGTATATGCACTCCCACAGGTGCTACCCCTTACACCCTTGTCTATGGGTCAGAAGCCATCTTGCCCATTGAGGTTGAGTTACCATCCCTAAGAGTGTTGTTAAAAAGGTCTCATAACTGATGAAGAATATAGAGTTTCCAGATTACAAGAGCTAGAGATGCTAGAGGAAAGGAGACATAAAGCCTTTAATCACCTCAAGGCATATCAGAAAATGATGTCATGAAGCTTCAACCATAAAGTCCATCTAAGGGTCTTTAAAATTGGAGATCTAGTACTTAAAGGAAATCCCTGCAATGAACAGGATCAGGAAAAGAAAGGCAAGTTTAAACCCAACTGGGTTGGGCCTTATGTGATCATTGCTGCCTATGGATCAGGGGCATATTAGAAGGTGAGTTGTTTGATGACCTAATCAACAGTATGCACCTTCGCTAGTTCTATACCTAAGAGAACCCCAATGTAAGGGGGCCATAAAATACAAAAAAATTATCCTTTAGTGAAAACTTGGTAAACAGGTGCCTTGGATAGGTACCATGATGAAAACCTGGCAAACAAGCGTCATGTGTACTTCTAGCTTTCATGCAAATAAAAGCAAGTGGTGAAAACCTAGTAAACATGCATTACTTGTGATCAATTGCCTTCTCCATCTTTGGGAAACCAATCATTTTGTGTCCACTCTTCCTTCAAATCATGTCCCATCTGATCCATATCGATCCCATAATAAAGTACCTTGTGTAAACCTAACAATAACCTATCATGGCTTGATACCTACTCTTTTGTCACCTTGTCAACCAAGGTCTTATCCAGCATCCTATCCACAGTGTCAGCCTAGCATAGTGTCTGTCGTCCGCACCATAGGGTCAACCGTGAACTAGGTTGCCTTTGCGTTGTCATGTAGGCAAGGCCATTTTCTCAAATGCGCCCCCAAGGCTCCACTCGCCCATCCTTCTATCTATCTGAGTCCGCGCCACTTTCTATCACCTTGGTCTTAGGTCCAATAGGGTTTACCCCGAACTACGTTGCCTCTATGTCATCACGTAGGCAAGGCCATTTAGTAATGAGCCCTCGAGCCACTAGGTCAGTCCCTTAGGGTCAGTTTTACCAGGCATGCAAGCACAAGCAAAGACTGCTTCCAAAGCAAAAATCTTGATGCAAGGCATCAACCTATCCAAAGGCAAAGCAGCTGAATACCTAATGCACTCAAACTAATTCTCTCTAAATTATGGAAAGAAAAACACATCTAAATGCAAGAATGTTTTGTGTTTATGATCGGGTTAACTTACAGAGTCTTGATTTTTGTTATTATGTCTTCCTATGCTACTCGAGAATGTCAAAAACTAGAGATGCTATGATGGCGCATAATCATTTTCTTTGTCTGTTGTTTGTGGATTAATCTTTAGTAATGTGACACCTTGTCTAACGACATGATTGGCAAAAGATCATTAAGGACATCAAAGGTTTAACATGAAAGAGGGCAATCCTTGTCTTTTGATACGCAAGAAATACTTAGGTCATCTCGGTTCAATTATACCTCGATGCTTGTATTAACTTACTAAATCAAAATCCATGTAAGCAATGCTCAAGTCATCTCGGTTCAATTATACCTAGATGCTTGTATTAACTTACAACATTTCAAAAAAGTACCCAAAAAAAAAGCCCAATGATGAAATAAACACTTCAAAACACTTGCACCATCAAGATGTCAAAAGAAAACACCATTTGCATCCATTATACATCCATAAAAGCATCCATACCATATCCATCAATAAAAGATCCAAAAATGCAGAGTATCCATACAAATAAAAGCTTGTGAGTCCTATCGAATCATTCTTCTATCATTCAAGTTTCTATCTATCATCATATATTTCATCCTTATCTAGTCAATCTGAGCAATGATCCAAATGCAGGTCCATCCTTAATCCATACCAATCAAGTCAAGTCAATCTTGTCAAATTATCCAATCACACTTGGTGGTCTTGATCCTTGTTTGGTTGTAAACCAACTTAATCAATTATAATCAATCAATTGTCTTATACAAGATGTTGCATTATCGAAATCAGACCAATACACGCATCTTACATGACATGTTTCATTTCTTGAAACCAGACACTATCCTATCGTGTTGCTCTAGGAATCTATCATTCCCCGCCATGACAACACTATCGTATATCGTTATTGATTTGGTTTACCACTCAATAGGGGAAGTACCTTGTTTGTTCTTGTATCATTTGTGCATACTTGCTTGCTTGTGTGTGTTATCATTTTATCTTGCATTGCGTATCATTCGGCTCTTTATTCATTCATTCTCTTCAAACCTAACCTATTTTCTCCTTCTTCATTGTGAGATTGTCCGTTTCATGTCCTTCTGCCCTCTTCCCATCCAATCTCCCGAGGGGTATCCTAACATCATAACCTGTACCAGGGGCAAACTGGGGCATGTATCATTATCAGCAAAATTTATTCTTTGAAACAACGTGATAAAACACATTACATAAAAGAGGGGCAAAATGTATACGCCTTAAAATGACATGACTCGGTCTAAATAAATATTCTTAATATTTATTTCATTCTAATTCTTTTATCAATAAATAAATAAACAAATTTATTTATTTAATTCATATTCCTCTAAGTTAATTAAATATCAAAATATTTGATTACCTCTTCTAGAGTCAAAATTATATAAAATCCTTTATTTAATTAAATTCTTCCAAATAATTAAATAATTCTTAATTATTTAATTAAATCAAATCATTCTTCCAAATTTAAATAAATAAATCAAATTTATTTAAATCCTCTGTCTCTAAAAATAAAATATAATAAAATATTTTATTTATTCTTCCAAATCATGCACAAACAATTAAATAAATTTATTTATTTAATTTTCTTTCTTATCTTCTAGTTCTTCCAAAATCATTCTAAATTAAATAATATCAATTATTTAATTGTTTCTTCCAATAATATGTTCTCTAAATTTAAATAAATCAAAAATTTATTTAAGTTGTCCAATTCTTCTAAAATTGAGTTATCTCTAAATATAATTCAATCCTTGTGCACATGCAATTGAATATTCTAAATATTTAATTGAGTTAAAATATCTTCTCATCCACATGCAATTTCTATTCTCTAGTTCTATTCTCTTAACTAATTGATCTATTCTTTTAATTGATTTAATCTCTTCAGTTAACTCATTCTTCTATTTTATTAATTCCTCTCATGCAAAATATAGCAAGACACTTGTCTTCTTATTCGTGCACATTCCTTAACCATTCTCAACCGTTGATCTTCTCATTCTTTCTATACCGTTGATCTTCTCTCTCACAAGTCTATAAATTGAACCCTATTCTTCCATTTCATTCATCCAAGCCTTCAGTATTGTTACTCTGCATGAATTACAGTGCGCCTTTGGCATCCACGTCATTCCTTCATTGCTTGCGATCAACTTGTTACCATACTATTATCATTGTTGTGAAGCTCATCTTCATGGTGAAACTATCATAGTTGTTCCCATTTGAACATCTTGAAATCATAGCAAGGAAGTGCACCTTCTGAGGGCCATATTCATAGACAAGATCATTTGTGATAGGCGATCAATGGAAGTTGAGAATTAAAGAAGGTTTGCTTTGTATTGTTCATTGTTTGATTGATCTCTTTTGTTCATTATTTCATTGAGTTTTGGGTATCATTGATATTTATATATTGATTATTCATTTAGATCCAATTTTCCCTTAACAGAAAACTATAAGATTAAAATACCTTAGCTTGAAATTGCAAAACTGGATAGAGAACAAATGATTAAAGAATCTTTGGATTTTTGCTGGTAAATGATGTTTATGTTTGTTTTAAGACTTGAATTTACTGTGTAAGATCTTTTAAATAGCTTCATAAATGATGAGTAAATACTTATTGAGAAGAAATATGTCTTTTTTCACATGTTTATAGCCATCTTGTATACTCGCATGCATCTTGGAAAGTAGAGTAAAAATATTTTCAAATCTGAATGATGAGTTGAGACAGATAATGGTTGAAAAACTAGTTGCTTCGAACTACAAAGTCTCTACGCTACACGTACATAGGCAAGGCCATCATGAGCCCCCGAGACATTAGGTCGACCCTTAGGGCCTTAGTCTTGTTTTCTAGTACAAATTGATATCTCTTTTGTATATTTAATGACCTTGTGGAACTAATGTTTACATTTAGTGTGCAGATTCTGGTTTGATATTCCTGCAGGATATTGGAGCTAATAAAGTTTCTTCTCACTTTATGAATGGATGACTATTTGGCATTTACTGTGAATGTGTATAAAATTGTAGAACTGTATACAAAATGTTTGTATCTTAAATTTCAGTTACAATGAATGATACTATACTTATGTTTTATTTTGAAGAATATTAAGTTACAATAAGTAAATTTTCTCATGTATTCATATTTCTTTATTTATTTCCTTTCCAAATTAATTTATTATTGTTGATTATGGTTAATTTCCTGAGTGGACATTACAAATTCACCCACATTACAATAGACACCAAACATTTGATAACATAAAATAAAAGGGATGTTACTAGGAAATACATCATGGCTATAAAGAGGGGTCTTGGTCATAGTTGACCAAGATGATTTGGTATCACTGGAAAAACATGACCTCAAGGTATCATTACTCCACAATATGAAGTAAATTGATGAATGGTCCCTAGCCATCCTTTTGTGCACCTTTGGCCAGCTTGTAATTCCCTATGGACTCAACTTCATGCATTAAATCCATCATGGTATTCATAGTTGAAGCAATATGCTCAAATATATTGACATATATGCATAGGTACACAGCATAAACGTCACATCTCAACTTAGCAATTTATGTATGAAACATCTTATTGCTAATTAAATCTCATAACCATCACTTAGATACAATTTCATCATCTTAATAAAGTTAAATTTGCATTAAAATCATTATTCATTATTTAATTCAAAATCACATCTATTATTCATAATTCACTTAAAATCAACATCTTAAACATTATTAAATTAAAGTACTAAAAATTAACATCAAAATCAAGGTTAGTACCAACATCTAAATCATGCATTTTAAATAAATAATTAGTTGCATGTCAACTCATAGACAAACTATTTATCAGAAGCATAACCCATAAACATGATAAAGCATTTATAAATATCATATGTAAAATTGAATCAACACCAACTTAGTCATCTAAGTAGCATCTTGTAAATCAAAATAGATATTCAAACAATGTATAAACATGTACAATGAATGTGACAAGGGCCATAGAATAAGTGAGACAAATTTGAGAAGGAGATAAATGGAAAATTGTATTTCGAATGAAATAAGGCTTGTATGAGTGGATGGTGATGCTATTTGAGTTTGTGAATGCCCAAGCACATTCACTAGGTTAATTCAAATGAAGTTGTATATCCATTTCTTGTTAGGTTTGTGGTCATATACTTGGATAACATATTGTGTTCAACAAGACCTATGATAGGTTTTTACATAGTTGAAAAAGGAAAAAATATGCATGATTTTGAAGAAATGCATGTTTTAATGTGGATTAAATTTTCATAATTATAATTAAAAATGAATAAACAACAAGAAAATACTATTTATATTTGCTTAATATCTATTTGTATTTGTATTTATATTTGTATGTCTTCCATGCTATGTCAATTCTGTGAGTGATACTTCTAAATTAAACACTATATTTTAAATTGGGATGATCATAAATGAATATGAGAATACTTGAAACTAAAAAGAACCGCTCAAAGTATGCCCAACATTAGATACCCACAATCTTGTCAAAGGATGAGAAGTAAGATGTTAAGACCATGAATTATAGGTCTTAACGCATAGACCATGATTGTGTACGTTGACCCTACGAAAAAATATATGAACTCTTTTTGGATAGTTTCCCTTCCTTTTAGGATGGTTATGAATGTTTATTGTTGCATTAGTAATGTGGAATTCTTATAGAACTACGTGACTGTTCTCACGAAAGTGGTGGGGTTGGATGCGCATAACATGGGAATTTGAATTTGGGTATGAACATGCAAAGAATGATAAACACTAAGAACCTTTTGATGGTAGAATAAACGTACATGTTATGAAGTAATGAAATTGTTTTAAGTCCATATGTCGAAACATACAAATTAACTTATTTACCCTAAAGGATGGTATTATGATATGTTTAAGTAGAGGGGTGTACCTCATGGTGGATAAGTAAGGGACATAAGTGTAAATTTTGAATAGTTTAGAGTTATAGTAGGGGTTTAAATGGCACTTCCAAGTTATGCTTCTTTTTTATGTTCAAATGTATTAGAAATTAGTATATTTATATTTTAAAAAATATATCTAAAGTACGTATATTATTTTTAATTTCTGTTTTGGTTCTATAGTTTTCATGATTTTCTCTAGCTTTTTCTCCATCCAAATTTTTTCTAAATTTCTTTTTTTGTTTTTATTTTTTATTTTTTCTAATTTCTTTTTTAGTTTTTAATTTTTATTTTTTCCAATTTTTTTTGTTCCAACTTTTTCTCCTTTAACACTTTTTAATTTTTTTTTTGGTTTTATTTTCTTTGATTTCTTAAGTTTTATTTTTTATTTCCTTTTTGGTATTTTTTTTACCTAAATTTATAGAAAAAAAATTAGACTTAAGTCTTTAGTATTTAAATTCAATGATTACATTGTTGGTTAAATTATTAATCGCTTCAACTATATTGGGACTAACTTATTGATGGTTTTATGAGTTTGAGGTTTGCAGCCTTGTCGACGACAAGAGCATGGTTCAGGTAGGGGGGTTCTAGCTTCATGGTAACATGTGTCAGGTTCTATCTGGTGTTCCTTGTTTCGATGAATGTTTGCATATCAATTTGTATCCATGAATGTTTGCATTGCACGTTTGCTTCAAGGAATGTTGCCAATATCTCCCTGTTGGAAAATGTCGATTATCTTGCTTTGTCTCTATTTTAAGTTTGATACCTGCTTATGTCAAAAACAATAAGTTAATATTTCAAGTTGATTTAAATAGATGTATAGTATTAAAATGTTACTTCAACGTAAAATAAATTACCTATGTATGTAAATATTAATGGATTATTAATAGTGTGTCATTCTGTATTTATTTATATAAATAAATAATAAATTTATAAGAAATTGTATTAGTTGGAAATAAAATATTGCAAAAAAAAATCTTTATTTATAATTAATGTTATATTTAATTGTCTTAAATGAGATCCCTAATTTTATTAAAATTATAGTATTTAATGAGATTTCTAATTTTATTAAAATTAAAGAAATAAATACTATATTATAATATATAGAAATATACATATATTTATATAACTTTCATTTTGTTTTAAAAGAAAATAGGTATAAATAGCTTTTAAATATAAAGAGAGAATATAAAAAAAGAAATACTTAAAGTATAATCTAAAAGAAAATATAGACAAGTGAAGCTTCAGTTAAATTAGAGATAAATAGCTTTTCTTTTTAAAGAAACGTATAAGAGAAGATGATATTTTTCTCTTCTTTTATTCGTATGAATAAGTTTCACTTTAAATGGAGAAAGGGCATGTAACACGGTTAAAAAAAGTGTAAGTTAAAAATAGGAAAATCTGCATGTCATTGGACGAAGGAAAATTTTTGCATGGGATTTGACGGTGAAAGGAAAAAAAGAATTAGGTTTCTTGAGAGAGGAATAAAAGAAGATAAAAGGGCAAAAAAAAGAGATACGGCACAGGAAAACAGATGGGCAAAAAAAAAAGTTTGGAAAGAGAGATTTTTCATCACAGCAAAGGAAGGAGTGGGAAGATAGAAAGTTTATTAGCATCAGATTCCAGGTAAATCCTTTGTAATTTTGTTTGTTTGAGATATTAAAATCCTTTGGCTTTCCTTTTAATACTTCTCTCGTGATCAATATCTCTCTTCTAGTTATGAAAGGATGTCTTACTGTATAACTTGTTTTTCTGATTGTCAACTTTAAACCTGCCATTTTTCTTTTCCATCAAACGATCTTGTTATTCTTATGGATCGGCATATTCCTACATGGATTTTTATTTATGAGCTGCATTTTACATCTTTTCACCTGGTATAGTCAGATCGGCCTCCTTTAACATTGGCAACCTCTCTGCTTAGTGTTTTGAATTTACTCTTTCCTTTGAAACTAGCTAATTAACTTTATTTTGCGATCTGTAACTTTCCTGATTTTGTTATGTAAAAAGTAGATTGCCTCTTTGCTCTTTTAGCATCCTCTAAAGCTTCCTATTCTAACCTATTTAGAAACAAACTTTGCTTTTGCATTTCAAAGCTCTGGTTGTCCTTGTTGATTTACTCCGTAGTAATTATTTGTCCTCTCCCCGTAACGTCCTCAGATTCGACCTTATGGCCTGGAAGCTTGTTGCATTTGAATCCTTCCTTCAAACAGGAGATCCCTGAGATTCGATCTCTTTTATGTCTTTTTCTTTGTTTTGTCTACCCTATCTTTCAACGGCAATCTTTTTCAAGAAAACGTCCTCATGATCTCTTATATTATTGGCCATACTCATAAAATGACCGCTAAGCTTGCCTGGTACGACTGACCTCTTCCTAGACGTAAACGACCTAATACTATGGCATGTATCTTGTTACAGTTAACATTTTTCTTTTCTTGATAAAACAATGACTTTCTTCTATGTTAAAAATAAACGGCCAACCCCTGATCAAATCGACATATCCCTTATAGTATGATTATTGCTTTTCTTTGATCCACAAGCAACCTGTAGACCTGGAACGACTTTTCACTGGCCTTTCCTTTTACTCTGTAACCGATGATCTTGTTTAAAACTACCATCGACATGCCGTTACTGGCATCGCTCCTTCAAGATTGGTGTAGTGGAAACGACCTATATCAATCTTTGTGGCCTCTTTGCTTGCTAAAGAGTCTTGGCTGCCCCTTTTAAATATCTTAATTGGTTAAAAATGAATCTCTGTTGAATTCCATTGCCCTCATTTTCTTCCAATTGAATTTCTTAAATGGCTTTTTCAAGTCCGTATATTTATATTACTTCGTAAATAAATTGCATATTAAGTTTTAAATGAATCTATTAACTAATGTGAAAAAGGAGTACTCTGCTTCAAATGCCAACACACTTAATTCACTAGTTTACTTAAAGATAGAACCTAAATATTTTTGATAACATCATAAACAAATCCTCTTCCATTCAGTGCTTGCATGTGTGAAACGAGAATAGTTTGCCATGAATGGTGTTTAAAAAGGGTTATATCTTACATAAATTGTGTTTTGAAAATGAGTGTTTTTTTTTGTCTTTTGTGTTTTTGTGCTGATTAGAAAGATTGCCTTCCGGCACGGGTGTCGAGTATGGAATAACAGGGAAGTAGGTTTTCTTTTTCAAAACGTACACACTATTTTAATGGTTAATGCTTTGGCCAAAGTGACTGTGATGTTGAAATAGACATGTACCATTGTGGGAAGTGGTTTGATTGCCTAGTGTTTATATTATATTTTCTCCTGCCATATCATGTTGATGAGATGCCGCATTCATGATAGAAATGTATGTAGATTGATAGGCACACACCAGATTCCACCCTGCACTTGTTTACAGGTTGCTAGGCTCCTCGAGCAGGGTCGAGCATTTCTTAGTTTGAGGAATATCGGGGAAGTGCAATGCTTCATGGTTGGGCGGAAAAGTGTCTGAACCATGTTCTTGTCCTTCGACGCAGCAGATGACCAGTTGGTCGATGGCGATCGAGGACTATTTGTTAGATTTATATGATATTGATCACCTTGTACTTCTATTGTTTCAAAGATTTGTAAGGATTGATGCCAATATTTGACACTTGTAATATTGTTGACTTTGACATACTCTGTAATTTGACTTCAAATGTATACAAATATTGTAATCATGATTATACTTTAAACTTATGAATTCAAAGATTGCTTTGGCTCTTGAAAAAATAAAAATATCTTTTCTACTGAATGATGAATATAAGATAATTTACTTTACTTTGATTTACTACAGTAATTATGTTTTGCTCTAGTTAAGTGCTTGTTGGAAAAAAAATTAGTACTTTACATTTGGTATCAGAGCGATGGTTCTACTCTAGGCCTTTTTGGAACCGTTACACTAAAGTTGTAAACTCTTTGTAGATAGTTCATCATGAACACTAGAAATTTTGGGCATAGGGCAGCAACCCTAGGATCTAGCAACAACCCCAACACTGGAAACAATGAAGAAGCCAATGCTAGAAATAACATTGGCGCTGATGTAGGAAGGGCTAATGCTAGGAATAATAATGAGGGAAATAGAAATAAGGCAAACAATAATAACAATGCTGGACAGAATAACCAATTGACTCAAATCCTAGCTCTTCTGACATAGCAAGGAACTCTCTTGACTCAGCAGGGAACCCGAATGAACACTATGGAACGTGAAATCAGAGGAATAAGGGGAAATAGGGTTGAGGAAAGGAGAGAAGAAGCTAGAGCTCCTGAGGGTGAAGTGAATGGAAACAACATGAACAAGATTGCTGAGGAGTTAGGAAAGGATCTCAAAAAGGTTACCCCTCCTAAGTTTGATGGTAAGACTATAGGTGATGGAGCAGAAGCATGGATTATTGATATGGAAAAATACTTTGACCTCCGTGACTTGTCTGCTAAAACTAAAGCTATATGGGGATCCTATCAGCTTACTGGGGAAGCTGCGACTTGGTGGGACAATGAGAAAGCTGAAAAGAAACTATTACCAGGAGAGGTTACGTGGGACCGCTTCCTTGAACTCTTTAGGAAGAGGTGGTTGCCACAGCTATATTTTGATAAGAAAATGATAGAATTCCAAAACCTCACTTAGGGAGGTATGACTGTGACTCAGTATTGGAAGAAATTCTCTCACCTGTTGAAGTATGTTCCATAGTATCAGTTTGATGAAAGGTTCAGGATTCGTAAGTTCATCTTGGGGCTAACGCCACAGATTGGATCAGATGTTGATAGTCATAATCCATTGACCATGGATGAAGTGTTCGAAAAGGCTACTAAATAGGAGCAGAAACTGCAACATATTTCAAATTACCGTAAGCGTCGAGATGTGAAGAATGGGAATAAAAGGTTTCAGAATGACAGTCGCAGTCAAGGCAATAGTAGCAATCAAGGGAACAGTAAGCGCCAGATAAGGAATATCAAAAGAGGCAATAACTATTAGGATAAGAATAATGGGAACCAAGGTGGTAATAATAATAAGAGAGGTAACTATGGAAACAATGGTAATAATAACAGGAGGGACATGCCAACTAGACATAGAGAACCCAGAGATGGATGTTACACTTGTGGAGGAGAGCACTATGCAAGTGCATGCCCTCAACGAACAACAAACCAAAGAGATGGAAATCAACAGGGAGCTCCTCAACACCAGATTCATGCAGTTGTAGATCATCGTCAGGCAGATTTCCAAGCTACACCCATTCAGATGTCCGGTAAGCTCTTTGGACTACTAGTTTCTATTTTAATTGACATAGGAGCTACGGAATGTTTTGTTGATCCAAAAATTGTAGCATGGAAAATTCTTGGATGGTGTAGTATGGTAACAATGCAGAGAAAAGAGTATATTCATGTCTAGTATGCAGTGAATTAGATCTTCCTACTTTCCAAACACAAGTCAATCTTTATGTTGCACCTCTAGGATCTTATGATGTGATTCTTGGAATCAATTGGCTATCTGAACATAAGTCCTTAGTAGATTGTGAAGAGAAAGTAGTGAAATGCCTAGATGACTTTGGAAACCGGGTAGAAATTCATGGATCAAGAACACCCTTTAAGCTAAGATAGATATCAGCTATGCAATTGAAAAAGGCAAAAAGGAAGGGATGTTCCATCAATGCAGTGAAGATAAGAGATCTAGATAATCAGGAACCATCTTTTGACAATTATCCTATTCTTGGAGAATTTAAAGATGTCTTTCCTGATGAGTTGACAGAACTACCACCTAAAAGAGAATTTAATTTCTCTATAGATCTAATGCCAGGAACCGAACCACAGTCTAAAGCACCTTACCGAATGACCACAACAGAACTATATGAACTTAAGGCACAGTTAGAAGAACTGTTAAAACAAGGGTTTATCAGACCTAGTGTGTCACCTTGGGGCACACCAGTCATCTTCATAAAGAAGGATGGAACATTGAGGTTGTGCATCGATTACAGAATGCTCAACAAAGCCACTATTAAGAACAAATATCCACTTCCAAGGATAGATGAGTTGTTTGACCAAATGAAGGGTACAAAGGTATTCACCAAAATAGACCTTAGATCCAGTTACCACCAGTTACGGATTAAGGATGAGGATATCTCTAAAACAACATTAAGAACATGATATGGTCACTACGAGTTCACAATAGTACCATTCGGGTTAACTAATGCACCAGCAGTATTCATGAACTTGATGAACAGTGTGTTCAGGGATTGTCTTGATGAGTTTGTCTTGGTCTTTCTAGATGTTTATTCTAAGTAATTAGAGAAGCATGAGAAATACTTGAGGATAGTTCTACAGCGTTTGAGGGAAAGGAAACTTTTTGGCAAGTTATCTAAATGCACATTCTATCAGAGTAAAGTACACTATCTTAGCCATGTAATATTAGCAGATGGGATAGCTGTAGATCCTAAAAAGATCAAGGCAATAATGGAATGGCCTACACCACAAATTGTGACTGAGGTTAGAAGCTTTATGGGGCTGGTAGGATACTATAGGAAATTTGTAGAGGGATTCTCAATAGTAGCAGCACCCATAACCTCGTTGCAAAAGAAGGGTAAGAAGTTCGATTAGACAGATAAATGTGAACACGCTTTTCAATTGTTGAAAGAAAAACTCACGTCAGCACCTATCCTAACCATACCTGATCCAAATGGTCATTTCACAGTGATTACAGATGCTTCTGGTGAAGGTGTGGGAGGAGTGTTGATGCAAAATGGGAAAGTAGTGGCATATGAATCGAGAAAACTAAAACAACATGAGTTGAATTATGCACCTCATGATCTCGAGTTATCTGCCATTGTTCACGCACTCCAAATGTGGAGGCACTATCTCTTGGGTAAACCATTTGAGCTTAAGATAGATCATCTGGGGCTCAAATATATCTTCACCCAACCTAATCTCAATGCACGGCAGAGAAGATGGCTAGAATTCTTTAGGGAATATGATTTTGGAATCGAGTACATAAAAGGTAAAGAGAATAGGGTAGCAAATGCTCTCAGTAGGAGATGACATCTGGCTACAATGGTAACTACTAGAACCAATTTGAGACAATAGGTAATCTAGAACTTGCAAGGAGATGAGCACTATGAATGGGTTAAACAAGCATTAGAAGTAGACCCCATAGATCATCGATTTGATGGGTATGTGATAGAATCAGATGGGCTTCTGAGATGTCAAGGGAGAATGTATATCCCAGATTTAGGTGAATTGAGGAAGTTAGTTCTCGAGGAGATTCACAGTGCTCCATATTTTGGACACCCAGGAGTGACCAAGACAATGGAAGGATTGAGGCCATTGTACTTTTGGCCGAAACTCAAGAAGAACATGACTGAGTTTGTCACTTGATGTTTAGAGTGTCAACACGTCAAGGCAGAACATGTCCATCCTGTAGGACTACTTTATCCACACAGTGTACTTGAGTACAAGTGGCAGGTGATTAGGATGGACTTTATTCAGGGATTGCCCATGTCAAGGAACAAGCATGATGTTATCTTAGTGGTAGTGGACAAACTAACGAAAGTGGCTCATTTCATTCTGGGAAATCTCATGGATGGGTCATTGGCATTAGCAAAGAAGTTTGTCCAAGAGATCTTTCGACTACACAGAGTGCCAGAGACGATCATTTTAGATCATGACACTCGCATGACCTCTAGGTTCTGGACCACACTTAATGTAGAATTGGGGACTAAGTTGAACTTTAGTACAACTTATCACCCTGAAACAGATGGTCAGACGAAGAGAGTTAACCAAGTTGTGGAGGATCTTTTGAGGATGTACTGTATGGATCAACAATACAAATGGGATGAATATCTGCCTTTGGTAGAGTTTGCGTATAACAACTCTTACCATGCATTTTTAGGGATGGCACCTTTTGAGGCTCTTTATGGTCGTAGGTGCAAAACTCCAATCAGTTGGGACAGGGTTGAAGATTGAATAGTAGTTGGACCTGATATGTTGAAAGAGATGGAAGATCAGATGGGGCTAACCAAAGATAAATTGAAGCAAGCCTCGGATAGACAAAAAAGTTATGCAGATAAGAAAAGGACTTTTAGACAGTTCTCAATAGGTGACAAAGTGTTTCTTAAAGTCAAACCGCATAAGAGTTTGATTTTCTTTGGCAAGGCATCCAAACTAGCTCCAAGATTCGTAGGACCTTTTGATGTCCTTGAAGTGATCAATTCTGTTGCATACAGACTTGCACTGCCGCCAACTCTCACCAAGATCCATAATGTTTTTCATGTGTCATTGTTCAAACCTTATCATCATGATGTTTTTGCATATTCTTGATTGGCATGCTCTGCAGGTACAGGATCCAGGAGTGGTGCTAGTGGAGCCCATTCGAGTCTTGGAGAAGTGCAACGTTAAGTTGCGTAATTGAGACAAAGTGCAGCATAACGTCCAGTGGGACCGATATTCAGTGGATAGTGCCACTTGGGAGGATGCTTTTGATATTGATAGATCTTTTCCACATTTGGGAAATTAGATTAGATGTTTTATTTATATGCATATTCAGATATTATGATACTCATATGATGATACATAATTGTTTTGATACTATATTGTTTGAGTGATGTAATAAGACATCGAGACGATGTCTCTTCCAACTAGGGAAGGATGTCACATCTCGTACTTTTCATACTTGATTGAATGGCTAAATTCAATGATTTCATTATTGGTTAAATTATTGATCGCTTCGGCTATATTGGGACTAACTTATTGATGGTTTTATGAGTTTGAGTTTTGCAGCCTTGTCAACGACAAGAGCATGGTTCAGGTAGGGGGGTTCTAGCTTCGTGGCAACATGTGTCGGGTTCTATCTGGTGTTCTTTCACACACACTCACATAGATTTCATCCTTGTTTCAATGAATGCTTGCATATCAATTTGTATCGATGAATGTTTGCATTGCACGTTTGTTTCAAGGAATATTGCCGATATCTCCATGTTGGAAAATGTCGATGATCTTGCTTTGTCTCTATTTTAAGTTTGATACCTGCTTATGTCAAAAATAATAAGTTACTATTTCAAGTTGATTTAAATAGATGTATAGTATTAAAATGTTACTTCAACATAAAATAAATTACCTATGTATGTAAATATTAATGGATTATTAATAATGTGTCATTCTTTATTTATTTATATAAATAAATAATAAATTTATAAGAAATTGTATTGGTTGGAAATAAAATATTGCAAAAAAAATCTTTATTTATAATTAATGTTATATTTAGTTATCTTAAATGAGATCCCTAATTTTATTAAAATTAAAGAAATAAATACTATATTATAATCTATAAAAATATAAATATAGATATATTTATATAACTTTCATTTTGTTTTAAAAGAAAATAGGTATAAATAGCTTTTAAATATAAAGAGAGAATATAAAAAAAAGAAACACTTAAAGTATAATCTAAAAGAAAATATAGATAAGTGAAGCTTCAGTTAAATTAGAGATAAATAGTTTTTCTTTTTAAAGAAACGTATAAAAGAAGATGATATTTTTCTCTTCTTTTATTCGCATGAATAAGTTTCACTTTAAATGGAGAAAGGGCATGCAACACAGGGTTAAAAAGTGTAAGTTAAAAATAGGAAAATTTGCATGTCATTGGACGAAGGAAATTTTTTGCATGGGATTCGACGGTGAAAGGAAAAAAAGAATTAGGTTTCTTGAGAGAGGAATAAAAGAAGGCAAAAGGGCAAAAAAAAGAGATATGGCATAGGAAAACAGGCAGGCAAAAAAAAGTTTGGAAAGAGAGATTTTTCATCACAACAAAGGAAGAAGGCATGGGAAGATAGAAAGTTTATTAGCATTAGATTCTGGGTAAATCCTCTATAATTTTGTTTGTTTGAGATATTAAAATGCTTTAGCTTTCCTTTTAATGCTTCTCTCGTGATCAATATCTCTCTTCTAGTTATGAAAGGATGTCTTACTGTATAACTTCTTTTTCCAATTGTTTACTTTAAACCTTCCATTTTTCTTTTCCATCAAATGATCTTATTATTCTTATGGATCGGCATATTCCTATATGGATTTTTATTTATGAGCTGAATTTTACATCTTTTCGCCTGGTATAGTTAGATCGGCCTCCTTTAACATTGGCAACCTCTCTACTTAGTGTTTTGAATTTACTCTTTCCTTTGAAACTAGCTAATTAACCTCCTTTTGTGATCTGTAACTTTCTTGATTTTGTTATGTAAAAAGTAGATTGCCTCTTTGCTCTTTTAGCATCCTCTGAAGCTTCCTATTCTAACTTGTTTAGAAACAAACTTTGCTTTTGCTTTTTGAAAATCTGGTTGTCCTTGTTGATTTACTCTGTAGTAATTATTTGTCCTCTCCCCGTAACGTCCTCAGATTCGACCTTATGGACTGGAAGTTTGTTGCATTTGGATCCTTCCTTCAAACGGGAGATCCCTGAGATTCGATCTCTTTTATATGTCTTTTTCTTTGTTTTGTCTACCCTATCTTTCAACGGCAATCTTTTTCAAGAAAATGTCCTCATGATCTCTTATATTATCAGCCATACTCATAAAATGACCGCCAAGCTTGCCTGGTACGACTGACCTCTTCCTAGATGTAAACGACCTAATACTACGGGCTGTATCTTGTGACAGTTAACGTTTTTCTTTTCTTGATAAAACGATGACTTTCTTCTATGTTAAAAATAAATGGCCAACACCTGATCAAATCAGCATATCCCTTATAGTATTATTTTTTCTTTTCTTTGATCCACAAGCAACCTGTAGACCTGGAATGACTGTTGACTGGCCTTTCCTTTTACTCTGTAACCGATGATCTTGTTTAAAACTGCCATCGACATACCGTTATTGGCATCGTTCCTTCGAGATCGGTGTAGTGGAAATGGCCTAGATCAATCTTTGTGGCCTCTCTGCCTGCTAAAGAGTCTTGGATGCCCCTTTTAAATATCTTAATTAGTTAAAAATGAATCTCTATTGAATTCCATTGCCCTCATTTTCTTCCAATTGAATTTCTTAAATGACTTTTTCACGTTTGTATATTTATATTCCTTCATAAATAAATTGCATATTAAGTTTTAAATGAATCTATTAACTCATGTGAAAAAGGAGTACTCTGCTTCAAATACCAACACACTTAATTCACTACTTTACTTAAAGATAGAACCTAAATATTTTTGATAACATCATAAACGAATCCTCTTCCATTAAGTGCTTGCATGTGTGAAAAGAGAATAGTTTGCCATGAATGGTGTTTAAAAAGGGTTTTATCTTATGTAAACTGTGTTTTGAAAATAAGTGTTTTTTTTGTCTTCTGTGTTTTTGTGTTGATTGGAAAGATTGCCTTCCTGGACGGGTGTCGAGTATGAAATAAAAGGGAAGTAGGTTTTTCTTTTTCAAAATCTATACATCATTTTAATGGTTAATGCTTTGGCCAAAGCGACTGTGATGTTGAAATAGACATATGTACCATTGTGGGAAATGGTTTGATTGCCTAATGTTTATAATATATTTTTCCCTGCTATATCTTATTGATGAGATGCTGCATTCTTGATAGAAATGTATGTAGATTGATAGGCACACACTAGATTCCACCCTGCACTTGTTTATAGGTTGCTAGGCCCTTCAAGCAGGGTCAGACATTTCTCAGTTTGAGGAATACCGGGGAAGCGCAATGCTTCGTGGTTGGGCGAAAAAAGTGCCTGAACCATGTTCTTGTCCTTCGACACAGCAGATGACCGGTTGGTCAATGGCGGTCGAGGGATATTTGTCAAATTTATATGGTATTGATCACCTTGTACTTCTATTGTTTCAAAGATTTGTAAGGCTTGATGCCAATATTTGACACTTGTAATATTGTTGACTTTGACATACTCTGTAATTTGACTTCAGATGTATACAAATATTGTAATCATGATTATACTTTAAACATATGAATTCAAAGATTGCTTTGACTCTTGAAAATATAAAAATATCTTTTCTACTGAATGATGAATAGAAGATAATTTACTTTACTTTGATTTACTGCAGTAATTATGTTTTGCTCTAGTTGAGTGCTTGTTGGAAAAAAAAATCAGTACTTTACATGATTAGTTATGCAGGCTATATTTTTTTACAAGATTTAGTATATCTATGTTCATCACAATTATGATTTTTTATTCATCAGAACTATGATTCTCTAGGTAGTGATTGAGGCACATGGGCATGTCATAAGCTTAGACAAAACATGAACTCTAGTGTTGATGATCTTAGATACTTATGGCTTATTGTTAGATTTGCTATGCAACAAGCAGGACATGGGATGTACTCTAGTTGATGTGCAAATCCTACTCACTAATTAGCCTTGTAGAACTTGGAAAAACTACCTTCACATTAGCTTCTCAATACATTTCAAAATCTTGTCTCCAATTTACATGGCTTGGGCCCATGAGTTGCTTTATTGAATCTTCAACACTATTATAGCTCTTGTCTCTATCACAGTGATAAGATCATACAACCCTTTGCATACATTAGGCTCTATAGTTGCTGTGTAAATTAAGTGAACTACCTTTGCATAGTTTAGGATTTGTTCCCATCAACACTGCATTGAGTTAGATCACCACATTGCTTAGGAGCATTACAATTGTCTTATTTAAAATTTGGAGTCATAGATAAACAAAATTTGTGTACATGCTCCCTTTATAATGAGATTAGATGTTGGTTCTTCTACCTCTCTAGAGAGTTACATAATTCTCTCTAATTCTTTATAGCATGTCTTGATGATCAACAATGAGTACCACTTTTCCTCTTGCATATGTTTGATCATTATTCACATCAACTTAGAGTTCAAATCTCTACAGGGACTTCTTGTCCTTCTTCCAAACTACTTGTCTAAACCTAAGCACAAATAAGGATCTTTCTAAAGTCTTATCTCCACTTTACGTGGCTTAGGCTTCATAAATTTCTTTGATTGAAGTTTCAACAATATTATAGTTCTTGTCTCTATCTTAGTGATATCATATAACCCTTTGGGTACATTAAGCTCTAGAGTTACTATGTAAATTAAGTGAATTGCCTTTACATGGTTTAGGATTTATACCCATCAACACAACAACGAGTAGATCACCACATTACATAAGAACATTATAGTTGTCTTATTTAAACATTGGGATCATAAATAAACAACATTTGTGTATTCGCATACTCCCTTTACTACGAGATTATGCATTTGGTTCTTCCATCTCTTTAGAGAGTCACACAATTTTCTCTAATTCTTAATAACATAAGATGATAAATGATGGGTAGCACTTTTTCCTCTTACACATGTTTGACCATTATTCACATCCACTTAGAGTCCAAATCTCTATAGGGACTCAAACCAAGAGGCTCTTGTCCTTCTTCTAGACTACTAGACTAAACCCAAGCACAAAGATGGATCTTGACATGCATACAAACATTATGGAAAAATCTGCAAGGCATTAATCACCCTCATGCCTATTAGGGCTTAAATTTGACAGTGGACCTTGCCTATCAAACATTTTTTGTGATAATTATCTATTCAAAGTTACCTTTCAATTATTAAGACATTTTATATAAAAGAAATATCATATAAAATATATTTGTAACTATAATCATATAGAAATTTTAACTGTGTACCTTACTTATCAAACATTTTTTGTGATAATTATCTATTCAAAGTTACCCTTCAATTATTAAGACATTTTATTTAGAAGAAATATCATATAAAATATATTTGCAACTATAATCATATAGAAATTTTAACCATGTGCCTTGCTTATCAAACATTTTTTGTGACAATTATCTATTCAAAGTTACCCTTCAATTATTAAGACATTTTATTTAGAAGAAATATCATATAAAATATATTTGTAACTATAATCATATAGAAATTTTAACGGTGCACCTTGCTTATAAAACATTTTTTTGTGACAATTATCTATTCAAAGTTACCCTTCAATTATTAAGACATTTTATTTAGAAGAAATGTCATATAAAATATATTTGTAACTATAATCATATAAAAATTTTAATCGTGTACCTTGCTTATCAGACATTTTTTGTGACAATTATCTATTCAAAGTTACCCTTCAATTATTAAGACATTTTATTTAGAAGAAATATCATATAAAATATATTTGTAACTATAATCATATAGAAATTTTAATCTTGTACCTTGCTTATCAAACATTTTTTGTGACAATTCTATTCAAAATTGCCCTTCAATTATTAAGACATTTTATTTAGAAGAAATATCATATAAAATATATTTGTAACTATAATCATATAGAAATTTTAAGGTGTACCTTGCTTATCAAACATTTTATGTGACAATTATCTATTCAAAATTGCCCTTCAATTATTAAGACATTTTATTTAGAAGAAATATCATATAAAATATATTTGTAACTATAATCCTATAGAAATTTTAATCGTGTACCTTGCTTATCAAACATTTTTTGTGACAATTATCCATTCAAAGTTACCCTTCAATTATTAAGACATTTTATTTAGAAGAAATATCATATAAAATATATTTGTAACTATAATCATATAGAAATTTTAATCGTGTGCCTTGCTTATCAAACATTTTTTGTGACAATTATCTATTCAAAGTAACCTTTCAATTATTAAGACATTTTATTTAGAAGAAATATCATATATGATATATTTGTAACTATAATCATATAGAAATTTTAAGGGTCTATCTAAAATCTCACCTTTCATATAATACAATATTCCTAAAATTTTAATGAGCTGATAGGCTTTTATATGTGAACATTATAGTGCTCCATGAAAATTTTCTAAACGTTCCTATTAACATATTCCTTGGAGCTCCTGTGAGTGCAAGTGCTAGTTATATTTTATTACAAAAATAACTAGAGCCTTACCTATCATCTACTTTTAACTTGTCTTAGAAGTTATTTCCCAAGGCCGTGGGGCTCATTTGCCTGTCACGATCTAATTCCATTGACATGATTTGATTGCACTTAATTGCTGTGCACATTTCCTTTTATTCATTCCCACGAACTATCCACATATTTATTTATAGTCGGAGCAATAAAGCAATGGGGAACTTTTTCCTTGACTAACCGATCAGACAATGATTGAGATTCTCCCTCACCTTTACTCTTTTTGGTTAAGAGCCGCTCATTTCCTTCGTTGCAGGAGAATCCCTAAATTTAACTTTCCTACCTACCCATCCTTTCCCCATAAGGCAAACCGGACAACCCAACATGATTTGTCTCGGGCATCCTCAATGATGTGAGGGCAGGGGCACATTTACGGATCCATGGCCCACCACCCATGCGCTTTTAGAAAAGACGACCATTAATGGTAACAAGGCTTTCAGGGTACAAACCAGTTCAAAAGAAAGCTTCCTCATCGATAAACCCTTCCCCGCATAATTTCTCCGCCTTTGTCCTAGTACCGTAGATAAATGAATGAGCTGTAAGCACGGGTTGAAACATTAAAGAATTGCCTAAATTGGCTCAAATTTCCTGTCGGATTTTTGAACGGAACGGTGTACATTGCACTCCACGCACGCTGGAATGTAATCAGCTTCTCTGGAATGAATCTGCACCTTACACGTTCCGAATGTGCGCTTCTTTGGTGAAGAAGCCAAACTTTAGCATCTTTTTAATGTATAACCTCCGGGTTTTTGTTCTGTAAAGGAAAACTACATTTTCCTCTGGAATGATTGTCTGGTTATTTTAGGACGGAGAGTGTTTTCAGGTTTTGTCTCTTGGATTTGAAATGGCACGGGAGAAAATTGAGATCAAGAAAATAGAAAAGACGGCAGCCAGGCATGTGACCTTCTGCAAGCGGAGGAGGGGTTTGCTCAAGAAAGCGCAGGAGCTTTCTATTTTGTGCGAAGCGGATGTAGGCGTCATTATATTTTCTTCATCTGGGAAGCTCTTTGAATACGCTAGTTCCAGGTATTCTTCCTCATTATTTTACCTGTTTGCAAGGAAAATATAATGATTGATGAAATAAAAGACAAATACAAGCGGAGAGATTTTTTATTTTTAAGCAATTTCTTTTCATTTTATCATATTTTAAATCAATGTAAACTTCTTGCACGTTTCTGTAGCCGTAAAATATACTCTCTGGTGTGTGGATGACATAATTTTATCTTTCTGTTTGTTTAGTTCCTCCAGTGAGTGAATTTTATCCGCCATTAAAACTTTCATACCCTATTGAGAGCTTGTGTTTTACTTCCTTCTACACGGAAGAGCGCAGCAAAGCATAACCTCTACAGTCATATGTCTTTCACCTTTTGATGTGTGCTAGCTTTTTCTAGCGCTATATTTTTCTTATCCTTTTATTTCATATCCTAAATGAGAAGAGTTTAACCTGAAACTCTGATACCACAACTGCCACATTTATAGCTCATTTCCCGTTTAACGGACGAAACGCCGTTTTCATTCTAAACGGCCGTTTCTGAGGCATTTGTGACGTTATATCTGTCTGCAACGAAAAAGTTGCATAGAAAACCGTGTTTTTCCATTAACTTTTCCGAAATGCTCGGTCTTTATAATTCACTCGGTATTACGGTAAGGAAAGCAAGGCCTAAATTTGATTGACCGTATAGCTGTATTTAGAGATTTTAAAGATTATTATATGAAAGGGAAGATTTGGTAAATACCCTGAAAATTATATATAGAATAATAGAATATAGATATCACATCTCTGTTTTTATGAATTAGGGGATTAAAACATTAAGAGTAAGGGTATGTCCCGACTCCTCATGCCACTGTTTAGTTTATTTTGGTTAGCAATCACTGCTCAATTTTTTTAGGGAGATATTTGTGGAGCTACTGACCTCATGAATATTTTATTTTTCTACTTATTTTAAGTAATTATCTTAACTTGTATATATTAAAAAACAAAAAAGAAATGATCTTAATATCTTAATCTAGAAGAAAATAAAAAAACGGGGGGAAGGAAATAAATGCAACCACTTGACATATTTTTCATTATGCAGCCACTTATTTCCAACCCTCCTTTTTTTTTCCACAGCCTATTTGTAATTCTTAAAGAGTAGCTGCTCCACAAAAATACGGAAAGATTCTATATTATCCTTTTCCCATAATTGTAAATTTCCATGGGGTCACTCCAACTGCTCAAATTTAAGCAGAAAAATCGCTGCATGGGGTATTAGAAGCCGTCCTTAGGCTAAACAGCCATGAGCAGGGCCTTGCTCCCATCGGTCAAAGTAGTAAACAAGAGTATACTATCATCCCAACAATTGTACTCAACCAAAAGGAACATACCACCATCCTCACTAATTGAATAGGTAACAGTCACAAAAAAATTGCTTGACACAGTTGTCAAATTTAGGCCTTGGAAAGGCAACAGCATGCAAGGAAAAATGGTAGAAGAATTTTTTTTGACCTTTTAGATACATTTATTTTTTCTTTTTTAGATTAAATATTTTTCTTTTAGATATTTTTATTTTTTATTTTTAAAAATATTTTAATTATAATTTAGCAAAGAGGAATATAGTGATTGTTAAAATTAAATATTTTTATTTTAATATAAAAAGTCTTTAAATGATATGATATTTTCACAGTTTATAAACATTTTTAGTTTTTGGATTTAATCGTGTAGTATGAATCAAAATTTTGATGATAAAAAACATTCCACAATTAAATCTAGAAACATTTTTACTATATATATATATATATCTTTCACACAACCTTTTTAAATCTTATTGTGTGGCTGATACAGTTACCTTTCTAGATTCTATTAAATTTTAAATTATAGTCCTATAAAGGAGGTTAGATAAAATTTCTCAAAATTTTTAAGCAAAGGTTTCAAAATTTGCTAAGAAATTTTGAAGGAAGTAAAGATTTTTAGATAAGAAATTATAACAATTATATATAAATAAAAATTAAAATTAAAAAAAGGTCATATAAACTATTACAGACATAAAAATTCTGAAAACCCTTTCCACTACCAATTGACAGTTATATATATAATCTTCCTATCTAACAAAGAAAGATTTATTTTAGTCTTACAATTACATTTTAAAAAATTATCAAAAACTTTCTTCAAAATAAAAATAAGAGTCCACACCCCTTCCATGAAATTGTATCTCTTTTTAATTTTATTATCAACAAACAACGGATTCCATATAATTATTTAACTAAATTTCTAATAAACACGGTTGGTTTTGTAATTATTTTTGTTTTTTGGATCATTGGTTTCATAATTACTTTTGCCTGCTCATATTAAATATTATCTCATTATTAACTTTTTAAAAATCTGAACCCCTCTCTATTCACAATTAAGTTTTTAAATCCTAAACAATAATCGCCCCATTATTTTATCAGTTTATCCAATCGGAATGGAAATATGCCGACAAGATACAGTTTTTCTGCTCGTTTAGTCACTGCAATGAACAAATGTTATTTTCAAACTTTCTTGCCCTATAGAGAGCTCTACTTTATTTCCTTTTACACACAACAGTGCAGAAACTTATAACCTTGCCAGTCATGTCTGTCATCTTCAATGTGTGCTTGCCTTTGCTACGTCTATATTTTTCTTTATTTTTCTATCTCATCTCTAAATGAAAAAGCTTAGCCTGAAATATTGATTGGCAGTAATTTTATTTAAAGAGATCAGATCCACAGTTTAGTTTATGGTATTGTTAGTTTGTGGTTCTAGATTTAATTGTAAGATTTTTAGTATTAAAATCTTCACACAGTTAAATCCAGAAGCACGAATGAATAATGATTTTATTTTATTTTTAAAGAAATATTGAATTGATCTAAATGAACTAAATCTCATTTTATAACTATATTCTTCCTCCTATTCTTTTTTTTCATAAATACCTAACCTATTAACCATAGTTTTCAGATAAGGTGGGTGTCACGGACGTCTGAGTTTACACTTTAGGCTATGGTTCTATGTAGGGGGTCAGTTAAAATTTCTTAAAATTATTTAAGTGAAGATTTAATGAATTTTTTTAAAAAAATTTCAAAAGAAATTTTGAAAGAAGTGAGAATTTTTAGATGAGAAATTATAGTAATTTTATAAGTAAATTGAAATTATAATTTAAAAGAAAATGTCATATAAACTGTTATGAAAAAACTCTAGATGAAACTTTCAATTCCCTCTCCAAAACCATTTTGCAGAATATATGCAGCTATGTGACATATTTTTCATTATGCAGTGGCTGCTTATTTCCAGCCCCCTTTTTTTCCGCAGCCTATTTGCAATTCCTAAACAGCTTTTCCATAACTTTAAACAGAAAAATAACTTAAACAACTACATGAGCAAATAGAGTTAGTGCTTCTATTTTATAAAAAAATATTCACTTTAATTTATATTATTATATTTTTTAAGTCCAAAAAACTTCTTCAAAATAAAAATAAGAGTCCAAACTTTTTTTTATTATACTATCAATATCAACTAACAACAAATCCCATGTAACTGTTTAACTAAACTTTTTAACAGTCCCTGCTGAAACTTTTTTTTGAGGCCATTGTTTTTGCTTGCTTATTTTAAATAATTCTCTAATTATTAATTTTTAAAAAACCTCAGTCCCCCCTCACCATTTACAACTGAAACTTCAAATCCTAAACCATAACTACTCTATTATTTATCGGTTTACCCAATCAAAATGGACATATGCCTGCAAGATAAGGTTTTTCTGCTTGTTTAGTCGCTGCAGTGAACAAATTTTATAACTTTCATGGCCTATAGAGAGCTCGTGCTTTATTGCCTTCTACACGGAACAGTGCAGCAACTCATAACCTTACCAGTCATGTCTGTCATCTTCAATGTATGCTTGCTTTTTTCTACGTCTATATATTTCTTATCTTTTTCTATTTCATCTCCTAAATGAGGAGAGCTTAGCCTAGAATAATGACTGAGTAATTTTGTTTTGTGTAAAAAAACATAGGGTTGATCTAAGATCAATTGAATCTCAGTCAACCATAGCTTCTAATTTTCTAAATAAGGTTCATGTCAAGTTCTACACCTGAGGCTATGGTTCTATGTAAGGTGCTAGTTAATTTTTTTTTAAATTAAGTTTTTGGTTAAGGTTATATAGATTTTTAAATTCAAAGTTCCTTGAAATGTTTTGATTTGAAGCCACCTTTATATCATTTTATTCTTGCTGTATAAGGGCTGATGGTTTTCTGTAGTTTCATTGTCCTTGTTTGGTCTGCTTTGTGCTGTTGTTCTTTGGTGTTGTTTGAGCATCTTTGATGTTTCTTGTTTGTGTCTTGTAAAAGGGTGGGGTCCTTTGTAAACCCTTCTTTCAGGTTCAGAACTCCCGTTGTTTACCCTGTATAAAAAAAAAAAAAATTAATGGAAATGAAAATTTTAAGTAAAAAATTATAATATATAAATGGAAATTAGAATTTTAAAGAAAATGTTATATAAACTCTCAGATATAAAAGTTTTGAAGTTGGTGGATAAACATTTCAGCCCTCCCTAATACCATATAGATTTTTCATTTTACAAGGAAAATTCATTTTAATCTTGTAGCTACATTTTTTAATTCAGAGGACTCTCCTCAGAATAAAAATAGGAACCCAAGCTGCTTCTATAGAATTACATTGCTATTTTATTATGCTATCAACTAACAAGTCCCATATAACTACAGATGCAGTCCCATGGAGGGGGCTTTAAGATCTATTTTTATGAGATGAAAAAATATCTGCTACAGAATAAATTGGAATCTTGTCCTTGAAAATAGGATTCCCTATATTTCAGTTCTTAATAGCTACCTTCAGTGTGGGGTTGAAAATTTCCTCCACCAGCGTAGGAGATCTTTTGGCCACATGTCATGCTTTTACAATTTTTAACTTTAACTATTGTTTAAGAAAAGTTCAACTAAATTTTTTAGCATTGGCAATTTGGCTGTTGCAAAAAAATAAATCACTAGATCACTAGCTTCCTAAAAAATTTTATTCTCATTACTATAAATCCATGGGACTACCTGCTTGTGAAGTACTTCTAAAGATTCTCAACAACGCCTGCTGAAATATTTAAAGAAGCCCTCTTCCATAAAAATTTAGAACCATAACCTTAACTAATATTTTTTAACCACCACTATTATTTGTTTTTAAAATCTCATTAATTTCATAATTATTTTTGTCTATTTATTTTAAATAATTATTAATTTTTAATAATTTCAACTCCTCTCCCTCTACAACTAAAATTTCAAATCCTCTAATTTTTTTCTGCTTGTTGAGTCGCTGCAATGAACAATTTTTAGACCATTCAAACTTTCATGCCCTATAGAGAGGGCTCCTGCTTTATTTCCTTCTACACGGAACAGTGCAGCAACGCACAACCGTACCGGACCTACCGGTCACGTCTTTCATTTTCAATGTGTGCTTGCTTTTGCCTATATTTTTCTTATCTTTCTCTTTCATCTTCTAAATAAGGAGAGCTTAAACTAAATCTCTATGGTAATAAGGTGAATGTTACGGCGTACGCTTTAGGCTATGTTCACGCAGGGGGCTAGCTATTTTTTAAAAATCACGATGTTTTTTAAATAAGGGTTTTTATGGATTTTTAAAAAAATTTATTGTAAAATTTTGATGGAAGTGTAGATTTTTAGATGAGAAATTAGAGTAATTATATATAAATAAAAATTAGAATTAAAAATATTATACAAATAGTTACAGATATAAAAATTTTGAAGTAGTTGGTGCACAAATCTTGTAACGCCTTCTCTAATATTAATTTACATTTATACATGTTATATTCCTATTTAATAAAAAATATTCCTTTTAATCTTGTGACTACTTGTTTTTAATTTCAAAGGACTCTTCTAAAAATAAATATAGGAGCTCAAGTCCCTTTCATGAAACTGCATGGCTTTTTTTATTTTATTATCAATTAACAATAGGTCTCATGTACCCAACTAATTGTTTTAGCAATTATACTTAAATTTTTTAGAAATTTTTTTTTGGGTCCATTAGTTTTATGAATATTATCAAATTATTATTTTTTAAAAATAATTTTAACCTCCATTTACAACTGTTTTTCAAATTCTAAATAATTACTTTTTTATTATTTTAAATTCTTTCCCTAAATTATACATTATACTTAATAAACAATATATCAAACCACCTAAATTTTAAAAAATAAATTATAAACAACTATGTAAAATCATATTATAATTTTTTTTTAATGAGTGGAGGGTGAAGAATCTACCTCAATTTTTTAAATTCATTTTATTTCATTATAATACAAAGCATTTTTAATACAATTAATTTTGAATTCAATGCTACTTGGAAACATGAAGTGTTAAAAGATTGTTGTGTTACCATTTAATTCAATTTTAATCCACATAAATTAAGTGTAAGAATGTTTTCGTATCCTTTCTATAAATGATTTTACCCTCAAATATATGTCTTTCCTTGTCTAATATATTTGATTTTGCAAAGCATATTATAAATTTCCTTTTTATAGAGTGGAGGGTGAAGAATCTACCACAATTTTTTAAATTCATTTTATTTCATTATAATACAAAACATTTTTGATATAATTAATTTTCAAATCAATGCTATTTAGAATGATGAAGTGTTAAAAGAGTTGTCTTACCATTTAAATCAATTTTAATCTGCATAAATTAAGTGTAAGAATGTTTTGATATCCATTCTATAAATGATTTTACCTACAAGTATATGTCATTTTTTGTCTCATATATTTGATTTTGTAAAACATGTACAATATCTATTTAAAGTGTTTTAACTTTTATAATTGGTTTTCCTTTCCCTTTAACAAGGTATATGAACATATTGAGTTAATTGCCATTCAACCTCTCTAGAATAGTACAGTTTGAGAAGTTAAGTTCAGAGAGTTTAAATTATTTCTTTGTAGCTTAGGAAGATTAATGACAATGGAATTTTTTTTTTTGGTACAAAATGTCTATATTAAGGGTGAACTTAGATATCTCTTGTTATGAAAGCACTTCATTGAATTGTTCAAAGTTCTTCACTATCCACAAGGACATCAATGCTGAGGGAGGATGCATGTATTTAAATTTTTTATTTTTTATTTTTTAATTTTTCCATGTGCTAGACTTTTATGTTTGGCAAAAAAATTATGTTTATTAGATAATAGAAAACAAATGTAATAATTACATAAAATATATTACAACTATACTTTTAGAAATCTTATTTCGAAGACTCTTATCCTAGAAAATGTCATGTTATGATGACTCCATTTGATTATTAAAAGTTAAAAGCTTGTTTTGAAATATAATTTTTTGTTGAAATTAGGTGAGCACAAGTTGCAAGTTCATTAAGGGCCTTCGTATAAAGGGGGTTTGTATGAAGGACTTTCGATCAAAGGCCCTTTGTTAGAAGGTGCCTTTAGTGGAAGGTCCCTTCCTATGCCTATTTTGGGGTGCAACATTTGAAAATGGGAAAAGGGACCTTCTATAGAATCCCTCATTCATTCGAACCCCCTATTCGAACCATATTTACACGTGGCAGGTGTTTCAATTTTGAATGAAGGATCTTCATTCGAAAGTAAACCTTTATTCGAAGGTAAACCTTTTATTCAAAGGTGTTCAATGGTTTTTGCCTTCTAAAACTTAGTTTTGGGCCTTGTCCCACAAGTGAGATATAATTTTATGCTTCCACCAAGGATTTTGTGATTTGGAAAACTAGTTCAGCTTGATGTTTTGACCTTCAATAAACGATTGGTAGTATTGATGAAAACCTTTGAGGAGCTTGCTAGGTAGGGTGTATCCCCCCTTGGTCAAACCCCAGGTGGGTCAATTTAATGATATTTGAACAATGATTGAAGACACACCAAGCAATCATGTAGGATGCTTAGTCATGTGTTGCTACATATATTTGATGCTAAGTTCTAATGCAATGTTCTGATCTTGTGTTGAATGATTTCCTTAGTGAGCTCCTAGATTCAAGATGATCATAATGAATTAGGGATTGCATTTTTATACAACACCCTAGAATACAATTCGAAATATTTTGCGCTTAAGTTGACAGGTAGCAACTAGTTGCAAGGGGATGGGACAGGCCCAATTGAAAGGAAGCAGAGGTGAGGAATATGCTTCCTACACTAATCTATGAGAGGAGGTATGTGTAAAAATTAAAATGATCATACAGTTACAAGGAAACAAACACAAAAGCAATATACCATAACATATTGATTTACGTGGGGAAAACCATTTCGGAAGAAAAACCCCACACTTCAAAGCAACTCAATGTATTATTCAATAATCAAATGGATACAATACACTTGCAAAGTCTAAGCCTTTACAGGAGTATCACCAAAAAGAGATTTGGAGCAATTTTGTTAGCATAATAATACCTACAAAACTCACTATGAAACCTCCATGTCAAGCACCCAATAAATAGGAGAAACAATACATAAAACCATCAAATGGTAACTAAGAAACCATGAGCAAAAACCACTCAAAATGTGACTACTAAATACCTAGTCAAAATCCAATGCTCAAATCTCAAGATGAACCCATAGGTTTGAAATAGCATATTCCTTATACCTATCATAAGCTCGTCATAATTCAATCACCAACTTGGGCACTCCATTATCTCCATTCAAAGATGCCTTATGACATGTCATAACATGTGTCATAAGTTGGTCAACAAGTGTAACTCCTCCTTACATCTCTCTTAGGCATCATAGATGCTCTTGTATTTTTGATGTGGGAGGCCCAACTTTTGGAGGCCATAACTTTTGATCTGGGAAGTTGATTGAGCCCATTTTTTTAAATTGAAGATATCAAAGAAATTCATGTTTCCATAACCAGGTTGCTCTAGCGAAGGCCTATTTTAACAATTTTTGGGGCCAAAATCAACCTTTAGAGCTTTGAAAATTGCAAATTTATGTTTTATAGCTTGAATATTGTATTTTTTGTTCCTAAGACCATAGTTCGGAAACTCAGACTCAGCAACCCAAAATTTTGACTCGGACTTGGGACTCAACATGGACGCGGCAAAACACGGCAAAACAAAACCTCATAATTACACAAAAAAAAAATTAATGCATGTAGAGAACAAAAAGTCTAATTTGATTATCAGTCTGTCATAATTCAAACACTACACATGTCATATGATCCCCAAACTCTCAAATTTGAAATTTCATAGTTTCAAACTTGAACAATACACTATAATACAACAAAATTATAAATAATAAATGTATAACAACACTATAAGTGTTTACATATGATGATATGTCAAAATGAAACAACAACCAAATATAATCTACATCTTCCTCTTTCCTCTCCAAGTGTAACTTAATTTTTCAGGCATCGAACTAGAAGGTAAGTGTTGCAACTTGGATTTGCACCCTGTGTTGAAGCTTGTTCAAGCTGCAACAATCCAGTGAAACATGGGAGTGATCTCAAGGTGTGGGACCTTGCAAATGAGATCGAACCTCTAGAGAAGGCTGGTTTCTCTTTTTGAATATAAGATTCAGAGAAAATTGTAAGATTAAACCTAATCTAACACTATAGGGAAAAGGGAAGAAGAAGAACTGAAAGGGAAAAGGTGATACACCAGGTTTAACATGAAGAACACCCACAAAGCTAAAATGCACAGAATAACTTCACATAATTGATAGGATCACACAAGTCTTGCAGATTCTAACAAAGGTAGAGAATAGAATAAAATTGCAAGGAATAAACATTCACATGCAATAACCAGTGCTAGATTACACAGAGTTAAAAAATAACATGAAAAAGCAAAAATAACCAGTATTGTATAGATTAAAAGGCACGGTTACAACAAGATAGAGTTATGTTTGGAGAAAAAATAACCCTTTGCATCCAACCCTTGTTACATTGATTTTTCGTCTATTTATAGCATTTGACATTGGTAGCACATTCACCTACTGCAATAAATTCACCCCATGGGCCTGTCAGAAGATATTTCTGCAAAAGGAATGTCTATGTACATCTGTTCTGCAAAACATAAATGCAGAGAACATCTCAAGATGAAGTAGCTGAAGGAAATATCTGTTGCATTGAAGACCAGCAGCCGACTGATCCACTTGAACAATAAATTCGCCCAACAACTTCTTCCAACTGGGGCTGACCTGACCCTACGATCATGGCGACTGGAGAAGAGACAGACATTTAAAATGTAATGCCCGCCAAAATTTCTTGTATAAAGCTTTTACAACACTTTAAAATATTTTAAATCTACCTTAAAATATTTTAAAGCATTACATCATATTACATGCTTTCTTTCATTTTATTTCACTTTACTTTCTATCTGACTTTTATTTTGCCTTATCGGAAAAATCTCTCCTTTGCGAACTACTTTTTTTCTGTCTTCTCTTATTATTCTTCTTTCATTGTCGGAGCTTCTCTCTGTTGACGGACTCTAAAGTTTGCAAACTTCTTGTTTTGTCGACTCCTTCACTTAGCCCATTCTTCCTCCTTTTTGCTCTTTTTTTCTTTTGCTTTATCTTCCTTTCTTAGTCGGTGATTTTGCCGATCGGCGAACTTGACGATCGGCGAACTTAAGGTTCACCGAACTAAACATTTGTCGACAAAGGCTTCTCTTTTTCCCTTGCCTTTGCCTTATGTTCTCCTTTACTTTTCTTCTTTATCACTTTCCTATCGGAAAAAATCTGTCTTTGTGAACTTTGCTTTGGTTTGGTTTCGCCTTTGATCTTTTCATGGTCCTTTACCTTTGTCGGCAAGTTTGCCGATTGGTGAACTTGCCGATCGGCGAACCATTTGGTTCGCCAACTTTCTTTGTGGCCGATGACTCTTTCTACCTTTGGCTCCTTTCTATCGCTTCCCTTTGGTCAGCGAAATTCCTCTTTTGCGAACCATCTTGTCATTGTTCTTTTCTTCCTTGTCGCCTTCTTTTCTTAGTTGGTGATTTCGCTGATCGACGAACTTAAGGTTCGTCGAACTAAACACTTGCTGACAAAGGCTTCTCTTTTTCCCTTGGCTTTGCCTCTTTATAAAAACTTCCCGTTGGATCCTTTAGTTGGCGATTTCACCGATTGGCAAACTTAAGGTTCACCAAACCGAGAATTCACCGACTAAAGCAAAAAGACCAAGGTTAAAGACTTGGAAATTTTTGGGTTTTTTCGGGGGTTTAACCCTAGGGATTTTTACAAGGAAAACACCTAGAGCTGAAGAACACATAGGCATTTTAACCAATTTTGACAAGATTTTAACATTTTAAAACTGAGCTATTTGACTCTGGGAAGGGGAAAAATAGGTCAACATTTTGGCGACCTCTCAGGGATGTTTGCCTGCTAAACAAAAGAAACCAATGGCCTTGAACATCCATTGGGCATAGAGTCAAAAGGAACTGCAGTATGCTAGGAACGACTGAAACCTTGCCTTCAAAACAACACCAAAAAAAGGAAAACGAGGCTTGCATTCTCCTAATGAGAGTGCAGCCCGTGCAACAATACTTATTAAAAGGAAACCTAAAACATAAACAAAACTAACCTAAACCAAAACTAACAACAAGGAAATGACCTCAAACAAAGCCATTGATAGATTCCTGAAAGTAACTGCCCTTCTTAACAATTTACAATGTTTCTCATGCCCGTGGGCAGTTAAAAAGAGGTGGGGAAGGGATGGGCATATAACAAGGTAGTGGAATACTTCTCCAAGGACAATGAAAAACATGCCTATCCACTTGTACTGATTGGAAATGTAGTTGTTTGGAAGTGGATAAATGGGCTGATCTAGCCCCTTTTGATGCTCAACCTCATGCTTTGAAGTAAGCATGACAAGTAGTGACTCTTTCTCACATGTCTCCAGTTGGGCCAGATGCCTGATAGGGCATTCCCTTGAAATGGTATGCAAGCCATCACTGCTGCATTCATGTTCATGCTCTGATCCTGTAACCTTTTGTTGGTTTGAATGCTCTAGCATATTAATTGGAGGAATGGCTGCCTTCTCCATCTGCTCAAACTGCTCATGATCTACCTCACTAAGAGGAGCTGGTTTACTATCCAGATTTGAGCAAAAAACATCAAGCTCATCCCAGAAATGAGCCTCCTCCAAGTCATCTGCACTCTTCAGTATAGGGTTGCTCATATGCTCCTCCTCATGAGATGGGACCTCATTGTCATACTTGGCCTCAACTTGCAACAATTTGCCATCATTTTCACTACCTTAATGTTGCTTCAAAACTATTGGCATCTGCCTGTCCTCTTCATATTCAATGAAACTGGGCAGTTCACGAAATAGAGTGGCGTCATCAACCTTGGAACAATCTCCGCAACTTCATCCTTAGCGTCTTCATCCTCTTGTCGATTCAAAAACACACATTCAACTTGCATTTGCCTTTGTTGTCCCATAGCCTGTTGATTAGGTCTAGCATGCAGTTTTGGGACTATTGATGGACTGCATGGATGGTGCCACTCATAACCTTGAGCCAAGTTGTTCTAAATTGGAACAAGTACGCTTGATGTACTTGTAGCAACTAAGTTTATGGAGCTCACGGGCCTAACATAGCTCAGTTGATTTTGTCTTTGACTGTTCCCTTGACAAGGTTGCCCGCTAGGTTGATAGGGCTGATTGGGAGCTTGGTATGACACATTAGCTGTAGGAATTGGTGCCATAATTCGCTGAAGGACTGGGGCCTCTGGAAATGATGGCATTGGAGGCCTGGGAGCAATCTTTCCAACCATAATCAAACAATTCTCTGTCCTAATAGTTACCTCATAGGCATCAGGTAACACATCTCCTCCCAGAGACTGGATCATGACAGTGATATCATTGTTCAGGGATCTCAAACAATACAAGAAGGCAGCACTAGGGGAAGGTCTCACCAATGGTGGGATTCTGTACCAAGTATTTTGAAACCTGAAATTAAAATCCACCATGAATTCATAAGGAGCCCTTTTAATAGTGGCCAGTTGCTCTATCAGGGACAAATGATCACCGTTATCTTAAAAACACTGACAGAGCCTGTCTCCTAACTCATCCCATTCATGAATTGAATTTGCAGGTAACACCATGTACCACTAGAGAGCTTTTCCTTTCAAGGAAGAAGCAAGGAGCCTTACTGCGACATTGTTTTGGGTAACATTGTGAATAGATCATACATTGACAATGTCTTGAATGTGCTTGATAGGGGTAGTGGAATTTTTACCAGTGAAAAAGGGAATAGCCTTTAGAGCTGAAACTGGGATGTCATCATATTGTTCAAGGTCAAGAGGGCTTCCACCATTGAAGGCCACAAAGGTTTTGTTTCAAAGCCATGACAGTGGTGTGAATGTTATGATGGGTGTATGGAAGCCTACTTTTGATGGAGGGAAAAGGCCATGACTTCCATAATAGCTTGACATACTATAGTATTGAAAAGCAGAGATGCATCAAAATATTCTTTGAAAATAAGGGTAACAGGTCTGCTTTTGGAGACTGCGAACATACCAGAAGAGAGTCGCTAGGTTATTTGAGAACCTTGAAGGTTGGAAAAGACCAAGAGCATCACCAAACTTTGATCTTTGATGGAGCTTTAAGCACTTGGACTGCTTTCACCAACAGATTTGTTCAGCAGAGTCACCATGGTGCTTGTTGAATGCTTTCACCACTGCACGTGAACTAAGAACAACACCAAAATTTCTCAGTTTAGCTCTTACTCAGAGCAGAGGGTCCCACCAGGTGTGCCAGAAACTGTTGTCACTTGAATTTGCACCTTGTGTTGAAGCTTGTTTGCTGCAACAATTCAGTGAAAAAAGTGATCTCAAGGTGTGGGACACTGCAAATGAGATCAAACCTCCAGAGAAGGCTGGTTCCTCTATCTAAATATAAGATTCAAACCTAATCTAACACCATAGAGAAAAGGGAAGAAGAAGAACTGAAAAGGAAAAGGTGATACACCAGGTTTAACATGAAGAACACCCACAAAGCTAAAATGCACAGAATAACTTCACACAAGTGATAGGATCACACAAATCTTGTAGATTCTAACAAAGGTAAAGAACATAATAAAATTGCAAGGAATAAACATTCACATGCAATAACCATTTCCAGATTACACAGAGTTTAAAAATAACATGAAAAGGCAAAAATAACCTGTATTGTATTGACTAAAAGGGACAGTTATAGCAAGATAGAGTTCTGTTTGGAGTAAAAATAAGCCTCTGCGTCCAACCCTTGTTACATTGATTTTTCATCTATTTATAGCATTTTATATTGGTAGCACATTCACCTACTGCAATAAATTCACCCCATGGGCATGTCAGAAGATATTTCTACAAAAGGAATGTATACATCTGTTCTGCAAAACATAAATGCAGAGAACATCTGGGGATGAAGTAGCTGAAGGAAATATTTGCTGCATTGAAGACCAACAGCTGATTCATCCACTTGCATAAAAAAATTCGCCCAAGAATTTCTTCCAGCTAGGTTTGACTTGACCCTGCGATCATGGCGACTGGAGAGGAGACGGACATTTAAAATGCAATGCCCGCTAAGATTTCCTGTATAAAGCTTTTACAACACTTTAAACTATTTTAAATCTACCTTAAAATATTTTAAAGCATTACATCATATTACATGCTTTCTTTCATTTTATTTCACTTTACTTTTTGTCCGACTTTTATTTTGCCTTATCAGCAAAATCTCTCCTTTGTGAATTACTTTGTTTATGTCTTCTTTTAATTCTTTCTTCTTTCTTTGTCGGAGCTTCTCTCTATTGGCGAATTCTAAAGTTCACAAACTTCCTATTTTGCCAACTCCTTCACTTAGCCCATTCTTCCTCCTTTTTGCTCTTTTTTTCTTTTGCTTTATCTTCCTTTCTTAGTTGGCGATTTTGCCGATTGACAAACTTAAGGTTTGTCGAAATAAACATTTACCGCCACTTTGCCTTGTGTTCTCCTTTACTTTTCTTCTTTATCGGTTTCTTCCTTATTGGAAAAAATCCATCTTTGTGAACTTTGCTTTGGCTTCGCCTTTGATCTTTTCGTGGTCCTATAGCTTTGTTGGCGAGTTCGCCGATTGGCGAACTTGTCGATCGGCGAAACATTTTGTTCACCAACTTTCTTTGTGGCCAATAACTCTTTCTTTCTGCCTTTGGCTCCTTTCTATTTCTTCCCTTTGGTAGGAGAAATTCCTCTTTCGTGAACCATCTTGTCATTGTTCTTTTCTTCCTTGTCACCTTCTTTTCTTAGTTGGTGATTTTGTCGGTCGGTGATTTTGTCGATCGACGAACTTGTCGATCGGCAAACTTAAGGTTCACCGAACTAAACATTTGCCAACAAAGGCTTCTCTTTTTCCCTTGCCTTTGCCTCTTTATAAAAACTTCCCGCTGGATCCTTTAGTCGACGATTTTGCCGATCGGGGAACTTGTCGATTGGCAAACTTAAGGTTCGCCAAATTGAGAATTCACCGACTAAAGCAAAAAGACCAAGGCCGAAGACTTGGAAATTTTTGGGTTTTTTCGGGGGTTTATTTTAGGGATTTTAACCAATTTTGACAAGATTTTCAACATTTTAAAATTGGGCTATTTGACTCTGAGAAGGGGAAAAATAGGTCAACAAAAAGTCAGTATCAAAATGATGATAGATTATTTCCTCAAAAGTGTCTTTGTTTTCCTCCATTGCATCCAATTCTGTTGCTTCTGCTGCTTCTCTCTCCAATTCTGCGAGATCTTCATCAATAAGCAGGACATCATTTTATTCATCGACAGTCCATTCACCATAAGCATCAATCTCATCTAAGTTGATGGAATCATGTGAAATGCCCTCCACCATTCTAGTTCGAAGGCGAAGGTTGTACCAAACGAAGACAATATCATTGAGGTGCTCTTGGGTCAACCCGTTTCTCTTCTTCATGTGAATGCTCTCAAATAGGCTCTAATTGCGTTCACACCCAAAAGCACTACAAGGCTGGGAAAAAATATAGATAGCTTTCCTCTAAAGATTTGACATGCCAACACCATAATTCTCCCACCATAAATCTACAAAATAACATTTACAAAATATAAGAATTAAGTAAAAAAATATAAGAATCAAGTTTCTAATTTCTACTTGTAATATTAAGCTAAAAATTAAAAGATTATTTTTTTACTTGGTTGTTATTTTGACCTCCTTTGAATTGCTTGAGATGAAGAAAAGAGCTTACCCTTTGCACCCTTGTAGACCTTGTATAGATAGATGAAATACAACAAGTTAATTATTATGTATGTAAAATGGATGTTTCTAGAGAGTCGACATTGCCAAATTCATAAATAAGATATACTAAATCAAAATCTAACCTCCACTCGTCAAGGGCTTTGTCTCTTATCTCATTGTCTAGCACCATTTTATCAATACATGAAATAATATCTACCATGACCTCCTCATCAGTCTTAAATGTATCAGAGAAGTAAAACTTTGGGTTTAGGTAGTAGGCTAAGACATGTATCAGTTGGTGGAGTTGGTTCATCCATCTGCAATCAATGATGCACCAAATAATTTCATATTTTTTTTGTTTCCACCATAGTAATGCAAAATGGCCTCTTTGGCCTTATCCATGGCCTCATAGAGGAAACGTATCAGTATGCCATTCCCATTCACCATATTAAGAAACTTGACCAAAGGTTCTGTCACCTAAAAAATTGAAAACAAATTTGAAATTATTTCAAAATTAACCTCCCCCCCCCCCCCCAACCAAAAAAAAAAAAAAAACAAGAAAAACAACAAATAGATAATTTCATATAAAATTTATGTTTGTATTTGTTACTTACCTTGATTAACTCCTCTTCATTTTTTTATAAATAAGTCATCAAAAACTATTTTTGCAGTCTTCTCCCATTTGTTTAAAAAAAAAAATGGAGACTCTATCCAGGTATCAGACACAAACATTTGCTTAAGAGTAGGAATTGCGGCAAGAATTCTTTGCAAAGTGAGGAAGTAGCTAGCAAATCATGTCACTCTCGGTTGCACAAGCTCCTTTCCATTTGTGTGCTTTCTCATCAAAGAAAGGACCCAAGTATGGTTATAGATAAATTTGGTAACCTATTTAGCATATTCAACCACACTTTTGACCCATCCGATCTTCCCAGTGTCCTCTAGTAGCAAATCCAGGTAATGTGTAACACAAGGAGTCCAAGAAATAATAGGATGCCTCTCCATAATAAGTCTCTTATCAACTACATATGCTATTTTGTTGTTCATGATAATTTGGACAACATTCTCAACCCCAACCTCCTGGATCATCTCGTCTAATAGATTGCACAAAGTCTCAGCATTTTTGACTTCGTGCGAGGCATCTATAGACTTAAAGAACACACACCAATGTGCCATTAGAAGTCACTAGAAAATTAAGGAGGGTCCTATTCCGCCCATCTGTCCATCCATCTAATCAGATGTTGCAGTGCTTTTTCCGCCATGCTTTTTTTGATCATCAATCATACGCTGTGTATTTTTTACAATTTCCTCTAGCAATGGCCCACTCAATTCTCTATTTGTTGGAGTCTTAAACCTTTGACCAACAACTGTTAATGCATTCACCAACCCTTCCCAATATGGGTTGTTTGCCACATTGAAGGGTAAATTATTATAGTACCAGAAGTTTGCTGCCGCCATCCTAGCTTCATGGTGTTTTTCCTTATTCCAAGTGGTACCTTCATGTGAGGGTTGTGCTCTTGGAAAATTGTGTGGAATAAAGAAATTTGGTGATGATGAAGAAGGAATATGGCTAGAGATAGAACCATCAAGAGTCTTACCAATAGAGGAATGCAGATGACGAATGTTTGGGGTAGTAAAGGAATCCATAGAAACATTTTGATTCATCACTGTTGCCACTACTTCTTTTGTCATTTGTTTTTCCATTTTTTTTCATTTCAAAGCTAGCATGTAGGGCATTCATCTCTTGTAATCTCTTTGGATGCCTTAGGGCATCCCTTCACATCATGTCCAAGTATTTTAGCAAGGTGATATTTTAATCTATTAATTCCTTCTGTGATAGGATGCTTGCATTCATTACAAATGATGTGGCCCTTGATAGCTCCTGGTGTCCCATACTTCCATGCAAGGTCTTTTCTACCACTCATTTGTGTTGAACTTGACATTGTTGTTTTAACATAGAAAAAAATCAGCAACAAGCATTTATAAAGAAAAAGATTGCAAATAGAAGTTAGGAAACAAGGGGTGAGGGGAAATGGACAAGATTTTCTCTAATTTTTCAAGTTTTTTGATTTCCAAATCAAAAAGGAAAAAAATATACTTTTTTGATGATTTTGATCAACTTTGAATCCTTAAAATCTCTTCTCAAATCTTCTTGCTATGTCAATGGTGAATCCTTGTTTGGCTTGGTGAAATGGGTGAGTGAACACAAGAAATGACCTAAATAAACTTGAAAATAACCTAAAAATGCACAGATTTTTTTATGTTTTGACGCCAGGAAAATCTGAGCTTGACACTCAGCGAGTCTTGGCTTGAGACTATATCATTTAGAATGTGACCCAGACAATTTGTGGGCGAGTCACAGTCTAACGTGACACATGAACCGTCCTTGCTACGAGTGGCCTGCTAGTCACTCCCGCTCATGTGGCAAGAGCTAGTCGAGCGGAGGTAGGACCGGGGGGTTGTTCTGCTCTCTTTAGGTAATAGAATGTCGTGGATGGTGGTTGGGTTTTATGATGTGTATATTTTGACGGTTGTTTTTGTGGAGACATTGGATTGTTGTTGTAGTTGTAATAATTGTATGACTCAAAGGGTCACGAGTCCTAAGTCTCCTAAGCCTAGCACGAAGGTTGTTTTGTTCGTTTATAAGTCGAAAAAATTCTTATGCTCTTTCTTCGTCTCGTAAGACTTGTTATATCAAGGGTTGTTGATTTCTAATGCATTGTTAATGTTCTTGTTCTTCCCTTGCTTTTTCTATGTTTTGTTGATGAATTAGATGGGGGAAGTACTCCCCAATCTCATTGAGGACAGATTGTATCCAATCTTCTCTAGTGCCTGGGCACATTGAATGATTGGCAATACGGGGAAGTGTTTGTGCTTTTCGTTGTTTGTGTTGAGTATGTTTGAATTAACGTTTACCTCATGATGGAACTGAGAGTTTCTCCTTGTTTGAACTGTTTGATTTGAGTTGTGTTGATGTCTACCCCGTGATGAGATTGAGGGTTTTGTTATCTAAATTTCCCTAATGTTTTGTAATTGTCTTATGAATGCACTCTAAATGCATGCAAAGCAATTTTTTTTCTTTTTACCAAATTTAAATATTGTCTAATTACCTAAGAATTGAAATATGTATGCAACTATATGTGTTTTCCAATATGAAATCTATCCTATGTTTTCGTTGAAAGATTTTGAATCTAGTCTAACAAATTGAAATTGCAAAATAGAAGTGAATGTAATCTAATGAACAAAATAAAACTAATCTAAATGAATCAAAGCAATGCTAATCTAATTGAAAACAAAGAATCAACTTATCAAGGAAAGAGAAAAGCAATTATTACTTTTCCAAGAGCTAGAATGTGAGCTAATTACTATTCTAAAGCATAAAAAACTTGGCATGACGAAGATGGCAGCGCCTGGCTTAAGCCCTTAAAAGCCCTTTTGGAAACCCTCTCTCTTCCTCTGCAGTAGTGAGGTCATCTTCTTGGCAACAAAAACGAAGATGGGAGCAAAATGAATAAAATGGAATCTATGGAAGCTTTGAAAAGAATTGGACATTAGAATGCCTATGAAGCACAATGGCTTGGAGCTATGGAAGCTAAATGCAAAAATGAAAAGGCTCACGACGTTTTGCACGAGCATAAAAATTCTATGGAGACAATTAGCAAAGTAAAGCAAAACAAGAGCAACAGTATTGAATTTGCCTCCTCCAATGCATAGAGGAGGGTGGTATTTATAGGCGTGAGAAGCACATCAATGATGGAGGTGATTGGAGAGTTAACTTATTTGATTGAAGAGTTAACAGACTTGATTGGAGAGTGAACTGGGTTTGATTGGGAGTGAACTAGCGTCGATAGCCTATCACACAAGAAGAAATGGAGTTAGCATGTGATTGATTGGGAGATGAGTAGAATTCATTTGAGTTAGAATGGAGTGATTGGGAGTCTTGAGTCAGTTAGGAGTTGGTAATCAGTTAGGGAAGATGACTCACACAATTAGGGCTCAATTTGGAGTAGAATTGATTTAAGAGTTAGAATGGAGTGATTGCGAGTCTTGAGTCAGTTAGCAGGAGTTGATAATCAGTTAGGGAAGAGGACTCACGTAATCAGGGATCAATTTGGAGAAAATTTAGGCTGGATCCAGAAGAAATCACGCATGTTAAAAGACGATAGGGTCACCCCTTTCACCAGGGCAAGTCACCCCTGGAGATCCTGCTTAAGTTGTTGGGTCGCCCAAGGAGACCCTGCTTAAGTTGTTAGGTTGCCCACGAAGATCCTGAAGTCATAGGGGGCGATCCACAGAGGAGGTTTTGTACAAGTGGTTTCCAGAATGGAGAATGATCTAGGAGGTGTAAGAATGGTTTTGGCATCCCAAAACTAGCCATAGGATCTCTGTAGGGTGGGTTGCCCCTTTCACCAAGGCAATTCGCCCTTGGAGATCCTGATTTAGTTGTAGGATTGCCCAGGGAGATCCTACAGTGGCAGGGGTGACCTAGAAAGGAAAAATGTGACATGAAAATTGAAGCCAGGGATGGAATGGGGAGGTTGATTAGATGATTCTAAAGGGATGAAATGATGCAAATACCCCTAGGGAACATGAATTCCCCTCTTGTGAAGTAGATTGATGTGGTTATTGGGGATAGAAAGCGACATAAAGGATTTGCCAAATTTAGGTTAGAAGGCAAGCTAGAAGGTGTACAGGATTGTAGAAGGTTAGTCTAGAGGTTAGGAAAGCACAAACACAATGAAAAATGAATCAAGACATGTCACCAAGAGGAATGCTATTGAGAGAAATGTATATATTCATGCTTACATGTATGTGATTAGAACTGTAGCTCAACCTCGGGCCACCATGTAGGCCTTTGCATCTTTTTCATACTTACAGAGACTTGGTGAGTTTTGGCTTGAGACTCGGCCGAGTACTTGGTGAGATTCGTCTAGACTCGGGCCTACGATTCATGTTGACTTGGGGTGGCAAGTAAAAGGACTCACGAGTCTTGGCGAGTCCGTTGAGTCCTGAAACAATGCTTAAGACTAGGATGCAAGGTTGAGACACCTTTCCTAACATTCTTTCGCTTGTCGAATACCTTATAAGAACAAAGGGAATACAAACACTATCAATTGTTTGTTAGTGGCTAAGAGGCCCATGGACTTACTACACCACTTAAACTTCTCTGTGCTAATCAACTTCATCGATGCATCTGCAACATTCTATAAAGTGCCAATTTTCTCTAGCACCACCCTCCCATCCTCTACCATATCACGAAAAAAAAATCTATGTGCTCCACCCTTGCATGAAAGGTTGAGTTCTTTACTAGAAATATGGTACTTTGACTTTCACAAAAAACTTCGATAGCTACCTGACTCAACCGCATGTCTGAATACAATTTCTTAAGCTAGATGGCCTCCTTACAGGGATGAGTAGCTACCATGTATGCAGCCTCTATAGTGGACAAATCAACCATAGCTTGTCACTTACTCATCCAACTAATAGCACCACCAAATAAATTGAGCACTTAATCACTAGTGATCTTTTGTTGTCTACATCTCATGACTAATCTAAATTCATGAATCCATGAATATCCACCAAGTGCTAGTGCCCTATAGAATCACCATGATAACAAAGAGTACTTGGAGGTACCTCACAAATATATGAAGACCCTCTTAACTATATCCCAATGATTTCATCTAGGATTAGCCATGAATTGGCTAAGGACTCCCATTGCTTGGGCAATGTCCGGTCTTGTACAAACCAAAGCATACATCAAACTCCCAATTACACTAGCATAAGTCACTCGAGCCGTGTACTCCATCTCACTAAGTGTAGATGGATACTGCTCTACAAATAACTTGATCTCCATTGAAATTATAAAGGAACACTAAATGATTTGCAAATTGACATGTTAAATCTCTCCAACATAGAGTTCACATACTTACTCTAGTCAAAGATTTTTATTTGCTCTATTTCTTTTAATTTCCATACCCAAGATATACTTGGCAGCTCCCAAGTCCTTCATGTCAAAATATGTTGAAAACTGAGACTTCAAATCACAAATCACAAATCACATCCTTACTATTACTAAAAAATAACGTATCATCTATGTACAATGTGATAACAAGAAATCAATCACTCTACATTTTATAACAAACACAATGATCCAATTGGATCTCAAAAATCACAAGCTTGACAGATGAATTAAATTTCTGATACCACATCTTATGAGACTATTTGAGACCATACAAGAATTTTTTAACTTACAAACTAACATTTTTTTTACCTCTCCACATAGTGCTCAGGCTATGGACCATGTAGACCTCTTCCCTCAAGTCACCTCGTAGGAATGTTGTCTTCACATCCATGTGTTTGATTTCTTTAAATCAAAAGTCTTTTATATCATATAATAGGAACCCAATAGATGTCAACTTAGCAATTCGAGAGAAAATCTCACCAAAGTCTATCCCCTCAACTTGGGAATAGTATTTTGCAACCAATCTTGCCTTGTACTTTTCAATACCGCCATTTGAAGCAGTTTTTTTGAATACCCATTTACATCCAACATATTTTTTTCCTTCTAGCAATGGTATCAAGTCCCATGTGACATTCTTCTTTAATGAAGCCATCTCTTCATCCATAGCTACTCTCCAAGACCCAGAATCATATCCATTGCCTCTTTCATAATTCTAAGCTCCTTAGTATTAGTAATCAAAGCAAAAATACATCTCCAATCAGGAGGAGTATACTTGTTTGGTTGTTGTCTCTACTGAGTGGACCTTCTAAAGAGCTAAGGGGTAGGTTCTACCTCTTCGGAACTATTTGAGATCTCTTCAAGTCCTTGATGAGCTTCTGGTTCAACCTTCTTGGACTTTGGGCTAGTTGAACCACATCTTTCTTTCCATCCTCTTCTAGTTGCAACGTTGTGGAAAAGGCTTAATCTCTTTGAAAATAACACTTTACTATACATAATTTTTTTGGCCATAGGGTCCCAAAGCTTATACCCTTTCACACTGACAACATAACCAATGAAGATGCATTTCATTACCTTCTCCAACTTTGAATGCTTCTCCCTAGGCACATGTGCATATGTGTCAAAACCAAAAACTCTAAGATGTTGTAATGAGGGCGTTTTGCTTGTCCATGCCTCCACAAGAGTCTTATCAACGAGAGATAATGTAGGAGACTTGTTAATCAGGTAACAAGTCGTAGCAACTACTTTTTCTCTGAACTTTTGTTTCAAGTCGTTTTCACTAAACATAATCCTTTCCCTCTCCATTAATGTCTTGTTCATTCTCTTTGCAACTCCATTGTACTAAGGGGTATATGGAGTTGTCTTATGTCTCTCATTCCTAGGTTCTTTAAAAAATATGCCAATATCTATAGAATAAAACTCACCCCCATTGTTAGTCCTCAAAACCTTAATCTTCTTACTAGTCTAATTTTCCACAAGAGCCTTAAACTCCTTAAACCGAATGAAGTCTTAGATTTATTTCTAAGGAAATACACCCGTGTCCTAGAAAAAACATCTATAAAAGATACATAGTACAAAGACTTATAAATTGAAGGAACATTAATAGGACCAAATACATTTGAATGAATCAAGTCCAACATGCTATGCCCTTAATCCTATAGTGTGCATAGGGTTATGAGTAATCGGTTTGTGGCTATCTTAACTCTTAATTAAGTTATATAATCATTGTTATAGTCAAATATAGTTAGTTAGGTCATCCCAAGTGTTATATTTAAGTATCTAGGTTGACCTAGGTGGTAGCCATGGCATAATTAGGTATATATAGGAGCTAGCGGTAAGTTTATTATCATCATATCTACGAATTATGTTCTTCATTGGAGACTTTTGGAGGTTGCCCCCTCGAAGTGACATATTATTATCAAGTATTTGCAACATATTTCCTACTATATTCTTCTATTGTGCAACTTATTTCATTACAAGTGGTATTAGAGTATGATCTTGGCACCGTAAAGGCAAAAAAAACAATGCGGTTTTTTTTGATTTTGGAGGTCATTTTGGGGAGCACATATCTCTCTCATTTTGGCTAAACTTTTCAAGATATTTTGACAATTTTTCGAGGACATGTTGAAGTTTCTACATTCTAGATTTGAGGTTAATTGGAGCAGAATTAAGGGAGTTATTGCAAAATTAGAGTTTTGACTATATTTGCTCATAGGGCTGTAATTCAACAATTTTTTTCCTAATTTCTAGAGGATTGAACAAGGGCGCATTGATGCACCTATAGTTCTGATTTGGAGGAATTTGGAGTAATTTTTAGTTAGTATATAATTGCAATTTTAGGGTTTTTCATAAATTCACTACATAGGCTACAATTTGTGAAAATTGTCAGATTTGTTTACATTTTTGAAAAAATTGAAGAAAATAATTAGGGGTCTTCTTTTTGAAATTTTAATTTTGGGGTGAAAAAAAAGTTTAAAAAAAAAGAAATTTTTTTATTAGATTTTGTACTATATGGCTGGACCACAAACTAGAGGTAGGGGCAAACATTCCTATACTCTTAGTAAGACTCTTTACAAAGGTGACTCATCACTAGAGGATATGGATACAATATCCATGAAAGAAGATACCAACAAGATGAGGGAGGATATATATCACTTGGCAGGGAGATTGGGTGCCATAACAACAGATATATCTGGCTTCCATAGCAAATTGGCTAATCTTAGCACTTCTATCTAGAGTTAATTAGGCTCACAACCAAATGTTTCAAGCAACCAAGGTGGACCATCTAGATCAGATAATCCACATCCAAATGCTAACACTCAAATGGGATCTAGGAACTAGTTACCAAAGGTGGACATGCACAAGTTTGATGGCAAGGATCCATCGACTTTGATAAATCAAATGGAGATTTTCTTTTTTATGTTCATCAAATTCCAAGTAGGGAAAAGGTGACAATGGATTCTTATATATATAGAACTAGAAAAATTCATTTAGTATCAATGACTGTGTACAACAGAAGAAAAAGGGTCTCAATGTTACATGAACAATTTTTATGGAGGAGTTACAATCACAATATGGTAATAGTGTGGTAAATAACTACTTTAGCCAATTAGTTAAATTATAGCAAATAGGATCAGTTAAGGAGTATATACAGCAATTCTAGAACCTATCTGTGAGAGTAGATACAATTTCAGAAGAGAACTTGAATGACTTATTTTTTGGGGGTCTTAAGGATCACATCCAACATGAAGTACACATGTTTAGTACTAATTCTATATCTAAGTCTGTTGTTCTAGCACGTAAGGCAGAAGAGAAGTTTTTAATTCCTAGAAGGCAAGGGTTCAATGGCATAAGAGAAGATCTTTTCAACACAACCATCCCTCAACACATTAGACTAACTCAACAAATTGAAGAGAAAAAGACAAAAGGGTTATGTTTTAACAATGAGAACAAATATAGTAGAGGACATAAATATGCAAAAAAGAAATTGTTCGACATTGAAGGGTCAAGTGAGGAAGAATATGATGAAGACGAAATATTATATTTAGGCAATGTGCTAGGTGAGGAATCAGGAGATCCCCAACCTATCATTTCTTTTCATGCACTCTCAGGTTTTAGCACCCGACAAACTCTCAAGGTAGTGGGTTTCTTAAAAAAAAGAGAGTAACAATATTGATAGACTCAGGAAGCATTCATAACTTTATCAACAAAAAGTTGGCTACTTGTCTAATTTGTTTTATATATCCAGCTCTAAAATTTCAGGTCCCGATTGCAAATGGGGGTACTATCAGTTGTTCAAGGAAATACAATAGCATTAAATTATCCATGGGGGATTATCATCTTGATTTTCCAATGTTTTTTATCTCCATTGGTGGAACATATGTTGTTTTGGGAGCGCAATGGCTTACTACTTTGAGAGCAATTGAGATGAACTTCCAGGAGTTATTTGTGTTTTCACTTAGAGGGAAGGACAATAGAACTAAGAGAGTTGCGTGCGAAGTTGGTGCTGGAGCACCTTCTCTGTAGTGCAGGGCCATATTTTCTTTTATTGTTTCATAAGGCTCTTAAGCCATTTCATGTTGTAATAAGGGTCAATTTGGTCCCATTGATGTAATTGTGCAAGGCAAACATGTGGTTTTGCTTGTACAAAGGGTAACCCAACGACTAACTGATTTGAATATCAGTTTGCATGGTTGGAGGGAAATAATTGCTGTCTCTACATCTTCTTTAGAGGCAAGCTGTATGTCACACGAAAAAGAAGTGTGTTACAGCAGAGATTTGGATGAATGAATAAAGAGAGTTTCTGGGTGTGATATATGTTGGTTTTCCTGTGTGTTCTTTGTATTTGATATCTCTGTTAAGATAGTGTGCATCCATGCCCTCATTTTGATGTTGTCTGGTAATTCTTAGTGTTCTTGTAGTGTGCAGACGGTATACTAGTAACATTTCCACAGAGGTTGGTTTGTAACCTAGGGGTTAGGGTTTGATTCATAAATGGAGACCCTTTCCTCTGTCCACTGAAGCCCTGTGTAGTATCGGTGTGATGGGCGAAAGACTTTTCAAGTTTGTTGTTTCTACATTCTCACCCAGGAAGCCAGAGAACTCAGTCGGGTTCGACTAGACATCCTCATGTGGCTAGTCGGAAAATCGAGGTGAAGTGGATAGTGTTGATTTGGGATCAAATTGATATAAGTGGTCGAGAGTTTGATACAGGAGTCAGCCAAATCCATTGTTCTGTCGAATGGGTTTTGGTATCAGGTCGTCACAGAGTACCTTGGAGTCCATCGGCGTAATACAGAGCGTCGGGATAGCTTTTTGAAGACCTTCCGATAGACAGTTTCTAACCGATGAGTAGGCATCGGCGACAAACTGACCTTGTCTGGCCGAAGGTGTGGTCGTTCTAATATAAACCACGTTGTATAGTGTCAGAGACACATACAACCTTGTCTGACCGAAGATGGAGGAGTCTGGACCCCACACATTGCGAAGTGCATGAGTATGCATCGGTGTGACCTGAGGCAACGGGCTGAGGAAATTGCATTGGGCCGACAGTATAAGGTTTCACCGATCGGTGGGACAACCTCGAAGTATCGCCGATGAAGAGTATCGGCGTGAGGAACCTCGTCAGGAGGAGAGTTGGAGGTCTCAATGAAAGGTAGGGTCACACCGACAGAGGAGAGAGTCGATCGGCGTGAGTTGCGGCTTTGGCGAACGAGAAAGAAGCTACGCCGATAGGGAGTGTCTGGCCGATGGTCCATGACATTGGTGAGGTGAGCCATCGGAACAGCGGATCGGAGTTGGATCGACGTGGGAAGTCTGGCTGACGGAGGTAATTGACCGCAAAGGTTAAGTCGTGGTTGTAACGGTCATCGAGCAGAGGATAACGGTCGGTGTGAGAATTAAGAAGGAAACCGATAACACATGTCTGGGCGATGTCCATAATGGTTTCGGTGAGAGATCGGTCGTCGGGGGAGAAAGAATGTGGGAAGGCCGATAACACATGTCTGGCCGATAAAGAAGGTAAGTTTGGTTTCGGCGAAACCTTGGAAGACCTCTTGCCGATAGGGAAGATATAGACATAGTTTGCTCGTTTCTGCTGGTACTCTGCACCAAATTGGTATCAGAGCCAATATTCTGAATCACAGCCATGTATGTCAGACGAAGAGTTGGAGATAGAGACAGAGGCTAGCACAATGCCTCCCAAGTCGATGAGCAAAGCAGCCATCCAGAAGATGGTAGAAGAGATGCTCGAAGAGAGACTGAAGGAAGAAAGATCCAAAGAGAAGAATGGAAGCACTTCTGAGTCAGAGGAGGACGAAGAAGGAGAAACAGTGGAGAATCCTCCAGGAGAAGGTATGTCTGCTTATCAAAAGGCATTCCTGAACGCACTCAAGGGTCATGGAGATAGTGGTGATCCGAAAATGGATGTTCCCACGTTCAATGGGAAACTAGATGGAGATACTCTTGTGGACTGGATTGAAGCCATAAGTAATTACTTTGACTTCAAGGAGTACAGTGACAGTAAGAAAGTGAAGTTTGCAAAAACCAGACTGAGAGGTTCTGCATTGGTTTGGTGGAACTACACCCAATGTGAAAGGGAGAAGGTTGGAAAGAGTCCAATCACCAAATGGAGTAGAATGGTGGCCATGCTGAGATCCAAGTTTTTGCCATGTGACTATGATTTGCAGACCATCAGAAAGTTTAATCATCTTAGGCAGAAAGATATGGACGTGGCTACATACACTGAAAAATTCCACAGATTGAGTATGAGAGCCAATCACAGAGAGGAGGAGAAAGAGATGGTGGCCAAATATTTTGATGGTCTAAGATATAATATACAAGACGAATTCAGTATGGTGGTTCCCAAAACTGTAGATGAATGTTTTCTGTTAGCCTCTAGGGCTGAGGATAAACTGAAAAGGAAAGGGGATCAAAATAACAGAGGAAGAGGTGGCAGGAACAATAGAGGAAGAGGTAATTTTGGCAGAGGACAGCCAAACAAAGGTGGGAGTTCAAGTCAGCAAGAATCACGTTCTGATATAGAACAGAAAGGTGGTGGTATCAGAGGTTGGAGAAGACCTAATGCCAGAGGCAGAGGTGGCAATGCAGGCAGAGGACTTGGAGTCTTCACTGGAAGATGCTACAACTGCAATCAAGTAGGCCATACTGCAAGAAAGTGCCTCGAGAAGGCAGCAAGCTCTCATGATGGTGAGAGAAGGAACCAACTATTGCAGGATGATGATTGTCAGAGTGTAAACTCACCAATTGGGAGTGCTGCACCAGTGCTTGAAGGAGAGAGCATGATGATTAAGAGAACCCTTGTGAAGATGCCATTGAAGCAAGAGCCTCCACAAAGGAAGAATCTCTTCAGAACCCAAGGAGTAGCATATGGTAAGCTCTGTAAAATCATTGTTGATTCAGGTTCTACTGAAAATGTAGTGTCTACTGAAATGGTAGAAAAATGTAAACTGAAAAGATTGCTCCATATTAATCCTCATAAAATATCTTGGTTGAATAAGAATCAGAACTATATGGTGGAAGAACAAACTTGGGTAGAGTTTGAACTAGGTGATTATAGGGATAAGGTGCTATGTGAAATTATTCCTATGGATGCTTGTCACTTTCTTCTTGGACGACCTTGGCAGTATGATGTGAAAGCACAACATGATGGTGAAAAGAACACATATGTGATCACCAAGAATGGTAAGAAGTTTCAGATGGATCCCTCACCAGAGTAGGTTGGAGAGAAGAACAATGACAACAGTGTCATGTTAGTGAGTGGCAAGGAGTTCCTATAGCTCATGAAGGAGGATACCCAAGGGTATGCACTGATGATGAAGCCTGTAGATGTATCAAATCAGTGAAGCAAGAAGCAGAAGGAGATTCCATTGGAAGTACAACAGTTATTGGATAAGTACCAAGATCTTGTGGTAGAGGATACTCCTAACTCCTTACCACCTATGAGGGACATAAGTCATCAGATTGACTTGATTCCTGGAGCCATATTACCCAATAAGGCTGCCTACAAGTTGACACCACAGCAGAATGAAGAAGTAGGTAGACAGATTCAAGAACTCTTGGAGAAAGGTTTGATTAGGAAAAGTCTCAGTCCATGTGCAGTCCCTAGTGTACTTGCTCCTAAGAAGGATGGAAAATGGAGATTATGTACAGATTCAAGGGCTATTAATAAGATCACCATAAGGTATAGATTTCCTATGCCAAGGATTGAGGATCTGTTGGACTATCTTGGTGGTTCATGCTACTATTCCAAGATTGATTTGAAATCTGGTTATCACCAGATCAGAATTAGGCAGGGAGATGAATGGAAGACTGCCTTCAAAACAAATGAAGGTCTCTATGAGTGGCTTGTCATGCCATTTGGACTCGGCAATGCTCCAAGCACATTCATGCGGTTGATGAATGAGGTACTTGTAGAATTTATTGGAAAATTTGTTATTGTTTATCTTGATGATATACTAATTTTTAGCAGGACCAAAGAAGAGCATGTGAAGCATCTTGGACAGGTGTTGAAGAAATTGCATGAGAGTAAGTTGATGATCAACTTAGACAAATGTGATTTTATGAAGACTGAACTGGTGTATCTTGGCTTTGTGATTTCCAATGGCTATTTGAAAATGGATCCTACAAAGATTGAGGCTATTCTCAATTGGTCTACTCCTAAGACAATGGGAGATGTTAGAAGTTTCTATGGTTTGGCAACTTTTTACAGGAAGTTCATTAAAGGGTTCAGTCACATAAGTGCTCCTATTCTCAATACCATCAAGGGTGGAGTGAAGTGTAAATCTCAATGGACAAAACAAGCTGATGATAGTTTTGAATTATTGAAAAAGAAAGTCGCTGAGTTACCTACTTTGGTACTTCCGGATTTTGACAAAGTTTTTGTTGTGGAATGTGATGCAAGTCAGCAAGCAATAGGTGCTGTTCTCAGTCAGGATGGACATCCAGTGACATTCTTTTCAGAGAAGCTGAACGAGACCAAACAAAGGTATTCTACCTATGACTTAGAGTTATATGCAATGATACAAGCTCTCAAAAAGTGGAGACACTATTTACTGCCAAAAGAGTTCATTGTTTTTACTGACAACCATGCTCTTAGCTTCCTAAATAGTCAAGAAAAGTTGAATCATAGGCATGTCAAGTGGATGGAACAATTAGAGGCCTATACCTTCACTATTAAGCATAAGAAAGGTGTTGCCAACAAAGTGGTAGATGCTTTAAGTAGAAGGATACTGGTCATACAGGAAGTACAAATGGAAAATATGGGTATAGAATGTCTGAAGGAGTTGTACAAGGACGATGCAGATTTCAAGGCTGCCTATGAAGTGTGTGCAAGTCTAGCTAACACTTTCCATGGTGAGTATTCTAATTTTGTGTTACAAAAAGGTCTCCTATTCAAAGGCAGTTTATTATGTGTTCCTAAGTGTTCGATGAGGGACAATATTATCAAGGAGAAGCACAATGGAGCTTTAGGAGGACATTTTGGGTTGGACAAGATGTTGGAACAAGTCACCCGGTTCTACTATTGGCCAAAGGTACAGACAGATGTGAGGAGGTATGTTGCAAGTTGTACCATATGTCAAAGGGCCAAAGGTATGTCTTCTAATGCCGGTTTATACCAACCACTACCCATTCCCAACAGACCTTGGGAAAGTATTAGTATGAACTTTGTGCTTGGTCTTCCTAAGACAACAAGGGGTGTAGACAGTGTTTTTGTCATTGTGGATAGGTTCAGTAAGATGGCTCATTTTGTGCCATGCAAATGCACAACTGATGCATTGCATATTGCTGGTCTTTTTTTCAGAGAGGTGGTCAAAATTCATGGTTTGCCCCTTTCAATTGTCACTGATAGAGACTCCAAGTTTGTTGGTCATTTTTGGAGGACCCTATGGAGAAAATTGGGTACACAGTTGTCTTTTTCATCAGCCTACCATCCCCAAACTGATGGTCAGACTGAAGTTGTTAATAGGTCCTTGGGAAACCTTTTGAGATGCCTTACCACACAGCATGGGTTGGCATGGGATTTAGTGATCAGGCAAGCTGAATATGCTTATAATGATTCAAGAAATAGAAGTACTGGGAAAAGTCCCTTTGAAATCGTTTATGGTTTCCACCCTAGAGGACCACTTGAACTCAAAGACCTCCAAGGATGGGATAAAAGGAGTGCTCTAGGAGAAGACTTTGCTGCTACCATGAAAACAGTCCATGATCAGGTCAAGCTTCAATTGGAGAAAACCGTCTCCAAGTACAAGGATAGGGCAGATCTGAAGAGAAGGGAGGTACAGTTCAAGGTAGGAGATTTGGTGATGGCCTATCTCAGGAAGGAAAGGTTGCCTAAGGGACAACCAACCAAATTGTTGATGAAGAAGATAGGACTGTGCAAAGTAGTGCATAAATTTGGTCCAAATGCATATGAGATAGAATTACCCTCCGGTCTTGGTATCTCTTCCATTTTTAATGTTGCAGACCCGTTTCCTTTCAGACCTCCATTGCATGCTAAAGCTGGATCAGATGCTGTGATTGAAGATGAAGACTGGATCAGAAATTTACCTCCAAGTAAGCCTTTACAGTTGGAATGCATTTTGGATTCCAAAATTGTCAAGAAGACAAGAAAGGGTGTGTACAAAGACTACTTGGTCAAGTGGTAGGATCTTCCTGATTCTGAGGCAACCTGGATGAGTGAAGCAGATATTCTGAAGCATGGGAAGACACTTTAGCAGTTAGCAACTCAAGGGACTTGAGTTTTTCCTGCAGGGGGAGTATGGTGCAGGAGCACTTTCTCTGTAGTGTAGGGCCATATTTTCTTTTATTGTTTCATAAGGCTCTTAAGCCATTTCAGGTTGTAATAAGGGTCAAATTGGTCCCATTGATGTAATTGTGCAAGGCAAACATGTGGTTTTGCTTGTACGAAGGGTAACCCAACGACTAACTGATTTGAATATCAGTTTGCACGGTTGGAGGGAAATAACTGCTGTCTCTACATCTTCTTTAGAGGCAAGCTGTATGTCACACAAAAAAGAAGTGTGTGTTACAGCAGAGATTTGGATGAATGAATAAAGAGAGTTTCTGGGTGTGATATATGTTGGTTTTCCTGTGTGTTCTTTGTATTTGATATCTCTGTTAAGATAGTGTGCATCCATGCCCTCATTTTGATGTTATTTGGTAATTCTTAGTGTTCCCGTAGTGTGTAGACGGTATACTAGTAACATTTCCACAGAGGTTGGTTTGTAACCTAGGGGTTAGGGTTTGATTCATAAATGGAGACCCTTTCCTCTGTCCACTGAAGCCCTGTGTAGTATCGATGTGATGGGGGAAAGATTTTTCAAGTTTGTTGTTTCTACATTCTCACCTAGGAAGCCATAGAACTCAGTCGGGTTTGACTAGACATCTTCATGTGGCTAGTCGAGAAATCGAGGTGAAGTGGATAGTGTTGATTTGGGATCAAATTGATATAAGTGGTCGAGAGTTTGATATAGGAGTCGGCCAAATCCATTGTTCTATCGAATGGGTTTTGGTATCAGGTCGTCACAGAGTACCTTGGAGTCCATCGGCGTAATACAGAGCGTCGGGATAGCTTTTTGAAGACCTTCTGATAGACAGTTTCTAACCGATGAGTAGGCATCGACGACAAATTGACCTTGTCTGGCCGAAGGTGTGGTCGTTCTAATATAAACCACGTTGTATAGTGTCAGAGACACATACAACCTTGTCTGACCGAAGACAGAGGAGTCTAGACCCCACACATTGCGAAGTGCATGAGTATGCATCGGCGTGACCTGAGGCAACGGTCTAAGGAAATTGCATTGGGCCGACGGTATAAGGTTTCACCGATCGGTGGGACAACCTTGAAGTATCGCCGATGAAGAGTATCGGCGTGAGGAACCTCGTTGGGAGGAGAGTTGGAGGTCTCAACGAAAGGTAGGGTCACACTGACGGAGGAGAGAGTTGATTGGCGTGAGTTGCAGCTTCGGCGAACGAGAAAGAAGCTACGTCGATAGGGAGTGTCTGGCTGACGGTCCATGACATTGGTGAGGTGAGCCATCAGAATAGCGGATCGGAGTCTGGCCGACGTGGGAAGTCTGGCCGACGGAGGTAATTGACTGCAGAGGTTAAGTCGTGGCTGTAACGGTCATCGGGGAGAGGATAACGGTCGTTGTGAGAATTAAGAAGGAAATTGATAACACATGTCTGGGCGATGTCCATAACGGTTTCGGTGAGAGATCGGTCGTCGGGGGAGAAAGAATGTGGGAAGGCCGATAACACATGTTTGGCCGATAAAGAAGGTAAGTTTGGTTTCGGCGAAACCTTGGAAGACCTCTCGCCAATAGGGAAGATATAGACACAGTTTGCTCTTTTCTACTGGTACTCTGCACCAGAAGTCTCCAAAAATGGTAAGCTCTTACCAAATGTAAAAGATGCTTAAGAAGGGGGTTGGTGGGCTTGTGGCCCAATTGTTTTCATTAGAAGCATATCACTTAAAGGCTTCTACACCACTAGACTTACAAGTAGTTGTATATAAATAAGCACACATTAGTTTTTGGGGAGATGCCAAAATGATTGCCTCCTAAAAGAGATCATGATCACGCCATTCAATTAGTACCAAGGAGCCAACCACCCAAAATCGTGCCCTACAAGTATCCATATGTACAAAAAGGTGAGATTGAGAAGATAGTTTAGGAGATGCTAGAGGTAGGTATTACCAGCCATAGTCAGAGTGCTTACTCCTCTCCTGTGGTAATGGTGTGCAAGAAGGATGATTTATTTGGAGGATGTGTTTGGATTATAGGGAGCTCAAAAAATACACTATAAAAGATAAGTTTTCTATTCCAGTAAATGTGATTTGTTAGATGAGCTTAATGGTGCTATTTTTTTACAAAATTTGATCTTCATTCTTGTTATCATCATATTAGAATTAGAGATGAGGATGTGCATATGACAAATTTTCAAACCCATGAGGGCCACTATGAATTTTTGGTAATGCTTTTTAGTCTCACAAATGCACCCATGGAGATAACAAACATTGGGAAATCAAGATGATAATCTCCCATGGATAATTTAATGCTATGGGATTTCTCTGAATAAATAACAATACCCCCATTTGCAATTAGGACTTGAAATTCTAGAGCTCGTATATAAAACAATTTAGATGAGTAGTTAACTTTTTGATGATGAAGTTATGAGTGCTTCTCGAGTCTAACAATATTGTTACTCTCTTTCTTTAAGAAACCCAAGTTACCTTGAGAGTTTGTGGGGTGCTAAAACCTGAGAGTGCATGAGAAGAAATGATTGGTTGGGGATCTCCTAATTCCTTGCCTGGCGCATTGGCCAAATCTAATTTTTTGTCTTCATCCTCTTCTTCCTCGTTTGGCCCTTCAATGTAGAATAATTTCTTTTATGCACATTTTTTTTCTCTATTGTATTTGCTATCACAGTTAAAACATAACTGTTTTGCCTTTTTCTCTTTAATTTGTTGAGGAGTTAGTCTAGTGGGTTGACGAAATGCTTGTGCTGAAAAGCTCCTCTCTTATGTCATTGAACCCTTGTCTTCTAGAAAATAAAACTTATCTTCTATTTTGTGTGCTAGAACAAAAGACTTAGATATAGAATTAGTACTAAACATGCGTACCTCATGTTGGATGTGATCCTTGAAACCCCCCAAAAATAATTCATGTTCAAGTTTTCTTTTAAAATTGTATCTACTCTCACATATAGGTTCTAGGATTGCTAAATATACTTCTTGTTTGATCCTGTTTGCTATAATTTAGCTAATTGGATGAAGTAGTTGTTTGCTACACTATTACCATATTGTGATTCTAACTTCATAAAAATTGTCCATGTAATATTGAGACCCTTTTTCTTCCATTGTGCACATAGCCATTGATACCAAATGAATTGTTCTGGTTCTAGATATAAGGAAGCCATTGTCACCTTTTGCCCACTTGGAATTTGGTGAACATAAAAAAAAATTTCCATTTGATTTATCCAAGTCAATGGATCCTTGTCATCAAACTTGCACATGCCCACCTTTGGTAACCAGTTCCTAGATCCCATTTGAGTGTTAGCATTTAGATTTGGATTAGCTGATCTAGATGGTCCACCTTGGTTGCTTAAAACATTTAGTTGTGAGCCTAATTGACTCTAGATATAAGTGCCGAGATTATCTAATGTGTTATGAATGCCAAATATATCTCTTGTTATGGCATCCAATCTTTTTGCCAAGTGGTGTTTATCCTTCTTTATCTTATTGGTATCTTCTTCCATGGATATCATATCTTTATCCTCTAGTGATGAGTCACCTTGTTCGGAGTCTTACAAGGAGTATATGAATTTTTACCCTTGCCTCTAGACTATGGTCTCTAAGCCATATAGTGCAATCATTTTTTTTTCTCTTTTTTTCAACTTTTTGGTCACCCTAAAAATAAAATTTCAAAAAGAAGACCCCTAATTATTTTTTTCAAGCTTCCCAAAAATGTAAACAATTCTGAAAATTCCACAATTTGTAGATATGTAGAGAATTTATGAAAAAACCCTAAAAAAGCAATAACTTACTGAAAATGACCCCAAATTCCTTTAAATTAGGACAATACGTGTACCAGCACGCCCTTGTTCAATCCTATAGAAATTAGGAAAAAAATCATTGAATTACAACACTAAGAGCGAAAATGGTGGGAACTCTAATTCTGCAATAACTCCCTTAATTTGCTTCAATTGATCTAAAATCTAGAATGTAGTAGTTTAAATATGTCCTTGAAAAGCCCTCTAAATATCTCAAAACTATGTCAAAATGCTTCAATATGTCCTTAGATTTGTCAATATTTGATAATAATATGCCACTTCGAAAGGGCAACCTCTAAAAGTCTCCAATGAAGAACACAATTCACAGATATGATGATAATAAACTTACCACTATATATACCTAATTATGCCATGGCTGCCACCCAGGCCAACTTAGATACTTAAATATAACACCTAGGATGACCTAACTAACTATATTTGACTATAATAATGATTATATAACTTAATTAAGAGTTAAGGTAGCCACAAGTTGACTAATCATAAGCCAATGCACACTATAGGATTAAGGGCATAATATTATTAAGTATTTACATCATATTTCCTATATATTCTTCTATTGTGCAAGTTGTTTCAATACACAACACCCTAGAAGATTTATGATCTAGAATAAAACTTAACATTGTTCAATTTTCTATATACACAATGTTCACAAAAGTTAATTGAAAAGTACAATCATTTATCCCCTCAACAAGGTTTTTTATTTTTTAGGGTTCTTAGACTCTTTTCACATTTATGGCCCATTCTTTGGTGCTATAGCATTATTTTCTCCACAAGTAACTTGCTCTTTGAAGCTAGAGCTCATTTAGGTACATAAAAAGTATGACCATCGGAAGTAGACACTCCACTCCTCTTTGCTGCTAGTTGCAATGGTGAAGGTGTAGGTTTTGTAGATCTCTTCACTACAAGAACAGAAAAACTACTGCACTAGATAGTTCGTGCCATAGTTGAAAAACTCGCCAACCCCAAAAAACACGACTTGACAACTTAAAAAATTGCTTAAATTTCATTAAAACACATTTTTTTTGGCAAAATTCAATGATAAGATGCATCCAATGAGTCAATAAATGAGTACATAAAAGAAACAAGCTGAGTCTAGTTGTATTTGATTGATTTGAAAGTAAATTGGGTACAAAATGGCATCCTCATGTGGAATGAGTTGATACTGATAATATTTTTTGAGATAACATTGGATTTAAACAAAGTAGTTTGAGATATCAACATTATGTAGGAAGTATGAAGCAAGCAAAATGCAAATTCAATAAAAACCACAGAAAGCATTCTCTTTTTCGTAATGAAGAACATGAGATCAATCTTCTTATATTCACATTCAAAAAACATGAAGCTATAGCCTACTCATCAATCAAAGAAAAAGGTAAATTACTGGTGAGGAACTGTCAAATGATAAATCATTCAATGGGATAGTTAATCTACAACAATAAATCATGATATCAATGTCTATTATTCCATGTTGATAAAAGTATATGCATAATGACCAAAACATTATCATCCAGTCATGGCTGACTCAATAGCAACCATTAGAAGTCTTAAAGACACCCATTAAAGACAAATATTTACACAGAAACATAGACCACTTCATCTTCTATGCATCTCTGCAAACATCTTATATAACAGGGTATGGCAGAGGTCATTTACAGTGTTTACTTGCTAGAAACTCGTCGACATCTTATATAACAGGGTATGGCAGAGGTTATTTACAGTGTTTACTTTCCAGAAACTCGACGAGTTTCTGGAAAGTAAACATTGTAAATGACCTTTGCCATACCCTGTTATATAAGATGTTTGTAGAGATGCATAGAAGATGAAGTGGTGTATATTTCTGTGTAAAGATTTGTCTTTGATGGGTGTTAAAACTCGGTGAGTTTCTCTAGCAAGTAAATACTGCAAAGACTCGCCACAAAGAAGACTTGTCGAGTCTTGCATCTATGGTGCATGCATCTAATTAAAAAAGTTCCCACTTAAATTCTCTTAGCAAACACCATAGCTCCTTCCCACCATCTTATACCCTCCACTAGAGAAAATAATCAACACATTTGCATCATTGAGTTTGCTAATTGATCATAGATTTTGTGCCAAACTAGGGATGTGCAACACACCATTGATCTCCTTCACTCATCTATTAGGGATTCAAATCTAGATTCTACCACGACCAGCTAAGCTCAAACGAGAATCATCACCGAGATACACCTTCCCACTATCATATTTTTTATACTTTGAAGACCACCTCTGATGGGAGGTCATATGGAAGGAAGCTCTAGAGTCTATCAACCATGCACCTTCTAATGCATGAGTTGCCAAGGCTGCAAGATAGGCATCTACATCATCTTGAGAAGACTTTAGACTCATCATCTAAATCATTTTTCTTTTTAATTTTCTCCTCTTTACAGTTTGTGTGAAAGTGCTCGGTTTCTCTGCAATTCCAACACTTAGCCTTAGAATTTCTAGGAGATTTAGATCTCGGGCAAAAGGTTTAGATCTAGACTTTTCTTTCTTCTTGTCTTTCTTCTTGCCTTTTTTCTTCAATCTATCATGAATAACTAGAGCCTCTTTTGTAGATTTAGAAACTTTCTCTTGCATCTCCTCCAAGAGTAAAGTAGCCACTACCTCATCTATTTTGATTTTCAAGGTAGCGCTCTCGCTTGCCATCACCAAGTTATCCTACAAGTTTGGCAATGAACATACTAGTGTCATGCAAGAATCCTCCATTTTCACTGCAGTAGAGTGCAGCAGGGTCACAATCATATTTAACACATTCAAATGCTCGACCATGGAACCACCATCATCCATCTCAAGGTGTACAATTTTTTCTCATGAAAATTTTTGTAACTAGGGATTTATCTTGGTACAAGTCTCCAAACTTCTAAAGAGCTTGTGCAGTGGCTTCTTCATCTACATTCAACAAGAAAAATCTGCCAAGTAGAGCATAATGAGGCTCTTTGCCTTTTTGTCTAATAAATCCCAAACAACTTGTGACATTATAATGAGTTTGGACTTAGATACGATGGCCCATAGATCTCTATCTACAAGCATATCCTCCGTCTTGAGCTTCTACAACTCAAAGTTAGTGTTGATGAACCTCTCCATCTCTATCCTTGATGTGCTTATCATTTTTATGCAACAAGATCTCCTTATACACAAGCTCCCACTCAAAACAAGATTAGACCAAAAAACCTTGTCCTTAACACTTAGGATCCAAGATCCAAGGTGACAAGCTTCGATACAAAAAAAGAAGTGGAGGTGTAGAATATACTTCCTAAACTAATCTAGAGTACGTATGGACAAAAATTAGATTGATCATATAGTTACAAGGAAATAAACACAAAAGCAATATACCATTACACAATGATCTATGTGTGGAAAACCCTTTCAAAAGAAAAACCCCACACTCTAAAGCAACTCAATACGTTATTCAGTAATCAAAGAGTCAAAGCCTCTATAGGAGAATCATCAACAAGAGATTTGGAGCAATTCTAGCAGCATAATAGTACCTACAAAACTCACTATGAAACTTCTACCTCAAGCACTTAATAATTAAGATAAACAATACATGAAACCATAAAATGGTAATTAGGAAACCATGAACTAAAATGACCCAAAATGTGATGCCCAAATCCCTAGTTAAAATCCAATGCTCGAATCTCAAGATAAGTCCATAGGCTCAAAATAGAATATTCCTTGCATTTGTTATAAGCTCGTCATAATCCACTCACCAACTTGGTCACTCCATTATCTCCATTCAAAGATGCCTTATGACGTGCCATAACATGCATCATAAATTGGTCAACACGTGGAACTCCCTCTTATAGTTCTCTTATGCATCATAGATGCTCTTATGTATTTGATGTGGGAGGCCTAACTTTCGAAGGCCATAACTTTTGATGCGGGAAGTCAATTCAGCCCTTTTTTAAATTGAAGATCTCAAAGAGATCCATGTTGTTGTAATTAGGTTGCTTTGATTAAGGTCTATTTCAACATTTTTGGGGGCTAAAATCAACCTTTAGAGCCCTGCAAATTGTTTTTCTTTTTGGTGTTCTATAACACGAAATTGCATTTTTGTTCTCAAGACTAGGTTGCAAGGTTGAGACACCTTTCCTAACACCATTTTAAAATTTGTATTGAAAAATACAGGAATTAATTTCATGCCATTGAATTGATCCAATGTGAGGAGTGGGTAATTTGTAAGTTGAGTTTGGACTCCTGTGATGAGTGAAGTCAGGATTAGTCAAGGCTTAGGTAATTTGTGAACTTTTCTATAGAAATATTCCACTTGTACTATAGTTATTGCACAAAGGACAAACCAGATCAAAGTGAGCCCAAAATGAATGAGAAAAGTGTGGGTATGTAATTTTCAGCATTACATTTTCCCCCACTTTGACTTGCATGTGAACTACTATGAAGATGTATGTCAAAGTAATGCAAATAGTCAACATGAATGTAAAATATTCGGACACTCATAAAAAGGATAAAAATATGTATATCACTTTGATACAGTCTTCTTGCAATCAATGCCTTGTTTGAAACCTACAAAAGCAAAAATAATTTAATAAGTAGCCTTTGACAATGATTTGTAATATAGGTGCTGCACTAACATAAATGCTTAACAATGTAAACAATCTCAAAGTGAGTTCGGAAAGTAAATGTAAAGGTGGTATGAAGCTAGTCACTATAAACAACAAAGGAGGACGTGTAAGATCTCTTAATGGAGCATTATAACCATGCTCCAACTATTAAAATAAGGTGTACAACACTTCCAATAAGTCATTATAACCAAACAGGGTTGGTGTAGGGCATCCCTTTGGCTATTATAACCATGAGTGTGTGGTGTAGAACTTTTGGAGAGTCACTATAACCATAACCATGAAAGTGAGATTACATGAAGGAAAGTCGGCATGAAGCATTGCAAAAGCATGAAGCGTATCACTAAAATTATAGAATACGGAGGAACACCAGTGATATATACCCCCTCCAACTGGTTACATACAAAGGATGCAAGGAATTGGAGGAGAGGAAAAAATATATTCATCGAAAACCAAGAAATCATATCAAAAGTGTCATAGATACATCGTGTGACAAACATGTAATAAACTAATAAAATGTGATCATGAAAGCATATATAAAGGGGGGAGTAAGACAGCCCCAAAGAAGGGAATGTAGAAGCAAATAATCATGGAAGCATGAAAGCATAAACATGTATCATGTAATATATAAACATGTAAACACAAGAAATGATAACTTAATCCATAAAAATGTCGACATGAAGGTACACGGGCAATGAGAGTGGGATCATCTATGGTCAAGTGTATAACAATGATGACACATAAGTCAAGGAGAGAGGTGGTAAGAATAGAGGGATATATAAGTATTTAAACCATCTAAATCTATCCTTGTAATGGTGAAACCAACAACCTCTATCACAAAATCCCATTAAAAATAGAGATCTAATAAAATTGTAAATGTTAAAACATAAACCATCTGAAAGTTGCAATATAGCAAAATGATAAAACGATCGAGAGTAATAATGACACAAATGCATAATAAGTTAATTGGATCTTTCAAAGGCTTTCCATCGAAAGTAGACAAACCAATTTCTCTTGTGCCATTCCTAAAAGTGATACTCAAGGGCCCCAACGTAATTGGGATTAAATTTTCCTTTTAACTCTACTTTTGCATTTGGGTTCTTAGGGTTGGCATAGAAACCTAAATCACCATGTAATGTCCCTTTTTTGATCCATTCCAACATTCTCGAAAAGATCCAAGATTCTTGGAGAATTCTATCATCCTTTGAGAGTGCCAACTTTTTATTGGCAAAGTTATACTACAATACATACTGTAAATTGTGAAGTTATATACTATAGTACATATCGTAAGTTGTGAAGTTATATATTGCAGACCATAATTTGGGAAGTTATATATTGTAATATATACCGTAAGTTGTGAAATTATATATTGCAGAGCATAAGTTGTGAAGTTATATACTACAGTACATACCATAAGTTAATAATTTAACTTAAGTTGCCAAAAGTAACTTTATTTTATTTAAGCAACTTATGTTATATTATTAAAAGGTGTTTTTAACAAAAAATGAAAAAGTTACTTTATAAGTGTTGCTAGGCATGGGAGTACAAAAGTGAGTTAAAAGGACACTTTTAGGGTAGAGTGGGAAAATATGAGAAAAAAATTAAAATATTTTCCCTCGAATAGTTATAAAAGGAGGTTTTTTTCCAGAAAAGGGTTACCTATTCATTTTATCAATTTCTTTTCTCAAGAATGAACATGCGTTCTTCTCTTCTTGACGACGAAAACCCTCTGGATTTGAGAAGCTTCAAGGACGAAAACCCTTCTAATTTTTAGAGTAATTCCATCCAGGGTTGCTAGTGTGTGGCAAAGATTGGTTTGGGGATGAAAATCCTCATTCCATTTCAAGTGATTTCATGTAGGAATCACCATTGTGTTGAAAGTTGCAGATTATGTTTTAGATTTAGTTGGTATTTTGTTGTGGTTTGTGGTTTTCAGTATTTCGGGTTTGCAGAGATTTTCTGAGTTTGCAGTGTGTTTAGATTTGCAGTGTGGGTTTGTGATTTACAGTTTGTTATATGGTGCAATTTATTCTAGAAAATACAAAAAATTAATGTGTTATTTCCAATTTAATGTGTTTGTGTGTGATTTGTGGCATTAGTGAATTGCATATATATCTATATGCCAAACTCCTAACATACCTTGCCTTTGAGTTGCTCTTAATATTTAATAACATCCAACTCCTGGCATATCCTGCCACTGAGTTGGTCCTACTGACATACAGTATAAAATACTATTAATCTATTGCAAGCCAAATAATCTCATAATACAAGCTTAGGTAAGGATTTATACAAATTGTCGATTACCATTCTTCCGACACATTCTGCTCCGAGTATCATTTCCAAGAGAAACAGAGTCAAAATATTATTTAGTTTCCTTCCCAAGAACATAAAACACACCCATGTTAACTTGTCTATCCAATTTTCCACATTCTAATTCCCATCACAAAATAAGTAACTTCCTACCATTATGGAGTTGGAAGTACAACAATCGTTTTATATTACACGCAACCAATTTCTACCTAGTATGACATCATGCTATCTACATTGAGATTTCTTCCTCCATTTAGATAGATAATCTTCCATCCAAACTAGCATGTATATGAGCTATCGAGTACCAATCTTCCTGTATACTCTGTGGAAGGGAAAAAGAACACATTTAGATAAACAATAAAGATAATCAAATAAAGCACAATAATACCTTTAATCCAAATGTGATTTACCTTCACCGATAGAGCGAGAAAGAAGTGCACCCGAACTCCCTTAGATATGCTCTCTTGATTTGATTTGTGATATTCTATGTGGATTTCTCAGATACTTAGCATAACCTTGGCTTGCAATGGATGAATGATAAGATGAATGCTCAATGATCGTGGATATGATTGCTTAATGATGGATACTCAATACTCAACGAATTCTCAAAGCTCAATATGGATACTCAAAGTTCAAAGATTGTGGAGGAGTTTATTGCTTGGAAGATGATGTATTTATAGCTTTCACGAGATATTGATCAACGGTGGAGAATAATTAGACGAATCAAAAAATGAGGTTAATTGAGAGGACATGAAGGATGTGCATGTGACGTGTCTTAATTATCCCATGCATTATGGGAGTTAACAACCTTAATTAACTAGTTAGCTGAATTGCATGATTAGTTAATGATTTGCATGAGAGTAATTAATAGCATGTCAAGAGGAAATTATGTAAAGAGGATATAAATAGGAAATTAAATAAATAAATAATTTAATTTCATGTGCATGGACAAATAAATAAAATATTTAGATTTTATTTATTTAGAAGAAATGGAAATATTAGTTTTAATTAAATAATTAAGAAATTATTTAATTAATATGGAGGAAATTAACTTAATTTAATAATTAGAAAGTATTTAATTATTGTGGATAAGAGGAATAAAATAGATGAATTAATTAAATAATAGAAGTTATTTAATTAATATGAAATCAAGGATTGAAATGGATAAATTAATTAAATAATTAAAATTATTTAATTAATGTGGATTAGAAGAATAAAATTGGATGAAATGTTAGATTTAATTAAATAATTAGAAATTATTTAATTAATGTTGTAAGAGGAATTAAATTGATGAAAATGATGGATTTAATTAAATAATTAGAAATTATTTAATTGATGTTGATTAGAAGAATTAATGAGAAAATAATGTATACGAAATGCGTTAGTCATTTTTAGGTGTCTATATTTTGCCCCTCTTTGAGATGGTGTTGCGAAGTAATAACATTTCAAAAAAGTTTAAAACATAATGTTTGATTTGGATGTTAGAAGATTTTAATTTAGAAGAATATGATTGGAAGAAAATAATTGGATTAGAGATGGTGATGCCCTAGTCACTCAAAGCGAGGGTGACAAGGAAAGATAATGGTAAGTTAATGAATAAGATGAATGATGATGATGCCCCCTCAAGAGGACAGGTGGGTTCAAAGAACACGGATGTGCTCTCAAAATGAAAGGAGAGGAAATTGTTATTAGGTAGAGAGATTTAGATGAAGATGAAAAAGTTAGATGTAAGGGGGAAGAATGATGGAAAAAAAATGGATGCAGTGATGTAGTATGATAGAAGAAGCTACGTAGGATGTAGAAGAATAGAATAATTGATCAAACTGTGAAAGCTATAGATATTTATTAGGATGTATGGGTGAGATGGAAAGGATGATTTGCTTAGGTTTTGCTAAGAAAAAATATAGAGCAATCCTTATTTTGATTTAGAAAATGGATATTATGCACCAAGGTATGAGGAACCGGGGTGATGTATCCTTTGCATGGACGTTGACTCTGCAAACAAAGGGCTGTCCTTATTCATACCAGACATAATAAAACCTTGTTGGATACATGAGGAAAATAGTCTTAGATCATGATGGTTCTAGTGCATAAAAGGTATTTGAATGACCTTAAATGCAAAGGAAGTTGTTTATGCAAGAAGCTATTCCATCACACACAAGGTAAATATAAGTCTTGTAAGAATATCCCACAAAAACAACATACAAAAATAATAACCATGTCCTAGTCTGTACTTCTTGTAACATACCAAGATATAGAAAGATCAAGGTAGTTTTGAATAAGCATTAGAAAGAGACAAAAAGATAAATCAAAGAAAATGACCAATTGACAAAACAAATACACAACCATCATATCTCTTGCCAAAAAGGGGTGCTCATATTGGGTAAGGCCTTGTTGTAGGAAGGATACACCCGCTGAAGGCTTTGGATTAGGATAATGGATTAGTTGAATAGGCAACAGGTATGCGAGCAGTGTGCTGGTTCAACAATAGTCTTTTTCTTGTGATTTTATGAGTACTTGATGTTTTCTGATAATGTGAAGTTTGTTTTCTGCTTGAGTTAGTCAAATCCGAGTGGCATATGGTGATAATGGATTGTGGTAGATGGATGCGTGCATGTTTGTTTTATTATGGTTTATGGTAGGTGGGAAGCATGCACAAATGATACAAAAAGCAAATAAGGTTATTGCCCTTGTCAAGTTGAAAACCGATGATTGAGTGATCAAGGATGGATTGCTTGATTGGATAAGGATAGTGTTCTCATTGTGGGGAACGATATATCCCTAAAACAACACAAGGATTCGGGAACGATATATCCCATTGATAATGATTGGATAAATGATCGATTGACTAGGTTGACAACAAGGTTGGAACAAAACCAGAGATGCTTTTGATTGCCTAGTTAGATAGGAATGGATTAAAGATGGCTTGCACTTGGATTTTTTGATTTTTTTGATATTTTTGGTTTTTTGAATTTTGGGGATATTTTGATTTATTTGGATCAAGTTGGAAATGCTTTGATTTTTTTGGATTTTTGTAAATAATTTTGATTTATTTGGATTTTTGTAAATGGTTTGAAGATGGAGAATACATTGGATGACATTTGGATAGTCTAGGTGCTAGATACCAATGACAAGGGAAAACTAGGTTGAGCATGAAAAAGTGATAGGTGGGGAGGTGTACTGATAGTGGATATGAGGAAGAGAAAATTTAGGATAGAGGGGTGGGGTGTATTAGGGCATTCTAAGGGACTACTTTGCATAGGAATCATAGGTATGACTCTAGATATGTGTCGCTAATGACAAGGCGAGATGGTGCTCAGTAGGAAGCATGATAGAAGGCTTGGAAGGGATGGAAGGATAGATGGGAGGGATGGTAGGTTTATAATGGATGGATGGGGGGATTCAGGATGTGATCTACAATGACTATGTCGCATAGGGATCATATGCCTTACTCTAGATACGTAGGATTTTGTGCAATAAAGATTTTGACGATAGGATTATAAGATTGGTTGGAAAAGATTAGATATCACAAGAGATGTCATAAGCATTTTTCAACATTTTGCCCTTGTCTTTATCCAGATCAAAAGGAGGAAGGGAGGATACGTGGGTGAAATGGTACAGGTATGTGGATACAATGGATGAAGATAATAGGATAGGATGGGAATGATAGGAGGGGATAGATGAGACAACTTGCCCCCAAGTGTAAGGTACATAGACAATAGATCTACACATGACACATGTTTGCCAGGTTTTCACCATTGGATGAATGAATTTTCTTTACTTTTTTTTTTTTTTTCATTTTTTCATTTTTTTCTATTTTTGTATTTTTTTGACTATTTGGATGGGGGGAGAAAGAGACTGGGATGGAGGATGTGGACTGAAGCATCTGTTTCCATAGAAACATGATAGTGTCCCATTTTGGAGAATTGTGTCGCACATGGACTATGTCAAGTAGCATTATGCGTGTCAATGTTTGTAGATGCTGGAAAATGGAAATGGAATGGATAGTGGCTTATGATGTGGATGATAGATGAAGATAGATGGATAAATGGATGATGGAGCAAAAGCATGGACAATAAGGGTATGATGGGGGGATTGAGGTATGTGGAAATGTCGTGGAGGCGGGGGAAACCAAGACCAATGGTTGCATACATCTTGTTGGATTTTGAAGCCCGTGACTTTGAGGGGGAGTGGGGATTAATGGGGATCGAGATCAGGGATTTGGGGATTGTCAATTTAGGGATTTAGGGACCCAAATGGGCTTAGGATTTTCAAGATTTTTAATGTGCAATAAAGCTTTTGACGATAGGATGATAAGATTGGTTGGAAAAGATTAGACATAATAAGAGATGTCCAAAGCATTTTTCAACATTTTTCCCTTGTCTTTATCAAGATCAAAAGGAGGAAGGGAGGATATGTGGATGAAATAGTATAGGTATGTGGATACAATAGATGAAGATAATAGGATAGGATGGGAATGATAGGAGGGGATAGATGAGACAACTTGCCCCCAAGTGTAAGGTGCATAGAAAATAGATCTACACATGACACATGTTTGCCAGGATTTCACCATTAGATGAATGATTTCTCTTTACTTTTTTTTCATTTTTTCATTTTTTTCTATTTTTGTATTTTTTTGACTATTTGGAGGGGGGGAGAAAGAGACTGGGATGGAGGATGTAGACTGAAGCGTCTATTTCCATAGAAACATGATAGTGTCCCATTTTGGAGATTTGTGTCGCACATGGACTATGTCAAGTAGCATTATGCGTGTCGATGTTGGTAGATGCTGGAAAATGGAAATGGAATGGATAGTGGCTTATGATGTGATATATGGAGATAGATGGATAAATGGATGATGGAGAAAAAGCATGGACCATAAGGGTATGATGGGGGGATTGAGGTATGTGGAAATGTTGTGGAGGTGGGGGAAACCAAGACCAATGGTGGCACACATCTTGTTTGTTTTTGAAGCCCGTGACTTTGAGGGGGAGTGGGGATTAATGGGTATCGAGATAAGGGATTTGGGGATTGTCGATTTAGGGATTTAGGGACCCAAATGGACTTAGGATTTTCAAGATTTTTAATGGGGATCGGGATTTGTTGGATTCAGGGTTGGATTGAAATTTGGATACTTCATTTGGATGGGATGGATTGATTGCTTTTTGCTTGGGGACCCACATCATTTTTGTTTTGGATTTTTATTTTGAAGGTTTGGGCTTGTATAGCCGATTGGATTTTTGATTTGGCATTGACTTTATGTATTGGTGCCCTATGACATGATATTCTAGAGGCTTTTGTGGATTTTTTGTTGTATGTGTGGAGGCCTCCAAATTTTTATTTTTGAATCCCATGGGTTTTATGATAGCTTCATGTTTAGGCAATGTACATGCATTCGTTGACCATGATTAGGAAGTATAAGGGATTTAAGGGAGCGGGAAGTGTGGATGAAGGGATGAGGGGATTTGAGGATGGGAATATTGGGAGTGGGTAGGAGTGGAGGAAGAGTGGATGGAGGGAGATGTATGGTCACATGCTTTTGTGAATGGTATGTCAATGGAGGAGGGATTGAAGCATATGATTTGTAGGTGCGATGAGGTGCACCGAGTTTTGGATTGGAAAAAGTAGCTTTAGGAGGTGTAGAGGTGGTACCAACATTTTTGGATTGTTTTCCTTGAGATGTAAAACCAAGGCCATGCGCTCATGGATGGATTGTGACATGGATGGGCTCCAAGATACCTTTTTGATGAAGGCCTAGGTCTTTGCCTTGATATTTCAGGTTTTGGAACATACATGTAATGGGATGTTTATTATTTTGGAAACAAGACACGAATCCATTATTAGAATGAGAAGGATGGGTGGTGGATAGAAGTTGTTCCCCTCCTATGAGAGAATTACCACATATAAAGGTGTTGGGTCCAAGGGGATAGGATAATGGATTTGGGATGGGGTCGATTGGAGATGGTGAAGGATCAATAGGGGATGATGGTGGATCAATAGGAGATAACGTTAGATCGGGCAGCGGATGACCTGGGATGCTTGGATCTTGACTAACATCATGCTCATTAAGATGGGGGTGATATGATCCAAGTTATTTATTTGATTGTCAATGTTTTCTTGGGGGTCAAATGTCTCATCCTGGTAAGTGGATGTTGTGGAATGATGTATAGGATTAGTGGGATGGTGGATAGGAGTAATTTAGATATCTTTCTCATGGATGGTTGTGGGATTATGGATGGGTGGAGTGATAATCTCTTGATCATGGAATGCGTAAACTTGGCTAAGAGGATCATCATGGTTTTCTTGATCATAGATGGGAGCTTGATCATAAATAGGACCTTGATCTTGAATAATATGATCTTGAGGAGTTTGAATAGGGTGTTCTTGACTTGGTAAGGAGCAATGTTGATCATGCTTTGAATTTGACTCTTGACATAGCTCTTGAGTTGGGATAGGGATGGAAGTGGCTTGGATGGACAGGATAGGCTTTGGATGTTCGACAATAGGATTGCATGAGGGATTTTGATGTGCATTTATGGTAAGAGGTTATTTAATAAGCTTGGTAAGCATTGGAATAGGTGGGATATTTGGAAGCTCTTTGATAGGCACAAGGATAGATGTGTTAATGCAAGATGGTGTTTGATTCCTTTGAAATAGCTATTGGATCACATCCTTCATAAGTGTATGAGTTGATGGACAATATAATGGATGAATGATAAGGGTAGAGGTTGTAGGATTAGGATTAGGATCAGGTGGAGGGATAATAGGAGTGGATATGGTGGGATTAGGAGTAGGATTAGGTGGAGGGATAATAGGAGGGGAGTGTTTGGTTTTGTTTGACTTTTGGATAGACTCCCCTAATGTGGTGGATGGAGGAATGGGAGCTCTTTGAGATAGGTTTTTAGATAGGAAGGAGAATGGGGTGGAAGGTGTTAGGTGGGTGACAACATTATCAGTGACACATTTAGATGATTTTGGGGAAGCGAGGTGAAATGACTCGACAAGTTTGTTTGTACGATTTTGTTCCTTGGCTAGGGCTTCATTCAATGCTTGTTGGGCAAATAACATGAAATCCATTGTGGATTTAGGAGGATTTGATGGTGGATTTGTTGGAAACAAGGTAGATAACTGAGAGGGGGGGTGAATCAGTTATCTCTTACTACTTTACTTTATTTTTCCTTTTATAATTTGAGCAGCATCAAAACATGTAAGCATATATAATCATGAGAGAAGAAAAGAAATCAACACACATAACACAAAGATTTTGACGTGGAAAACCCTGTTAAGGAAAAAACCACTGGGTGACTAACCCAAGATTGTATTCTCTGTTAAAAGAATAAGAAGTACAAAAATGACACTTGCCAATTAGGGCTCACTACCCGAGCACACTGCTCACAAGAGGCACACTGCCTACAAGAGACTTACTGTCTACAAAGTTTATAGAAGGTAACCAGGTGTTTGAACTGATGAGAGGCATCCATATATGCTGGGGTTTAGTTCCGGTTAGGCTCAATATACTGATTTAATGCACTTCATTCTTCCTCTGCTTTTAGTGCTGCTATTCTGTCACATACCGGACTTGTATTGTTGCTTCCATACTTATCTTTGCCTTTCCTTGGACATTATATCTTCACACACACCTTCATACCAAAATCCATCTTGTATATATATCCGCACCAAGGATTTCAACATCTTTCTAGTCGGCAACCGGAATATTCAAGATATTTACAAAACATTGATTTGTCGACTGATTCCATGCTTAATATGTGATGCCTATCAAAAACATAGACATAGAAGTCATCAATCATGTCGGCCAACCATGTATGATCTCTCAAATAGCTTGATCAACATCAATTACTCATCCAGATTGAAGTCTGATACTCTGCCAGTCAGTTCTTCTTTAGTCTGCTCTGCCTGTCTGGAACCCAACACTTAGATGCTCATATATTTTCCATGATTCATCACCGGAGGCTCAATCTTTGGAATATAGTAGTCATGATACTCCTCTTGACTTTCCCAAGTCCGCAACTTGCTGAGTTACACCCTCTGAGAGATCCGGACCTGATTGTCGGACCTTGTTGCATGCTCTGTTCTTGTTCATCGGACCAGAACACTCTTCAATCTGACTTTTGGTATAGGCATACTATGCTCTACAGATGTGTTGGATAGACTTTGTTGCCATCAATGACAACAATCATGAAGCCACACTGTGCCTCTTGCCAACAGGATTAGGTAGTGGACTAGATGGTGGATTATTTGGTAGATTAGGTGAAAGATTATATTGTGTGGGTTGTAGAGGATAGGATGGATTAGAAGGTATGTGGACTAATGTATTAGGATTAGGAGTGAAAAGATATTGTGATGGAGCCTGATTGAAGGGGTTGATGGACTTGGACAAGAGGAACAAGGAGATGGAGGAATTGCATATGAAAATGGTTGTTGGGAAATGGATGGAGGGGGATATATGTAGATAGGGGATGACCTTGATTTACCTTGTCATAAGGCATGCAAATAGGTATAAGGGTGTAACTTGTGCTCGCCAATGTTGGTTGCAAGGGGTTTGTATGTCCAGGTATGGATTTATAACTTGGTGACTTGGATGTTGGATGGATGTGTGGGATGATGATGTTGATGTGATAGTGCTATGAGAATCTCCAATGATGAGATATGTTAAGGGCATATGACCATGGAGCTCTTTGACTTTTACCTTGGTGATAGGGTCAAATCTCTCATACTTATGTTTAAGTTCTTGTATGTTTTCCCCAAGATTACTAGGAGATGTGCATTGGTTAGGTTGGTATGATAGTGATGTGGGTTGGATTGAAGATATGGTTTGGGGATGGGATTCATAGAGGCGTTTAAGTTCTTGCATTTTTGCATAATCTTGGTGTGATAAGGATATTGGTTGGACTGGAGATGGGAGTGGGGTTTGACATAGACCTTTTGATTATCAAAACCATTTTGATGAATGAATGAATGAATATTTTTTAATAACGTCCACGAGGCCAAACAACCTATGGGACCAATGGATACCAACAAAGCTGCCTATCACAAAAGCCTCGGACAGGCCTACTGTCCAAACAACGTCTTCTTGTTGCCCTCTTTTTCCTTCACAATCCTTGATCTTCTACTATGAATCTTAATCAAATAAATTGTTGTTTTTGTTATCCTTTCTTCTTCGAACATGTTAGCCAAGGAGACCACATTCAAAATATCAATCTAAATGGCTCGAATATCCTCGTAGGCCAGACATTCCATGATATAGTGCCATTCTGTTTCCACAAGGCCCAAGGTACAAAAACAACATATCCTATCTACCCACTCCTCTTTCGGCCTTGTCCACCGACACCTGAGCTGATGCAAACTAGTCCATAGTTGAGCTATTAACATTTTCACTTTCCATTTTATTTCTGCCCCTATATATATCTTTTGTGTGTGGTCATATGAAGGATTGAAATGCTTGATATAATACTCTTTTCCTCCCAAGTTGCCTCACCGACATGTTTGCTTTGACTTTTTCCTGTACGTGATGCTTGATTTCACCTATCATATTTGGACACTCTTTCATGCTAATATCCCACTTATTCATCCACTTGTCATTTTGTTTCATCCACGTGCTCTTGCTTCTATCTAATTTTTCTTTTGCTGCTATTTTGGGCCAACGGAGCAACTCGATGTTCTCAATCCTCTTTAAATAACTTAGCAGCCGAATCAGAGTTGATGCTTCCAATGGAAAGGTATCGGCCTCAGCTAAAGTGATCTCTTAAGGAACTGACTCTTTTGTCTTAAAGCTACTTGTGATTAGGTGCTTTTGTAACCTCTCTATCTGTCTCCACTTCAGCGTTGATGGTTGCTACCCCACACCTCACACCCATATAACACTACCGACATCACCAACAACCTGAAAATGGTTTTCTTAGTCTTTCAATCCCATAATTCAGCCCTTTTGCATCTATTTTGCAATGAGTATTTTAAGCTTTCCATCCTCCTTGTATTCTTTTTGCTCTACATGTCTCCCAGCTAAGCTTATTGTGGAAATCAAGGCCAAGGTATTTGTATTCATTAACCACTTACAGGGGGCTTCCTTCAAAAACAAATTCAATATGAGCCTTCTTTCTCTTCAAGGTAAAGATCATGCCCTTAGTTTTGCTAGTGTTCACTTGCATCCCAACCTCTTGACAAAACAATTCTAAAGCCTTTAGGTGTTCTCTCAAATCATGTGTTGTTTTTACCATTAGAATAAGATGATCCGCATATGGAGCAACTTTAATACATAACTGGTCAAGTGGACTCCTCCACCACCAAACTTGTCTATCCAATCTTCTAATTTGTCAATGTATAGCCCAAACATGGTAGGAGATAGCGGACATCCCTGTTTGACCCTGTTGTGCCCTGCACACACACCCATTTCATCAAAATGGAGACCCCCTCTTTTGTTTTGGCTTGAGTCTTGGCTTTGCCTCCTTATGCTTTAGAGAAGTTGGGAAAATTAGGTCCTGGGTAAAAATTTGCTTCAAAGGATGTCATTTTTGATGATTTTACCTTCTTGGGACTTAGCTTTGTCTTCATAATGGATTTTAGGATGTCTTGGGTTGGTTCTGTGCAAGTTATGTTAAAGAAAACCTGTATCTTCACTCTTTTGCGCTGATTTGCCCTCCAACTGGATATTGTGCTAAAACCCTTATCAACCGAATAATGTACAGATGCAGTCCTTTTCCCCGCATCCCTCGAACAATGAAAATGATAAGTGTTTCCCTAGAAAGCGGGTGATTTGCCCCTAACCGGACTTTGCGCTAAATTTTGGAGTCACCGGACATATTCGATACCCCTTTGAAGTTTCGCTTGAGATTAACTGTTGGCTTTCGAAAGGAAAGTGGGCTTTTTGCCGCTACCGGATATTTGTGGAGCTTTCGATAGGTAGTGGATATTATCCACTAGGGCAACTTTCACCCGCATATCTGGTACTCATCAAAACTCCCACTTTCTGCATAGTGAGTGCTTGCTACCCTGTTTGCGGTACAAGGGCATTTATGGCTGGTTGGTCAGGGGGTATAAAACATCGAATGTTGGTCTATTGTTACCATTTGCACTCAAATTCCTCGATTCTCCGAAGCTCTTGGCGATTCCTATTCAACTCGAAGTTGATTCCCCTTGCACATTCGTTTGTAAAGATCTCCATAAGCACTGTGCGATTGTTACCAGCGTCGGCTCCAGAGGGTTAGTCTATACTTCCTAACATAAATCAGGTCAACCATCCTTGCCTTCTTATCTTCTGTTTGAATTCAAATCATTATTTATACCTTAAATCTTGCATGAAATGGGTAAGGTGTCAGATAAGTGCGTAGGATTTGTAGAAATGGATGGTACGCATCACAAACCCTAGTTTACTCACTATTTTCATCTTTCGTAGGGTTTCTAATTTGCTTTAGTTGTGCGATTTCTCTCAAAAATGATTTGCATATGGATTTAGATTTTAGGTTTTAAACACTTTGCGATTTCACTGCACCTAGGGCATCAGTTAAGATCGGTAGAAATACTTGTTTGCGAAAGAAACATTATACACATGATATATATCCCATAGGGCGAAGAAATCTTGCTCAACTTAGCCATTGAAATTCGTTGTAGCAAAATTGCCCTAAGGTGAGAAAATTGCATTTGAGAGACTTTTTGGGCCTAGTGGATATTATCCACTAGGTGCCCTTTGACTCACTTTATCCGATAGACCTCCTTTAACTCGCTAGGCCGATTGAGACCATTATTGTTTATCTTTTGCGGGTATTTTCTAAGGTAGTGGATATCATCCACTAGAGGTCATTTTCCCCGCCGGTCCGGTAGGAGCCGCTTTCATTTCTTTATCCAGTACCTCATCAATCACCTGCTTCAAACACAAAGACTCTGCTACGCTGAAACCACTGGATACAGTATATATCAAGTTGAGTCGAAAACCCCTACATATCCTGTCAAAGCCAAAATACTTGCTTTATCCGGTCTAGGCCCTCAGAACCGCTTTGAGCATAAATGATCCATTTTATCCTGTAGAAGTCAATTTTCCCGCTTTAAGCTAGATGCTTTGCATTATCTAATTAATTCAAATGCCTCATCTTTTCTGATTGATGTTAAGATTGAATATGATGGTATTTCATGCTTGTATTTTGTAGGAGGGTAAATGTCGGCTTTTTTGTGGAAATTGGTCATATCTAGTGTCTAGATAAATGCTATATGTTAGTAATTCATGTAAAATGCCTTGTTTCAATGATTCAAGTGGATTTCTAACCAAATTGATAGATTAGACATGTTGAAATGTTATCCAAAAGAAGTATTCATTAAAGTAATATGTGCAGGTTAGATGTCTTCTCGACCCACCACCATGAAGAATGATTTCAAAGGTGTTCCCCCTGTTTCAAAGATGATTAGAGATGATTTGGATGAAATTGAATTGATTTAGGAAGAAAATGGGATGAAATGGATTGGGTTAGGGATGATTAGAGATGATTTGGATGAAATTGAATTGGGTTAGGGATGAATTTGGTTGGATCAGGGATGATTAAGGAATGATTAGAATGATTTAGGGATAGTTTAGGGATGGATTGAAGTGGTTTAGGGATGGATTGAGTGGTTTAGAGATGGATAGTTGGAAAACTCAGACTCAATCAGAAGCGCCAAACTGCTAGTACTGGTCAGATGCACAGGGATAATCAAAAGCGCCACGATACTAATCAGAAGCGCCAAAGTACCGGTCAGAAGCCCCAAAGTACTAATCAAAAGTGCCAAATTCTTGGTCAGATGCACAGTACTGATCAGAAGTGGCACAGTACTGATCAGAAGTGCCACAATACTGATCAGAAGTGCTTGGAAAATATATGTCAAAAGCACCAAAGTACTGATCAGAAGCACCACTTTGACATAAAAAGTGTAAATGGTTTGTAGACAACTTATTTTTGGCAAGAGATCAAACGAAAGACACAATGGCTGATGACTTTTCAAGGTGTATAATGATGCGAAAGGCTACTAACCCCCGCAAATAACAAGTGGCTTTTACGGTTATATCACATGAAAAACATGCAAGAACTTTAGAACATTCCTAGCTTTATTCGAATAGGTGTGTTTTCGTAGTGTAGGCCCACACTCAATACCTCTCAATATTCTTACCTACTAAGAATATATTTAAGAGCTGATAGCTAGGGATCCAGTGGGACATAGCCTCACCTTTTCGCTTTCCTTGGAGGTTTTTACACCTTACCCAAATAAAATGTCTATCTCATCTCCATGAGGCACATGGTGAGTAACTTCAGGTTAGATTCCATCACCTTGCACCACACTAGAAAACGCTCAATGGTCTGAAACTAGGTTTTACAAGCATCTAGAGAGTCCTCGATATACACTAGGTACTTTGAGGCACAAGTCTATGAACAGAGGGCCCGTCTTTGAAGGGTGAGATTAGAAGGATTCTCTCCTCTCTTCACCACACAAGTCTCGGTGGACTGAGAGTCTTGGGGCTTCCCAAAAAATGATGATGACTCACTCCTTGAGGTACATCTTTTGCCCTCCCCCCTTTATATAACCCGCTAGAACACGTGGTTGAGGTCATCCCTAGGGGTGATGAAATCTCCTAGTAGACCTCCTAGAAAAGATTCCAAGTGCTTTTGATTCTCAAGATTGTTTTGCAATGCGAGAGAAGAGCATACACAAGCTTGGGTCCCTAGGAATAAATGAAATACAAGTAAAATAAACTAGAAAGTGTTTTTGATTTCCAAGATCACCTTACGGTGCATGGAGAGAGCATACACACTAACTAGCTTAACAAGCACAACATACAAAGTTAATTCTCTTAGAAAATTGAAGTGTGTGACTATGCTAGTGAGAAAAATAGATCTTCGACAATCTTTCTGTACCAAATGATATTAGTAGTCTTATATTTTCTCTCTGACCAACGATTGACAAGTTTCACACTTAAGGTAACTTGTCTCCAAACACCAAACGTTAGATGGAAAAATATTAATTGTCCAAATACTCAGAATCAAAAGCGTAGTAATAGAGACTAGAAGCGTAGTAATAGGTATCAAAAGTGTCGTTATATGAATCAAAGGCAATGTAAAACAAATCAAAAGCGCAAGTATAAAGATAAGATGCAACAAGTTATTAATCAAAAGGGAATTTATACATGTCAGATGCAAACTATTTTCTATCGAATGCGTTGAATGTCGAATCAAAAGTATCGTTTGGAACATGTTCTAAATTTTGACCGACTTGCAGACAGAGAATAAAACCCTAGCAAAATAGATCAAAAGTACCTGTATATCTATCAAAAGTGTAGTTCTGAACATCAAAAGTGTCATTTTGAACTTGGTAATCTCAAAACACAAAAGTCTCAAACAAATTCACTAATTTCAGGGACATGGGTCGCACCGGACGTGCCAAAATATGGAAGGGAAAAAGAACACATTTAGATAACAATAAAAATACTCAAATAAAGCACAATAATACCTTCAATCCAAATATGATTTACCTTCACCGATAGAGCGAGAAAGAAGTGCACCCGAACTCCTTTAGATATGCTGTCTTGATTTGATTTGTGATATTCTATGTGGATTTCTCAAATACTTAGCATAACCTTGGCTTACAATGAATGAATGATAATGGATGATGAATGCTCAATGATGGATACTCAATACTCAACGAATGCTCAAAGCTCAATATGGATGCTCAAATCTCAAAGATCGTGGAGGAGTTTATTGCTTGGAAGATGATGCATTTATAGCTCTCACAAGATATTGATCAATGATGGAGAATAATTAGATGAATCAAAAAATGAGGTTAATTGAGAGGACATGAAGGATGTGTATGTGACATGGGTCTTAATTATCCCATGCATTATGGGAGTTAACAGCTTTAATTAGCTAGTTAACTAAATTGCATGATTAGTTAACTGATTTGCATGAGTGTAATTAATAGCATGTTGAGAGGAAATTATGGAAAGAGGATATAATTAGGAAATAAATAAATAAATAATTTAATTTCATGTGCATGGACAAATAAATAAAATATTTAGATTTTATTTATTTAGAAGAAACGGAAATATTAGTTTTAATTAAATAATTAAGAAATTGTTTAATTAATATGGAGGAAATTAGCTTAATTAAATAATTAGAAATTATTTAATTATTGTGGATGAGAGGAATAAAATAGACGAATTAATTAAATAATAGAAGTTATTTAATTAATATGAAATCGGGGATTAAAATGGATAAATTAATTAAACAATTAAAATTATTTAATTAATGTAGATTAGAAGAATAAAATTGGATGAAATGTTAGATTTAATTAAATAAGTAGAAATTATTTACTTAATTTTGGAAGAGAAATTAAATTGATGAAATGATGGATTTAATTAAATAATTGGAAATTATTTAATTAATGTTGATTAGAAGAATTAATGAGAAAATGATGTGAATAGTGATACAGAATGTGTTATTCATTTTTAGGTGTCTACATACTCTACTTTGAAGATGGTTCAACTACATTAAATGTAAGCATAAGAATAAATGTGATTACTAGTCTCCTAGTATACCCATACCCTTGAGACGATTTAATAAACACAATAAGTGCAAAACATAACATTAACTATGATCACCAACCTCCTAGTATCTCTCATCTTGGTTTGGTTCTTTTGTTTTATCAATAATACATGTAGATGTATGTATAGATGCATTGAATACATATTTCTATGTTAATATTCATAGAAATATATAAGAATGGTTGCATATATAATACGCCAACTAAAATTGTTATTAACAATGTTATATTTTTTTTAAGTATTTTATATCAACTCATGAGAATACAATGAATTCCAAAAACAACATTAATTGAGCATACGCTGGACGTCAAAAGCAATTAAATTGAAACAATGAACAAAGAAACCATATTCATTTGACATATATGACTATATAAAGTGTCACCTATCTTTCACAACACTATGCATTGTTTAGTCATTACTAAGTGACTCAAGGTTTGCATTGAGCATTAAAATCACTCATAGAGTAATTCCACCAAAAGATATAAGGAAAAGCTTTCAAATATAAAGTCATATTTAATCATTGTTTATTCATTGTTTAGTCATCATAGGTCTGTGGTGTATTGATGATATTGTAGAGCTCTAAAGTAACCTTAAAAGTTTGATAGAAGTTAATAAGCAAATGCTACGGTTCATTCTCAAACTATGGATTCAAATATAGGGAAACCTCCTTCCAGAATCTTTTCTGCACATAGCCCCTATCTAAAAAGATTCATTATTAGTAACAAAATTATTGAAGAGATACAGAAAGCATATTAAACACTTGAACTAGGCACTAAATAATATGAACTTTCCTTAAATGGTACAAATATATAATCTTGGTGCCTTTAAATCACATGAGAATTTAGGCTTAGTTGTATTCACAGTGCCGATGCTTCTGATTTGAATCCTAAAAATGCTGCATGACTTATGCTCTACCCTCAAACCTATATACAGAGGTGGGAAAGTGAGGTGATATTCATATGGGACATAAACTGCTCCTCATAAAGTCTAAAAGGAAAGAAGTCCCATAGAGACCTCGGTTGTAAGATATGCATAAAAAGGATTTGTTGAAAATGACTTAAGAAAACTTTCAGGTAACTTGAATTGAACGTTCTCCTTACTAAAATAGGAACTTGAGAGCTAATGCTTCAGACTAACTGATTGACAATTATCTTATGAATTTGCATAACGATGAGGACGTTTTCTTACATTAAGTATCCTCATGAATGAAACAAGGAATTAATAATATATGAGATCGAGTAAATATAAATTATATTAACGATAAGAAGCTGCTCAAGGAATTGAAGCCCTCCATGATCTTCCTGGTAGGGACCTTCTCTACATTGGTAGTAATTCTCTTAGTATTATTTGTAGTATTGGATATCTTGGTGCTATTGGTACTCTCTTGTTAGGCGGGATGCCTATGTTTGTTGCCTAGTTTGAATTCGATTTTGAATCTATAGTGTTTCCCGCGTGTTTCCCTGCATTGTCTTAGTGCGTGCTTGTTTGGAAACTTTGTGTATTAAGTGTTGTGCCTTTCTTAAGTTAATATCAGTACGACCCTTGGGATTTGGTAACCCTCTGGCTTGAGCAATTACTGCTCGACCGTGAGTGATTAATGGATAAGGGTTTTGAGGGCGAAGGAGGAAGTGAGGGCAAGAAATCATTTAGAATTGTTCTGGTTATCGACCATGCCGAAGCTCCCTCCGAAGATGCTCATTTCAAGATATATGAGGACGTCAGAATCTATAGTGGCGATGGCACCGGAGGAAGAGAGATAATGGATGGAAAGGAAGAAAAAATGGTAAGAAATCTTTCTCAGCCAGGGAGTTAAACATTATTCCTAATGATGAAATGTTGTCTGCAATTAAAAAAGAGGAAGTTAGATTGAAGAATGTGGCAATCTTTTTTGCTTGTTTGAATATTGAAAAATGCCCTCGAGGAAATATTTTGATAATTGGCTTGCAACAGTGTGGGGGAAGAAGTTAGGGACATATGTGTCTTTTTGCAGAATGTTGCATTTGGGTCTATTTGTCATTTTCTTGAAAAATAGCAACATGCAAAAAAGAGTTACTGAAAGGGGATATTGGAACTTAGGGCAAACCATATTCAGAGCTTTTCCTTGGGCTCCCGAGACATCCAATGAAGAAGTCATGTTTTATTTGGCGCCCAGATGAATTCTGGTTAAAAGGTGTCGGGACAACTTTGGGCTTTTTTACCCCAAATGCTTAAAATAATAGGTAATGTCCTCAAAATTGAGGACACAAGAACTACGCTCCTGCATATGGATGCGAGAGTTTTGATTTCATTGAATATTGGAGCCCCTGTTCTGTAAGAGATAAAAATTAATATTGAAGACAAAACCTTTCCATGTGAAATTATGAGCCTGGGATCCCTTAATGCATGTTTCTTATGTAAAAGGGATGGGCACTAGAAAAACGATTTTCCAATTATTAAAAATTATAACAATAAGAGTAGCTTCTATACTAAAGAAAATGATGGGAATGATTCCCTAAAAAAATCAGTTCCAGAATTGGAAGAAGTTATAAGGAATGATGGCAATAATAACATTGACGCTCCTAATGATTCCCAAGTCAGAAATAATGCAAATTCTGATTTGAGCCAAGATGTGCCTAAAGTGAATGACAGTCAGGAAGATATCAATACAATAATTGAAGAAGACAGTCCTTCTAATAAACAAGGAAGTTCCATCCCTAACATAGAAAGTAATGGGAGTGTTGTATTGAATGGAAATCAACCTAGTTTTGATTCTCCTGTTGATACAGAGTCTCAAGTTGAGACTGGTTATGAAAAGGAGATTACAAGTAAGCCAGAGAAGGAAGTCCTCAAAGAGAAGCCAACACTAGATGGGCATAAAAAAAATGCCCAAGAGTTAGTCCTTGACAAACTCAAAGAAAAAATCAGAGAAAGCAAGATAGCAAGTGAAAATGGTAAGAAGTAAGAAGAATCAAATGGATTTAGAAGACCCTGCAGAGCCTGAAGGTGTAGAATATGGGAAATTAGATATCCACAACTCTAGTGAGTTAGGGGACAAAATCAGAAAATAAGTTAACCTGAACAGGAGAGTGTTTGAAAGATATAAAAATATATGCTAAGGATGACTCTACCAGTATGGAAGGTGATGAAACTGGGGATTCAATAAATCTCAGAATGAAACTGAACAAGAGGAAGAGGTATCCATACCCCCTCTTAATTCAGAGCTGCCCCTTTTTTAGACAAGGACATTGAAAACCAGGGGAAGGAAGAAGAAAAAAAAAGGAAACAAGTAAGCAGACCATTCTATTCCCAAATTCTTTGATAAGATCGCTAAAAGTAAAAAAAAAAAAAAAAAAAAAAAAAAAATTATTAAAAATGTGGAACATGGTTTGTGTGAGCTGGAACATTAGGGGATTAGAATCCCCGCATAGAAAATATCATAAGAGAATTCTGCAATTAAAAGAAAGGTTTGGATTTCCTTATGTTGCAAGAGGTGAAAGCATCAGGATTCACATTGGAGAACAACTTAAATTTCATATGGAGAGGTGCTTCATGTTTTTTTCTAAACACAACAAAGGGAAAGGAGGTAATGCAATCCTGATCAACCAAAAATGGGGGAAATTTATCACTCAAAGTGGTTGCTCACCTTGTAATAGATGTCTTTGGATAATTATTGAAAGAGATAGCCTTAAAGTTGGTAAATGTTCAGTTTATGCTCCAAATGACTATAAGGAAATGATAGAAGTATGGAAATGGATGGCTAATGAATTGCCTAGAATTCCTTGGATTATAGGAGGAGATTTTAACATGATTAAGCAGAAAGAAGATAAGTCTGGAGGATCCCCTTGGAATTGGAAGAGCAATGAAGAATTTTTTTTTGGCAAAGAATGAAAAAATTTCTTAAACTTTTTGACCCACTAGAAGGAAATAAGAAAAAAAGTAGAAGCATATGGTATTCTTAGTGTAATTATCAGCAAAATAGCAAAAGGATATATTGCAAATTGGACATATTTTATGTAAATAAATAGGCATTTTACTTTAAAGAAGATAAGGATGTTAATGAGGTCCAGGTTATACCGTATACTCTTTCTGACCATCATCCAATAGAAGCAAGATTTTTTTTCAAGAATTAGGATTTTAGTAATAGGAATCAAAAGGATAATTTGTATAAACTTAATATAGAGCTTCTTAAGGACTCAATTGTGTGGATGGGATTAGTTCATTAGGAATATTACTAGATTGATGAAAGTTAACAAGAACCCAATTCAACATTGGAACCTCTTGATGGACAACTGCAAGAAAATTTTCCAAATTGTAGGGAAAAAGTATGGTCTAAATAGAAAAAAAGTTAAAAATTGTCTCCAAGAAGATTTTAACCAATTTGAAGATTTGTTGTAGAAGAACACTCTAAATCAAGATCTGATTGACTGTCTAGGGGAAGTTAAGCATCAGTTAAGGAAGTTTTAAATCAAGGAGAGCTCAAGGAGCAAGAATTAGAGCTAAGATTAACTGTTTGAAACATGGTGATAGAAGTAGCAATTTTTTTTTGATATGTTGAAAGCCAAAATGAGGAAGGAAGCTATTGGCCCTATAGTAGATGAAAAAGTCACCTATCATATGAATAAAGATATTAAAGATATCTTTAGAGCCTTCTATGAAGATCTCTTTATTACTGAAGATAGAAATTTTGAAACTAGGCAGACACAAGAACTTTGTAAAAAAATCATACCAAAGAAGATTAGTGTGGATATGGCTGAAAAATTAAGTCAGGAGATTTCAAAAGAGGAAATCAGGAAGGCCATTTAGTCTATGGAGAATGGTAAATCCCCAGGAGCAGATGGCATGCCTGTAGAGTTTTACAAAAGTACACAAGAATGGATTATAGATGAATTATATGATATGTATAGAGAAACCATACGTAAAGGATCACTAGTAGGAAAAGAAATTAACAAAGGGATTATTAAATTGTTACCCAAAGAAGGAGACAAAAGTAACAAGAGGAATTGGAGACCAATTACCTTGCTTAATGTTTCATATAAAATCATGGCTAAAATTTTAGCCTTGAGACTAATTGATATTTTGCCAAAAATCATAAGTCATACACAAACAAGTTTTATCAAAGGAAGATATATTATTGAAAACCTCATTACCAGTTGGGAATCTATGCATTGGGCCAAGAGAACTAGGCAAGATGTTGGTATTTTGTTACTGATTTTTGAAAAGGCATATGATAGAATTGAATGGTGTTTTGTCCTTACAGTTTTAGATGCTTTGGGGTTTCCTAACATATGTTGTGTGATGGTTAAGATGTTGTTCCAAGATGCTACAACACAAGTGAAGGTTAATGGAGAACTTTCTAAACCCTTTGTGATGCAAAGATCAATTAGGCATGGTTGTCCTCTTCCCCTTGCCTTATTTGTCATTGCATCAGAAGCTTTACATTATCTGCTTAGAACAGAATGTATACAAGGAGATTTGAAAGGTATTGTGCTACCTAACAAGAAACATTTGATCAATATGCAATTTGCAGATGATATTGTATTATTTCCTATCTTGCAAAAGGAGAATTTGGAGATTTTGAACAAAATATTACAAGTTTTTTGTAGAGCCTCGGGTGCGAAAATTTCTACTGCTAAATCCTTGCTTCTTGGTTGGAGTGAAAATCCCCTTGACTGGCTCATTCTCACTCCTTGGTAATGGGGAGGTCCAAACAAGATTGTTAGGTTTGATTGGTAGCCCTTTCGCTGTGAGCCCTTCCTTGAAAGGTATGTGGGAGTGGATGTATGCAAAGATTGAAAGAAAACTTATGAATTAGAATAACAAATTCTTATCCCTAGCTGGTAGAATTCAAGTTTGCCAAAAGATTTTGTCAGCTTATACTATTTAACATTCTTCTATGTGGATGTTTACTTGTTATCAAATTGATAGTATTCAAAAGATTATCTGGAACTTCCTTTGGTCTGATGGAAAAGGAAAGAGGTTAAGGTATGCTGTGAAGTGGAATTGGTGCTGTTTAAAGAAAGAAAATGGTGGTATGGGTTTAAAAGACTGAAAATCCAAGGTGTAGCATTAGATACAAAGTGGATCATCAAGGCCATGGAGGGGGATGAACCATGGAAGGTTCTTGTGAGGAATAATTTAAAGGAGGCAGTACCTTAAAGAGCCAAACAATGGTCTAATATACATTTGCATGATATTCTTCTAGGTAAATTCCATTCTAAACCTTCAGGCTTTGTGGTGTTCTCTAGTATATGGAAAGCTTGGGAATCTATTAAGCATATGTGGGTAACAGTGATGCTATCAACAAACAGGATAGTGTAATCTATGGATTCAGATCCATATGGTGGATTTTAGAGCATAAATCCAAACCCTTGGCTCAGCTACAGGGGTGCTCTGCTCTAAATTGGAATAAGAAAGACAATTAATTTTAAGGATTTGTTTGACAATAAATATTTCAAAAGTTGGGACCATTTGAGAATAGTGTATGGTCTCCCTAAATCACAGAAGAGAACATACTCTATTCTAAATAAGGCCATGTGCATAACGAATAAGGAAGTTAATTTGATAAATGATCTTGAGGATTTTAGTAGAATTACTTGGAAAGAGGGAACAAGATTTGTGGAGATGAAACCTAAGAAAATGTACAGCATGGTTACCGAATCCCAAAAGGTTTATAAGCATATTAACTTTGTTTGTCATATAAACTTTGATCACATAGATTTGGTTAGATCCTTTAAAGTCATTTGGTCCGATCATATTGAACAAAAAAAAAGGTGTTTTAGGTGGTTACTATTGCTAAAAAAATTAGCAGTAGGATATGATGAAAGCCAATGTTCTATTTGTAATGAGTTGGAAAATATTGAGCATATTTTCCTTTATTGCCCTTATGCTAGGTCTGTTTGGTTGTGTTTATGGGGAATTTAAAAGACTGGGATATTGGTAACAAAATGTCATGGAAAGAGGTCCTTTGTGGCTTTGTCAAGGGTGTCACTAGTAAGTCTAATATGTTTTGGTTTTCCTTATCTGAAATCTTGTGGCTATTATGAAAAAAATAGGAATGAGAATTACTACCAAGGTAGAGAAAGAGTCCTTACTGAGTCTATTAATAGACTCATGCTCTCTAATATTATATTACAGGTAAGGATGACATTGGAGCTTCTTGTGGAGAGATTCATGAAGATATTAGACGAAGGATCAGACACTCTTTACAGAGCAGATGTTAAATGTGCACAATTCTGGCCACATGATTTGAGGAATGTGGATGATAAGTTTAAAAATGAATATCTTGATTTCCAGAATCAATACATTAAGCAACACCAATATGAATTAAGGAGGGACGAAGAACTGATTGGTCTGGAAAATACCTTTCAAAACTTTGGCAAAGAAAATCACTTCCCTTGGGCACATTCAAAGAAGTGGATTCCTACAAGGTCGGTGATAATAGGAATTATATCGAAAGCATGTTATCATATAACGATGTGCACGGATAGGAACTAGAGAGGCAGCAATATAGTGGAAACTGGCAGGATGAAGTGTTAGAAGGGGCAGAGGAAGTTGATGAACAATAAAGGCAGTAACCAATTTTTTTGACAGCGAGCAGGAATAACTACAAGTCTCAAGAATAATATCTGAAGAATGGATGGATAGATATGAGTATACTATGATGATCTTTTGTGTTTTTGTTATGAATGTTGTTAGGATTATTGCTCATATTGTAACAAGCCAGAATTTATGATGTTAATTTTTTTGGCTTGTCTTTTTAAATTCGAAGATATTGTAAATGTATGACTCTCAGTGGCCTTCTTGGCCACTTAAACTATAAATTGTACTCTCAGTGGCCTCCTTCTAATAATTGTACCTCTGTGACAATTGAAAACCATATCGAAGTGAAGTGACAAATTTTCTTGTTTAATGGAAATCAAGTTATCTGAGATGTAATATAAAAATTACGAACAACACTGTAGAGACACAATTTAAATAAAACTTCCTTCTACCAGAAACAGTTTCAAGCAATTACAAAAGCATGTGAATAAATATACATGAACATATACTTTTATATATGTATACATATATACATAAGCAACAATACCAATTTCCTTTGCTACAAAATTTACTCAAACAAAGGCCGAACAACGAGGCACAAAAAACTTTATTTTTTCTATAAATTTTAATCAAAACACAGGTCAAACAACATTGGTGTAATTTTCCAGCACAAGGGTATAACCCATACGTTCACATGGAGCGACAATGAATAGGAACACTCTTAAGAGAACTCAGAAAGAATTAAATGAAATTCTGGTTGTTTAGGCTCAAAAATAGATACCCTACAATCATTTTAACACAACTCAGTATAATATTCAAGGATTTAGCCACTAAATTGTATAGGTATAGCATTTTTTTCTTTGGTTCAACTTGCTAACAATATGGAATGACCCCATTTCAACAATAACAAGAAGTATCACTATCACAATCCCGAATGTGAACAAGGGTTTATAACATACATGCCCTGTTTAATTAAAAAACTCTCCACTTGCCTTAAACAAGGAATAAAATCAAAACACATCGAACTAAGAATTTTCATGAGTATACAAACCAGAAAATCACTCACCCAAACTGTTAAAAGAATGCACTAAATAGAAATTTCTTCTCTTGACTACCGAAATGAGCCTCCATAACTAGTGTATTCCAATGGTAAAATGTTTTCATACCTATTTTGAAAGAAATAAACCATATGAATAACTATTCATACTTGTAAATGTTTCCTCTTTTTTTTCTCCCCTCTTTCTCCCTTCAAACTCTGTAATCTCCTCATTTTGTCTCTTGCTCTGTACCTTGACTACCTCCTATTGTTGAACACACCAAGATACTGGGACGCGGGGGGGGGGGGGGGGGGGGGTGGGGGTGAATCGGTATCTTAATAAACTTCAAAACGTCTGGAGCACATTAAAACTTAAGCATTACAACATTAACATGAAATATGAAAGATCAACACAATGCACATCAACACATAACACCAGATATATGTGGAAAACCCAAGAAGAGAAAAATCATGGTGAGGATTAACTCAAAATATATGAAGTTCAAAATAACAACTTTGTTTTAGGGCTACAACCCAAGGAAGCAACTTCTCCCTGTTGACTTTGTTTCAGGGCTACAACACAAGGAAGCTACTACTCCCTGAAAACTTTTCTTTAAGGTCACTCCCAAGGAAGCTACAACTCCCTGCTAACTTTGTTTTAGGGCTACAACCCAAGGAAGCAACTACTGCCTGATCTGAGAACAAACTCAGATGATTACAGTATGATAGTCCTTCTACTACCTGAAAACTAACATTGAAGCTCACACCTTTGATGATTGCAATTCTGCTTCTTCTGATGATTGGATCAATTAGTCACACTCTTCACTTCCCTCTTATCACAAAAATGTCTTCAAGATGAATCAAGACAACTTTTAACTCTTCTGCTCTTTCTCCTTCAGTCGCACCTCATAATGCATGTAATATTCATACTATGCTTTTTACACATTCATATTTTCATCTTCGCAATCATCCCTGACCTAGACCAACTAGGTTTACAATATATACATGACATTACATTGATTTCATTTCAATTCGGCCAATACAACAAGAATATTACATTTTACAAGTTGGCCAGAGATTATACAACATGAAACATGCATAGGGCAAGCCCTATCATGAACAACATACTACTCCAGAACGAAACACACACTTTGTGGATCCCAACACATGCTTAGTCCGGTCCTAAGCATTCTTCACAGCATTGTTCTTCAAGGAATCACCTCCACACACATTGCTCATTTGATATAGGACGACCTTAAGTAGGAAGATATGAAACCTGAAGTATAATGTTCATTACCACTTGAAAGCCTTGTGTGGTACTGGAAACATGAAGGATCTTCATCAAATTCTTCCAGATGAGTCTTCATGACTCATACAACACCTTTTGATATACCTCTAACTCCGCACAATAAAGACATTGTGCTGCATACCTTAAAACATGCACATTGAGATCAAACAACCATCCGGAACACACTGTAACACACTGTCATTGAGAAACTAACCTTGCAGAGCATTAAACCACCTGAAACTGCAAGGATGCATGTAATACACATCCCTAAACATGTCCACAAAACCACATAGGCAATTCTTCTCTTCTGGAGGAATGCGGAGCATTTCAACAAGCCTTCAACACTACTTACCTTAGACAGAATACAGACCGGAACTCCACCACTTATAACTTTCACTGTTGAGGGTGTAGAGACTTGAAACTTTGGAAATAGCACCTCCATCAGATACGAAACTTACCTTCTAAACCGCAAGACCTTATCTTCAAACGCGGAGAAATGCGGAGCCAAACATTGCAGTACTATGAATACCTTCTTTAGAAACAACACTGTCTCCAAACTGTCAACTGCAAAACACTCTTTCGATAATCCAACCAATATGAAACTTGGAACATATATGCTTTGACACTATATGAATATATCTTCCAATCTGCAGAGATACAACATTAAAAGCATGCGGAGCAATCTCCCAGATAGTCTTCAAAACAATCTTCCTGTAGTAGAAACTTTCACCAACATCCGGAGGCCAAAACTTCTTTGTATCAACACATACATTCTTAGGAACAATAGGAGAGAGCATACAGTATGCTTCAGACTATCAGTAACATCTCCCCAACATCATTAACAGATTTGATCATCTTAGTGCTTCTAATTCTCATATTAATATGTTTTTTTGATGTCCACAAACATACCTAATGAATACAGTCTCTGTTGACTAAGAGCTTTAGGAACATGACATCCAACCATGAACTTCTAATTCCCATCCTAATATGTCTTCTCTTTAGCTACCGGATAGGACATAACATCCAACCATGAACTATATCTTCTCTGTTGGATGGGGACATTACATCCAACCATGAACTTCTAATCCCCATCTTAATATATCTTCTTTAGGACATGACATCCAACCATGACACCATCACACATTCATGACAGTGTTGACATCAATGACAACCTTGTGACAGTGTTGACATCAATGACAACCTTAAGAACCATATGTGTAATAGCCATAATCTCCCAAAACTTCCCTCCATTTTGGGTAGGTATTTAGACCCCAAAATTTCTTCCATTGCTGACAGCACTGAAGTCAAACTCATGCACTCCCTCCTCCACTTCCCAGTTCATTGGGAAAAGTAACTCATGAAAAACTTACTTTAGATACCAATACGACTCTAGAATACTTCTACAAAAAAAACAACTTGAGGCTAAAATCAATCGATGCCATTGACTACTAAAGAGATGTTAAACTATACCATCTAGTGCAAATGCAACAATGACGAATATAAACAACAATCACAACTATGACATCTACATATGCACGAGGCTACTGTAACTACGACACTGACAAAGTACAAAGTGACATTAATTGAACATTAAGACAATGGCGAAGTCAAAACCCAACATAACATCTCTAGTTTTTACTTGTGAAATAGTGGAGTGTGTGAGGTTCTTGGATTGCTCAGTTCGACTATTGACTTGTCGCCATCTACTATCCTCTCTCGGATGATACTCTCTCTTGACACTTAGAAGGAACTAAAATATTATCTTGCATCCATCTCATGTTAGTAGAAATGGTAGTTAGTCCATTATTAATATCATAATCTTGAATCAAATAGGATATCAAATGCACATCCAAATCCATCACATCAAATCAAAATTATTCTGTTAAGACAATTTAAATGTCAACTGTCATAATAACATGCAAGAAATAATGCAATAGTTAAAATATTGATTTCGCTGACCCTAAACGATTATTTAGTCATTAAATTTATGTCTAAGATAAGTGGTAAAAATGGGATGTGACGTGTTTTCCTCTCCTTGATCATCTTCTTCAACCCCTAGATTGAGTTTCCAAACCTTTCATTTTCCTAACCAGCCATTCTAGTTCCTCTTCTTAGAGTCGCCCCTTTGACCTTCTGGGTCGCCCAGGTGACCATCCTTGGTAAAACAGACAATCCTCTTCTCGGAAGGGGCAACCCTATCGTTTTTGAAAGTCTGAAATGACTCCCAGTTCTGGGTTTTCTTTTTTATTTTTAGCCCATTTTACTCACGTTTTTCCATGCTAACTCATCCTTTTTCTCGCTTTCTTTCTATTGTGAACTCATGATTGAATCTTATCTTTCCCAATTTGTTTTCCAAATCTCTTTGAGTTCACCCTTGTTTTCTTTTAGTTTTCTCTAGTTTTCTTCTTATTCTTAGCAAAGTTTCTATTTCTTTTTTAGTTAACTAATTCTTTCAATCTATCTCTTCATCTCTTACCTCTCATTTCTACCTATAAATACCCCCTTCATTCTTCATTATTTATCATCTTTCACACACTCATCAAGAAGCAAGCAAGCTTCTCACACAGGACTTCGTCCCAGTCCCGGAGGCACGTCCCAGGTAGCAGGAGACACGTCTCCCTACTACCCTGCCTTTTATATACAACACACTAGAACACAATTCAAAATATTATATACTCAAATTAGTATGCAATGGTTGGTTAGAATGGGACAATACTGTGTGTGTGAAAATCAGCACACACAAAATCGTTCACGTGGATGATGGATGAGATGCCTATAATTGGGGTCAAGGTAAGACTAAGTGAAATGATGATGCTTATGGACGAATAACTATATGTTGTAGTTGGTTTTTCTTTTCTTGTGGGCATGGTAATAATAAATGTATAGGTGGTTGAGGTATTGGTTGGATAGGAAGAAAATTTCTTGGAGATGGAATAGTTATGTTTGTCATTCGATCCTCTAGGACATCAAGTTGTTTGAGGAAGAGGGCAAGAGAAACATGGGAAATCTCTTCCTGCACCTCTCTCACTAGGTTTGGTTATAATCCAAGACATTAAATGTATAGTTTATGATTAAATTTGTTTGTTTGCCTTTGTGTGGTTTGTTTGTTGGTTTGAATGTGTTTGTTGTGAATGTTCAATGCTTAGAAGTACGTTTCTTGTGAATGTGCTTCTAAGCATTAAACATTCACAACAAATACATTTAAACCAACAAACAAATTGCACAAAGGAAAACAAATAGCTTTAATTGAAAACTTACATTTAATGTGTCATGGGTTATAACTAGACCTAGTGAGAGAGCTACGGAAAGAGATTTCTCTTGTTCCCGTTGCTATCTTCCTTGAACAACTTGACATCCTAGAGGATTGCTACTTTACTTGCTCTTACCTTGACCCTAGCCATATATGTCCTATTCATCCATCCATGTGAATGATTCTGTATGTGTCATTTTTTGTGTATACGGGCATGAGCCCAACTTAAAATTTTAAATTTGAAAATGGAGGGTCTATATAATAATGTGGAATCAATCTAAGGCATAGGACAAATAATTTATAAGTTGAATTCAGATTATGGGGATGTAGAGAATCAAAATCAGTCAAAACTTAAGTAATTTGACAACTTTTATGCAGAAATGTCAATTATACACTAATTATTACATTTTTTTTAATACAAAAAACAAACTAAATCAAAATAAATTTGAAACGAATGGGAAAAATACATATCATGTAATTTTCACCATTACACTCTTATATAAAATAGGATAATAAATGATATTAAATATTCACATATCAAATTGAATAGTTCAAATCATTAAATCATCATATGTTAATTAATCTCAAAACATTCTCGGTTATAAAAATGCCCCACCATGACAAACATGGCATATAGTATATTTGAAATAAAATTTATGTATAAAGTATTGAAATAAAAATTTTATACTATCTAAAATAAAATTTTATAAACATGCTTAAGTCATAACAAACATAGCTTGAGTGAACAAAACCAACTTTCCACAACCTAATCTCATCAAAATATGCGAGTCATGTGAAAAACATGGAAGCAAATAATTATGCTGTACTAAGGGGATGCTCTATAAAACTGTAGAAAAAATGCGTATTATTGTAGGGCACTATAAACTTAGGTAGAGCACATCTCAAGTTTGCAAACTTTACCTATATATAGAGAGATTTGAAGCATTGAGATAATCCAACTTTTAGTTTACAAAAAAAAAAAGATGAAAGTCAGAAATTTAGAGACGACTATAACTGCTGATATACTGTTTATGGATCAATAGTGTCTCTTGCTGTTTCTCTAAGATAAGGACAATTACAATCTCAAATTTGTGTAGTTCATTTTCTTTGTTAATGGAATATTATGGTCAATTTTAACTTAGAATTTAATTATGCTAAGAGGTATTCCTACATTAACAGTACGGATGGGAGCTGAAAGATTCTGGAATTTCTATGTAAACTTATAAACCAAATAGTCACTCCATAAATTTAGAAAACCAAAAAAAGAAGGTGAAAGGAATAAAAAAAGAAAATACATGTTGGATGTAAAGAAAGGTGGATGACTGTACGGTCGTTGTAGTATAGTGGTGAGTATTCTCGCCTGTCACGCGGGTGACCCGTGTTCGATCCCCCGCAACGGCGTTTTATTTAAAAATATATTAAAGCCGATAAGGGCGTGGTTCGGTGGTTAAGTCGCTCAGTTGTAGTGGCAGCCACCAGAGTTCAAACCTCCGTTGGGCCAACGAGCTCGCAGGCATTACGCCTTCGCTAGGCCAACGAGCTCGCGGGTTTGAAGTGTTCTTGTTAGGGGATGAGGTCCCCCGTGTTGTGGCCTCACTGGTTCATTATCTTTAAAAAAAAAAAAAAAAAGAAAGAAAGAAAGGTGGATGATAGTTTCAAAGAAGCCATCACTATGCACTAAGATGAAAAAAACGTACCAGGCGCATTATCTTTAAAAAAAAAAAAAAAAAAAAAAAAAAGAAAGAAAGGTGGATGACAGTTTCAAAGAAGCCATCACTATGCACTAAGATGAAAAAAACGTTACAGAATGGCATATGAAAAGATGCACATTCAATCTATTTATATTGCCTCTTTAATTGTTTTCCACATGTAGAACGAACATATCAAATTGTACGATTTGAGGTGCGCTGAAAGGAAGTGCGCTAAATTGATAAAAAATAGGTGCTTGGAGAAGATATCTCTTGGCGTACTTTAGATATATTTTCTAAATATAAATATACTAGTGACAATTTCAACTACAATACAAACTAAGATTATATAAAGTCTATATAATCTATTTTGATACTTAAACCAATTTCGATACTTAAACCAAAAAAATTAAGCAGTGTATTTTGTATATCAATATAGTTGTTTTAAAAATATTTATTAAAAAAATTATTTTGGTATTTATTTCATTTGATTTTTTTGATTGCAGCATGAAAATGGTTTTGGAGAAGTATTCCAAGGACAATGATAAACAACCTCAAGTTAAGGTATGCTTTTGACTTGTAAAATTCCTATGTGAAAGTACACATCATGGTAATGATTGTGTAATATTTTTTTTTGGTTGGTAAAAATGGCCTAGGGACCATGCCCATTATAAAATAAAAGATAAAAATAAGGTAAGCATTAGACCATAAACAAGGGTGCAAAAAAAAAAAAGAGGTTCCTTTTTACTCTAAACAATATAGAAGAAATTACTGGATGCGTCTTTTTGGAGCGCTTTGGTGTGTTTTAATCCTTGTTATGGGAGTTGTTGAGACATAATTAAAATTTTACAAAATTAGCTAAGTCCTTGCTCCTTTTGTGTACTTGCCCTGTTTTGCCCATTGTTTATTACTGATCTAAGAAATTCTAAGTGGGTCTTCCCTCTGTCAAAAGTTCACCTAAATTTTGCCTATTGTTATCCTCATATTCCCATCATGTGTTGAAGTTGTCAAAAATTCAAGAATATCCTGAGTTTGGGAGTTTACTTATCATTTTGAGTGTTTCCGTGTTTTGCAAGTTTACCTTGGGGTACTGGCCATCTTCCTTCCCTTCCCCATCTTGTCCTAATCTCTTTTTTTCCCTTAAAATTCATGCGAACTATATCGATTCCTTCGCTTCTTTCATTTTTCTTTGTTTTCCCATTTTGTGTGTTTTCAATGTGCAATCGGATGTGATCCCTTAGCCTCATATCTTGTAACCTCCTTCTGTTTCGCTTGAAACTTCTATGGAATTCCATATCCCTTTTCCTCCAGTTTGTGGAATCCCACTAGGCTACTGGACTTCACATTTCGAGCTTTAACATTTGGTCCTTCATCCTTTGTCTGCAACCTTCAGTTCTTTGTCCTTTCTTCGCTTTCCTTCGGATCACTTCCCTTTTTTGGGAACTCCTCTTAAAACTGAATTTCTTTGCATCTAATCCTCCATCTCTTTTATGCCTCCTATTCCACTTCCCTTTCCTGCATCCTTCCCTCGCTCTTTCATTTTACTTTGTGAATTTTCTCTTGCCTTCTAGATTTCCTTCACACATTCCCTCCACTTCCTTCCTCCACTTCCCACCTCTAGTTTTGCATGGTTTCTCTGTTTTTCTTCCATCCTCTCCATCCGGTTGTGGGTCGAATGTCTACATTTCTCTCGATGACCAAATCCTTCATTTCCTTCCATCTATGCAAATTTCCTCTCCTTTAGGACTTCATTCCTTCCATTCCATTGTCCACTTCCCATGTTTTGTTCCACGATGAATTCCCGAAAAACTTCCAAACTTCGGCAAAACACACTAGAATGTCCCATTTACTTCCTAGAATGCTATTAATGCTAGATTTGACCTTTGCAACCATCTATTTCGAGTGGGGAACATATTTTTCTCTTACTAGCTTGTTGTACACATGACTTGAGGCCAATTTCATGGGATTTCTTTCAGTTTGCATTCAAAGCTTTGACATCCTGTAGTACGTCGATTTTCCGCAAACCACCAAAGGGGCATGAAATCAAAATGCTATAATACAAGTCTATTTATCATTCAAAGGGTTGGTTGTTGAACCAATTTTTTGACTGTAAGTGCTTCGTAGTGATTTTAGGGCATCAAACAATGTTCGTCTAGTCTATAAGGGGCGGGAATACATTTTATAAATTTTAGGAAGGGTTTTCAACAAACATTTTCATGTAATGGTATGTTTCCATGGTAGTTTGTAATGATTCAAGGGGATGCATAATCGCAGTTGTTAATCTTATCTTGCCACATTTGTTGGTATGAATGTAATCGAGGTTAGATAAAAGTGTGACAACATTTTAATTCGGTGCAAAACTTTTATAATGGTCTCTCCTTTGTTCCATATGGGTTATTGCAGTTCTTTGATGGATCATTAAGCATGTTGATTTGTATGAAGTGTTATTTCTGATTTGCATGTATATGCATGCTTGGTTCCATTTATGTTTTGCTAGATGCTTTTTCCTCTTCCTTATAGTTTATGACTTTGTTGCCCAATGGAGTAGGCACTGGTCTAAATTGGTGAGAGGTCAAACTTACTCCTTGCACTTGTGTACAAAATGTTAAGTGGAGTCATTTGTAGGAAATATAATATTGCTATCATCTATGGGTGCATATGCAAGGTTGTAGTTTTAGCTTAATAAGAGGTTTTACAGGCAGCGAGTTAGTCTTTTGACCTAGTGACAAATATAGGGGTCAAGCATATATTTGGTATAGCTGCTACTGTTTCTGTCAGGATCCATCTTGATAGGTTAGATGTTTTGTTAAAGATACCTTTAGTAATACCCTTTTGAGCCTAGCTGAGCTCAAAGTGAAGGAGAGCATGCCCACTCTAGTGATCGGCTTTTCGTCATTGACATTTTGTTGATGAGTTGATTGATTGATTCACTTTCAAGACAACAAGTCCCTAACCTTGAAGTGAGTTGATTCCTCTAGGAATGTGAGCAGCAATTTGAGGACCGCACAGTTCCATTGAAATTACACTTAGCCATAGGTGTCCTCTTTTTCTTCTTTTCCATAGTGATCCATTCCTCAGACTTAAAACCTTGAGAAACCAGAGAAGGGTTGCTTAAAGAAGCAACCATTCCAAAGAAATCCCTTCATCAACCAGGGTTGAAGGTCCTATATCCAAATCAGAAACTGCAATATCCATAGATTCGGTAGAGCAACAATGAGCATCCATCTCAAGAGGATCCTTTGGAACAACCGGTTGGTGATGGACTTGAACACCTTGCCACTATGTGGGTGTCCAGAGACCAGCACTCTTTTTCTGCTTGGAGTTGTAGCCTTAAATGATTTTTTCGGCATTGAAAGGTAAGATGTTCAGGAGAGAAACAATTTCTGCACCCGAAGGGAATTTTCTCATAATCCATAGGCTGATGCCATCTTCGACCACCCACCAATAAAGAAATTTTCGTAGGCAAACCCTTGATGATGTCCATCTCAACACAGACGCGTGCATAAGTGGAACAATAATATTTAGAAGTTTTCTCCGACATTTGCTCAGTCCATTGCCAATAGCCTCTAAACTTTTGGTCTCCCAAAACTGTATTGGCAAGTATGGCAGCCTTACCCATAGAAAGACAGAGGAAAAGGAATCTGTGCGTGGATCGACAATCCCATCTGCTGAGGCATCTAGGCCTGCACCAGGCAGAATTTCATTCTCGAGCTATGAAGCCTTGCTCATCGAAGCCCTGGAGTTAGGGGAGATTGGTAGCGCCATAAAATGGCTTGCACCCGAAAAAAGCAGATCCTTGTTAGTTGAAATTTAATTTATTGTGTAATATTTTTTATTTTAATTTAAAATAGACAATTTTGTAGATTGCAACTTCTTAAATTAATGAAGTATATTACTCTATGCTCCCCCAAGTTTCCCAGATTGGGACGCATACATGTTTTCGGGACCGGTTTTTTGGGAGGCCATTTTTAAGAGACAGTGGGAGACGCTATTAAAAATATTGGGAAAATTTTAAAATATAGGAAATTTTAAATATTCATATGATAACATTGGCAAGGCATTCATTAGATATATTATAGAACCTTAATATATAACATTAAAGTTGAAGTGAGATTTCACATGAGAGTCGATAAACGAATTAACAAAATTCAATTACTTTCATGTCCATATATATTGTAAAAAAACTACAACAAAATGGCCAAACGCTGCAAATCTCAACTACAAAATGGCAAAAACATAGAAAATATGTCGTTGCAAGGCACCATGCACAACCACCAACTTCTCCAATTTCAAGAGGTAAGCCTATTCCTCTTCTTTGACTATATGAAGTTGGAAGTAGGGTCAAGGGGCAATGCCCCTCGTGGGATTTTGAGGTCAACGCCCCTAGTGGTTGAGGGGTAATGCCCCTCGCCGGGGTCAAGGGGCAATGCCCCTCGTAGGGGTTTGGGGGCATCGTCCCTAGCGGAGTTGAGGGGCAGACTAAATTAAAACTTTTGAAACCACACAAACTTTGTCGGCCCCCCATCCCTCTTTTTTCAAATTTCTGTGTGTGTGTTTTTTTTAAATAACTAAAAACATGCCTAGTATGAGACGGTTGGGGATGCCCCTAATCGTCCCATGACGTACCATGGCATACCCTAAAAAATTGCTCTCTTGGGGAGGTTTTCTATTTAAAAAAAAGGGTGATGAGAGGAGACGTTTCCTACCCATCCCCGAAACGTTCCCTATGGGGGACAAGCCATTTTGGGTAGGGAACATGTCCCTGGGGAGCATAGATATTACTTAAATTTTCTTTTTAAGTAAAGATATAAAATACAAACCCATTAGAATATATAAAAACATTATGCCTAGTTCAGTATATATTTTTTAAAGAAATAAAATAATGTTTACATGAAATATTTGAGTAATATAGTTTAATGATATTCTTAGATAGTAGAGTTTCTCTTAAATGTGTATTGAAATTAATTGATAAATAAAGGTATTTATCTCTAGATTTGATGCTGAATATATTGTAATAGATTGTGATTTGTGCTTGTGTTAGTCTTTATAATTTTGTTAAATGATTGATATCAATCTGTTAATTTCACTACTTGTTGATGTGGGCCATTTCCACACTGGAGGATTCAATCTTTGATGTGCAGAGTCATCCTTGATTTTTGGAATAGATTTGGTTGTCCTTGAGCTTTGCATTTGTGCTTGCCTTGATATCTAGATTTGTGTCTAAAAAAGTGGTTTTGATGTACATCTTGAAGAGCTTGCTATGTGAGGATCTTCTCGTTAGTCAAACCCATGGATCTTATTTTTTGTATAATGATCAAATATGTACAAAGTAATCATGCAATATGTCTAGTCACTGTAAATGTTGATGTCATGCTGATGCAATTCTTTATAATGATGATGTAATGTGTAGTGGAGGTCTCTCTTGGTTTTTTTGGATGTTTCAAATGAATTAGGGTTTATCCCTTTTTACAACACCTTGTGCACTTTTAAACATTTTGTGCTCAAGTGAACAAAAAAAGATAGTTGGAAGGGAGTTAGCTTGGGCTTAGGGTTAAATTTGAAATTTTACAAATTGGGGGTCATTTTTGTGTTGTACATTTGACCTAAGATAATGAATGGATAAATGTAGATCAAGACCGATCCTTAAGGATGTGTGAAAATAGGATCAGGTTAATTGGCAACTTTTTATGCAAAAGCATGCCCCACTTGTACACAAGTTATTGCATTCGAGACAAATAGTTTAAAGTGACTCAAAACGGAGGGAAAATGTGCATGGTATGGAATTTTCACCATTATATTTTACCTCCACTTTGACTTGCATGTGAGCTACTATGAAGATGAATGTTAAAGTAAACAAGCAATCCACATGCAAGTACATATTTAGACTCAAAAAGGATATAGATAAGCATGACAATTATACATGGGTGATCCCACAATAGTGTGTCCCACTTTTTAGCCAAAGGGGGACATTGAAATCAACATTTTAAACCAAAATTTCACTTTATGTCACCTATAGCAACTAAACTGTTAAGAATTTGAAGATGATGTGAACTAATGTTTTTTGAGATTTTGTGTGTAGATTCTAAATATATTTAAAAAATAAAAATAAAAAAATAATTTGTGAATTTTATAATGTAATTTTTAAGAACTTATTTTTTATAGTTAACATTATTTTAAAAAGTGACATTTATTCCATCAGGCATAACTTTTTTTACAAAAAGGATAAAATTATAAATTTTTAAACATAGATTCGTAACACCAATATCTAGTGTGGACATATTTTTTGTAGTTTTTTGTTGCATATAAATTATTTATTATTAATTTTTAATGTGAGATTAATAATAATTTAGACATAGTTTTATCCATCACACAACTTTTTATGTATATATCCAAATTAACTTTTCTTTTTGTTGAAACAAGGACATCAATAACTAGTGCATAGATATTTTTTAGAATTTTTTTTCTCTATTTTTCTATTTTTCCACGTGTGTGGAACAGAGACCCTGATGTTTGGTGAAAAACCTATGTTTACTGGAAAATAGAAAATGAATATAATAATTAAATTAAATATATTCAAAATTATATTTTTTGGAAAGCTTATTCCAAGGGCTACGATTATGCAAAATCTCATGTCCTAGTGACTCCGTTTGATGGTCCAACCCAAGTTTCGAAACACGAATTTTTGCAGAGAAACAAGTAAAAAAAAAGTCAATGAAAAGGACATTTGTTTGAAGGTACCTTCATACCTTCGAATGAAGGTATGAAGGTCCTTTGTGTTTTTCAAAGTGAAAACATTAAAAAATTAAAAAATACCTTCAAATGAAGGTCCTTACCTTCATTCAAAGGTCAAACAACCTTCATTCAAAGATTTTTTTTCTTTTTTTTGCTTCCTTGGGCTCATTTGTTTGCCTTGTCCGACAAGTGGGACACACTATTGTGGGTTCACCTACACATACTTTTGATAATGAGTGCTCTATTTGGAATGTGTAAACACAAAGAAGTTTCAATGAGAAGCATATGACATTCATTTAAAATAGGCACAAATAACAATTACTGAATACTATCTACAAATAAAAAGTAAAAGTAGAAAGATATTTGGTTGGCATGATGGGAGCCATAAAAAGAAAATGATATCCAATTGGCATAGTAGGATCTATATTTATTGGGCATTGATGGGAGCCATAAAAAAGTAATATCTATTGAGCACGATAGGAGCTATAATAAAAAATGGTATCTCTTAGGCATAGTAAGAAGCATATTTGATGGGCACAGTAAGAGCCATATCCATTGGGCATGGTAGGAGGCATCATAAAGAAATTAATAGTTGTTAGGTATGGTATGAGCTATATCTATTGGTCATGATAGGAGCCATCATAAACACACTAATATCCGTTAGGCTTGGTAGTAGCCATGTAACAGTTTGAAACTAATATCCATTAGGCATGGTAGGATCTATAATAACCATGAGATAATCACTACAATCATAGTCATCAAGGAGTGTCGGTGATATTATATGCCACTCCAATTGGTTGCATACACAAGTTGCAAGGAATTGGAGGAGAAGATAAAAAGAAATGTAAATAATATGATCATGTAAAGCTCAACAATCATGAAACAAGTGTCATAGATAACATCATGTGACAATCAAGCTATGGAATTTGTGAAGATGTAAGCACATTTATCAAAGGGAAATAAGATGCCCTCAATGGTTCCCTCAATACTAGATAGATCATGTCAGCACAAAGATATGTCATATAAGATGTAAACATGATAAGCATGCAAGCATTGTATGATAAGATGTAACATGATAAGCGTATGAAAATGTCAACATGTAATGGTAAAACAAACATGCAAGCGTGATATTCATTATGAACAATACAATGAGCTTGTAAGAGTAAGGATCATGTAAGCATCATAATATGTAACAAATGCGAGTTTGTAATTTTCATAAGATAAGATCACTTAAGTATGTAAACATCATAAAACAAGATCATCATAAGATAAAACTACGTAACATGCAAGATAGGCAATCATGAAGGAGATGCCCCCAAGTGGAGAAACATGACACATTAGATATGTAAAGACACGAAACAAGACACAAGACATACTATAGAAGATGAAATGAAATTAAAAGACATGAGAGAAATAGACTTTACAACAAACATGGGTTAACCAAAATAAGGGATAAGATAATAGAATATATGATAAAGGAGGAGCACAACAAAAAAGGCTTACTAAAAAAATCCAAAGATGTAAAACATAAAGCAAACAATGTTATGTTTTTGGTCAACATGATGAGAGTGGTTGCAATCACTCCCTATTTTGTAGCATCCTCAAATCCATTGGGAGAATACATAGGAAAACACATACACAACACAAAAAAGAACATGATGAGAGTGGTTGCAATCACTCCCTATTTTGTATCATCCTCAAATCCATTGGGAGAATACATAGGAAAACACATACACACCACAAAATAGAAGTGACATGAACCACACAAAACATGTTCAAAGCCCTTGTCTCAACATGCACCACTAGAGGTGTTTTAGCATCATTCACAGTGTAACTAAGAACATGAAAGCAATACAAATATATAAATAAAAATAATAAAACAAAAGACAAGGTTAATTAAGGAACAAAAAAATATTTTTTTCAAAAATTAGATTTTTGCAAGTATTCATTGTTATATGACTATCGAATTCATTGCTTGGTGAAAGTGGCAAATATGATTGGCAAATATGTGATCATTGCAGCAAATGCTAGTTTGCCACTACAAATTTCAAGACTACCGACATGAATGGATGTCTATCGTGGTGATTGAATAGAGTACCACGATGAATAGTAAAATACTTTGGTGAATGCAGGAATGCCTCAATGAATTCATGGAAATTTCATTTGAATACTGATAATAGGTGGGAAATTTGAAAGTACATGGTACTTGGTGTTCCATTTTTAGTATTAGAGTCTTCTAATGCATAGGACTTTGCCACGACTATGAGGAGGAGGTTAGAATTATATTCAATCTTCCTTGGAAGATTTGGAGAATTGGAGGATACTACTATAGAGCATTAAGAACGTCACTCCAATTCATAGTCAGCAAATAGAGGACTAAAACAACCATTAGAGTTGTATTTCCACATTTGTACTAATTTGCAAATAACAAAATAGCGTAGAAGTGCTATTGGAACTTACCAAGTTGCATTTTTCCTCTCAAATTGGGGGTTTTCCAAGTGAAAATTGTTAGGAAACTGTGATATTTAACTGTAATCCTAATGTACTAATGTTGCATCTCCAAAAATCTTGGAATGGGTACTTGGATGCTCATGTAGTTGAGAGATTATCATTTTATTATTATCCACCTTGTTGACTTGGAATATTAGTTGTAGTGGCATTCATGAAGGTGGAGCATGATGGTGGTGATTACAAATTGCTATGAATGCATTATACCACTTTCTTGATTCTAGGCACTAAAGGAGAGAGTGGAGCATTTTCCTTATGATAGGTGGGTCCCACTTGAGGTAAGGGTGTTATGTTGGAGTGCTAGCCTTGGGAGTGGTGCCTACTAGATTGAATGTGGTCAAAGATGTTATTTATGGATGCATTGATTAGTCACATGGAGGCATTGGGTTTCTGCCATACCATGGTTTTGGGTGCTCATGGTTTTAAGAATCCACTTGCGGTTTCGTATCAACTCTACTCTATAAATTATATGCATTAGATAGAGGTTTCATGAATTATTACAAGTATCCAAGTGCTACTACAATGCTATCAGATTGAATGGAGGAAGTTTGTTGCATCCATGTAAGTACATTCATTGAAGATTAATATAGACTTGTGCTCTCTTTGATGGTGGAGTTTCTTCCAAAAGGGTTTCTCCACATACATATGGTGTTATGTGTTGCACTTTATGGTTTGTTGATTTATATGCTTTCTACATTTCTATTATGGTAGAGTTTTTTTCCAAAAGGGTTTCTCCACGTATATATGGTGTTAGGTGTTGCACTTCATGCCTTGTTGATTTTATATGCTTTCTACATTTCCATTACATTGGTTAATACATAAACACACTAAAATCTGTACACCTAGTTTGATGTTATTGTTACAATAATTCACTCTCCATTTCAACAAAAACTGAAGTGTTAGTGTGTATGCTTGTGTCTTTGCTTTAATTTCTAGTTTAAGTGGACATAGTTCAGCTTCAAAATAATAAGATAATAGTTTTTAGTCAGAGCATAGTAATATTCTAGTGATTTAAAATCTACAAAGTAGGGTTTTGTAGACGATTAGAGATCATTTTGGGATTAGAGTAGGATAAAACTATTGGGTAGCTAAGTGCAAGTGAATTTGTATGATAATGACAAGGTTTTTAGGTGAAGGAAGTTTAGTTCCAAAGAATCTAGAGATTGGAACACATAATTGGAACAAAGAAATCAAGATGGGTGACATTAATTAAAGAGTTGTAAACCTAGAGAGTCACACGGAACAAGTAATGAAGCATCAACAATGGATTACTCAACAAGAAGGGTGTTTATTCATTGAAAAAACTCAAATGAATCAAGAATGGTCATCTACCAATACTCTAGTGCAGGCTATAGCCAAGTAATTTGGCATTAGAGACTATAAGATTTGGCTATGTAGATAGCCACCCAAGATCCAGAGGCCTAATAGAAAGCACAAAGAACTTAGAAGATCAATATGACAAGAATAAATTGTATACCTATCAAAGAATGCAAAATAGAATGTGTATGATACAAAGAGAAACCCTTGGTTATATAGGCAAAGGTGAAACATAGGACAACATAAGATTATGACAAATCATGAGACAAAGTGAAAATTCCCTAATAAAGCCCTAAGTAAACTTAAGTGACTAGGTGTGAAAAGGAACCAAGAGTGAAACTAGTTAGGGAAATAACCCTATTCACACTAACACCCCCCTTAAGAGTCACTTAGGGAAAATGTGAAAACATGTAAATATGCAAAGATGGGTCCCGGCTACAAGGCCTGATGAGGTACCCATGTACAAACAAATCTCTCACAAACAAAGAAAAGGAGAAAAACTCGTAGGAAAAAACCCCTTCAAAAGAGAAAAAACACAAGAAAGATACTCTCCAAAGTATGAGAAGGATAAAACCCGATGTGAAGAAAAAGTCCCCCCCATAAGAGAGAAGAAGAGAGACCACGTAGCCCCCCCTCAATGTAGAATCACCTGCATTGATGCTAGATGCCCGAAAATGAATGCTAAAGATGATCCAAGATCACGAAACAACATTTCTCCCTATAGGAAGAAACAAATCCAAGGATGTATGTAGGATGTTTTCCCATTCCTGAAAGGAATATGAGAGAACAAAACACAATATATATGATGTTTTTGAATTTTTCTCAAGTGTCCCCATGTCGGTGCCGAAAGGTGCCGCAATCAAATTAGGAGCCCCAGGCCTAACTAAAGAGTGTGATGATCTAGAACCTAGTTGAAACGGATGTAGAACATGATCCAAAGACAATGAGTATTCTTCTAAATGTTGCTGAAGGATTTCCAAGCCAATGCCAAATTGTGGCAAATGAATAGGCAGAGAAAGAAGAAGAGGGTCAAAATGTGCCCTCATCACATCCGAAAAAGATGATGCACCTCCATAAGAGCTAACATCAAAGAGGAGATGAATGTCCTCAATAGTGTCCTCCAAATCTATAAGATGGGACTCAGAAAACAAACATGCAATGTCTGTCAAGTACTCATCTCAAATAGTTGTATCTAGGAGACAATGATCCTACTGCATTGATTCAGTGAAAACCATGGATGTAGCAACATTGAACTTTGTAGAAGCAACATGAGATGATGGAGGAGATAGAGTGTGAGCACGTCTCTAGAACCTCAGTTGATGAAAGAATGCCAAGATTCAGCTGACCATACTGTATCTCCTCAAAAGTTTCCACACTAGATGGTTGTGTGTGTACATCAGCTAAAAGAACAATAGGAGCAAAATGTGAGAAGGTGTACACTCGAGATTGATCATCTACCTTCCCAACTACAACAATATCTTTGCTATGCACATCCCAAATAACCACAGGATCTGGTGTGAACTCAACAATCTTCAGGTTGATCCACCATGTGTGATCTAATAGATAGAAAGGATATTGGTTAACAATAAAGGCACACAGAGTAGATTATTAAACGATTCTTCATCCATGTCAGGAGATCCTTTTCCATGAACACACATATGTGTTGTCAACCATCAGGATGTGTGGTGATGAACAAGTCTCAAATGAAGAGAACATAATCTATGATGAAGCCATATGATGTTAAGCCCTAGAATCAAGCATATCATCTATCTCCCTAACTCAGAATTTGCAATTGCAACAAGTGCTTTCCCCTTTTGTCTTTCTAACTTTGAAGAAGAAGAAGAAGAAGAAGAAGATGAACCCCCTATCACAGTTGAATGCAAATTGATTTGATTCTTCTTTAGAAGATGCTTCAACTCATGAATTTGTTTTGATTAACATTGATGTTCATCATGCCTTGATTTATTGCAATATGCACATTTGGGCTTCTCCTTCTTAGATGATTCCTTTTGTGAGGGAGGTTTAGAATTTGATTGTGTTGTTTCTTTCTTGTGGCTTGTTCTTTTTCTTCTTTTATTTTTTTGTAGGATTACTAGATCCCTTCTCACTATGTGGTTGACTAGGCACCAAAACTTGTGACTTGGATGGCTTAAGAATACCCATTGTGATTAACATTGCCTGTTCAAGCATCAACATTTTTGAAAATGACTCAAGAGTCAAATGATGGCATAGTGTATGCCTTTCCCATAGTCAACCGATGAGTTTGAAAACTAGAAATAAATGTTGCATATTCAAAAGGAAGCGTGTCTAATACATTGAAGACCAATTGTACACCCTTCTTCTCAACACCACATTCTTTGAGTTGTGCCCTTAGTTCATTAACTTTTGTTACATAGTCTTGGATATTGTGAAAACTTTTTGGATCTAGATTAGTGAGATGATTATCAATTTGATATCCCCTAATCTCATCAGTTTGACCATACAACTATGCAAGTTTGTCCCAAGCCTCCTTAGGTGTAGTACACTTATCAATATGATAAAGAATGTCAAGTGAAACAAATGTACGTAGATATCTAAGTGCCTTAGTATTGTTAATGAGCCATCCCATCCTTTCTTTAGCATCCTTTGGTTCAGGGTTAGGATTTGTGATACGGGGTGCATATTGCTTACTCATCAAGGCAATCCATGTATTGATTTCCATGTTGCATAGTTATATGGAGTCAAATGAGGGAACTTAGGATAACCCATGGCAAAAATATAAGAGCACAAATGATGACTCAAAGAGAAGAAGAACACAACCATACAACACAACTCCCAAATATGGTATTTCTATCAAGTTTTTATGATTCTTCATGTCATCATTTGATGCAAGAGAAAAACATACTCAACTTTTCAAGAGCAACCAATATTTGCAATTTAGATCTCCTAAGAGACTAACCAAAGACACTCAACTTTCTTTGATACTATGTAAGATTTGACTATGGAGTTAGCCACCCAAGATCTAGAGGCCTAATGGAAAGCACAAAGAACTTAGAAGATCAATATGACAAGATTAAAATGTATTCCTATCAAAGAATGCTAAATAAAATGTGTATGATACAATGAGAAACCCTTGGTTATATAAGCCAAGGTGAAACAGAGGACAACATAAGATTATGACAAGTGTCTTAATCTTATGATATGAGACATAAAGTGAAAATGCACTAATAAAGCCCTTAGTAAACTTAAGTGAATAGATGTGAAAAGGACCCACAAGTGAAGCAAGATAGGGAAATAAGTCTGTTCACACCAACAGAGACAATGGAGAAGAAGAGAAGGGTGATTGTGAGTGCAAGTGGGAAAAAAGAGAACTCGAACCAAAATTTGGATAAAATCTATTTAAAATTGAAACCGCGGTAGACATCAAAACTTTCAAAAGCCAAGTTATTGTAGAGATTCTATATATTTACGTCAAGCAAATGAAGGTGTATTTTAGTATCCATAATGTGAATAAAGATTAGAATAATAACCTTTGTTACTTAAAAATTGGTATACATGCTTTTGTATGGCCAGAGAGTTATCTTTCATCATGTGAGAAGAAAAAGAAACTGACAATCTATAGTTGGGATGGCTCGTCTGTAGGACAGGAAGCAGTCCAAGTGTTCCAGATTACACAACCAATATACTAAGAGAAGTTGGAGGGATTTACCATTTATACACTTTTTGAGAGTTTAGAATCAACACATGATAAATGGAGGGATTGAAACAGGGTGAAGAGAATCAAATGAGGGATGAACAACTCTTGTGAAAGTAGGCTTGATGGCTCACATTCACTCGCATCGATTACCTTGTTCTAATTGCATGGCGCCTCTAGATTCATTCACAAAGAAGCCTATACCCCATAGATCAAAATTTGAGGATTCCTTACACTTCGGTTGTCTTCATATTACATTGAAATCCTTTTTTACAGTGGAAAGTATATGGGCCTCCTAGCATGACTTCCTAGTGGCATGATAATTCTTGTGTATTTAGTTGAAGGATTTCCTCTAGTCCAAGTTAGTGTAAAGATAATGAGCTATCAAATTAGAGAAGAGCTCTATGTTGACCCTTGCATTTGGCTAGCAAATTTGCAGGTTTGTTAGCCCTACAATAGCTGTGAGAGAAGCAGAGATGTTGAAAATTTCCACATAATTCTTATGTTTTTCAAAGAATATAATTCAACATACAATCAGGGGTGTCGCCTTCAAGTATTGCATCGATGATAATTTTGTGAATCTTCAATAACCAACTTATCCACTCCTTTGGACATGGTAAACTAGAACCTATCCATAAATACTCATGCTTCGAGTTCATTAGTTCCCCTATAGAGCTGGTATGAGATTGGAGTTGGGAGACACTTCCCATTAGATCAAGGTTACCTCAAGAGGCGTCACAAAGATTGACCCAATGATTTTAAATGGGGGGGATCTAACTACATGGTGTGTGATGTAGGAGCATCCCCGGTTGAAGAGCAATTTTGCATCAACAAAAAATATTTTCTTTCTTTCTTTTCTTTCATTTCAGTTGCAGTCCAATCATTTACAATCTCAACATTTTCTATTACATTCTACCGCATCTTCATTTCAGAGCTCGCAGAGTAGGATTTAAGCTCTACACTATGTCAGCTACATTATACTCAGATTTTATGAGATTTGGATTCATTTGTGAGGAGTTATTGCTATCAGAAGATCGTCAGTTTTCACAGAGCAGAGCAATAAGCATTCAGCATGATCATACAAGGTTGCATAGCATTCCCATGACTTGCGGAGCCAAATGGAACATCACAAAAGGTAGTAAAAGACCAAATAAGCCTTCATTGAGAACCACAACACATTTCTTTCATTTGTGGAGTAGTACCATGAGTTGTAGGTCTACCTACATGTTACCTACACGTTTCATCTTGCATTGGGGTTTGAGACCTCTTGATGCTGATGTGGAGGATTCTATGAGCTAGAAGATGATATATAAGCATTCATGAGATGCATCAGAAAGGGGGTAGTTGATATGTAACAATAAGATAGGAAAATAGTTCTTTTTCGGAGGAACTTCAATGCCATATCTTTCATGTATGTTGTAATCCGGAAAGCAAGCCTGTAAGGCTAGATTGTAGCCCGCATGTTGTCAGCATATAAGCATTGTAATTGTTTGATATACTAACCATAGAAATCTTCCATTGCATTTTATTCTTGTGTTGTGTTTGTGTTGTTTCCATTGTGTTTACTCTAGTTGCAGGTTTGGACAGTCCATTCTCTGGACCCTCCATCCCTGACTGCACCAAGTGGTATCAGAGTGAAGTTTGTGAATCCTTTGGGAGTGAAGGCATTCCGGAAGATCTTGTGGTGAATAGATCACTGACCAGAGGCGGTCTACTTGTGTTTTTCAACATAGTGTCATTTGTGAGGCAGTTGTAGCCCTATAGTCAAATCGCTGAATTGAGGCAGTTGCATTGGATCCTAGGAAGAGATGTCGCCAAGGAGGATGCCTGCTTTGGCCAATGTTGCTGGAAGAATGGAAGAAATAATAGAGATGATGAGGACAATGAAAGGTTGGATGTTGTAGAAGAAGACAGAAGAAGATGACTAAACCCTAGACATGAAGATGAAAGTGATGATGATGAATTTTAAGCTACTGACCAAAATGAAGAAGCTCTAGAAGAAGAAGAATCAGATCAGGCAAAGATGTTGAAAGCTATTTCTAAGATTGGTAATAGACCTAGAATTGAAATTGCAAACTATATCTGAAATTTGAATCCCGAGGAATTGGTTGATTAGATAAATGACATGGTGGAATACTTTGAATATGAGGAAATAGAAGATCCAAAGAGGGTGAGATTTGCAAAAACCAAGTTGAAAGGATATACTTCTATTTGGTGGAAAGAAGTTCAATTAGATAAGAATAGGAGAGGAAAAGAGATAATCATAAAATGGGATAGGATGGTGACAAAATTAAAGAATCAGTTCATACCTACTGACTATGAGTTGGAATTGTTGAGGAGATTGCAAAACCTAAGACAAAAGGAGAAATCAGTGGAGTACACTGAAGAATTTCACAAGATGATTATAAGGACTAGACATAGTGAATGAAGAAAGGAGAAAGTAGCATCGTACATAAATTATGGACTGAGGATGAACATTCAAGAAGAACTGAGTCTCGTCAGGATGACAACAGTAGAAGAAGCATATCAATTTGTGCTGAAAGTTGAAGACAAGCTGAATAAAAGACATGAGCAAAGACAGAGAGGTAGAGGAGGTAAATTTCAAAGAGTTAGAACACATTCTGGAGGAGAGAGACCATATGCGGAGCAAAACAAGGAAATTAGCCCATACTGGAAAGAAGATAGAGATAGCAATTCATACCGAAGAGATGATAGGAATTTCTACCGCAGTAGCAGAGGAAGTCATAATTCTTACCGCAATGAAGGATACCGGAGAGATGAAAAGGGATTTGAAAAGAGATCATTCAGATGAACCTGTTTCAAGTGTGGAGGAGGATACTGAGCATTTGAATGTCATCAGGGGAGTACTAGCAAGAGAACAGAGAATAAAGCAAGAGCAGCTTATGTGGAGGAAGAACCAGTTGGATCACCTAGTTCAGTGGGAAAGCCAGAGAAGGGAGAGTCATCAGTCATGAGGAGAGCTTTATTTCAAGTAGAGACAATTGAGGAACCACCACAAAGGAAAAGTTTATTTCGAACAAGATGCAAATCAGGAGGTGAATGTTGTAAGGTTATCATTGATAGTGGTAGTATTGATAATTTGGTTTCAAAAGAGATGGTGACTAAGTTGAATCTAGAGAGATTAAAACATTCGAACCCCTACAAGATAGCATGGATTCAAGATGAGCACAAGGTATTGGTGAGACAACAATGTTTGGTAAAATTTCATATAGGGTCTTATGTTGATCAGGTATTGTGTTATATTATGCTGATAGATGTATCTCATATATTGTTGGGAAGACCATGGCAGTACGATAGAAAGGCAATACATGATGGAAGGAAGAATACTTACACTATAACATCAAATGGGAAGAAACATATCTTGATACCTTTGGAAGAACCTAAAAGTGAAGTATGTGGAAATGCTAGAATCTATTTAGTGGATGGAAGAAATTTTTTGGATGGATTGAGACATGAAAATATGTGTTTTACATCGATTCTAAAGAAGTGCGGTACCCTAAGTGTAGAAACCGCCACCGCAAAAGAAGAACCACCACCGGAGGAGATAACTGAATTGTTGACAGAATACCAAGATATCATATTGGCAAATGTACCTGAAGGATTACCACCAATCTAGAGTATCAGTCATTGTATGGATCTTATACCTAGAGCCAGTTTGCCTAACAAAGCAGCACATAGGATGACACCAACTGAAAATGCGGAGCTAAGAAGACGCCCATGTGCGGTACTGACAGAACTAGCACTGAAGAAAGATGGAGAATGGAGAATGTGTACAGACTCTAGAGCAATCAATAAGATCACTGTCAAGTATAGATTTCCATTACCAAGGATGGATGACATCATGGATTGTTTGAGTGGAGCAAAATATTTCACAAAGATTGACCTAAAGAGTGGATACCATCAGATTAGGATCAGAGAAGGAGATGTGGAAGATTGCATTTAAGACAAATGAAGGATTGTATGAGTGGTTAGTCATGCCTTTTGGATTAACTAATGCACCAGGTACTTTCATGAGGTTGATGAATGAGGTTTTGAAGGGATTCTTGGGTAAGTTATTGTATACTTGGATGATATTCTAATTTTTAGTAGAACAAAAGAACATTTGCAACATATTAGACAAGTACTTTAGAGGTTGAGAGAAGAGAAATTGCTGATAAACATCAAGAAATTGAGTTTCATGAAGGAAGAATTGGTATATTTGGGATTTGTGATTTTTGCGGAAGGATTGAAGATGGACCTTGAGAAAGTTAGAGCAATTGTTGAGTGGCCAACACCTGAGAACATTGGAGAGGTAAGATCATTTCATGGACTAGCAAGTTTCTACTGGAAGTTCATTAGAAATTTCAATACTATATGCACATCAATGACAAAGACAATGAGTTGTGACCAGAAGGATTTTAAGTGGACATCTAGAGCACATAAGAGTTTTGAGTTGTTGAAGCAAAAAGTGATAGAGAAACCAATGTTAGCATTATCGGATTTTGACAAAGTATTTCAAGTTGATTGTGATGCCAGAAAATGTAATAGTAGTATTTCAAGAAGGGAGACCAGTAGCATATTTCAGTGAGAAGTTGAATGCTGCAAGGAGAAGATATTCAGTATATGATCAGGAGTTCTATGCCACAATTCAAGCTTTGAAGAAGTGGAGACATTACTTGCAGCCAAAAGAATTTGTTTTGTATATTGACCATCAATCTTTGCAGTATTTGAACAGTCAAGGAAAGTTGAATCAGAGGCACATGAGATGGGTAGAGTTCATGCAGAGTTACACATTTGTATTGAAGCACCGGAGTGGAAAGTCAAACAGAGTTGCAGATGCATTGATCAAAAGGAGTTTGTTGACAGAGTTGAGGGTAGAAGTACTAGGTTTTGAGGAACTTAAGCACATGTATGAAGATCTTGATTTTGCAGAAGCATGGAAAGCATGTAAGGAACCTGTTGTGACATATAGAAGCAAGTGGTTGGATTATTTCATTTAGGAGGATATGTTGTTCAAAGGGAATCAATTGTCTATACCCAGGAGTTCAATGAGAGAGAATTTGATCAAGGAAAAGCATAGTGGAAGATTAGTAGGACATTTTGGAATTGATAAGACAGTTGCTTTGGTAAGTGAACATTATTTTTGGCCTCAAATATATAAGGATGTAAGGAAATTTGTTCAAAATTATATAGTATGTCAAGTTGCAAAAGGGAGTAGTCAGAATACTGGATAGTAAAAATATTTAACAATACCAGAGAGACCTTGGGAAGATATAAGCATGGATTTCATATTAGGTTTGCCAAGAAAATAGAGGGGACATGATTCTATATTTGTAGTAGTGGACAAATTTTCAAAGATGGCTCATTTCATTCCTTGTAAGAAGACAAATGATGCAATGCATGTTGCTGACCTATTTTTCAAGGAGATTGTGAGATTACATGGATTACCAAAGAGTATAGTTTCAGACAGAGAGAGAAGATTCATTGGATACTTTTGGAGAGCATTGTGGAAGAAGATGAAGATAGGCCTAAAGTTCAATTCAGCATTTCACCCACAGACAGATGGACAAACGAAAGTGGTAAATAGGAGTTTGGGTAACTTGTTGAGATGCTTAGTAGGAGATAAGGCAAGAAATTGGGATCTAATTCTACTACAAGAAGAATTTGCATACAATAACTCAGTGAAAAGAAGTACAGGGAAGACACCATTTGAGATTGTGACCGGAGTACAATCTAGAGGAGTTGCAGAGTTAAGAGACATTAGTATGGAGAACAAGAGAAGTGTAGAAGCAGAAGAATTTGCAGGATACGTGTTGACAGTACATAATCAGGTCAGTAAGCATTTGGAGGAGATGAACAAGTATAAGGAACAAGTAGATGAGAAGAGGAGACAAGGATTTTTCTGTTGGAGATGAAGTTATGGTACATATCTAAAAAATGAGAGATTTCTAGTGGGAACATACAACAAACTGAAAATGAGGAAGTTTGTACGATGTAGGATTCTTAGGAAGTTTGATTCAGGAAATGCATATGAAGTGGAGTTGCCGAAGACATTTGGCATATCACCTATATTCAACATTGGAGATCTATATTAGTATCATGAGGGAGAATCAAGTGATAGCATTGGAGTTGGATTGAAGGATTAGTACCACAACAACAACAAGAGTAGATAGACTAGATTTTAGATAACATAATTGGACGCAACACCAGAGGCAAGCAGTATAAAGAGTACCTGGTGTTAGAACACAAGGATATACTGAGAGGGCAGTGAATCAGTATATATCAAAAATTATTCCAGTTTAACATAGTCAATCAAAATTTCTAACTGCTTTAATCGGAAGATCAAGAAATTAAGCCAATTAAAAGTATAACACATGAGCACACAACCACAACACCAGATTTACGTGGAAAACCCAAGAAGGGAAAAACCACGGTGAGCAAGCTGCTTGGATCTACTATCCAAATACAGCCTCACAAATGAAAACAAGATTACAATATTATTTATGGGCTACAACCCAAAGGTAGCTGCATGGAACATGAAAAAAGGTAGTAAAGGGCCAGATAAGCCTTTAGGAAGAACTACAACACATTTCTTTCATTTGTAGAGCATTACCATGATTTGTAGGCAGACCTACATGTTACCTACACGTTTCATCTTGCATTGGGGTTTGAGACCTCTTGATGCCGACATGGAGGATTCTATGAGCTAGAAGAAGATATATAAGCAATCATGAGATGCATTAGGAAGGTGGTAGTTGATATTTAACAATAAGATACGAAAATAGTTCTTTTCTGGAGGCACTTCAATGCCATATCTTTCATGTATGTTGTAATCTAGAAAGCAAGCCCGTAAGGCCAGACTGTAGCCCGCATGTTGCCTGCATATAAGCATTGTAATTGTTTGATATATTGAGCATACAAATCTTCTATTGCATTTTATTCTTGTGTTGTGTTTGTGTTATTTCTGTTGTGTTTACTCTAGCTGCAAGTTTGGACAGTCCATTCTTTGGACCCTCTATCCCTGACTGCACCAATATGAATACTTACTAAATTGAAACTGAATTCAAATAAATATGAAGAACTAAAAATTAGAATTGATTTTCTTTTTGTTTCCTTGAAACAGGGATGCATGATGTTTAATGAAAAAATAAAATAGGAGAGTCCCTCTTAAAGACTCAATCCAAGCTATCTTAGATTTATTCATTAACCTATAGCTAACCTATTGCTAACAACACTTACATAACTATTCTAATGTGTTGTCCTTTATTAAAATAGAAATCCTAAATGTAAAAACTAAATCCCTAAATATTTGACTATATTTAGATGCACATCTAACACTCTCACTTAGCCATGTATTTCTCAAGCAGGGTATAGTACATTGAAGCCTGGTTGTTAGAGTTCGACATTACTGAAGTTGATCTCGTTCTATAAATATCCCCTTCCCAATCTGCATCATATTAACCCATAAGTTTTAGGCATTCTTCTAAGCTCCAACTAAATGTAACTTCATGCTTAGTTGTTACTTGAAGATATTTGAAAATTTTGTTGACTGTTGCCCAATTATTAGAAAATGGGCTCACAACACTTACTACATATGCAATATTAGGTCTACTAGAAATCATTGCATATACTAAGCTTGTAGTAGTGTTTTGATTTGGAATTGTACTCATATAGTTTGCTTCTTCTTGTGTTTAGAGACACACTTCTAATGAAATTTTCTTACCTGTTTCCATTGAAAAACGTTTTGGGTTGCAATTTTCAAATATTTATTATTACCAACACCTCTTTTGGTACTATTGTACACAACTTATAGAGGTTACCATCTTTGATTCCTTTAGTGATAATCACTCCTTCCGCATCATTTAGAGCACATACCTTGTAGTTAAATTGTACCAATATCCGTGAATCAATGATCTTACAGTTAATTGACAAAATGCTTTTCCCTAAAGTAGGGACATACCATACATCTTCAATTTACTTATATGCACCATTGGGCATCTTCAATGAGATCTGTTGATAACTGAGAGGGGGGGGTGAATCAGTTATCCTAATTATTTCCCTTATTGAACTTTCCTTTTAATTGATGCAGCATAAAATCAAACACAAAAACATTAACCATGAAATAAGAAACACATGACACAGTATTTTTGACGTGGAAACCCTGTTAAGGGAGAAAACCACGGGGTGATTAACCCAAAATTATTCTCTGTTAGAAGAATAGGAAATTACAAAAATGGCACTTGCCAATTAGGGCTCACTGCCCGAGCACACTGCTCACAAGAGGCCCACTGCCTACAAGAAGACACACTGTCTACAAAGTGATGAGAATCACAGTCTTGAACTGATTGGAAGCATCTGCATATGCTGGAGTTCAGTTCCGGTTAGGCTCAGTACACTGATCTGCTGCACTTCATCTTTCCTCTGTTCTTTATTCTGCTATCTTTCACATACCGGATCCTTTTTGCTACCTCTGCTCTTATCTGGACTTATTCGCATATATCTCCACATCACCACCCCCTTCACAACTAAATCCATCCTCTATATATATCCGCATAAGTAATTTCATCACTTTTCTAGTCGGCATCCGGAACAGTCTAGTTTCTTACAAGCTCTCATTCTGTCGGCTGAATCCTTCCTCACCAAGCAATGCGGATCAAGCATATACTTGTAGATATCATTAATCATGTCGGCCAAACATGATTCATGCCTTCACAACCTCTGTCATCAACAGTAACACATCCGGAAAGCAGTCTGATACTCTGCCAGTCAGTTCTTCCTCTGTTTTCACTGTCTCTCAGGAATCCGGTACTCAACCATTCATATCTTTTTCCTTGTCCATCACCGGAGGCTAAATCCTTGGAATATACCACTCAAGGTAGTCCTCTTGACTTCCCCAAATCCGCACTGCACCAAGACACTTCCTCTAAGAGATCCGGACCACTCTGTCGGACCTTGCCACATGCTCTGTTCTTCTTCACCGGACCACAACATTCTTTATTCTGACTTCCGGTAGAGACACATCATGACTTGCGGATATGTGGGATGACCTTTGTTGCCATCAATGACAACAACCATGAATCCATATAGTGTCTCTTGCCAACAATCTCCCCCTTTGGCATTGATGGCAACACTTAGTGAAAAATGACTAAGTGTTTTCACTATGCTCCCCCTTTGCTGATGCTCTGTCTTTATATACAATTTCCGGAACTCCCCCTTAGTTGGATTCCTCATTTTTCACTGCTCCTCACTCCCCCTTTGACATCAATGGCAAAGGGTAGGATCCGCACACCAAAATTTTTAAAAATTTTCTATATATAGCCGCATATTTACATACTCACATGTACTGAAGAATGTCTGCAAAGGATGTCTGCAATTGGATCATTTCTGTAGCCCAACTTTGCTTCATTCTATCCAAAATTGAAATGTGACCACTTAACAAAAATGCAAAAGCTTCTGCCCGCTTGAGATCTGTCGGATCTTTTGTTTGGGCGGTGGTCTGAGCATCACTGATGGCCTCATGCATAGTTTCCAACTTAGGGATTATAATCCTTCTAAGTTCTCCCATCCGGTTAGTGATGTTCTTTCTTTCCTTCTCAAGATTCTTTATTTCATTCAAGACTGCAATAGTCTGACATTCTTGATTTATTATAGAGGAAGAGAGAGGATCAAAACTTTGAGATAAGCTTTGTAGCTTATCCTGTTCCTCTTTTATTTTCTTGTCAAATGCTGCTGTTGCCTTTGACCAGGATATACAAAATTTATAGATGTCACCGCCATCCTTAAGAGCATTCTCTAAGCTCTTTATTCCAATGCTTACAATCTTCCTATCTTTAGAGATTAATTCTAATATTTCTGAAAATCTCTTATCCAAAAATTCCTTCCGGACCTTTTCTTCAGCTGATTTTTCTAGAGAATCAAAATGTGTATCAATACTGCTGACTAAGGTTTTTAGATTACCGGAAGTGGAGGCTGTCGGATCTATCTGGATTGATGGCATGATCTTTACAAGTACTCCGGAAGCAGCCTCTATCAACTCACAGTCTTCCATATGAGACTTCAGGAGCTTTTCATTTGCCTTGGCATTTGCAAATGAAGCTATCTTCATTGTTTGTACCGGAGAGAGAGAGTCAAAATCAAATGGGCCTTTTAGAAGCTCCGGTTCATCAATCTCTAAAGTTTCTTTGCTCAAAAATTGTTGAACAGTTTGTGCAGTGTCTCTTGCCGGAGACAGATGTTTCTTTTCTTCTGCAGTCTTAGAACTGTCAACCTCTTTGTCTTTCACCACTGCTTCCTTCTCCTGTAATTGCTCTTCTTCTTTGGATCCGGAGACTGTAGGGGAAACCGGAGGAGAGATATTTGTCTGTTCAGGGCTCACTTCTTCCGGAACAGAAGATTCCAAATCAGCAGCTGTTTCTGCACCTAAATCCTCTACAACAGGAAGATTGAACCTTTTGAAGGCCTTCCGGAGGATCTCTTCTGTTTCTTGGGCCACTTTGTCAGTCTCACCAAGCATGAGTTGATTCATCCTGGCTTTGCTTCTGAACTCATCTTTGCAGTCCTTGAAGATAATGTTCATTGTCTTGGGATCAATTTGAGGATATAGCTGAATAGCTATCTGCTCCCGGATCTCAAGATCTTTAGCATGAGCATTATTCTTTCTTACTTCCAATTCCTTTTCTAGGCTTTTAGGAATAAGAGATATTATTTCAATGAAAGCCTTATTATATATGTTAAGATATTTTACTGTGGCCTCCTGCAGAGTCTTTTGGTCGGCCTCACTGAAGTCATCATAGGATTCAGTCATTGGTTGAAGGTTTCCATCCACCGTGACCGACTTGATTATGCTCTCTAGAGACAGAGTGGGCTTTTCAACAGTTACCTCTGCCGTTTCATCCTTGTCTTGGCCTGTGGAGGGCTTACCGGATCCTTTCTTCTTCTGTTTCTTTATTTCTCTTACTCCCTCATCTGATTCTGTTTCCTCTTCATCCTTTTGGCTTCCATAAGCCCTTGTGGCTTTTGTCTTGGATCTCTTACCGGATGCCTGAACTTCCGGTTTTGAACTTTTGGTTGTGGGAGGTGCAGATCTCTTTGATGATCTGGTCCGGGTGGGAGCTTCAACCGGAGCACTTTCTTTACTTTTCTCTTCTTCCTCAGCCTTCCTCCTCTTTTCCCGGCTGGCATCAAGTGCCTCCTTTGAGATGCCTAGGCCTTGAGCAATGTGCTCTACTTCTTTTCTCACCTTTCTTTTAATCTCAGGTTCCCTGAGTTCTACATGTATTTTTACACTCAGCTCCTCAAAGGTTCCAAACCTTTCTGCCTTAGGATCTTTGGGCTGACTTAGCATGTGTTGAACATGCAGCTCCACTATCTGTTCATCCACTTCATACCCCATGGGCATGATCCAGACAGTCCTTGGTTCTACTGCCTCCATTAGGCACTGATCAGTGTCAACCATAAAGCACACTGAGTCTTTGTATTTTTCAACAAGAGACTGGGGAATTCTCTCTCTTGCTTGCATCATGCTCTGAAAGTTTTTGAAGTATCCCCATAGAGCTGTATTTCTCGCTTTTGCATCCCCAAGTCCATGCAAATAGTCTCTTATCTGGACTGCAACAGGTTTGTCATTCTGCCATACCCATCCACTTGTTCCGGGTAGCTCATTCATGAAGTAGAAGAATAGACATACAATAAGAGTACCATACTTAAAGGAATTCTTCTTATCCTTCTTGATTTTCTGTATATTTTCCATTAATTGGCTTAGCAGTAGTTCGCAGAGATCATAATCTGCATTCTTTCTTAGCATTTCATAGGCAGTGTATACTGCAGTTCCGGATACAGAATTCTCCCTGCTGGAGTGATAGATCTTGTATCCTATTATCATTGATGCATATTTGATATCCGGATCCGAAATATCTTCAATGGTCATTGCCCTCTTATCAAATTTTGATCCGGTGGCCTCAGTTACAATGTTGTTCTTGACAGATTTGAGGATAGGTACCCCTCCGGAAGAGTATAGACCAGTTACTGCTCTAATTGCCTCTTTTGTGATCTTGCAGGGTCTATCTAGCCATAGAAAGTTGTCATGCATCCTGCTCAGTACATACCGGACCCATTCATCTTCTTCAAAGCAGGGGAAATGAATAAATTGCTCAAATTGTTTCTTCTGGATATCCGTATACTCTGGTTTAAGCTCAAAAGCATTGTCTATCAGTTGCTTGTGATAGAGGTCTCTTAATTTGAATTCCCCAAATTCCTCAATGCTTGCATGTATGTAAACCCTAATGTCTTCGGTATGTAAAACTCCGTGAGGAACACTAGAGAAGGCTCCTAGTGGATCTACCTCCAATGATTTGTAGGGATGTTTCTTGAATGAGGGGCGAGGTCTATCAGAGATCTTAACTATGTTTGGAGTAGCCATTCTTCAAAGATTTGCAGTGAGGTAATGAAAAACGGAGAATACCTTATGCGCCTTCGGTTTGCACGGAGTGGTTGGATTGATTTCTTTATGCAATAACTTCGACAGGAGATCCTTGGTGTGCTTGATGAACCTTGTTGCAGAGCTCCACTTTTCGCTTCTTCTCAAGTGCAGAATGAGCAAATGACCTTTGAGAAATCCCTTAAATTGCTCTGCGAACCCTAATATCTGTCTGCAATAAATGCTTCACCTACATCATTCCGGTTTGCCTTGTCTGGATAGCTTGGAGTATCCCGGATTAGTCCTGATCTGTGGATATCATCCGGATCTTTCAATCATGAATAAATCGAGGTAACATATTACAAGAACATCCCAAACACTCTGTCCAATCCGCAGAACAAGATAGTGCATTTCCGGATCTTTCCGGACCTTTTTGTAATCCTTTATCATACCGGAGCATCTCCCTGAACAGGTCTTATTTGATCGATCACAGCTTCTTCATAACTCCATGCGGACCTCTGAAAACTTGACTGAAGTATCTCAAGACTCATATCTACAAACCCTTTGATCCGCATCTTGTGCCACATCCGGCACCACTTGTTTGGCTGGGGGAACAAGATTTTCTTTGAGTCTCCCCCTGAGCCTGAGCTCACTTTTTAATTTCCGGAAGAAATATCAGCACCAGAGTCTGGTGCGGATCCAACCTCTACATTCTCTGAACTTTTCTTCACCCAAATCTTGCTCATCTGATTCCTAACCTCATCCGCATTCATCTTTTGTTTACCCTTGTCTTGATTCTGATTATACACGGGACCTCTTTTGTCCTGATTCTTGTTTCTGCAGACTTTAGCATTATGACCGGACCTATTGCAGATTTGGCAAATAACATTTCTTTGCATATTTGACTGATATCCTCTTGATCTGCATTGATTAGCCATATGACCTACTCTATTGCATGTGAAGCATCTACCTTTGAATGATTTGTTTACTTGCATAATTCTGCATTCATGGGATTTGTGTCCATACCTTTTGCAGTTGAAGCACTGTCCGGAGAAGGATGAATTAATCTGATTCATTCTCATTCTGCACTGATCAGCTTTGTGACCAAAGTGGTTGCAGCTGTGGCAGTATCCATTGAAGGATGGATATCTTTGAGCATTTGGCTGTCTTACCGGAGGTCTTCTAGGCCTGCTCCTTGGATTTTCTGATCCAAGATTCTTCTGACCGGATCCGGAGCTTTCTCCTTTCTCATATCCCAAACCATACTTGTCATCTGTCCTCTTTTGACTTCCAAGAAGAACTTCAAGTTGAGCAGAACTTATCTTGAATTTCTCTTTATATTCATTTGCTGTTTGAAGGTCTCTTTTGAGAGAGGCAATTTGATCCTCAAGTTTTCCTTCATTATCTTTGGCATCTTCAAGATCAGATTCAAGATGTCTGATAATCCTGTCCATCTGGTGGCATTCTTCTGATTTTTCTTTAAGAGATTGTCTTAGATTGTCTTCAGCCTTTTTTTTTTCTTCAATCTCTTGAGTAAACTTTATAGTTCCTGATTCCATTTCATGTCTTAACATAATGACTTCTTTTGATAACTTTTCACATAACTTGGTTTGCTCAGTTAATTCTTCATTTGTATTGCTTTCTTCACTTTGTCTTGCCAACTGTTGAAGCAGCTCCTTTCTCTTTTTCATAGAGAGACTTAATTTGTCTTTTAATTCTCTCATGAATTCATCAGCCTGTTTGAGTCTTTCCTTTAATTCACTGACTTCAGAATTTGACTGTTCAAGATCCTCAAGAGCAGTCTTGAGTTGCTCCCTTAAACCATATGCATCCATTTGAAATTCCAGATCTTCCTCAAGCTGTTAGGCTCTATTAGGAGGAACTTAGCTCTGATACCAATTGTTGATAACTGAGAGGGGGGGGGTGAATCAGTTATCCTAATTATTTCCCTTATTGAACTTTCCTTTTAATTGATGCAGCATAAAATCAAACACAAAAACATTAACCATGAAATAAGAAACACATGACACAGTATTTTTGACGTGGAAACCCTGTTAAGGGAGAAAACCACGGGGTGATTAACCCAAAATTATTCTTTGTTAGAAGAATAGGAAATTACAAAAATGGCACTTGCCAATTAGGGCTCACTGCCCGAGCACACTGCTCACAAGAGGCCCACTGCCTACAAGAAGACACACTGTCTACAAAGTGATGAGAATCACAGTCTTGAACTGATTGGAAGCATCTGCATATGCTGGAGTTCAGTTCCGGTTAGGCTCAGTACACTGATCTGCTGCACTTCATCTTTCCTCTGTTCTTTATTCTGCTATCTTTCACATACCGGATCCTTTTTGCTACCTCTGCTCTTATCTGGACTTATTCGCATATATCTCCACATCACCACCCCCTTCACAACTAAATCCATCCTCTATATATATCCGCATAAGTAATTTCATCACTTTTCTAGTCGGCATCCGGAACAGTCTAGTTTCTTACAAGCTCTCATTCTGTCGGCTGAATCCTTCCTCACCAAGCAATGCGGATCAAGCATATACTTGTAGATATCATTAATCATGTCGGCCAAACATGATTCATGCCTTCACAACCTCTGTCATCAACAGTAACACATCCGGAAAGCAGTCTGATACTCTGCCAGTCAGTTCTTCCTCTGTTTTCACTGTCTCTCAGGAATCCGGTACTCAACCATTCATATCTTTTTCCTTGTCCATCACCGGAGGCTAAATCCTTGGAATATACCACTCAAGGTAGTCCTCTTGACTTCCCCAAATCCGCACTGCACCAAGACACTTCCTCTGAGAGATCCGGACCACTCTGTCGGACCTTGCCACATGCTCTGTTCTTCTTCACCGGACCACAACATTCTTTATTCTGACTTCCGGTAGAGACACATCATGACTTGCGGATATGTGGGATGACCTTTGTTGCCATCAATGACAACAACCATGAATCCATATAGTGTCTCTTGCCAACAAGATCAACTCCCACCATCTCAAGCTTATTGTCATCCCAAAGAATGATCGTATTTCCCTTAAGTACTTCTTTATATGATGTAAAGCATCTTCTCCTAGGTGTCATATGTTGCATTACTCTTTAGTCTACATACCAACACTTCGGAACCCCATATTTTTGAGATGTAGTATCTATAAACAAATATTCTTGGTCATTTGTAGTGTCCCTTGCGTATTGTTAGCTCAAATACACATAAATTTTTGCAAGCACTGAAATTCTAAGTCTTTTTGATCACCACGTTCCCCATGTGGGCAAGGTGAGAGTATACGAAGATTAGAACGAGGACAATGGAATTAATTGAAAGATGTTGATGGCAAGCTGACCAACTTACAATATAAGCAAAGAAATAGAATCAATCAAGCCAAACAGGTTGATAGTGAATGGAAATTCTGATCAAGTCAAATTGGTTGAATGCAAACGGAATTGCATCAATACCAAAATGATAGTCTAATTCACCCGATTCTAATACATGCCAAATTGGTAGAGAGTTCTGACAATAAAGAAAGGATCCAATGGATAAACAGACCATGATCTATTACAATAAGAATCAAACACAATCTGACGGTATAACTGTTGTCATATTTTGCCCAGGTCAAAATAACCCAAAATCCCTCCTTCCATCAATGACATCTGATCTGAGAAAGCCTAAATGGAAGGATGATCCCCTTAGAAAAGCCCAGAAAATCCCGAAAAATTCTAAGTTTTTGCCCTTTCTTTTTCCTTTGTTGGCAAATTCTAAGTTTGGCGAACCTTTGGTTCACCAGTTCGTCGATTCGCTTGTTTGCCGACTAAGGAGCGAGTAGGCAGGTAAATGGTCAAGCAAAAGAAGGCATGAAGTAGCAAGGGAAAGGAGCACTTTATTGGCAAAATTGAAGGTTTGCAAACCTCATGGTTCACTGATCAGCGGTTTTGTCGAAAAAGGATTTGTCAATCATATAAAAGGAAAGTGCCAAGGTAAAGAAAGAAAGAAGTCGGCTGCAAAGAGAAATCAGGGAGTGAGCAAAATGTTGAACCCGCCAATTGGTTCATGATTTCTAAGGTTTGCCGATAAGGTGATTCGCTGATAAAGAGAACCTAAAGCAGAAAGAAACCAATGGAAAGGGTTAGCGAAGGCGAGATTTCACCGACTAAGGGAAAAGGTAAGGAAAGAGATAAAGTGGCGAAGGAAGAATTAGTTTGCCAAAAGAGAAATTTGCTGATGAGGCAAAAAAGTGATGAAGAGCGACTAGTCGGGGAATCAGCGAAAAGACAAAATTGCCAACAAGTTCGTAATTTTTTGAATTCGCCGATAAGGTGACATAGAGGTCAACTTCGCCAAATGGAATGTTTGCCAATAAGGCAAAAAGAAAGACAAAGGAGGCCTGGTTGGTTTGCAGAAATGAAAGTTTGTCGATAAAGCGAGGAAGAAGACCAATAAGCCCAAAGAAGAAAAGATAGAAAAAGTTCGCAAAAGTGGAACTTTTCTGATAAGGTAAAGAAGCGAAGGAAGAAGACAACTAAGTTCGCAAAAGTCAGTTCTGGCCGACCAAAGGGAGAAAAGGAAAAATAGAGGCAAGTTTAGTTTGTGAAAAAGAGATTTTGCGGATAAGGCAAAATAAAAGGCTAGAATAAGAGTAAAGGGGAAATCATTGAAATAAAGCATGGAATATGATGTAGTGCTTTAGAATATTTTAAAGAAATTTAAAATATTTTGAAGTGTTGTAAAAGCTTGAAGGACACAATTCGCTGCTATTGTAGAAAGGGATTTAATACCTGAAGAACAAATGCTGCAGAAAGGTCAGAATCAGGTAGTTGAAACAGTTAAATCCTTCAATGTGATTGTACAAGAAGGGACAAAATGGACTTTGTTGGTACATGGAAGGATTTCAGACTTTCCCCTTTTAATGTGCATGATACCCTTGCATGTGGGCAATCTTCCTAGACAAAGTTGCAGGCTTGTTAGAAGCATGGCTATTGTCCCATTCTACAGATCTTCTGACAGTTTTTTTGGGCGAAAATTGAATGAGCATGGGTGCACAAATCAAATCGATTGACCAGAATTCAATACCTATTATTGCACATAGATCCAAAATGCTATATATACATGAAGACAAGATGTAAATAATGTTAGTTGTTCTTCTGGGCTGTTACGCTGGCTAGATAATTTGTTGTCATAGACCTTGTAACGTATTTGCAAGAACCAATCGGATTTGATACGTTGTGCTTGAAGCTGGGCTTTCGATAACTTTGAGTGTGGTTCACCTATAAATGTAAATGGTTATTTTGTGTCTACCTTTCTGTAACAAATTGTCTTTCTTTTGTAATGGCTATTTAGCCTCTATGATCAATAAAAATAACTAATTCTGCCTCTCTCATTATCTTCTACATTGTTTTTGTTTGAATGCTGTCATTTATCCTATGGATAAAATGGTCCCTCTATAAATTTTAGTATTCTGTTTTGGCCTCTGTTAAAGATTCGATGAGTCTGTGTTAGTTTATTCAACCTTTGAAATCATTACTATGTTATGTCAGTTCGAGCTAAACATTATAAATTTGGTGCATCACTTCTTTTAAATTCCAGTATTCCTCCTTCCCCTTTTCCCCGTAAATGTAGCATTAGATTTAACTTAATTCTCTGAGCCTTAAGCTCAGAAAGAGGAATCAGCCTTCTCTAGAGGTTTGGTCTCAACTGCAAGGTCCTACACCTTGAGACCAATCCCATGTTACTCTAAAATTGTTGGAACTATCAAAGCTTCAACAAAAGTGTGCAATTTCAGGTGATAACAATAACCTTTCAAATTTTATAATTGTAAATTAATGTTGAAACTTCACATACAACATCAACTTATGACGATATTCACATCAACACATCTCAGCTATTATCCAAGTATTCACCAATTACAAAAATTATAGAATTAATCTTGATAACAGAAATTAAGAGAGTAATATTAGCTGAAATGATAAATAATAATTTTGCACGCATATAACTACCTTTTTACTATTGTACGACCTCTATAAATTGTCCAAAATCAGTCCCAAAGCTTCAAACATACGTGAAACATTATTTTTTGCCCTTTAGAAATTGTACTTTTCAAGAGTAGTACAACATCCTTTTTCCATTCATAATGCAACGACTCCTTTTTGAATAAGTAAATCAAACTAATATAAAATATGGCCCACATGATATAAATTGTCTCCCCAGAACGTTTCAATACAAAAACAGAGTGGTACAACACTTTTCCCCTTATAAAAGATATGATTCTCTTTAAGACTCACACTCATTTTTGACTTGTACGACATTTTGAGATGGGCTGCCAGTAATTCTAAGATGGTATGGCTCCAAGGTTTATTAAATATGAGCCTTCATTGATGGTGCGACTTGCATAAAAGAGATGCATGGCCTATTTTTTGGGTGTTGTAGCTCCTCACAATAAAATATTAATAATTTTGCAAGCAGATAGAATATGATATCTCTCAATTGGAATCATACAAAACCATTAAAACTCACAACATAGAAATCTGGAACAACAAATTTATATTTTGTTGTTAGATAGAAAAGAGAGACTAGCCCAAGAGATTAAACTAGGTCAAACCCTCATCCATCGAACATTGGAACACAAATCGAGGTTGGCTTCTACCCAAGAAGGAGAGCCAAACTACAGGGGTTTTGTCCCTTTGTTGTATAGAGGAGTGTCCACCAAATTCAACCAAATCTAATCAAGCAACTAGGGCAAAATATCAAACCCTACTCGACAAAGATCTACTCATAACAGACTGCCGAAAATTGATATCAGAAATCTAACACCATAGTGAGGATCAAAGGGTAGAGTTGAACCTGGATGCTGATTTGGGAGCCCAAAGGACCAGGGTTCTTGGACGCCCTAGACCCTAATTAGGGTTTGGCAGAATGTGATGTTTTCTGTGTCTTCGTCCTTCTGTGTTCCTGCCTCATGTAGCTTGTTTTCTGCAAATTCCTGTGAATGCTACTTGCACACACACAAGAAGGAAAATGGTTGGGTATTATTTAGGATCTTGCCTAAGTGAAGCTCCATGAATGGTGTTTCCACCTCCATAATAACAATGATGAGATCTCAAAGAGTGCGTGCCTTAGGAGGGTAGAGGCAAATCTGAAGTAGAATGGAATGTTAGAACAAAGCATGAAGGAAAGAAGTCACCATGAGCATGGAAACCCTAGCATGTTTGATGTGGCATCACAACTTGACTCAAGAAGTTGCTGTAGTCCAAAGAAGTAGAAAGATCTTCACAAGACTTGCAATAAGTTAGTGCCGCAACAATAATCCACCATAGAAAGCTTTAGAGAAGAATAGAGAGCGTGAGAGAGAAGAAGAGAGCTAGAATCCTTCAAGAAGTTAGAGATAGCTTAGAGATATTCAAATGAGTAAACTAACTTGTTTTTATATGCATTCCTGCTCACCAACGACGAATAAAACCAAATAGGGCTGACAGGAGGAACAACTTAAGATGTCTTATGCCGACATACCTTTAAATTAAGTCTGGGCTAAATGAGGGAGTATGGCGCTTGGGCGTCCTTGTCCTTCAGCCCCAAAAACTCTGACATAAGTCCCTTTAAGTGTGCTTGGGCTACCCTCATAGTTATTTTGTCGGGTTTTAGCATTAGGATCGAGAATTAATCGTTTAATGTTTAAAAAGGTGTTAAAATAGGTCTTGATTAACAAGTGCAAACATTTTAGGTCCAACCAGGTGCTAAACTAGGAGTAAAATGCTAGTGTACATATTTTACTCTATAACATTTGTATTTTCTGAATAAGTAAACATCCACACAACCAGCAAAATGAAAAACGATATGAAAAACCCAAAAATCTTTGCAAACCCAAAATACTGAAAACCACAACCACTTGACTCAAACTTGGAAATCTATAAAATCAAATTACGACTGAAAATGTCTTCATTCATTCAGCACAACTGTGATCTCTATATAAAATCACCTAGCAAGATAAGAGGGTTTTTGTCCTTAAATCCCAAATAAGGAAATTGAGAGGATTTTCGTCCTCCAAATTTCTACGCAAAGAGGGTTTTTGTTGTCAAGTGGAAGAAATAGTTCTTGTTCATTCCAAAAGATTGAATTTGATTATGAAATTGAATAATCTTTTTTTTGAGCCCAACTTCTCCTTTTATAAATTTTTGAGGGAATATAATATTAGTTTATATTTTTCTTTTATTTATTCCCTCAAAGTTAAAATAATAATAAAGTGTTCTTTTAGCTTACTTTTTACACCCCCATGCCTAGCGACACTTTAAAACAATACTTTTTGTTTTCTTTTAGAAAAACACTTTTTAACAAGGTTGCATGGAGACTGGTATTGGTACTGGTACGTGAGACTGGTACTGGTACTGGTACGTCTATTTTTGAAAAATAGATGGGGGTACTTGGAGATGCCATTTTTGAATATAATTTAATAATTTAAAAAATATATTAATATGCTAACATTAAAATTGAAAATATCATGACATTGAACTTTCAAAACAAGAGAACTAGTAAAGTTTAACATTAACTTTGAAGTTTAAACACACAAATGTCAAAGAGTTCATACTACATATTGATATTACATATTGAAATTCAAAATGTTTATAGCCTAGTAGGCTGATACACATAGAAAACAAAAATCAGAAATCTTAAATCTTAAATCTATTGTCTACACTTCTATGTCATCCATCTCTAGGTCCTCAGCTATGATGCTCTCCAAATACTCATCACTTTGAAGCCCAAGTTCCTCTAATGGTAGTAGAATTGGGGGTATATCACTGAGGCCATCTGCTTCAACCACTTCCTCAACCAAGGCTGTAACTTCTCCATCAGGTGAACTTTGGTCCCATTTTGCTGAAGGACTCTCCTTGTACCCAGGTTCTACACGAGAGAGAAGGTGAAGTGAACTATGAATGTACACTAGTTTGTCCACTTTCTTTGACCCTAACCGGTTCCTCTCCAGTGAATGAGTAAAACCATAAGTATTCCAATTCCTCTCACAAGATGAAGAACTGGCTACTTGTGAGAGCAATCTTATTGCAAATGATTGCAATTCAGGGGTTTCACCTCCATGGTTCCACCAGCACTCTATAGGGTCTTTCTTTGCATGCATATCATATATGGCTTCCAAGGAAGAAAAATCACCATGCCCATGTGAAAACTTATTCCATTGAGTCCTCATAATTGAAGCATCCTCACCTCGGCCATAAATCTTTTTTATTGCATCCCAGAATCCATTCATTACGTATCTATCATCATATGGAGCCCTGTTATTGGTCACTTGTAGATCATGCCATTTAGGATTTAAGGCATAGGTAGCACAATGAAGGGGTGTGTTAAGTTTGTTCCATCTTCCATGCATCTTTTCTTCTAGCAAGGGATATAGAGAAAGATCTCTTGCATCTGTTATTTTCTTAATTATTTCACACATGGAATCTATTTTTTCATAAATTTCTCCCAAACATGGCTGGTCTGAATCTACAAATTTGATCACCTCACATATGGGCTTATTAATAAATTCCACAACAAATATAACATCAGCCCAAAAATGGTCATGAAGGACCATACCTCTCACCTCAACTGCAGTATCTGATGTAGATTGTCTCCAAGCTACCCATGCACCACTCAGTACCGTGGAACACAAAGCTCCTTTGACTTCACAAAGACACTCAAGAAGAATAAAATAAGAAGCAAACCGTGTATTGGCAGGTTTGAGAAGTTCGACCTTTGCAAAATTTTGATAAATGGCTTATGTGTGGTGATGGTTACATATGAACATCTGTATTTTTCTTCCCTTTTCAATGAGATCTGAGATCCACTAGAACTTGCCAATATCTTTGAGTGCATTATTCAATGAATGCAAACAACATGGTGTCCAAAATATATGCCTATACTTTTTCTGCACCAACATGCCTGCTGCCTTACAAATTGTTGATAACTGATGCTGGATCAGACATAAGGCATGCATGATCATTCAATGGAGTTGCATGATTGATATTCAGAATTGCATTGACATTTTCTTTATTTTATCCTTTCTTATCCATACAGCCAGTTCGCATGAGGACAATTCATTTTAACAGTTTATTTTCAGATTTATTTTATAGCGAAAATAAATGAATTTAACTTTTTTTTTAGTTCTTTTTTAGTTAAGTTTCTAAATTAATCTTAGGTTTTTGGCATGTAATGGCTGTAGTTTGTAATTTTGTTCGCTGTTATATATTTTGACAGTAGAAGTCAATTATCATAAATAAAAGAATAGTTATATAGTCTGTAAAAAATACCATACTGTGTATGCTGTGCTTTTTTTCTGAGTTAATTGTTTTTATTCTGCTACTGTTATGTTTCATAACCTGTGGGTGCAGGGATTAGATTTGGTTTCAAATTCTACATTTGGTATCAGAGTAGGTATTTTCTTTTGGGTTAAAGATTTAATGGTTGGAATTTCGCCAAAGGTTTATCATGTTGAATTCTAACTCCTTGCCCATTCCAGAATTTGATGGAAATGAGTATGATTATTGTTGCATCAAAATGATGACATTTTTGATAGGAAAAGATTTGTGGGAGATTGTTGAATTAGGTTATGCAGAGCCAGCTAATTGGAATGCCCTCATAGCCAATGATAAGACAACTAAGAAGGAGGCTAAAAAGATGAATGCTCAAGCATTATGCTACATTCAAATATCTCTATATAAGAGCCTATTCCAAGAATTGTAGGTGCAAAGACAGCCAAGGATGCCTGGAAGACTCTACAAGAAGCTTACCAAGGTAGTGATCAAGTCAAAGTTGTCCAGCTACAGACATTGAAAAGAGAATTTGAGAATTTGAAGATGGAAGAAGCTGAAAGTGTGAGTGATTATTGTGTAAGAGTAAAGGATGTGGTCAATAAGATGGCTACTCTTCGAGAAATTATGGACAAAGAGGTTTTGGTTAAAAAGGTTTTGAGGTCTCTAACATCAAGATGGAACCATGTTGCTATAATCATTGAAGAAAGTAAGGATTTGTCTACCCTTCAGTTTGATCAACTAGTTGGATCTCTAATGTCTCATGAAGAAAGATTGAGAGATTCATTTGGGCATAGTGATGAGAGATCTTTTTCCTCGAAATTGCAAATTACAAAGAATGAAGATGCAAATAGTAGCACCACAAGCAACCCAGGCCAGGGAAGAGGTCAAAATCAATATGGTTCAAAAGGAAGAGGCAGTTTAAGAGGAAGAGGTAGAGGTAGATTTGATAAGAGAAATATCCAGTGTTATCATTGTAACAGGTATGGCCACTTTGAAAGAGAGTGCAGATTGAAAGAGGTAATTATGATAAAAGTGTGCATTATGCTTAAGAGGGTGAAGAGGCTCCTCAAAATAATTTATTTTTATCTTATGACAAAGCTGAAAATGTTTCTAAAAATGTTTGGTATTTAGATTTTGGATGTTCTAACCATATGTCACGAAATGAGAAGTTGTTTTCCACACTGGATGAAAGTTTCGAATCCAAGATCCAGCTTGGTGATGACAAATCATTGGAGGTTGCTGGAAAAGAAGCTATGGAAGTCCATACAAAAGAAGGTATGAAGAGTGTTAAAGACATTTATTACAATCCACAGTTAAAGAATAATTTGTTGAGTGTTGGACAATTGTGTGTGAATAATTATAAAGTTGTATTTGAAAATTAGAAATGTATGATTTATGATAAGAATCAGGGCAATAGAGTGGTTACAGTTGTGCCTATGACAAAGAATAGGATGTTCCCGTTAAAGTTTGGTGAACATAACAGTAGCCTTTCCAATATGGCATATGAGGATACAAGTTGGTTGTGGCATCTCAGGTATAGGCATTTAAATTTTCATAGTTTGAAGATTCTAACATCAAATGCATTAGTTTTTGGTTTACCTAAGGTTGAAAAATTGATGTAGAGCAGGGGACAACTTCAAATCATCTTCAATGTAGCTTTGACTGATCATGCAAGAAAGTGAGTTGTTCCTTCTACAATGCATGGCTTCAATGAATGGGAAAGGTGACTTCAATGAATGGGAAAGGTGACCCAACATGGCTTATATGCATGGAACTCATGCCTATCCTCCAAGACAATTGAGATCTCACTAAAATGATGCATTTAAACTAATGAAACTCATTAGGATTCCTGACCACAGACCGTTCTTGTCTTTCCTTTGTAAGTAGACCAACTTGCTTGTAGCCCTGTCTGAGGTGTTTTTGGGGCATAACTTGCATAAAACCTAACAAACCCATGAACAAACTAGATTTCTAGATACCCATTTTGGCATTACACAACATACCAGACATGCAGGGTGTGGTCTTTTAGAACACAAGCCTAAAAAATGGACTGTTCTTGCTGTCCTAGAGGGCAATCGGCCCACTTTTACAAAGGAAGTGTCTTCTAAACTTGCTCCCAGCTCAAAAATCCTATGGAGAGTCTTTCAACTAGTTCAAAAACCACCAAATCCACAATCTTCCTCAAGGAAAACTATTAGAAGACCGCCAAACCACTAAACCCTCATTTTTAGGCCAAAACTTAAGGGTTTATTGAAAATCCCTATTCTAGGCCTCCATCTTGCTATTGGTTCAAACACATTCAAATACACCTACACAAACTCATTCCATCATTATATGACCAATACTTCAGACTTTTACACAAATCTAGCCTCTAACCTACTCAAACAAAGCAAAAATCATGAGGATTCCTCTAGGACAGTACTTCAAACAACACAAATAACATTTCCCTACTCCTGTGATAGAGATTCAATACAAAATGTAGCCTAATAGGATCCATTTCATCTATTCAGAAGTTATGATGTTGGTGAAACAACCAATAATCCATTGGTTTTGTCAAGAAACCCTTAAATCTAGGGTATGGCAGCTACTTTTAGAAAACCATTTATAAAATGCCTTGAGATCAATGAAATGTATCCCAATATGAGTCAACTGAAAGATAACAACATCTATTGCATGATTCCGAACATTTTTGTTCTTGACAGTACAGTACGGCTCTATGGGGGACGTGAGAAACAACAAAAAATAGTAAAATGCATAAAACAGGGTAAAATTTCTGTATTTTCTTCCTCCAATCTTACCTATTATGGACTCTTCCGAGTCATGAATGGTATATATATGTGTGTTTACAAAGAGAATCCTCGTTTACTCCCACTTCCATCGTGGGAAAAGCCATCATAAAGGCAAAAAAAACTGACTTTTTTTTCATAAAAGCTAACTGTCCACAAAAAAAATGCTCAACTTAGACAATCATAAAAATGGGAAAATATTAAAGTTCCTACACCTATATGACCTCCACTCTAAGAAAATGCCCCTAGTGATATGCATGGCATCAGAAGGCAACTCACCACTGCCTACAGACCTCAACAAAATGGTGTAGCTGAATGGAAGAATCGTACAGTGGTGGAGATGGCACGGAGTATGCTACAAACAAAGGGATTAAGCAATTCTTTTTGGGGTGATGCAGTTGCTACATCAGTATATATTCTCAATCGGAGTCCCACTAGTGCACTTTACATGATGACTTTGTATGAAACCTAGTATGAGAAAAAGCCAAATGTTAATCATTTCAAAGTTTTTGGTTGCTTAGCCTATGTTCATGTTCCTGATCAAACGAGACAAAAGTTAGATCCCAAAAGCGAGTCATGTATTTTTGTTGGATATAGTGAGGAAAGTAAGGCTTATAGATTATATAATCCTCTCACTAATAGGCTTATTGTGTCAAGAGATGTGATTTTTGATGATGGGGGAGTTTGTGGTCATCAAAAAGGCCATATGAAGAAGTCAAAATCTGTTTTAAATGATGTTATTATTGATAATATTGATCATGAGCAGCCCACTAACATTTTAGATCATGAGCAGCCCACTAACATTTTAGTTCCAAGTGCTACAAGTCCACCAAGTAGCCCCTCATCTGGTTCTTCAATTCCAAGTGCAAGTCCAGCTTCAAGTCCAAGTTCTACAAGGAAGGTAAGAAGATTGAGTGACACCTATCAAAGGAGTACAAATCAAGCAGATGAAGAAAATCAGGTGAGACAGTGAATTTTGCTTTACTTACCAAGGCTGATTTTGATTCATCATGTTTTGAAGATGCAAGTACTAATGAGGTTTGGGTGCAAGCAATGCAATAAGAGATAGATTCCATTCACAGGAATGATACTTGGGAGCTTACAAAGCTTTCACATGACAAGACGAAGATTGGCACCAAATGGGTCTACAAGACTAAGTATAACAGTGATGGAAGTGTTGAAGGCATAAGGCAAGATTAGTTGCTATAGGCTTCACATAGAAGTATGGCATTAATTATGAAGAGACATTTGCACCAATAGCAAGACAAGAGACCATTAGAATGTTGATTTCATTAGTAGGTCAAAAGAATTGGAGCATCCATCATATGGACGTGAAAAGTACCTTCTTGAATGGGTACTTAGAAGAGGAAGTGTATGTGGAGCAGCCACAAGGTTTTGAAGTGCAAGGAAAAGAAAATCATGTCTACAAGTTGAAGAAGGCTTTGTATGGCCTCAAGCAAGAACCAAGAGTGTGGCATGCTAGGATTGGTGGATATTTTCAGGAGAATGGCTTTCAAAGAAGTAAGAGTGAACCTACCCTTTACTACAAACAAGAAGGAAATGATATTCTTATTATAAGTTTGTATGTTGATGACTTGTTGTATATGGGTAGCAGTTCTAAGATGAACGATGAATTCAAAGTTGCTATGATGAATGAATTTGAGATGAAAGATTTAGGTCTCATGAAATATTTTCTAGGAATGGAGGTTTATCAAAGTGAGAATGAAATTTTTATTTGTCAAACAAAGTATGCCAAAGATACATTGAAATTTGATATGGTTGATTGTAAACTAATCTCCACTCCATTTGCTCATGGAGTTGTGTTGTGTAGAGATGATGGTGCTGAAATAGTTGATGAGACAACTTATAGGAGCATTATTGGTAGTTTGATGTTTTTAACTCACACAAGACTTGATATTGCTTATTCAGTTTCACTAGTTTCAAGGTACATGATAGAGCCATCTGAAATACATATGAAGGCAGCCAAGAGAATTTTGAGGTATGTGGGAGGCACTCTAAATTTTGGTATTCATTACTACACTTCTAAAAGGTTCAATCTTGTTGGTTTTAGTGATTTTGATTGGGGAGCTAGTTTGGATGACTGAAAGTCTACATCTGGTAATTGCTTTTCTTTTGGTTGTAGTTTAATTACTTGGAGCTCAAAAAAACAAAGTATAGTTGCCTTTTCTTCTACAAAAGAAGAGTATGTTGCAATCACTTCAGCAGGTACACAAACATTATGGCTTAGAAAACTTGTTGAAGAAATTGGAGAGATACAAATCCAGCCCATAGTGATTTTTTGTGACATCAAATTGGCCAAGAATCCAGTCCATCACAACAGGACAAAATTGAAATACATCAGCACTAAAGAATAGTTGGCAGATATTTTCACTAAAGGAGTTGCAACATATCAGTTTTTGACACTCAAAGATTAGATTGTGAGCCCTCTCAGCATCAAGGGGGAGTATGTTGATAATTGATGTTGGATCAGACATAAGGCGTTTATGATCATTCAATGGAGTTACATGATTGATATTCACAATTCCATTGACATTTTCTTTATTTTATTCTTTCTTATCCATGCAGCTAGTTCGCATGAGGACAATTCATTTTAACAATTTATTTTCAGATTTATTTTATAGCAAAAATAAATGCGTGTAATATGCATGCAACTTTTGTTTTTGTTCTTTTTTAGTTAAGTTTAAATTAATCTTAGGTTTTTGGCATGTAACAGTCGCAGTTTGTAATTCTGTTTGCTGTTATATATTTTGACAACAACAGTCAATTATCATAAATAAAAGAATAGTTATATAGTCTGCAAAAAATATCAAACTGTGTATGTTGTGCTTTTTTTCTGAGTTAATTGTTTTTATTCTTCTGCTGTTATTTTCATAACCTGTGGGTGCGCGGATTAGATTTGGTTTTAGATTCTACACAAACAGGGGCAGCATCTATAACAACTTGGACTACATGTGATGCCCCCACCTCCTCAATGTCCTCACATATCTAGTTATGAAGGAACTCTGCATTTTTTCTTTCCTTGAACAATCTATTGCCTTCAAAAATTAGGGCCCCTTGCTGCATGTTACCATGATATTAAGTAGTGGACGATTTCTAGCATCTATCCACCCATCCATCATAATACTGTATCCTTTTGTAGACCACACTCTTTTCATTGGTGCAGTTTGTTTCTCTAATCAAATTTTTTCTTTATGAATTAGAGTAGTGCGAAGCTTTTCATACCTAGGTGCTTTATATCCAGGTGGTCCATTGTTGATGGCTTAGATCATCTCGGTGTAGAAAGGTGAGCGAGCAACATTAAACGATATTCCATTTACATAAAAGAAGCATGCAATCGCTCCTTCAACTTCTTCTCGACCTTGCACATCAAATAATCTTTCAATGGGTTTTGAGATGCCAATGTGTGATTTCTTACGAGAATATCCTCCTGCATCTTCTGTTGTCACATGAACATCTCTAGCAAACACATCCACCTTTGACTCTCTATTCTTATTGTGAGTTGTAGCAGTTGCCCTTGTTGTTGAAGCATGAGAGCTCAAATGAGACACTTTCCCATCAACCCTTTCTTGATCCCTAATAATGCCATATTGTTCTACCTCATTTTTACAAGGATCAACACCTTTTCCAGGTATGTGAAGGAAATGAGCCCTAACCCTCATGTAGGTACCTTGATATGGCTTAATATCACAAAACTTACATGTGATGGTGGCTATTTCACCCGAGCCCTTCTGCCCTGGAAGACAATCGCAATATTTCCATAGTGGGTACATGCCTTGTTTTCCTCCACCTGACATATCTCAGTCTGCAACAAAACGAGAAAGACAAAGTCAAACATTAAAATTTAAAATTAACACAGTAAAAAATAATTATTACAATCAAAAAAATAGTCAGTCATGGCATTAAAAAAATCAGTCAGGCAGTAAAATCAGTTATGACAGTAAAATGGTAATACTAATATAGTTTCAGAGTTTTTGTTTTACTTTTTTAAATATAAAGTAGTCATTGCCAGTATCTAAAATCCTGATAATGGCAACCAAAAGGCAAAAAATAGACTATTAAAATCTTGATAATGGCAGCGAAATGATGATAACCTGCTGAAGATATGGAAAACAATGGTATTTAATTTCTAGACCTTCTAAAACTTGCTTGAAACTTTCTCTTGCATTAAGAGAGATGAGAGGTTATGATGGAGAATGACAATGAATAAACAATCAAACACCTTTATGATGCAAACCCTTCCATCTCACTTTGAAAATGCTCATAGCTCACCTCGAATTACTAAATAAACTATTAAAAGTAAAACACGTGCCCTAAACACTATGAAAATGCCCTAAAAAAAAATAAAAAACATCACAAATGGAAGAAAAAACTCACGACTTACCTGTTGAACCCATCACATGGGTGCTAAGTCGTGCCAAATACCTTCCTCTTGCTTCGCATGGGTGCTTAGTCGCGCGAAATGGCTTCCTTCTGTATCGTGTTTCACTTGGATGGAGGTTTAAAAAACAATGAAAAAAATGTTTGGAACCCTTTTATCGCTGCAGGGGTATAGGATTCGTTAGGTAGATGCTGGGGAGTCGGGATGTGGCATCTCTTGAGATGCAAGACATTTCTCTCGCGTCTCATGTCCCCGAACCGGAAACATGTTCCAATGGTTGGGAGACGTGTCTCCTTGCAACCCTGTTTTTTAATAATATAAGTTGCTTGAATAAAATAAAGTTACTTTTGACAACTTAAGTTAAATTATTAATTTATGGAATGTATTGCAGTATATAACTTCACCCAATTTACTGTATGTACTGCAGTATATAAGTTCCTCCAACTTACAGTATGTATTGTAGCATATAACTTTGCTCAACTTATGGTATGCACTGCAGTATGAAACTTCATCCAAAATTTACGAAAAATATTAAAATGGACCAATTATATTTTCTTGATAACCCCACCAACTCCTTAAGTCCATATGTCTTCCATCCACAGAAAGTTAGCACTGTCCAAGAATGATGGAATTCTCCAAAAAATTTGGAGCTTTCCAAGAATGTTGGAATGGACTAGAAAGGGACAATACAAATCATCCCTCCCTAAATTGCTTGTCCTCAAGCAATGCTAACGCAATCCATCTGAATAATACTGGATGAAAATTTCAATGTGATTCTAGGATCCCAAATCAATCTCAAGAACTCTTCACCATGCTTTTGTTGCACCACTTTGATACAACAAGAAGCTATCAATCTTCTATCCTCCTTAATATTGTTAAGCAATCCTCTTCCACAATGATTCAATTTATGACAATAAGTTATCATACCAGTGTTAAGAGATAAAATTGAATCAAAATCAGTACAAGAAGAGAAAATTGCTGCAGCCCTATCTAGTAAATTGTAGATTTGTATGGAGGACAACCCTTTGTTCTGGACAACAGACGTCTCAATGAAACAAGGGAGTCCCATATTTTAATGTGAAAATAACCTTGAGCGAAAGGATGTAAGTGTCCTTTGTTACAAGTTGTATTCTTTTCCTTCTCTCAAATCTCATGATGCTTTTCATATTGACAAAAACCTTGCCATATACTTATGCTAACATCAATGTTTTCCTACCATAAGCTATAAGCATGAAGATAATGAAATTACTCACCATTAGTTGTTGATCTGGAAATTTCAGCAAGCTGAAAACCAACATTAGTATCCTCTAAGGGACTTCTCTCATGCACATGCCTCTCAATAAGTTCGTCTTGGAACTCCACCTCATAAACTTCTTGAATTTCCAATCTGAAATCATAGATTTGTTCAAAGTGTTGGTTCAGAAAAATTAGCACCTTCATTTTGACAAATATCTTGCAAATCATCAACCATTGGAGGATTGATGGGTGTGTACTAAACATGAACATCTTTCTCACTTGTTCACTACAAGTGAGGCTTTCTCTTTGACTACATTAAAATTGTTCTTTTGCTGATCTGCAATCTTAAGTCATTAAAATATCTTCTTCTTCATTAAATTTCATATCTTCCACCTGTATGGAAGAATCCTCCTAGATTTACTTCTTTTCTATCTCTTGTAAATCTGATTTTTCTTGCTTCTCATGCTGTACTATCACAATTTCTCCCAGATGTCATCACTATTCTGTTGGAAATCACATTGGTTAGAAGCCAAATAATTATTTTCCTTTTCAACTTGTGGGTTAGAGGTATCTATCTCAAAAAGTGGGTTATCAAAAGATATCTCTACATCCATCTCAAAAAGTGGGTTATTTGAGAAGGATTAAAAACTATTTCTGTTTTCATGTTTGGACCAATCTTCATGTTGACTCAATTCTGTGCAGTTGTCTTCAAAAGCCTTCATTTCTTATTCCCAACTAATTGTGTCATCCTCAAGCTACCTTGAGTGTTCTTCCTTTCTAAACTTAGCTTCTTCATCAGATTTCACCTCTTGTTTGCTCCAACATTTATGGCTTGGTTCCCAAGATTCTTTGCATGAGAAGCATAGTTTGTCTTCGAAATTCATTTTAACTATCATCTTTTCTCTTGCAATAGGAGAGCTTTTTTTTTGTAGGCTGGAAGGAGGTACCTTACAATAAAATTTGTTTCTAGGCATTGATTGCTCAAGTATTGTAGCTCTTTTGATGGCTTCTTGAAGGCTTGGTTTTAATTATTCTTCTTTCTTTTGCTGAACCAGTTCTTTGTTGTATATTTGGAGATCCTTGTGAGGTTGGTTCTGTTGAAATCTTCTTGATCGATGTTTCATTTCCATGTTGTAGAATATGTGAGAGAAATGTTTTTGAATATTAGGATCAAAAATTTTATACCTTTTGTGATAGGCTATGATGTCATTTACCAATTGACTTTGCTCTCTAATCTCACGTTCTTTTTATGAAAATCTTGGCTGAAAAAGATTTGGAATGGAACTGATCTTTGATTGAATATTTGTTGATGATCTTTCTTCTTCAACTCTTCTGTACTTTTGCTTAATCAGGTTAATCAACTCTTCCTTCATATCTTGTAAAGTTTGTAACATGTCTGACAAAGATTCTTGAAATGACGTCATTTCTTTGTCTTCCATACTTTCTTCTTCTCTTCAAGAAATTTATGATCTTTCTGCTAGAGCACTATACATTATCATGCAACTGTTGAAACTGTCATACATTGCCGAAATTCTATCATGCAACTAAAGATCTGCAACAAGGTGTTAGCTTCCCAATAGGCTGGGAAGACCACCACCTTTTATACCACTGTAGTGTCCCTTGTGGACTGTTTTCTCAAATACACAAATTTTTGTGATCACTTAAATTCTAACTCTTTGTGATCACCAAGTTCTCAATGTGAGAAAGGTGACAACATACAAAGGTTAGAACGAGGACAGTGGAACTAACTAAAAGATGTTGGTGGCAAGCCGACCAACTTACAATATAAGCAAAGACATAGAATTGATCAAGCCAAACTAGCTGATAGTGAATGCAAATTCGATCAAGTCAAACTAGCTAAATGCAAGTGGAGTTGTGTCAATGCCAAAATGGCAAACTAACTCACTCAATTTCAATACATGCCAAATTGGTAGAGAACTCTAACAATTAATAAAGGATCCAATGGATAAACCAACTAGGATCTGTTACAATAAGAACCAAACACAATTTGTGGTTATAACCTTCCAAATTTTACAATGGTAAATTAATGTTGAAACTTCACATACAACATCAACCTATGAAAATATTCACATCAGCACATCTCAGGTATTATCCAAGTATTCAGCAAGTACAAAAATCATGGAATTAATCTTGACATCAGAAATGATAAATAATAATTTTGCACACATATAGCTACCTCTTTACTGCTGTACGACCTCTAGAAACTGTCCAAAATCAGTCCCAAAGCTTCAAACATATTTGAAACATTATTTGCTGTCCTCTAGAAATGGTATGACACTTTTCAAGAGTAGTACGAAACCCTTTTTCCATTCATAATGCAATGATTGCTTTTGAATTACGTAAATCAAACCAATAAAAAACATGGACCCACATGATAGAAATTGTCTCCCCAAAAGGTTGCAATATGAAAAGAGAGTGGTGTTAGTGCTCGAAGTTGAGGCTCCTCAAATCCCTAAAACCACACAATTCTTGAGGGTTGGGGGTGTCAAACTCAAGACAAAGACTTCCAACTTATGATTAGGATGAAGCAACAATGGATCAATTTGAAAAGGTGGGTAAGATCTTCTTTAGGTTCTGCTAGACCAGGGGGGGATTCCTTAAGGTGTATGAGGACAATAACTAATAATTACGTGAAACTAAACCTTGAATCAAACTATACCCAATACATAAGAAATTGCCATTTAACTGTCACTAAGTTCTTGTATACTGGTTTGAAAACACAAGGATGCTACACCTTCATAAAGCATATACACAACCATGCAATGATTCTAAATTGATGCTTTGATAACCCCTAATGCAAAAGAATACATCTAGACATGGATGTGGGTGAAACAACCAACACAAATAGAGATAAAGATTGAGGTTTTGTTTTGTTTTGGTGTGTTGGTGGGATGGGTGGTTGTAGTAGATTGGTGCCTTGATCCAATGAGGGCAACAGAGTCTAAGTCACCACTAAAGGGGACATCAATGCAATCCACATAATGATACCTATTACCAACAAATAGACACATAAAATTGCAGAAACATATTACTGAGCATACCTTAATAATCTAGAAACAAACCCATGAATCTTGTGTATTATCTTGAAAAGATACCTTGCAAAATCTTTACAGAGGATTTTATAGTCTTCTAGTTGACCAACTAATCAAGAACAATACTTAAATCAACAAATCTGATTAAGGTGATTTGCCAAATCAACAAAAACTCATGCAATGTTCATGTAGACAATAAAATACTAGACCTGCACATTTCATTCATTCTTCACGATTACAATGCCCTATTATAGCCTTTGGGAGAAAATCTAGAAAATTTACAGTGAAAATGCTAAAAAAAAAGTCACTGGAAGAAAACCCTAGAGGTTTTCACTTGTTCATCTTTCTTTCTTTCTACTTTGCAACCAAAAATCCATCCCCGTATTATGAATGAGGAAATACATTATAAACTCCATCTCGCGTCAGCAATCCATCATGGAAGAAGACTCTTGGTGGTCTACAAGTGAAAATGGTTGCCCATGCTTGCTCATATCATTTTCACATGGCTCACACTTGAAATCATGCTCATTTGTGTCATTTGCCCATGCCATTGCATCCTTGAGGGTGTCCATTGGTACCTCCAGAGTAGTATGGGAGTCTTCATCTACTTGGTCATGTCCATCCGAGGCCATTAATGGCATCCTGGGTCATGCAGAGAGGTAGGTAGGGTTTTTGACGGAGTTTCGAGATTTTGCATGCGAAAGGTGGAAGAAGGTAAAAAACACTCTGAAACTCTGGAAGGTATGTTAGGGAGAAAAAGTTCAAAAGGGTATGTTGGTAGGGCGAAGTCTGAATCTCTACCATTTTAGTCTAAATTGTAGGAGTTTAGGGAAAAGGCATGTTGGGATGAGAAACTCCAAAATTTTGTAATTTGAAGGAAGTGGGAAAATGGACTTAGATGGAAATAGGAGATGGGGAAATAGAAGGAAAGGCATGCCATGAAGGAAAAACACCAAAAAGGTATGTCGGCAAGGAAAATCTTGAACCTTCGACATTTTAGTGTAACATGTAGGAGTTTAGGGAAAAAGCATGTCATGATGACGGGATGAGAAACTTTGAAATTCCAAAATTTGAAGGAAGTGGAAAAATGGACTTAGATGGAAATGGGAGATAGAGAAATGGAAGGAAAGGCATGCCATGAAGGAAAAACTCCAAAAAGGTATGCTGGCATGGAAAAGTCTGAACCTCTGACATTTTCTAGTGTATATTGTAGGAGTTAAAGGAAAAGGCGTGACCGGATGAGAAACTCCAAAATTCCAAAAATTGAAGGAAGTGAGAAAATGGACTTCAATGGAAATGGGGGATGGGGAAATGGAAAGAAAGGTAGGCCATGAAGAAAAAACTACAAAAAATTATGTCTACAAGGAAAAGTCTGAACATCCGACATTTTAGTTTGAATTGTAAGAGTTTAGGGAAAATGCATATTAGGATGACGGGATGAGAAACTCCGAAATGTAAAAATTTGATCTAGGCCTTGGAAATTGAATGAAAGACTCCCCACACTTAGAAATTTTGGATTGTTTGGATATAGCAATGCATGATGAAGACATGGGGGGAGCAAAGGACCATTTCAACACAAAGTTTGACCAAGGTATAACCCATTGAAGATCTCTCAGATCAGTTATCAATGATGGGTAAATACTTCCAAGATAACAAAGGGGAACAAGACATGATTTTTTTTGCATTTGTTAAATTGGGTGCCGATAAGTGATACAACACTTATTTTCGCTTTTAAAAGATATGATTCTCTTTAAAATTCACACACTCCTCATTGTTGACTTGTATGGCATTTTCTGATGGGCGGCCAACAATTTTAAGATGCTACGGCTTCAAGGTTTATTAAATTAGAGCCTTCATTGATGGTACAACCTGCATAAAAGAGATGTACAACCTATCCTTTGGGTGCTACAACTCCTCACAATAAAATATTAATGATTTTGCATGAAAATAGAATATGATATCTCTTAACTAGAAATCGCACAAAACCATTAAAACTCACAACATAGAAATTTGAAACAACACACTTATATTTTGTATTTTCTAAATAAGTAAACACCCACATAACCAACAAACTGAAAAACCACACAAAAGCCCAAAAATCTCTACAAACCCAAAATATTGAAAACCACAACCACAACTAGAACACAAAAAATTGCAAAATCAATCTACGACTGAAAATTCCTTCATTCATTCAGCACAACTGTGATCTTTATATGAAATCACAGTGTAGGACAAGAGTGTTTTCGTCTTCAAATCCCAAATAAGGAAATCGAGAGGGTTTTCGTCCTCCAGATTTCTATGTAAATAGGGGTTTCATCCTCAAGCGAAAGAAACAACTTTTGTTCATTCCAGAATATTGAATTTGATTATGAAATTGGATAACCTTTTTTCTGAGCCAAACGAGCCTTATATAACTTTTTTAGGTAATATAATATTATTTTTTATTCTTTTCTTTTATTTATCTCCTCAAAGTTAAAATAATAATAAAGTGTCATTTTAACTCACTTTTTGCACCCCCATGCCTAGTGACACTTAAAAACATCACTTTTTGCCTTCTTTTAAAAAACACTTTTTAATAATATAACATAAGTTGCTTTAATAAAATAAAGTTACTTTCCACAACTTAAGTTAAATTATTAATTTATGGAATGTACTGCAGTATATAACTACACCCAACTTATGGTGTGTATTGTAGTATATAAATTCACTCCAACTTACGGTATGTACTGTAGTATATAAGTTCATCCAACTTACGGTATGTATTACAGAATATAACTTTGCACAACATATGGTATGTATTACAGTATATAACTTCACCCAAAGTTTGGAAAATATTAAAATGGGCCAATTATATTTTCTTGATAACCCTACCAACTCCTTAAGTGCATAGGTCTTCGGTCCATAGAAAGTTGGTCCTTTCCAAGAATGACAGAATTCTCCAACAATCTTGGAGCTTTCTAAGAATGTTGGAATGGATTAGAAAAGGGACATTAAATCATTAGTTGAAGCTATATTTGCTTTAGCTTCCTTCTTTTTCTTTACCTCATCTTTTTCTTTTTCTTTTTCTTGACCTCATTTTTGAGAAACTTAAACATTCTATGTATATATAGTATTGGACTTGAACCATTTGATTTATAAAACTTAATCAATTGATCCAAGCCTTCTTTGTTGTTTTTGAATCACATGCAAAATCACATTATCACTTAAACTTAAAAGTGTGCAGGAATGAGCCCTACCTTCCTTTGCATCCCACTTATTAATCAAATTTGCATCCTAGGTAGGCTTAGTTTTAATCCCTTCAACTTTTTTGAGTGTGTCCTTATTTAACAAAAGCATTTGCACTCTTAGCTTCCAGAGATCGAATCCAGTGCCATCAAATCATTCTACTATCCTCGGAGTATCTCCTACAATGGATGTGGCTATATCTCTATCTTACGCCTTTTGATACTTGTCTATGCTAGTATTGTCACTTGGATTTGCACCTTGTATTGAAGTTTGCTGTTGTAACAATTTAGTGAAACATTGGAGTGATCTCAAGGTGTGGGACCTGCAAGTGAGACCAAACGTCTAGAGAAGGCTGGTTCCTCTTTCTGAATTGAGGATTCAGAGAAATAGACACAACTAAACCTAATACTAAGGATCACTAGGGAAAAGAGGGAAAAGGAAAACTGAAAACTAGAGGTGATACACCAGATTTAGTTTGGAGGGCCCTCAGATCAACCATTCATACACAAAACAATACATGTGCATACACAACTCATAAATCACAGGTAGGGGTAAATAAAATAGACTGAAACTCACCAGGAAGAAACATTCACAGAATAGAGATTCAGACGCCCATGCTACATAGTGCAATAATTGTATGAGAAGGTAAAACCTATTGTTTATTTATCATAAAGGCAAGATTACACAACTGATACAAGATGTGGCTTCAAAAATACCAACAACCAACAACCAACCCTTTTTACATATGTTTTACATGTATATAGCATTTTATTACATTGTTATAGCACTGGTCATGGGAAAATGTGGTCAACACGCCTTTTCCTTACACCCATGCTATAATAGATCATATTGCCATGGCCCTGTTAGAGAAAATTGCAGTTTTTGAGCCTTGGCCCATGTTGGTCTTCAAAACATTAATGTGGAGAAGACTCTCGATCAAATCTAGTTGCTGCAAAATATCTATCTCAACTACTTCATAAATTCGGCTACCTGCAACAATAAATTTGCCCAACAACTTGATCCACCTGAAAATTGGATCTGATTTTGCATTGATGGTGATTTAGGGTACAACAGGTGTTTTCTAGGGCAAAACACAAAAAAAGTGCCCTTTAGCGCTTCTACAACACTTCAAAATTATTTAAATTTTAGTTCTACGCCTTTCGATGTTTTTTCTATCTTTGTTAGTCTTCATGCTTTATCTGATTCTTCATCTTCTCATTACGCCATCGGGCTTTCTTTTCTCCTCTTCGGCAAGATTATGTTTCAACGAACTTGTGTTTTGACGAACCATCAAGTTTGCGAACCCCAACATTCGTCGAAAACTTTAACATTTTCTTTGTTTTCTCCTTTCTTTTATCTCTTCCCGACATCTTTCTCCTTGGCTTTGTCTTTCTGTTTCGGCGATTTTGTGTTTCAAAAAACCATCAGGTTCATGAACAACCTTGATCGCTAAAAGAACTTTGTATTGTTTCATTCTTTTTCGGTGACTTCATGTTTCGACGAACCATCAAGTCCATGAACCACATGGTTCGTCGAAAACTTAGCATCTTCTTCCTCTTCTCATCTCATTTATCTCTCCTTTTCTTTGGCTTTCAATGAAAAAGGTAAACCACGAACCATTTGGCAAAACGTCTTGTCAGTGAACTTGAAGGTTCGAGAACCTACAGGTTCATTGAAAAGGGAAAACTTCTAAGGCAAAACACAATTTTTGGAGATTTCACAAGAAAGAAAACCTAAGATTGTAGATTTTCACAAGGCATAACAACATTACAAAACTTAAGGAACCCATCCAGGGGGTTTTGGTGAAGTTTAACAACTTTTACAAGATTTGGGAAAAGGGCTATTTTGGCCTTGGGGGCCTAAAATAGGTCAACATCGGTGACCTTTCAAAGATGTTTGCCTACTAAACTTAGAAACCAGTGGCTCGATAATTCATTGGGCACATAGTCAAAAGAGGACTGCAACAATTGATCAACAAACTAAACCTTGTCTTCACTCACAAACGACACAAAGCAAATCACAAAACAAAAACAAAGCATGCACTCTCCTAATGAGAGTTCAACATGTGCAACAACACTTGGAGGAAGGAGAAACTAAAACAGAAGCAAAACTAACCTAGAGTAAATACAAAACACTCAAAACCAACCTCAGAAGTAAGGTTTGAGATGGATCGCATTGACTGAGATAGTTAGAACCTCACCATCTAGCCTCGAAAGTTGGAAAGCATTGGCTTGCTTCAAGCTGGTGATGATATAAGGGCCACTCCAGATTGCATCAATTTTTTTGTGACCTCCAGGCTTGGCTCTATCAGCATCCCATTTCAGGACAAGATCTCCTTCCTTGAAAATTTGATCCTTGGCTTTTTTTGTCAAAATACTTCTTGGTTTTTTTTTTATGCTCTTTCAAGGTAGCCATGGCAGACTGTCTTAGTTCTTCTAGTTCACTCAACTCTGCCATCCTAACAGACCTGGCATCTTCTCTCTCGAGTTCTAACTGCTAAGCTAGTTTTAATGAGGGAAGCTCCAAAGACAAAGGCACTCTAGCCTCTCTAAGTGGGACAACTTCAACCCATTTGGTGAAGTAGTCCGTTGTAGGTAAAACCCACTTGTGGCTAACATTAGATGTAGGTTTAATCATGCCAATAAAACCTAGGCTCCATTGTGAAAAAGGGTTCATCTGCCTGGATAGGGTGAAGGGGAAGAGCAGTCAACCTCTTTTTTCTAGTGAAAAGAGCACACTCTTTGCACTTTCTTACCCACATGTGGGCATCATTGAATAATGTGAGCCAGAAGTAACTTGCCCTCATTATTTTCATTGTGGTAGCTCTTGCAGAGAAGTGACCTCCAAATGGGCTTGCATGAAACTGACGCAGTATCCTGTCAATCTGATCTTCTTCAATGCATCTCAACTGGATTCTCTCAAGGTTTCTCCTAAAGAGAACACCATTCACTAGAGCATATGGGATGGATTGCAACTTGAAGTGTCTTCTGTTAGTTCTATCCAATCCATGGGGAAACTCACTAGTGGATAGAAATTTAGCCATGTTTGTTGTCCACGAATTCACATTTGTTTGTTTTGTTGTAGGGTCTAGTTCCTGCAAGAAGTAAGATAAGTTTACCCCTATTGTGCCCTAGGCTAACTATTCACATAGTCTTTTGACTCTAATCAGCTTAGTGGCTTTGATGGTAACATCATATTCTAGGATCTTTGTGACGCAGTTTGCCCTTTTTTCATTGATTTCTACCCCATTATGCAATCTCTCACATTGGGGTGAGAAACCAACACCTTAATGTGGTTATTTTCCAGCATATACCTGATCATTTTAATGCCCGTTTAATTGTAAACACCTGCTTGTCCATGGGATTGTATCTGAGTTCATAATCCTTTAGTGTCTAACTGAAGAATGCCAAAGGTTGTTCGAAACCCTAGTCATTTTGCTACATTAGAGCAACGACAATGCTATTAACGAGAGCATAAAGGACAAAGTTCTTCTCATAATTAGGGTTCATGAGAGTAGGTGCCTGGGTAATTACTTCGTTGATTTTATCAAAGATCTCTTTTCCCTCGGTCCATTTTAAAATAGCATCCTTTTTTAACATTAGGGTCAACGGCTTGAGCAAACTAGCACAATTAGGAATGAATTTCTTAATGAAATTGGTCTGCCCCAACAATGATTGTGGAGCTTTCTTGTGATTGGGTAGAGGAAGAGAAACGAGAGTTGAGGTCCTCTCAAGATCAATGGATATCGCATCTTTAGACACCAAATGGTTCGGGAGGTTTCCCTGAGGGACCGCAAAAATACATTTTTTAGGGTTGAGCAACACCTCATACTCCTTGTACCTTGTGAAGACTTTCTTCAGATGCTCCATATGGTTTTCCCGTTTCTTGGAAAAGACTATATCATCCAAATAAATCAGAATTAAGTCATTGATGAAGCCCTTGAATGTAATGTCCATCGCCCTTTGGAAAGTGGTGCTAGCGTTCGAGAGCACAAACTACATTTTTGCATACGCCATGGTTTCCCATTTCGTGGTGAAAGTCATTTTGAATCTATCTTCCTCCCTTACGAATATTTGGTTATATCCAGAAAAACCATCCAACAAGGAAAATATTTTTGCCCTTGCCACAATCTACAAGATTTGATCCATCAATGGCAAAGGGTAGTGATCTTTTAGGTAGGAGCAACTTAGGTCACAAAAATCCACACACTACCTATCTCGCCATTTTTCTTCGTTACAAGCACTAAATTAGCTACCCAGGTAGAATACTTGATAGGAAAAATAATCTTGGATTCAATAAGTTTTACAAGCTCTTTCCTCATCAGTGGCTCGATCTTGGGATTCACAGGTCATTTTTGTCTAACGAGTTTGGCATTTGGGTCGAGATCTATGGCATGTTGGGTAATATTGGGGTTAAAACCCTTCAAATCCTCATATTTTCATGAAAAAACATCATTGTATTTCTGAGAAAGATGCATGAAAAATTTACGTTCATCATCAGTATATACTTTTCCCAGCAATAACTCTTTGTCCTAGGAAACAACAACCTTTTGATAGTCTTCCTTTTTGAAAGTCATGTTCTTTTCTCCTTTGAGTTCATCATGACTGAAAATGGCCTCAAGAGTGACTAATGCTTTTTGCATCTTGTTAGTTTTTAGTTGCGCAATTTGATCACTATACCCCTTTTCCAATCTAGACTGCACATTTGATGAGAACTCAGCTTCATTTTGTACAAAATTTACAATTTTCTCATGACTGTCAAAGATCTGCCAGTTCACAACATTTTTAGGAACTGAAGGTTTGACCACCATCTTGACATGTTGATTAGGGCCTTGGAAGAGGTTTGTGGGGGGAGAAAATTGAGTACCAACTATTGCCAACTAGTTTTTCTCAGTATTTAACTTCCTTGGGACCTCCTGTAGGTTAAGAGCATCAAAAATCTCAAACAGACCCCAAACTCTATGTCTATAAGCTCTTAAGAGATGATTCTTCATTGCACATCTCTCTAACTTGGTTGACCACCAGCTCAGTGTCTCCAAAGGTCTCCAAGTGTTTGATTTTTTTTTTCTTTTCAGCTAGTAACAAGCCATGAACCAATGCCTCATACTCTGTAACATTGTTTGTGCAAGAAAAGTACAGTCTGTGAGCAAAATGCAACTTCTTACCTGTTGAAGAAATCAGTAGTACTCCTGCACTGGCTCCATTTTTGTTCATTGTACCATCAAAGAACATTTTCCATGGGCCTTTCGAATCATCATATGGTTTTAGGGTAGAAGGGATAGAAGAATTGCCTTCATGAACCATGTAGGTACCCAACCCAGTCATCTCAGTAGTGTCATAGGGATCAAAATTATAATGCTTTTTTGCCCACTCATCAAGGAAAAGATCTAGGATTGGAAGGGGTGAAGTGACTGCCTCAAAAGATTTCGAATCATTCACTTCTTCACCATGAATCATGCAATTAGGGTTCACTAGGCTATGATCATAATTCTCCAAATGATAACTTGAAATTGGTTCAGCCTTGATGGTGAATCTTGTGCCATATCTTGTCCTTAAAAGCATGTGAGACTAGTTAGGAGAGAGGTAGCCCCACCCACTTTAGCAGTGAAGGTTGTTGACAAGCAAATAGCAAAGAAAAGGGGAAGATCAATGACTGAGATGTCTTGACTAATAGTCAAGTTTGGGCAAGCTTGTAGGGTCAATTCCATCCCCTTAATCACCCTGAATGTATTAACAAAAGTACTATCCAATTGCAACACACCTGATGAGACTAGGGTATATTTACATTTGCCTAATACATCTGCTATCTTCTTTGGCATTATTGAGATGCTTTCCCCGAGTCTATCATACAATTATGCAACAGGAACTTTCCAATGATTAGAGACGAGTAGAATGGGGATGGCTTCTTTTGGACCTACTTGCTCTTCATTTGGTTGGACAAGACTTACTGGGCTTTTCTCCTTTTGGTCTATTGGGTCAGTTACTGGAAATTGCTTCAAAGCATCTTGCAATAAGTCCCTCCGAGAGGGAATTGATAGTGCATCCCACATGGACACATTCAGATTTGTCTTTTTCATTCATTCCACAATATTCAGAGGAATGGTTGTTGTTTTGTGCATGGAAGGGATCCAAGGTCCTTTTCTTGACTGTCCCATGGTTTGGTCATGCAATTTTGAACTTGATGGAACCTCATTTGTAGTGGCAGGCCTGTTGTTTTAAGTTGAATTTGCAGCACCAGTACCATGCCCTTTCCCTTTTGGAATAGGTTCTCTTTGTACTACAACAGATGTAGGATTGTTTTCCAACTGCTTCTTCTTGGACCTTGTGTTGTTTGCAACATTATTCACAGGCATAATCACACTGTCCATTGGCTAATTTACAGCACAAAAGTCTTCAGGAGTCCAAAGCATTAGATTGGAATCAAAAGTAGCCTCATTAGGCACTTTAGTGCTAGGATTTGTAGCCTTCACTAATGGCTCTTGTTGACTAAAAAAATTCTGCACCATTAGGGCCTACCCTTGCACTCCAAATTTGCAAGTGGACTGACGATGAGGCTGATTACAAGGGCAACAACAATCTGCTGTCTGAGCCATGTTGTTTTGGATAGGAACCAAGGTTCTAACTGGGTTAATAGCAAGTATTTGTTGGATGGGGTGAGTGGCTTACAAAGGCTGATTAGGGTTATTATTTTGGTACCTATTTGGCTAGTAACTTTGATTCCAGTTTTGGTTCCTATTGGAATTGTAACCCTACCTTGAAGCCTGATTTGAGGACTGTTCCTTGTTATAACTTTGGTGGGGTTTGAGAACCTATTGTCCTACTATAATATTGATTTTGTTGGCCATGCTGGCAAGTGGGATTTTAAGGTCATCTTCTTCTTTGGAAAGAGTGGATGTAGAAGCTTTAGGCTTTGGGATGAGAGCAATAGTAGGTTGATTAACTTGTGGAGGTAGCTTTGGGAAAATGGGTACAAGGGGTCTGGGAGCTATCTTCCTAGCCTATATTAAACAATTTTCAGCTCTCAAAGCTATCTCATATGCATCAGGTAAACCTGAGAACCCATAGATTCCATCGTCATAGCTATATCAGAATTTAAAGCTCTTAGAAAATACAAGAATGCATCTTGTGGAGAAAGTCTGAGGAGAGTTGGAATCCTTTCCCAGGTTCTTTGAAATCTGAAGTTGAAGTTTGCCATTAGCTCACTGGAGGCCCTTTTGATTGTTGTCAACTGCTCCAGTAAAGAGACATTCTTTGCTCTTTCTCCAAACTACTTGTAAAGTAACTCTCCTAGCTCATCCCAGTCAAAAATTGATGTAGGGGGTAAACTCTTAAACCATTGAAGAGCTCTTCCCATGAGGGAATAAACTAGGAGCTTAACGGCTACATATTCATCTCGATTATGACGAACTGAGCATACATTTGATATATATTTAATATGTTCAACAAGGGTAGTGTAAACCTCATTCGTGAAGAATGGAATACTCTTTAGCCCTAAGACTGGTATATTATTATGTGTGTTTAGGGCTAAAGAGCTACCCCCATTGAAGGTTACAAAAGGGAGATTTCTTGGTTGAGCCATGAGGGGAATATTCAATTTCTTCCTCAGTATATGAAAGCTTCTCCTAGAATACTAAAATCTAATATGAGGCGGTGTGGATTGGGCTCTTGGAGGGCTTGATGTATTATTTTCAACACTCCTTGTAGGAGACCTAGACAATCTAGTTCTTTTTGAAGTAGAAGAAAATAACTCAACAGACTGAAAATCTTTCCTTCTTGAAGAAACCCTTGTCTCCTTTGGCATGAAATGTTGGACTAATCTACAACCAAGAGGTTATAGAGTCGCCAAGTGCTTTGTAGACTGTCTGCTAGACTGTAGGATATTGAGAATAACACAAATTTCTTAGTTCAACTCTTCACTCAAAATAAAATGGTCCCACTGGGCGTGCCAAAAGCTATTGTCATTTGGATTTGTATCCTGTGTTGAAGCCTGTTGCTACAACAATCTAGTGAAACATTGGAGTAATCTTAAGGTGTGGGACTTGCAAGCGAGGCCAAACCTCTAAAGAAGGTTGGTTTCTGTTCTTGAATTGAGGATTCAAAGAAATAGAAACAACTAAACCTAATATTAAGGATCACAAGGGAAAAGAGGGAAAAGGAAAACTTAAGACAAGAGGTGATACACCAGATTTAGTTTGGAGGGCCCTTAGATCAACCATTCATACATAGAACAATATTAAACAATACATGTGCATACAAAACTCATAAATCACAGGCAGAGGTAAATAAAATAGACTCATACCCACCAGGAAAGAAACATTCATAGAATAGAGATTTAGATGCCCATGCTACACAGTGCAAGAATTGTATGAGAAGATAAAACCTATTGTTTATTTATCATAAAGAAAAGATTACACAGTTGATACAAGATGTGGCTTCAAAAATACTAACAACCAACCCTTTTTACATCTCTTTTACATGTATATATAGCATTTTATTACACTGTTACAACACTGAGTGTGGGAAAACGTGGTCAACACGCCTCTCCCTAATGCCCATGTCCTAATACATCATATCACCATGGCCCTGGCAGAGAAAAACACAGGTTTTGAGCCTTGGCCAAAGCTAGTCTACAAACCATTAATGTGGAGAAGACCCTCGATCAAATCTAGTCGTTGCAAAATATCTATCTCAACTACTTCATAAATTCAGCTACCTGCAGCAAAAAAATCACTCAACAACTCGATCCACATAAAATCGGATTTGATTCTGTATTGATGGTGATGTAGGGCACAACAGGTGTTTTCTAGGGAAAAATACAAAAAAATGCACCCTTCAACACTTTTACAACACTTTAAAATTGTTTAAATTTTACTTCTATGTCTTCCGACACTTTTTTCTTTGTGTCTTCATGCTTTAGCCGATTCTTCATCTTCTCATTATGCCATCAAGCTTTCTTTTCTCCTTTTCGACAAGATTTTGTTTCGGCTAACTTGTGTTTCGGTGAACCAGCAGGTTCGCGAACCGCAACGTTCGCCGAAAACTTTAACATTTTCTTTGTTTTCTCCTTTCTTTTATCTCTTCTTGACATCTTTTTCCTTGGCCTTGTCTTTCCCTATCGGCGACTTTGTGTTTCGGTAAACGATTAGGTTCGCAAACCACCTAGCTGGCTGAAAAGAACTTTATATTGCTTCATAGTAAATTGTTTCTTTCTTTTTCGGCGACTTCGGGTTTTGGTGAACTTGTGTTTTGGCGAACCATCAAGTTTGCGAACCACAAGGTTTGCCAAAAACTTAGCATCTTCTTCCTCTTCTTATCTCTATTATTTCTCCTTGGCTTTGGCTTTTGGCTAAAAAGGTAAACCACGAACCATTGAGCAAAACGCCTTTTCGATGAACTTGAAGGTTTGCGAACCTTCAAGTTAGCCAAAAAGGGAAAACCTCTAAAGGCAAAACACAGGATTTTTGGAGATTTCACAAAGAAGATAACCTAGGATTTTGTATTTTCACAAGGCAGAACAACATTACAAAACATAAGGGTCAACCATCCAAGGGGTTTTTGGTGAAGTTTAACAACTTTTGCAAGATTTGGGAAGATGGGCTATTTCGGCCTTGGGGGGCTTAAATAGGTCAACAGCTACTTCAAACTTCATTGCCTACACTAACTCTAACAGTGCTGCAATATATTTCAATTACATTGTCTAGAGTGGCTTTGATACTATGAACTAAAATTTAATTAATATAAATATGGAGAACCAAAAAATCAGATCTAAATTTTGTATTATTTTTTGTTTAACTAAATTAGGGATAAATTTTTATTGTAGAAAAAATAATTAGGAAGTCCTAAAACACAATCCAAACTGCCCTAGGTTTACTCATTGTCCTACAACTAACCTATTCTTTTTATTAAAAAACTAACTAGTATAGATATCTTAGATGTTTCCCCAACTTCCAGGATGGGGATGGCAGGGGATGGGGGAACGTGTTTCCAGGATGAATTTTTTGGGAGGCCATTTTTAGGGGATGGCAAGGGACGACTATTAAAAAATAGGGAAGATTTAAAAAATATAAAAATTTCAAATATTCATATAATAACATTGATAAGGCATTCTTCATATAATTTATAGAACCTTAGCACATAACATTAAAGTTGAATTAACATTTCACATGAGAGTTGACAAACAAATTAAGAAAATTTAATTGCTTACATTGTCAATATGCATATATATTATATATATTATATAAAAATTACAACAAAATGCCCAAAGGCTGCAAGTTTCAAATACAAAACAAAAACATATAAAATATGCAGTTGTTCCTAGTTAACATTTGGTAACACTGCATCAAAATAAGATTTTGAGTCTGAGTCACCACCACTATGAGGGTTTGCCTCATCTAATGGGACCCCAACCCTTATGTGCCTCCTCCTCATCAACCTATGTGGTATCTTTGGGATCAACATCCCAATGTGTAGTTGGAGTTTGACCATACTTAGGAGTTTCTCGATCCTAAAGCCGCAAGGCACTACCACGAACACCAACTTCTTCACTCGTTGAAAGGTAATCATATTCCTCTTGATTGATTAGATGAAGCTATATGTAGACCAGTTCCTCTCTACGGTAGAGGAACTAACAACCTATGAAAGGAGATAATTGGCACTTGTATCCTCAACTTTGGTGCATCCTTGCCTTTCCATGTCTACCATCCAATAGGGTTGGTTTGAGCTAATGTAGTTCTATCCATCCTTGCCTTTGGTCTATTGAATTTTGGACCATGGAGATTGACAAAGAATGAAAATAATTTAAAAGTTTGAAACTTAGAAACAATGAAATTAGAAATTTAATAATAAAATCAGTAACTTATTAAAAATCAGCAATTTCTTACCTCACCGTGGACCACCAATCATCATCGAGGATTTTTTGTTTCATTTTTTTCTTCAGCAGTGCTTGCCTCTAGCCATCTACCCACTTCAAATTAACCAATATTAACTATAGAGGCTCCTGCACCTCAAGCATCCTCTCCAATAAAATAAACTAGCTGGCATATCTAGTATCTATAGGCTTGAGGAATTCCTTCCTCAAAAAAGTCTTAAGCAAAGCAAGTGAGTTGTGATGGTTTCAAATTAACATCTGCATGGTTGTAGCTTCTGATACCACTGCCTTAACCTAATTTATATCTTTCCAATGTCTTTCAATGCATTTTTTGGCAAGATATGGGGAGGGATACCAGTCTGGAGATCCGGTCCTCAACCAAGTCTTTGTAGTCGGTTTATACCCCGGTCAAGTAGTTAGAGATTGATATCAAAACACCAAGAATAACATAAGTAGAGTATCATAGACATATCATAACTCTAAGACACCAAAGTATTATCCGATACCAACAGATCTCCATATATATATATATATATATATATATATATATATATAAGCAGCAACCAAACATTATGCATCCATTATCCGACATGTTTAAGTCTCTGCCTCATCCTCCTACATACATACTTAATCAGACTTCTATGTCATCATATCATATCATCATACTATATACCTATATATTGTATCTATTACATATAGGGATGTGTCCTTTAGCATCTCCTATCAGCTTCTAGCCAAACATACGGTCAGTGCCAGGTCCAGACATCGATACAGGACAGGACAAGGTAGAAGGCAATTAAAATTCAAAATTTTAAATTAGTTGTACATGACATGCTCCTGCTAGTTAACATAAATGCATATCTACCACCTTGGATCATTCAATGCACTTGCCCTATTTAGATCTTTTACTTGATAAAAAGCAAAATCCTTATCATTTTCATAATTACACAACGATTAAAGAGAGAATTTTTACAAAGCGACTAAAAGAAAAAATTGAACAAGTGAAGAGAGAATTTTATAGAGCACATGGCTATTTTACAGAGTGAATCGTAAAGTTATATTTGAACCAGACATCATGATCGTAACATCCAGAGGACATATACATGGTATATACATCGAGAACTATATAAAGGTGAAAGATACATGACAATCTAGTATGTACCAAGGCCCTAATTCCAGTTATTATCGTAAGTAAAGTTGATTTTAACTGATAATTGCTAGAGGGTGACCAGATCTACTTTATTTGACATGTTAGATCCCTGATCATTCATTTTTAAACGCATCAGAACCTAAGTTTATTTAGAAAGAGAAATCTGTATGCCACCCTAGATGATTAACTAGGGTAACTTTCATTTTATCTGGATGCATTGCAGGTAAAACTGGTAAATGACTAAAGGATTTGGAAGAGGAATTCATGTCGACTGGGCATTCCACTGAAATATGGCCAAGGTTTGGCACCATCTCAGACACCAACATGAGGCATGGAGACTTGGCAGCGCTTGAACAAAAGATCATGGCTCTTAACGCCGGTCCTATAGCACAAAACATCTTGACCAACAGATTATACAGGGCAACTAGTTTCCCAGTCTCAATGGAGGCATAGGGACTAGTTATCCAATGTATCAGAAATTATGACATCCATAGCCGAAGGGTAATTAATCAAGGTAGGGTATACGCTGACCTTTCCACAGACGACATTGCCAAGACATTCAACCTGCATGATGTATGCGCCAGCTTCTGGTCGCCTCTGCTCCATGCCCTGTATCCTACTAACATCATCCCCCTTCAAAACTATGTCTTGTCCTCAAGAAATGCAAAATTAGCTTGTAGGTAAGATGGTCTTGTAAATTTACTTTAGCTGTGCCAAACTGCTATCCCATTGTTTCTTGGCCTTAGCGTTATCATTTGTGCTTCTAACTTTACATGTGCCCACTACTTCTCCTATAGTTGTCGGTATCTGTATTGTTTGTGTAGTCTGCTTAGGCTTTGCAAAACTTCTAGTCAAATTAGTCAGTCTTAGGTTGACAACTTCCCTTAACTGTTTTATTTGACTCCTTATTTGGTTTCTCTAGTCCTAGAGTTGTTGATGCTGGTTATATAGTGTCTCTACCTGCGCCCTTATTACTCCATCCTTATCAGTCAGAGGATCATACTGGGCTGCCACTTTTGTTATTTGTAATTCCAGAGCATCCATCTGATCTTATATTGCTTTAGTGGATTGTGGCCATTGTAAACAAAACTGGTAAAGAATGTTTGCCTCTGCAATGCTTTGTTGTATATTTTTTATTTGGCTCTAATTGAGTGTGTGTCTTGGCACACTTATTCATCATCCCCTCCAACCTTTTCTTATTGAGTTGCTGTGTGATTTTCTTCTCTAGCTAGCTAGAACACTCGTTGAATCCATGTGTCAATTGTTTCAATTTCTCCGGCAAGGGTAAAGTAGTATCCCTTGGTGTCTTTGGCATCTCCTTTGCCAATGTGTTCACTGCCTCCCAAAGCAATTCGCTTCCCTCTAAATTTTGTTTCAAGATTTTTGCTCTTGCTGAGGAGTGGAAGACATCTCCTAACTAAAGCTTATGTAAAGGAGATATTTCGGCTAGATTTACTTGCCCTTCTACCACCGGCAACTATAGCAATTTTGGAGTTACAATGGGTGTTATCTACTTTTGCTGCTCCAAAAACTCCTTAATGGATTCAATTGAAGAAGAGGCTTCCGGATTTTCAACCTGCTTTGATCCTCTTTGCTCTTTTGTGTTCTCCTTTCTTCCTTCTTCTTTATCCTCTGCATCTTGTGTTTGTGGGTTTATTTGTTGCTGTTGTGTATTCCTCTCCTCCATCCTTATGTTCTCCGGAGGAGGTACCCCTTGTGTAGAAGTTTCCAGCTGACTTTTCTCCTGACTTGCCTCTGTTCTGTCTTGTCCTCCTGCTGGTATTTCAGTGTTGTACAGAGGTGATGGTGCCTGTTGTTGTTCTTGTTGTTTGATAGACTGATATAGCTTTGCTGTCACTTCTTCCATTTCTTTTTGTATTTTCTCCTTTTCCTTCTTACTTCCACCCATGAGTGTGTCTACTCTTTGTTTTCTTCTAAGCTCCATTGCTTGTAGCTGTATCAATTCATTCTTCTCCTCTGGTGACAATGTCACTAAGCTTATCAATGACATTCTGCCTTATTTCTTCCTCCAATTGGAGTGCCTTACTCCTTAGCCTTAGTGCTTCTATCAAGCTCTCTAGAAATCTGTACATTGTCTTATCTAATGTCTTCTCTTTATCCCTCATATATTGGATCATGGATTGAACTATTATTTGCTTATTTTCCTCAGATGAATCATCATATAAATCAGCGATTTCTCTTAACATACCTATGTTTTCCATGGCATTGAGCAGTGCATCCATGTTGTAGAGCTCCTGTGTCAGTTCCTCTGTTGGTTCTTGTGCAGGTTGTTCTTGTGGTGTTTGTTGTCCTCTTTTCCTTTTCTTGAACTTTGATTCTTGTTCTTTGCCCTCTTCTTCGTGTTCAATCACCTCCAGCATGGCCTGGGTTTTCTTTCTTTTTGCTTGCTGCTTCTGTCGGGGAGCCTTCTTTTGTGTATTCTTCATCCCTGACAATACCTCTGTTGTTGCCCTCTCTACGGATAATATTGTTGATGATGATGGAGTTTGAGATGTAGTTCTTTTTGATCTTCTTACTATCAAAGCCTCCTTTCTAGGTAGGGGAGCTGATGTGGAAGGTTTTGGAGCTAAGGTGGTTCCCTTTTCTGGAACTCCCCACTGTTTGTGCAACCTAACTCTATTCTTTTCTAGGTGTTCTTCTGCATGCTTTTTATGTTGCTTATCCATTACTTTTGAATAAGTGCCAAATCTCTCTGCACTTATATCCTTGGGTTTACTCAGTAGATTTTGTGCATAAGCATTAGCTTCTACCGCAGTTATCTCATAGGACAATTAGGGTACCCATGTTGGCTCAGGCTCAACTGCTTCCATGTAAGTGAAATCCTTGTCCACCAAAAATGTAATTTGGTTGCTATATTGCTTCACCACTCCATAAGAGATTCTTTCTCTTGCCCTCATTTCTACTTGTAGGGTTTTAGAGAAACCCCAATATGCGACACTATATTCTTTTGTATCCTTAAATTGAGCTATGTGCCTTTTAACTTCTAACCCTACAGGTATGTTTTGTTGCCAGTGTTTCCCCTTAAACCCCAGTAATTCATTCAAGAAATAGAATGTAAGGCAAAGAATCAAAGTAACATACTGGAAGTTGTATGTGGAATACTTGATCTTATGTAGATTATCCATCAACTGTTGTTGCATTACCTGACAGAGATCAAAATCCTTGCCCTCCTTCACGATCTGATAGGCAGTATGAATAGTAGTGGCAGTGGCCGAACCCTCCCAGTTGATATAGTATACTTTGTAAGTAATGCCCATGGCGGCATATCTGACTCTAAGGTCTGTTATGTCCTTCACATGCATGTTTCTCCCACCTGTTGTTGCTCTCGTCAATTCCTTCACTTGGTCAGTTTTGAATGCTTTCATCACCGGTAAGGATCTCACGGCACTTAACCCTGTCATTGCCCTAATGGCCTCCTTTGTGATTCTGTATGATTTGTCCAAATATACAAATTTGTCGTGAATTTGCCTGCGGATGATCCTTAGCCATTCATTTGCGTCCATGAAGTTGGGTTAATCCTTCCACACATCCATTTTCTTTGCCGGTATATTTGCATACTCGGGTAGATACCCTATATCTCCCAGCAATGTATCCCTTAGCTCCTCAAATATCATGTGGTTGATCTCGGCCAAGGTATTGTGAATGTCCTTTCTGACATCCTCCGTGTAAACCACATCTACTGGCACATTCAAGAATGTGTCTTCTTTATCCACTTCTAGGGCTTTCCATGGGTATTTCTTGAACTTCGGCCTTGTCTTGTGTGTGATATCAATTAGCTCAGGGTAGGCATTGAATATTTTCTGCTTATCTGCGATTTTGTACTCTTCACTACTTTGTTCATCGCTGTATTTTTCTTCGAGCTCCCAATTCGCCAAAGTTTGAATGCAAAGTGAGGTTTGTAATGCTTGATCAGGGTTAAATACCTCTTGCTTTTTATCCTAATTTTTCCCACTTTTTGCTTTATTCTTTTCCTTTGTTATTTTGTATCCTTGCTTTTTATGTTTTGAGTTATGTCTCTTGTTAGTGATTAGTTTATTATACACTATGGTACAAAGGTGAAATCTCTCTGCAATCAGTTTCTTTCTTCCAGAGATTGATGATTTGGTGGTTTGGAATCTTAAAGAACCTCCCCACATTGTTTTCCTTGTAACGTTTCCATTTCTTCTTCCTCTTATCATGTGACTGTTTTGTTTGTATCTTTGGGAACTCAGTCGTCTTGGTATGGCAAATTCTTTGCTTCCTTTGCTTGATTCGATGAAATTTCTAATACATAGCCTCCTTGTCCTTCCTAAATGTGTCGCAAGTGATTTGCGGTGTCTTTTGATGAAGTGTGGAGGATTGCAGTATGTCTTCCTTGCCAATTCTGACCATGCATATCCTCCGGTAACCAACCATTTTCCGTGTTTCTAGTTTCGGTTCTTATCTCAAGAAAGCTTCTAGATCTTTCTATCTATGTTGTAGTGATCATCCTCTATCTCCAATTCTTCCTCAGAGTTAGGCTCTTTTGTTGTTTCTTCTACTTCCAACCTTGAAATTGTGTAGATATTCTTTGAATAACTTATCACTATCTTCTACTTGATTGACTTCTTCTATGTATGCTTCTTCCATTGATGATCCCAAAGGAATATTGACAATTTTGTTATCATTAGCAAATGATAGCTCTTCTTTCTGAGAGTCTATGATACCATTTGCATCTACGAACCATCTCAAATCCAAAAGTGCATTGAAAGCTTCTCCTTGATCCTTCATGGCTACCACAATAAAGTCTAAGACTTGTTTGACCCCCATTAGGTTAACTTCCACTTGTTTCCATGTTCCATTGTTTGAATATTGGATCCTTCTGCCAAGATTATATTATAAGTTGTCTTTGCCAGTTGTCTTCCTAAGTGTTCCCAAAGCTTCTTTGTCAGCATGTTGACATCTGCTCCTAGATCTATCATGACATTCTAGATTTTTCTGTGATTTATATGAATATCCACCATAATTGGCTTTGTCTTCCATTCTCTATCTGTCCTTCCTATCCTCCAGAGTTGTCTCTTTTGACCTTGCTCCTTATTCCAATATTTAGAAAATTGCTTCAGTTTCTCAATGAGTTTGTGTTGTGTGAATTGGGCTAACTATTTGAGAACTTCTACTTGTTCAGATTCAGTGAAAACTAATTGTATTGTTTCTCCTTTTCTTGCTCCCTCCTTATTATTTGCTTAGCTTTCTACAAAACTTTGTCATGTTGTTTCTTAGTAGGAACAAATTATTCTTCCTCTTCACTGTCTTCCTCTTTTATCTCAATGGTGTAATGTCTTCTGGTATTTGTTCCTTGTCATGTTAGTACCACAACTTTCTCCTTCATTCTTCTTCTATCTTTTCTTGTATGTTTCGACTTTGTTCTCTAGTAGTACTCTTCTTCTTATGTAGATTCTATTGAAGATGTGTCTGTTTCCTCCCTGCTGTTCTTCTGGCAAGTTCTTGCTCCTTGACCCTTAGGTTCCCTTCTTATGATCCTAGCCCCTTTTTGTGTATTCAAGTTCTATAATTCATCACTCTTAGATTGTGGTAGTGCATTTCGGAAGTACTGTTGTGCTTTATCACAAGAAAATAGGTAATGCTCTATAGTGCTATAGAATGAATACTTTGTTTTCCTTTCGCCCCAACATTCATTGGAAAAGTGTCCTAGTTTTCCGCATTTGAAACATGTGGCATCCTCTCTCCTTCTTTGACCTCTTCCACGGCCTCGGCCTTCTCTATAGCCTCCAAACTGCTCTCTGTCATCATTATTGTAGCTATTCCCATAGGATGGACCGCTAGAGTTCAAATTTTGTATTGCATTGACATTCCTCTAGTTTCTCCAATGTGGTTGCTTGTAGCTTTGAGCATATTAGTTTCTTTCTGCTATGTTTTTCACATATGTCATGTTGCTCTCTGCCAAGTTGTTTCCATTGTACCATGTTTCATCTTCTTCATCATCAATATCTCTTTCCCTCCTAAAGTTTTGTGAAGGATAGTCTAGTATTTCATGGTCATCCCATTCTCTACACTATCCACAATACACTGTATTTATTCTTTTTGTTGTTTCTTTGATGTCTATCTTTGTTGCAGCAGCTTGCCTTTTACCTTTTACTCTAGGGCATTCATTTCTCAAGTGACCTTCCCTTGTACAGTATGAGCACCCAATACTAGGTCTTTGCTTATGAGTATTCTCCTCTTGCTTGGCCAAAATCTCTTGTCTTAGCTTTAATTGCTCCAATTCCAATTTCAACTTCTCCATTTCTAAGTTTTCCTTCATCTTGTCTTGTCTGCGCCAAGGTTGAGACTTTATCCACAAGTTTGTCACTGCTTCTACATATGTTGCAAATTCTCTTCCATCCAGGGTGTAACTTATTTCAAGGATTATTCTAGAAATGAACCATTCTATCTTTTGCTTCTCTCTCAGTGGTTCATCCAACTTCGTAGTTGTCTCATTGAATCTTTTATCAAAGTCCTTTATTGATTCTTTGTGCAATTGCATCAAATCTCTCATCTTACTGACCCCTTCTGTAGGAATATCTGGAACTCCAAAATTCTCCAAGAATTCTTGCTCGATTTCATCCCATTCCTTATCACTTTTTGGACATGTCTTCCTATACCATTTCATAGCTTCATTCTGCAAGGTGCCTACGAAGTCAAATAGCTTGATTACATTCTTTGTTACTCCTTTTTGGTTCCCAGTAGACTCCAAAACAAAAATGTTCTCTACTACTTCAGTAGTATCCTTCTCAAATACTGGTAACTTAATAGGAATATCCATGATTGGTCTTCTCAATATCTACGATAATTTGCGGTAGGTTTCCTATGGTCTGCTCTTCCGTTTAGGCTGTCTTCTATCAACTCGGGTTGTTCTTTCTCTTCCTTTGTCTCTATGTAGTCGGGTATCAAAGTACTCTTCTCCTAAAACTTCTTCGAAATTACTCCAGATCTCTGGTGTTATGTCTGCTTCCTTGTTTGCTTGAATATATTCCTCCTCAAATATTCTTCTTGGTTTATATGGCACTCGGGGTGACTCATCGTCTAGGGGGTTGTGTCTCTTCGTAGTGTCTCTTCAAATTAGGGGATACTCTTCTATTTGTAAATGACATCATGTCGGTGTCAAGTGATGATTGAAATAACCTTCTAAAATCTTCGGAACTCCTCTTAATATTTGTTGCATCTTCTTCTCTTCCTCTTATCTTCTCTATGCTTCGGCAAATTAGCTCCTCTATGTCTTCTTCATCCAAATTCAAAATTTTCAGTGTTAATTCAGAATTTCTGGCAATTTGCAGAAAGAACCCTAGTTCGCCTCTTTCTTCCTTTTCCCTTCCACTTTCCTCTTCAGTAGCACCCACAGTGGCGCGCTCAGCAGCATCCTCCATGATGTGCTCTATTTCTTCTCCTTCTAATCTCCTTTCTCCAGCAACACCCCCAATGGCGCGCTCAGTAGCATCCTCCATGATGCACTTGTCTTCTTCTTGCCTTCCAGCAGCACCCTCAATGGTGCGCTGTACGAATTGCTCCTCTTTTCCTTCCTTAACTTTTGTTATCATATCTTTTCTAGTCTCTTGTGCCCTTTCCATCCTTGTGTGGTAAGGTTCAGGTGTTGTTCTTGAGTTTGCTTCAATCTTTCTTCATTGCATGTCCGCATTCCGGTTCTGATGTCTTCAACGATTTTTCTTTTCTTCCACTTCTCCCATTTCGCTATGGGTTTTTTTAATTTAGTGTTCCATTAGTCCTTTTATATCCCATGGTATTCTTGTTTGAAGAGTCAAATCATTTGAAAGATCCTTGCGGATCCTACCTCCTTTCCATTTGCCATACCCTTAAGTGCTTGCCCACTCTCACAGAGATAGGAACTTAAGGAGACCAAGATTTCTTTGCAAATTGAAAATTTTCTTTGCCAACCTAGTCTTCTCTTCTTTCCAGTGCTCCGCACTACTTCTTTGAATGTTTTGCCCCTTCAATCTTTAACTACCTTCTTCCAGGGCTTCGGCAACTGTTGGTTTTTTCCTTGACTGGATGCTCATTCCCCAGATTTCCCTACAAGGTAGCCATCGGTGATCAACAGGATCTTTCGGCCAGGGGCCAACAATATAGGAGATAGACTCTATTTTTTTATCTCCTCTTCTTTTTCAGGCTCTGCAAAACCTAGAGGGGTATTCCCTACTCAACACCCATTGAGATACAACTATGCAAAGACTGGGATGTTGACACAAAGTAGATAAATCCTCCTATATGAAGACCAAAACTGTGGGATAAGTGCAAAGGGGCTAGCTTTGGGCTTATGTTCAGTTGTGAATCAGAGGATTTTGGTCCTAAACTACTTCTAGAGTCATAATGGTTGCGGTTGAAGTTTGAATTTGATTTGTATATGGATGTGAACCTAGACGTGGTGTATAATCTCAACATAGAGCTAGATTGGTGCCTATCTAGGGCTTGGAGTCAGTAGCCATACACCTGTGAATGATCAGCATGAACACACTAAAACTGGATTTCATGGGGATGTTGTGGTATCTGCCTTACAGATACTTCCCAAAACAGGGTGTTAAGTTATCAATACTTATGGCATCCCTATTGCAGTATATCTTTCCCAACACTTAATCTAAAAACAATTTAATCTACCCCTTGAGCAGAAGTTAAAAGATCAAGCATTCAATACAGGAATTCTATATTCTAGAATCCCAGACATCCCTTAGATATCTAGATTCAGAAGGACACATGCAATACTGGAGACAAAATTAACAAAACACATGCAAATACAACATTACTCATATAAAATCAATCATGAAATCAGTAGATTCATGCATGAAACACACAACAGGAGATACATAAACTCACAAGATTTTCTGCACAGAGCAACCAAAACCAGTTGTATCTTATTACAGAGCCAGATATGTCCAGTTTTCAACAACAACAAAAAGAGTAACACAGTCTGCTTAAAACAGCCAGAAAGTGTACCAGCATTAATTACACGGCAAATTCAAAATTCACCAGATACATTCATGAGAAGAATGGCGCTCATCAAAAGTAAATGTAGCAGGTATGGGAAGAGACAGGGGAGGCCTCGAGCCTTGCGCCGCCACCTGGAATCCTCATCCACGATAGGGCAGTTTGATCATTCACGCCATCGCCTACACCTCTGCACAACCGTCATTAAAGGCTTCAACCACCCGCAGCCATCAGAAAATGCAGCGACTGTGCCTTTGAAAACTTCCCGCCAAAATGTATTATGCTTATATTTCAAAAATGTAGGAAGCATTAGTCCCACATGCACCCCGCGGAGACTTCCTTGTTACTTTAAAAGCATGGCCGTGAGCATACTAAGTGTCGAGCATTTTGCCCCGCTCGACCCACGAACCCACCGCTAGCGGTCACCACTCCATCTACCATCTCCGTCGGTGTGACCTACACTATTGGCACCACAAAAAACCCTCCTGCCGACAACACTAATCTCACCGATGAACATCCCTTGCTAGGTCTTTGGCGAGACATTAACCATTGGCCAAACTCTAGCATATATCTCCGATCTCACAACTCCTGCCGATATACAAATACCCATCGGCCAGATACAAACTGTCGGAACGACCTCCATCGGCTAGCCCGATATGCAATGTTATGCCGATGGACATTTTCAAAACTGCACACCGCCCTTTGGCGGCGAGACAAACCACATCTGAGCACAAATCAATCGCTGCACCGATGAGTGATGTTACTCTGATGGCATCCTCCATCGGGGTGACCCCCTTCTGTCGGCGGAACTCAAAATAGCTCTGTCGATATACCAAGCTATGCCGATGGGAACCCGATCGGCTAGATCGAACACATCGGAGGATCCAAAAATTCCTATGTCGATAGCAATATTCCTGCCGATGACCACTTTGAATGACTCTCATCGGCCTAACCATCATCATCGATGGGACACAAAACACTGCTGCCGATGGATAAAGTCTTGACGATGAAAGAAAATACCACTGTGAAGAACGTGGTCGCCAAGACAAAGGTGCACTCACACCGATGGGCATAGAATTTTTTTGATTTTTAAGGAAGGTGCCTGCAAAATTTATGCTTGAAAACTGACAGTCAATTCAGGCACCAACAGGCAACGAAACCAAATGATGGCAAGAGATGGGGAGGGATACCAGTTCAGAGATTTGGTCCTCAGTCAACAGATCTCCATATATATATAAGAAGCAACCGAACATTATACATCCATTATCTGATAGGTCTAAGTCTTTGCCTCATCCTCCTACATACATACTTAATCAAACTTCTATGTCATCATATCATCATATTATATGCTATGTCACTTATCATATCCTACCTATATATTGTATCTATTACATATAGGGATGTGTCCTTTAGCATCTCCTATTGGCATCTAGCCTCTGCATGATATATGCGCCAGCTTCTGGTCGGCTTTGCTCCATGCCTTGTATCCTGCTAACAACATTGTTCAACGTATGAACACAACATGGGGTCTAGAAAATGTGCTTGTAAGCACTCTTTATCATCATGTCGTATAACTTACATACATGATCTAAATTAGTCACTACTTGTACAATATTAGAGGGCCCAACCTCTTCTATGGCATCCTTTAAAATCTAAAATTGGAAGTTTGCATCATTTCTCTTCCCTGAAAAATCAGTCTCTAAGAAAATAAGATCCAGCTAAACATGTGACAATGACATTGATGAGTGGTCGATGTCTAATATCAGTCCACCCATCCATGATGATAGAGCGACCATCCTTATCCAAACTTGTCTCATCTCCTTCATCACTATACTCACCTTGGAATACTCTTTTGGAGGAGTGAGGTGTGTAGCTTATATTCTCTAGGGGGACAAATGAAGGACCAACAACAAGTGCATCTTTGAAGATTTTTTAAAATGTGGAGAGTGTGCCACATGAAATGATATGGTATTGGCATAGAAATTTTTTACAATAGAAGGCTCGATCACTTCTCGTGATTGCATATTAAACATGCCTACAACGCTAGTGGCCCTTTACTTTTCTCTTTGACTTTCAACATCTATAGATTGGGTAGGCAATGACACACCGGGCTACATAGACTCATTAGCATTTCCTTATTTCTTGCATCACCCTCCATATGCAACCTGGTCACCTCACCCTTGTCAACTAGGGTTATTTTTTCACACCCTTTTACCCCTTGTCTAGTTAGGCCCAAAAGATGAGAGTAAACTCTAGTGCGGTTGTCCTTATAGTCTTTTTTGCACACATGACACAACCATACTCTACTTGCCCTTGAATTTTTTCTTGTCTTTGTTTATGGCCATTGCAAATTGTAAAAATGGGTTTTTGGGATTAAGGTGACAAGTTTTCAAGATTTCCGGAGGGCGTTCAAATGATTTATTTGAACTAATTGTTCCTACAACACTCCCACTCTTAGAAGAACCTCCAACATTCTTCTACTACCATGGGCTCTTTGTTGAGTTTGAATTTCTTCACCCTCACTACCCTCATTACTACTAATTTTTTGGTTGAAAACTCAAATGATAGCTGCAAGTGCAAATATAAAACAATAAAAAAAAAACTCTCCTATATGTTTGAAACGTTGACAAAAACAAAAAAATAATTGCAAAAGAATTTATTAAAATGAATAATAAATAGTAAACTTACCTCAAATGATGTAGATTTGGTGCTCTCTTGCCCTCTTCTCACTGGTGTTCCCTTCTTTGAGTTCTTCTCTCACAACAGTGCTCTTTTTTCTTTTCCTCTTCACAATTTATAAAATGGGAAATGAGTTCCTTTTTTTATTTTAGATGTTAGCGTCTCTATTTTAGGTTCAGGTTTAGTAAAGGGATGTGGGGACCCACGTCTCTTTGTTTTTTTAATTAATTTTGTGGTTTTTAAAAATTGTTGGGCCATAGGGGATGGCTAGTCATCCCCTAGCATTTCTTGTCATCCCTTGCTAGTTTTTCCATGTCCTTGAAATGTTACCTAATATTTTGATAATTTGGGGAGGGGGGGACATTTCCTACTTGTCCTTGCGTCCCCGAAACGTCCCCTATAGGGGTTGGGTCCATTTTTGCAGGGGACGCATCCCCGGGGTATATAGGATATCTTAGATACATCTATTAGTCTAAGAGTTATTTTATTTTACTTTAAAACTATTTTATTTACTACATACATACGTGCACATAAATTTTAATTTTTATTTAAGAATTATTTTATTTTATCTACATTGTTTGCTTTGTTTCATGCTTACTATCATATCAAAGAGTGATAGTCTTTCCTTTAGGTACTTCTTTTTATGATGCAAAACAACTTCTCCTAGGTGTCATATGTTGCATTACTCCTTAGTTTACATACCGACACTTTGGAATACTATATTTTGGAGATTTAGTAACTCTAAACAAATATTCTTGGTCATTGGTTGAATCCATTGTTGGTTTAATTGTTTATTTATTTACACTTTATTATGTTTACTTAGGGCTTTTTTAATCTCTTAGGGTTTTCTATCTCGCAAATATAAAGCAAAATCTTATATGTAATTATTCAATCCAATATCATTATTGCATCCTTATCATGCAAATTTATTCTCTTTGCCTTTTTCTTGGAGAAGAAAATTGTAATGCCCTGTCATGCAACCCTAGAGAGTTAGGATAAACAACACAATAAAATGCGGATTTTTTTTTTTAAAAAAATGAGTAAAAGTATTAATCACCAGATAAAATAACAACTAATTACTCCAAATTAACTATCTAACAACTAACATCTCTAGGGAAACACAACTGCATTAAGGAAAATAAACATAGATCAATAACATACATAATCTATCTTGAAAGTACATAGAATCCAGTAACCACTTTGGTTACAACACAGTTAATTACATCATTCTTTTACAACAATGTTTACAAGTACAAAATAGTTCATGATACATAATTACATTGATACAAAAGCTCTCTTTTTCTGGAAACATCAAATTACATAATGATTTCTTCTGATACAAAAGATCTAGATACAAATAATACAAATGTCTGTCTTCAGATACAGGTGCAAAACTGGAATAAAGAGAGATACATCTTATCACATGAGCCCTGACGTCAGAAAATGAATGGAATAAAGCACAACCACCCGACCATGTGGAACTCTGAGGTCCATCCCCCGTGCTAGGAGATAACAATGAGGTCGCACAAGACAACATACAAGATAGCAAACGCAAACTGGAGAGAGACTAGGACACGGATTCCAACAATCATACCACAAGTAACTCAATCAATGTTCCCAGAGGCAACACATAAGAAATGGGGAGAACACAATCAGATAATGCTAGGCTACAGTAGGGAAGAGTGTCATTGCATGGTCCTAACATGGGTTACCCTGACAGTCTCTAGCTAGACGCCGGCCCCCATCCATGGGTTACATTGACAGTCTCTCACTAGGTGTCGGCCCCCATCCATGGGTTACCTTGATAGTCTCTCGCTAGGTGTCGGCCCCATAGAGCGACACATGCGGAAGCCACATTCCTTTCGTGGGGACAAATAAGTTGATCTTGCCAACTAGGCCTTCTCATCCCATCCTTAGCCTGAACGAGCACTACATGTATGGGTGAGTAATTCAATTATCATAATTAGTGTGAAAACTACCCAACCCTTAAATTTATTATTATCACTGGAATTAACAACTTCCAATGGGTTACCCTGACAGCCACTTTGGGTGCCGGCCCCACATTGAAAGTCACTCCCCCTTCCTTGCATCTAGGTTCTCAAGGCCCAAAACATACACCAAGCATGAAATAACACTTTTCTCAAAATATATATATCATTTCACATCACACAGAGCAAGGCATACCCATCTTGCATAATCATCATAACCACTTGAATAGGTATATTCAGTAACGCATTATCCATCTTGTACACGTATCATACCAACATGGAACAGGAGCCCATATCACAAGAGTGCATTCAACTCACATTCACACCCTCCTAGACCTTTGGAAACCACTATCCCCAAATGTCAGAACACTCGACACTATTAAAAACACAATGGTTTCACATCACATTCTTTCTTAACAACACATCAAAAACTGTTATGCTTCATCATTATTTCAATAGCGATACCACAAATGCAACTTAAAAAAAATGCACTAATATTTCAACATGAGTCCATGCTACACTAAAAGTTAAGTCATATATGGATAGTTTAACTATAATCATATGAAGGGCACTGATAACATCATTTGCAAGGATCCATAAGGAACAAGAAAGAGGTTATAATCATGATTCACCCGATCTATTATCGAAGTAATCTAACACTCTTCCTAGTAATAAAGCTTATTTCACTAAGATTCCAAAATCTAGGGTTAAAACAACTATGGAAGAAGAACCACTTCTATCATTCTTTTTTTAAAGTCATAATAGAAGGCAAGGTTTAGGTAAAAATACTACTATAATGAGGATTACAGATGTTTAACACAATAATTTCTAAAATACAGTGTCTTTGGACTAGCTAAGTAGAATACAATACTTTAATAATTTTAATAACTCTAAGTTTTACAATAGATTATAATCTACAATAGGTTTATAAGACAAGGGTGATTGACCCTATGATAGCACCATTCAATAAATAAAGAAATGTTCAAAGGTAAGTACCATCAAGCCAAGCTAGGCCAACTAACCAACTCTTATCCTATAAAATTTGACTTCATATAACCTATTCGAACCATAAGACTACCATAATAAATTTGATTGTTCTCTTATCAATAGACCATTTCATCAACTATTCTTATGAAAAAGATGTTTATCATAATAAAAGGAACCCATCTAAGGAAAGACTCATTTAAGAATTATATATAAACTAACTATCTTGATTCAATTAACATAATGATTCAATATTTACAATACTAACTTATTTCATCTTAACTAAAGCAATATAAATTATGTATCTCTATAAATCTTCTAATCTTCCAAGATATAAGTTAATTAAATTTGTATAAAAATAATTTAAATTCGAACTTACTAAGAAAGATTAACTAAACATATTGCTTGTTATGACACTAGGTTCCCACGATCTAGTTATAGCACCTAACTACGGACCTTATAAAATAATGCTATATCTTAATTCAACAACATAATAAACAAACAACAACATATGACATTAATTAAAAAAAAAGTTTTGGAAGCCTTATTATTCCTTATCCTACTAATTCTTTCAAATATCTTCTTGCCAGGTTTAATTTAGATTTGATTAGAATTGAAGTTCATAAATATTCTAATGTTAAATATAAATGGATAAATATATTTCAACAAATAATTAACATAACTACATAAAAGAGATTGTCTAAATTTTATCACTGAGGGAAAAAAATTAAGGCAGATTTAATGATCTTACCAATCTATCAATTAAATATATCTATACATATATTACTAATAGATACAAAAGGAATTTATATAGGAACCTTCTAATATGGCCCCAAAACTATAGGTATTTAACAATGAGCAAATGCTATAAAGAAAGAAAGAAACCAATACAATAACTGACGGAATTAATAATGACTCTCTTTCTAATCTTAATGATTTGCATGAAGGATGGGTTGAAAACAATTCATAGAGGATTTAATGAGAGGTTGAGAAATTTAACAATAAGGCCATGCTGGCTTGTCAGATTGGTAGGGAGGGTTAAACTATTGCTAGGGCTCCTGGAGCTGCATTAAGTTCGCGGCCTGCCTAAGGATTTATTTCAAGAAAAGTTCACAGAAGGAGTTTGAAATGAGTCTATTGGTCAGAGAACAAATAGTGATTGCAGAAATTACTGGTTGATAACAATAATTGCAGGAGTACGGCCTGGGTGTGTGAAACTTCTGGCAGAATGTCACATGCAAAGGTTGCAAGGTATACACAAAATGGATTTTGTTATGAAGGCGTTGCATTGAGTTGTTATTATCGTCCACAGATGCAACCCTATCCATCTTTAATGTCAACTTTAGATGGTCAACTTTAGCCGTGCACGCCAAAGTATTTTCAATCTTTTACGATTTATAAATCATTGTCCACCAAACAAGCAGATTATAAGGAAGGCCCTATGACAAGTTCTCAGGAAAATTGCTAAAATAGCTGATATTACTTGAATTTTAAGCATTTCTACTATAAACATCGAGGTCTGATATATATAATGTTAGTTAAGAACAAATATCAGATAAAATGCTACGGGTGAGAGCGACCTGACAACTCTTACAGCAGGTTGGTTAAACAATTGTGCAATACATCCTAACTTGAAAGCTTGCTTGTGTTCTAGCGCTTGCAGCCATGCAGGTTTAAGGGACTAGAGCTGCACGTATCTCATTCACCTTTGCAACCCTTACTGTATTTCATTTACAGTCAAACATTACGTGGGCATTACAAAATACCCAAATTGTTTACAAGGTCGCCATACAAGGTTTGGAGTAAGCTTTGATCAGATAGCCTTTCGCCACACAATAATTAGCTGACTAGAAACAAATAGATAGACAAGTCACTAAAGGATTTCGCTAACCAAGATGGTATTACATAATGATAAAGATATTAACAGGGCGATTTAAGATTACCGAGGTTGATAAAGATTCAAGCATATTGATTAAAACAAATAGTTGTTCGATAATAAAGAATAGGTATAGGCTGATTTAAGAAAGTCTATAGGTATTTAGACTAGAAGCGATTGATATGAATATCATGAAGGAATGAACAAATTATCATTTCCTATAGACTGATCTAATTGCAAGAAAACCTATAAGGCCGCTGGAAGGAAATCTGGAAGCTTGCAATCTAGAGAAAATCAACGAAGGGCGAAAGAAAACAATTTCAAAAATGTACTTCCTACCTGTGCGAATAATGAGGTAGAGGTATTCTGATGTGAATGTTTTACAGCGTGAGACAATACTGAGAACTATAATGTTCACAAGCACGGATAGAAATAACTGACGAGTTCAAAGCATTTTCTGACTTAAAATGTTTTAGGCATGAGATAGAACATGCAGATTGCTTGGTTTTGAAATATCTCAAAAAAGAGAGAAATGACACCGCAAAGAATACAGTGAATCCAGGACATGCACAAGACGCTGCGCCCCAACCTGTTCTCCATTTGCTCCTTCCATTTTTTTTAACTTTTTTTTTACAACATGGGACCAAATTTCTAATATCAGACCGTTTCCCAACCAGTCCCATCCAACCCCCCTTTTTTTTTCCCGAGATAGATTTTCTGAATCCCCTTATAGGATCGAGGATAATTCCCCCCAACATGATGTAGTAAAATTAGTAAATAAAATATCTTAATAAAAGTAACTGCCCAACTTGCCCCCGTCCACTCTTTCTATTACCTTCCACAAAGCTGCCAGATTCTTACTAAATATACCTGACCAAGACTCATAATGACGACATTAAAAGATTTACGTTTAGAATAGCTACTTAAATATAGAATAAATATAGAATATCTTGACAACACACATGCACAATAAATTTATTTTGTGGCAATTAATAAAGAGTGTTAATTAATTCAGATTATTTCTCACATTAAATTCATTAATTAAATCCATATGTAAAATATTTTATTTACCTCCACAGAAAAATTATTTATTTATTAAAGAGGACTATTAATTTTTTATAATAAAATGATTAACCGTCAATATACAACTTGACAAGCTACATACCAAGTATGATCCGACGACAAAACAGAATCGAACAAAAGAGACTCGCAATCATGACCATACAAACAGGACATGAGACTAAAACTTAGCTGAGGGAAACCTTACGTTATCTCCGTTCAACAATTTTCCATTGGTTAAGGCACGCTTAGACCTTCAGGGGGAGTTGATGTGTTCACTCAAGCATACCAATTAGAGTACACATTCATAATAGCCGAAGCACTTGGAAAGAAACTCTGACATTCGTATCTCATTCTCGTATGTCCATACGTTCAATGGTACGATGTCGCCCTTTCCACCTATCCTAACAACATACAACTGCATCATATGACTGTAATATTAACATAACAATATGCATTTTACTTACATAATCTCATGTTCCATCTTCATTTGTAGATTCTTTCGCCAGACTACCTGCACAACCAATGTGAGAACGGAGGGGCACTACAAAAATCTTTGGTTTTGTACGTGATCTTGGGAGCTTGAGTCTATTGGCAACTCTTACATGGTATCAGAGCTCTAGATCTGTCAACTTCTTCTCAAATTTAAGAAGGTTTTAGCCATGAGGTCATGATCAGTGTTTCTTGGTGTGAAATGGACCTCATTGTTGCACTCAAAAGTCGGCAAAACCCTAGGATCACTTGTCCAAACACTGAAATTAGACACTAGAAAATTTTTGGACATTTTTTGGAGCTTTACATTTTGGGGTTTGTTGAAATTCTGTATAGTTTTGTACATCTCCGTACTATCATCGTACACCATACTTTGTGTAGGCAACATTTGGCTGGTTATAGTGAATATTCTGGGCAATATCTAGTGGTCTGTAGGAAATCTAATCATTGGTTGTTTATTTGACATGCATTGGAAAAATTGAGTGGTTTCTTTGCGTTTATCTAGAGGTTCTTTTTGTTTGGGTGGGAATTTGAAATATGAGCGCCCTTTGTTTCGACCCCTAGTAACATTTGTGACCATCACCTACAGCCCAACGCTCTATGCCTTAGGCTCTAGATTGCAATCATAGAAGTTGGTCACGACTAGCAGGAGGAGCCAACCCTCTAGTGCCCTCCATGAGTGGCCCTTAGGTTGCGCCACCTGAAAATACCACTGCCACCCTATCTTCGCCATCCAGCTACCACAGGATCCGTGCCCTTTATGTATGCATAAGGGGAGGTGATTTTCTTTTGGCCATATCTCAGTCATATGGTATTGGTTTTTTTGTAAACGAATAGGTCTCGGAAAGTTGATTCCGTGCTCTATATAGTGGTGCTAGTTTTTTTCCTAGATTATGGTGCTGGTCTGTTTTATTGCAGGTTGAAATCCAAGCATCTTTTTTGGCTTCCAAGCTCATAACTTTTACAACGATCTCGGATTTTCATGATTCTGGTGGCATTGGAAAGATATTAATGAGCTCTACATAGCTACCCATGTGATGTTTCTAGATTCAACCCCGGGTTATTTTATTCGGTTTGTCAATTTTATGTTTTTCGTTTGATAACTTGGACATACTAGCACCTGGAGAAGTTTTGTTTCTTGGGTGGGCTTTTTCTCTGCTTCTTCATTTCTGCACTTTAGTTTGCTAATAATCATGTCTCCTAATTTGTGAAAAGTTAAATGTGATTATTATGGGAGAAAAAGACATACAATAGATCAATGCATGCTGAAAGAGCTTGATGATCTGAAACTACTCTATAAACTTCATTAGTTAAAATAGATTTGCATTGCCAATGGCATCAGTTTGCCAAATTGTTTTAATCCAACATATGTAGACATTACCTCATCACCTGTTGCTACATCTGAATCTAGTGTTGCTTCACAGAGAGCTTCTAGTGATTCCTTGTAACAAAACATTTTCAATTTTCTAGATCCACCACATTGGGATACATATCTACTAGACATATCATTGTTTGTAGTTCTGTATTGTAAATTTGGAGGACCACATTGAGAACATCTGTCTTCTATTTGATGCCATCCTAGGTGGAGTTGCATCACCATCTTCTTCTTCGGAGATTGTTCTTCATTCTCCTATTCAGTCATAGTTTGATAATGGATTGGAGACCTTTGAGTAGCATTCAGATAAAACATTGTTATCTTTGAATCATGTACAAAGTTCAGAGACATTTATCTTTCTTCCTGCATTTTCCTATTCAGAATGGGAAGCTATTTTGCAAACATCTGTAGTTCTATTTTTTTCCAAGGGGAAGAATGTTGTTCGTGATTCTTAGATCTTCATCATCATCCAATATCAAGCATCTACCTACACTGTAGGAGGCATCTTGAAGGGTGGCTGCATAGTTTCAATTCTCATTTTTGTTTTGGGAGGGAGCGTTTCCTCACATGGGGTTCTACCCTTCTCACTTCTAGGGGGTTGCCAGACCTTATCTCTACACCCTCTCCTGTAGGGGTTATTGATTATATATTTGTGTTGGATGTAGTCCTTGTGGGGTCATATTGAGTCCTCCATCTATCACGTATTCCATCAGTTCTTTATGTTTTCTCCCTTTTGGAGAGGGGTTTTTTTCCTATGGGTTTTTTTCCTTTTCTCTATTTTTAAGAAAAATTTTGTACATGGGTACCTAATATGGCCTTGAAGCCAGGACCCATCTTTGCATTTTGTCATTCTTCCTAAGTTGCACTTAATGGGGGGTGTTTGTGTAATTATTTTTCTAATTACATTTTATTAAGTTTACTTAAGGCTTTTTTAAGCTCTTAGGATTTTCTATCTTGTAAATATAAAAACAAGATCTCATATGTAATTATTCAATCCAATAGAATTATTGTATCTTTATCATGCAAATTTATCCTCTTTGCCTTTCTCTTGTAGAAAGAAATCTTTGGTTTTGCAAGTGATCTTGAGAGCTTGAGTCTATTGGTGACTCTTCTAACCATATTAACTTTAGCTTCCTTATTTTTCTTTATTTCATCTACCCACGCTGACCATAAATTGTGTATTATTTCTTAAAATGCCCTAGAGCCCCACAATGAAAACACTTAGGCTGAAGTTTGCTTTCACTTTTCTTCTTTACTTTGCACTTATCTCTTGTTTAAAACATAGTTTTAGGAGTCTTATCATTCAAACCCACATCTTGCCTCTTGATTTCTTCTTGAAGTAGTGCTGCAACTACTTTTTCAAATCCAAATTAGCTTCAAGAGTGGTCAATGCTACAACCAATCTAGAATATGATTTTGGAAAACTACTAAAAAGCATCATAGTAACATCTTCTTTTGAAATCACTGATCCACACGGCACCAGTTGATTTTTGAGACTTAAACTTTGTATGTAAATATAGTATTATACTTACACCATTTGGTTCATATAACTTAATCAGTTGATCCTGAGCCTTCTTTGTTGTTTTTGATTCACATGCAAAATCACATTATCACTTAAACTTAAAAGTGTACAGGAGTGAGCCCTACCTTCTTTTGCCTTCCACTTATGATCAAATCTACATCCTAGGTAGGCTTAGTTTCAATTCCTTCAACTTTTTTGAGAACGCCCTTATTTAGGGCAAGCATCTGCATTCTCAACTTTCAAAGATTGAATCCAGTGCCATCAAATCGTTCTACTTTCCTCTAAGGATCTCTTGCAATGGATGTGGTTATACACCTTTTTATACTTGTTTATGCTACTTCAAACTTTATGCCTACACTAACACTAATAGTGCTGTTATAACATAGTTTCAGTTCATAGTATCAAAGCCACCCTGGACAATGTAATGTAATAGGCAAATGCTTTTTGAGAGACTTAAACTTTTATGTAGATATAGTATTGTACTTACATCATTTGATTCATTTAACTTAAGCAACTGACCCTGAGCCGCCTTTGTTGTTTTTGATTCACATGCAAAATCACATTACTGATCAAATTTGTATCATGAGCAGGCTTGGTTTCAATCCCTCAACTTTTTAACATGTCCTTATTTAGCAAAATCATTTGCATTCTTAGCTTCCAGAGATTGAATCCAATGCCATCAAATCGTTCTACTATCCTTTTAGGATCTCCTGCAATGCATGTGGCTATATCTCTATCTTACACCTTTTTCATACTTGTCTATGCTACTTCAAACTTCACGCCTGCACTAACTCTTAACAGTGCTGCAATATATTTCAATTACATTGTCCATGGTGACTTTGATGCTATGAACTGAAACTGAATTAAAATAAATATGAAGAACCAAAAAATCAGAACCGAACTTCTTATTATTTTTTGTTTAACTAAATTAGGGATACTTGTTTTTTATAGAAAAATTAATTAGGAGAGTCCAAAAAAAAATGCAATCCAAACTATACGTTAGGTTTAAGCATTAACCTCTAACTAACCTTTTCTTCTTATTAAAAGACTAACTAATATAATATCTTAAATACATTTATTAATTAGTCTAAGAGTTATTTTAGTTTAGTTTAAAACTATTTTATTTGTTTTATATATGCATATAAATTTTAATTTTTATTTAAAAATTATTTTATTTTATCTATATTGTTTATTTTATTTTTATTTGAAAAAGTTTTTTTTAAATACACTTGTTTTATTTTATTTTGTATGTAACTTTTAATTTTACTTTTGGAAAAGCCATTTTGATGTCTTGACATTGTTTACTTTCTTTTATTTGGAAAGTCTTTTTTGTGTAATACATTTGTTTAACTTTTGTAACTTTTAATTTTACCTTTGAAAAAGTCACTTTGATGTCTTTATATTTAGAAAATAAATGTTAGTTCTAAATAGACAAACATAAAGTACTTTCCCCTGCTACCAATGTAGTGGCTGTTAGGAGAATCCTTCTAAAAGAACTCAATCCAAACTACCCTAAATTTATTCTGTACACTTACATTTAATTCATCCCATGAACAAAGGATAATTTGAAAATATTATAATACACAAAAATAGAAATATGTTAAAAAAACTCAAAGATTGTTAAGTGTATTTTTATACCCAATTTATGGCCTAAATTTGACGGTTGACTCTACCTGTGAATCAATTTTTTTTTGTGACGGTCATCTATTTGAAGTTGCCTACCTATTTTAGGAAAAATATATATTGACTAAAAATATATATAAAATAATAATTTACATAGAAATTTCTCTTTCAGGTAATACAGTCTTCCTAAAATTTTAATTGTATTTTACAACTAAAATGACTAAATAAGACCATATGGCCATCAAATTTAAATTTAGGCCCTGGCCAAGTGGATGTGAATGTGCTTTAAATATAAACGTTTTTATTAGAATTTACTAAGATTCCAACACATGCTATAAAACAAAAGAGAAGAGTAGAACTTATATTCCGAACAACTTTAAACCGCCGGTTGGTTATTAGAAATTAATATTTGGAGTATATCCCTTTTTTCATCTTGAATTATATTTCACGGACGTCTGCAATTACATAAATGGCAGAAAAAAACATTGACACAATTTTCTTTTGTTCTGAGTTTGGATTAAAGAAGAAATTAAGATGGTATGCAATAGAGAAAGTAACGAATGCAATATTTTACTTATAATTTTCAAAGAGGTATTGGCGGTCAATGTTAGGCTAACAATTTTGTCAAAGTCCGCCAAGTTTGAGAATCAGGATTTGATAAGGATCAATCAAGAGATTGAAGACATGAAGCAGTCTGTAAGGTAAGATATGGATGCATGTTATTTGATGTGTGAATATATTAATTACCTGAGATTTTTTATCTCTAAAATTTAGAGCTTGTTTATTTTTGGTAGGCGCATGCATGGAGAAGATCTACAAACGTTAACGCTAAGAGAGTTAAAAAAGTTAGAAAGACAGTTGCAACTTGGATTGAGACAAATTCGATCCAAAAAGGTACAATTTAACGTATAAATATTAATATACGATATTTTAATGTCATGTATTTCCTAAATATCTAGAAGGTTGATGCAGTAGAAATGAAGTAGAATTGAGATAGTTCTTCATTGATATCTTGTTTCAGAATGAACAGATTTTTAAGGAGGCATCTGATCTTGAGGAAAAGGTGAAGTCTGTTTTTATTTTTTAATTTTATATATTCTCTGAAGTTTAATTCCTTTTATTTATATATATATTTTTTGTTTGTTTACCACATATATACATGTACATTAATTTTAATGTTTATTTAAGTATAGATATCTTAAAATAATTTATTATTTACTTAAGAGTTATTTTATTTTAGAGCTATTTTATTTATTGGATACATAAATTTTATTGCATATTCTATATAATACTCATATATTCTTATTAAGTATAAAGTATATTATTTTGTGAAACTTTAATAATAATTTTTAACTATGTTAAAAAAAATAGTGTTAATAAATCTCAAACAAATTGATGAACAATAAGATCATTTTCTAACCATACACCAAAATAATAAATAAATAAAACCTCAAGATAAGGAGTACGTAAGAATCAAAGGAGAGGTGGTTGAAGGAATGAATGCAGTATCAAATACTATATGGTTTTTTAGTTGGAAGGGGAAAAAATGAATTTCAAATTCCATTAAAAAATCAAAATAGAAAAAAATCCTAGGACATACCAAAATTCAGGATTTCCTTGTGGCCATAGCTTTTGTACATATTGATGTTCTGCATTTTTTAGATAGATGTATTTAAGATATCTATAATGTTTATTAATATTAATATTATGTTTATGTTTATTGTTATATTAATTATTTGACGTGTCAAATTTAAGTTAAGGGGTTTTTATTTATATAGTAGCTCTGTGCCTTTATCATTATAGGATGCCTCTTGCCTTAACTAGTTTATCAGTGTCCAGCTATTTGAAAAGTATAGTAAATATCAAATACTTTTATCATTATGTTACTTTTTAATAGTTTCATTTGTAGACATTAATATATATTTTAAAATTTTGATATCTTTATATTTAAAAAAATAAATGTGGGTCCAGGTAATTAGTGCAAATATTTCATAACTGATTCATCAAATCAACTTTTAACATTTCAATTTGTTAATATTCATGATAACATGTCAATTTTTTAGATTAACACACTTTCTGTTTTGTTTTAATTTTTGTAATTTTCCCTTTTAATTACTTTTGGTAGTTAATATCGTAATCTTGCACCATTCTATCCTGCTCTTCAATCCTGACCTAACAATAGTATCAGAACACAGACAATCCAAATCATCCGTCATTCAAAAATTACAGCAGCATTTGTGATCTTAGTCAAAAAATAATAATAATAAAATCGCTAATAAGCGAAGGGTAATGGCAGTGGTTCGGATTAATAGTAACAGAAATTGCTAAGTTATCTGCCTGAAGCAAACAGAGGCAAAGAAAAAGGCGCTTTACGGATTTTGAGATTTTGTAGCCCGTGTAGAAATATTTTCGTTTCTGCCTGCCGCCCAATCACAAGCAATCACTCCTACAATTTACAATATCAAAGGTGCACGTGCATTTGCTGGGCAAAAACAAAATAGAGAAGAGGCTGTTATTTTTTTAAAATTTCTTTCTTTCTTGCTTCAAAGAATGCAGTTTCAAAGGTCTCTCTTGCTTTTTCAACAAAAATGAAAGGAATTTTTTTTTTAAAATAAATTGTATTACAAGAGTTTGTGTAATTTTTAAAATTTATAATACAATTTATTGTGATAATGGTTTGTGAAATCTTAATCTGAAAAGATATTTGAATAGAATGGTACAAAAAAAGTTGAGAACACTCTTATTTTCTATGTTATTGGAAACTTAGCTTATTTTCAATGATTTGTGGTGTAATATTTGTGGAGACACCCAACCTACAACACCACCTATGCCTAGTATAAGAATTCTAAAGCCTTGGCTTTGATAAGGGCTTCCGTTAATGGAGATGTATTTTGACACATACAAGGGTGTAAATTGTCTTGGGATGCCCTTCAAAAATAACCAGATATATATGATTTTCATTCAAAACGATTTAGTTGTAGTTGAAGTTATTTAACTTTGAATTGAGGAATGGTGATGTCATGAGGTTGACTTCTGAAACCGAGGTGCTAAAACAAGATGTTGATGTTGCTAGTGGAAAAGTTGATATCTATCTTACAACTTCCATAAAGACACTTCTTCCAACTCATTTAACTTATTTGGAGTCTCTATAGGCAAGTAATCGATTGAAGACCATCACTTTCATTCAACTGGTTGAAAAGTCAGTAGAATGTGAAAAGGCTTTTGGGAGAAAACTTGATGGAATTGGTGAAATATTTGTGAGAGAAAACTTGATGGCATTGGGGAAATATTTGTCTTTCTCAACGAAAAGGCAAGCCTCCTAATAAGATCTTATCTTTTCGAGGTGGTTGCAGTGATCAAGGAAGAGGTAGAGGCCAATGGATGAATAGAGGAAGAGGAGGTACAAATGGCCGAGGAAACTTTCACACAACAACCAAAATGATGGATAACACTTGTATTACAAACAATGTGGTTGAAAAGGTAGTCATGAAGCCCATGAATAAAAAATTTCATGGGATAAGATAGAAAATTATTTCAAACAAAAGATACAACCCACTATGATGATGAAGCATTAGGAGCAACCCAATTTGCATGTGGCAGTGATCATGATGAGTTTGTACTTTTCATATCAGATTTTGCGTACTATATTTCAATGGATGCATCATGACATGATGCTTGGATGTTAGATATTGGGCCTGTTGTCACTTGGATTTGCACCCTATGTTGAAGTGATTTGCTACAACAATCCAATGAAACATTGGATGATCTCAAGGTATGGGACCCTGCAAGGAAATCAAACCTCCAGAGAAAGGCTGGTTCATTTTATGAATTTGAAATTCAGAGTGCACTAAGACTAAACCTAATCTATTCAATGTTGGGGAAAAGGGGAAGAAAGAGAAACTGGCAATGAAAAGGTGATACATTAGGTTTGAATGAAATCCAGACAACAGACAAGCATACAATCATACACAAATCATAAACTACCTACAGAGGTAAAGGAAACTAAATGAAATCCAAAAGGAAAGAAGCATTCACAGATGGAGATCAAATAGAAATATTACACAGAGCAGAAGTCATGAAAAGGTAAAACTCTTATTGTTTATTCTCAAAGAGGCACAGTTATAGCTGATACAAGATGTGGTTTTTTAAACCAAAAGCTAACATAATACATTCGATTTCATGCATTTTATAGCATTTTACAATGAGGCACCATCACCTACTGTAAAAACTGTTGATGCTCAGAATTGTGCTGTTTCCAACACCAACATGGGAAACTCTGAAACGTGGGAATGCTTTTCAGAGTGACCCCCAGATTTTAAAGAATCTGGCTCTTCTTTATCTCAAAATGTGTTTGGGAAAAAGGATAAAATGAAACGGAATCACAAATGCAACTAACAAGGAAGCTAAAACTATGGCGATGCGCCTGAATGTGATTTTGTATCTCAACACTTAAGTAAAGGAAACTATTTTAAGATTCAGTCACATTAAAGAGCAAAATTGCATGATCAATGTAACAGATTAAACAAATAGAATCAAAGACTCACAAACCAGAATGCTTTATAATAACACAGAAAATATCAGCAAGGGCACAGAACTCTGTCTTTATTAATGTTCAAGTTACATAAAAGGCACAGAATCATGCACAGTTATACCAACTTTCTGAATCAAGAAACAGAACAAAGGCAAATGATATTACTGGCCACTACAAAAGATCCTCAAACTTCTCCAACAATCTGTGTTGCCGAAAATCTCTATCTCCAATATTGTATATCTGTATATCCCTGGCACGGTGATCTGAACCTGTACTTATAGCATGCAACTGGCCCAAAGATCGCCCGCATGATCAAAAATCTCAACGGCCTAACCGAACTGGCAGTTAACTGAAGGTATCTGACAGAGGATCTCCTTCGAATCGGAAACGGTTAGCCACTCTGCAAATTCATTGGCTGCAACAGATACATGTAACCCCACATACTTGAATCGGAGAGAGACGCGTGGCAGCTTTCTGATAGTCTTTGCGACTATAAACCCTTGAAACGGCTGGCACTCATACGCGCCTCTTTCCTGAAACTCCATCTTTCCAGATCAATTAGAAACAAACACCTGGCATCCTCCGCGTGACTTACTTAAGAAACTGCTTCTTCCTCAGGAAATACCGGAATCTGACACTTGGCAGCGTCCGCGGCCCTTCCAAAAATACATGGTGTTTTCCGCTTTATTCTGACTCTTTACTGTGGCTTATACTAAGAGTGCTCGGGCTCCGCCACCTGTCACGGTCCGCCGAACTTTGAAACTCAAGATATATTAAAATTGGGACCCACCATACTTCTGCGCCTGAGCAGCTTCAAAAAGAAAAGGGACAGATGGCGCCTTCCGCTTACACAAGAGACTGTGGACGTAGCGGCTTTCGCCGCTCTTGAGAAACTTTAGAAACTTTAACAAAACCTCCGCGGACGTTGCCACTTGGCGCTCTCCGCGCAACTCCAAGAAACTTAATAGAAACATTACGGACTTATAAGGATCACGCGGATGGTGACAGATGGCACACTCCGCTGAAGTTACAGGAATACTAGCGGGGCCCTCCATACAGTCTTTTACTTAGCGCTGAAAACAAAAGGATCCTGCGGAAGACGACACTTGGAGCTTTCCGCTGTAACTTTATGGGACACGCGGCACCTTCCGTGAAACTTCAGGAAACTTTAGTAACACCCTCCGCTTCTGCCACTTGGCGCCTTTCGCGCTCACCAAAACTCTAAAAAGGGGCCCGCTTCATTATAAGAAACACTCAACAGGAACGTTTGAAACTTTGACGAAACTTGAAAAGGGTGCCGACACCTGGCGGCTTCCACCTTACTGCAAAAAGATACGTGGCATTTTCTGCTGCTACTCTGAGAAACTTTATAAAGTATCACGGCTGCTGACACGTGGTGGTTTCCGCTGCACCGGGAGAAATGTAAAAGGGGGCCCGCTAGACTTACTTTACAAAAGGGCTTTGAAACTTATAAAACGGATCCTCGGATGTCGACACTTGGCGACTTCCGCAGGATTCAAAAGGAACGTGTGGCTTCATCCGCGGAACCTTCAGCAACTGTATAATATATCTCGGGTACTGACACTTGGCAACTTCCGCTGAACTCTGGGACTTAGCAAAATTTTCAAAAATGAAAAACCCTCGCGCCCGCGGTTTGTGCCCACGCTGTGTGTCAAAACCGTTGCTGCAAAACTGAAGCACTCCGAAACAAAACTGGACCCGCACTGCTGAAACTCAAAATCAAAAATGTAGAGTATTTTACTCTACAATAAATTCACCCTATGGGCCTGTCAGAAGATATTTTACAAAAGGAATGTCTAAAAATTTTTGTTTGTCTTGGACATAAATGTAGAAAATATCTTCTCAGAAGTAGCTGAATAAATATCTGCGTTGAAATCTTGCATCTTCTTCTACCTGCAACAATAAATGCCCAACAACAAATTCCATCTGAAGCTAGACGTTTGACTTTCAATCTGGCCTGCATTCTGTCTTATTAGCAAGATTTCATTAAGGTTAACCATGGTAGATCCTGAATTTTGCCTCTTTTCCCTTTGTCTCTGAAGATAGTGGAAGCCGCCAGAGATCGGGCCTCGAGCCTTTAGCGTTTCGCCTTCTAAGAGAGAAGGAGAAAGGAGAAAACCCCGTCCCCCAAGCTTCGCTATACAAAAGAAGATTACAATATTGGCGTACTTCGGGCCTCGGGCCTTCCATCTTTCGCCTTCTCAGAGGAGGAGGAAGAAGGAAAGTCTGAGCCCCGAAAGTCTAAGGACTTAGCCAATTTTTGAAAGTTTCGGCGGAGTTTGGGCCTCGGGCCTCCATCTTCTACTTTCCATGAGAAGGAAGAAGAGGGAAGGTCTGATCCCCAAAGTCCGAAACACTTAGAATATTTTGAAGGAAAAGAAACATAATCCGGACCCATAGACTTTCTCCTTATCGTTTGTCTTTTGTCCACGTGGTAGTTTCCCATTATTTCGCGGCTGTAGACAAAGTTTCGTTGAAATGTTCCACGGAATGGCAGAATGCCACAAATTATGCCACGTGGCCTCCTTTGGGTTATTTTTGTGCTGAGCTGTCGAAACCTACCACCTATCTTCTTTCTGCGGTTCCACAAGCCTGTCATGGGGTCCACCCAAAAAGCTCCATGGAATGGTAGAATGCCTTAGAAACTTTAACACCCGTGGGGGGTCGGGCTTCAGGCCTTCTGTCTTCCGTCTTCCATGTTCCGTGAGAAAAGGAAGAAGGAAGAATCTAAAAGTCTGAAGTCCGAAACTCTGCAACACTTAGCCAAATTTTCAAAGGGAAAGAGTCGGAGCTTGGAGTCAATTAGGATGATATGACGAAGGGAGAACTCCGAACTCCGAAACTCTGAAAAGGCTAAAAACACAAGGAAAACTCAAAATTTTTTGGACTTAATCGATTTGGGATGTTTTTCCTTGCATTTCTAAAGGGGAAAACACTTAAAGATTTCATGGATTTGGACTATTTGGTTGGTGAGCAAAATAGGACAACATTTTGGTTCCATGGGGACCCGTCCCCCCCAAAATCCAGTCGTCCCCTCGTCCGAGACGTTTCAGAGACTCGAGGATGGCTGAGAAACGTCCCCTCGTCGTCCCCCCACCGCCGCCAGGACATCAGAGACTTGGAGGAAATGACAGGGACGTTGGGACGTCCCCAAGACGTCTCGGGGACGACCAAGCATCTCCTGCGCTAGGACACATGAAAAAGTGTTTTTTTTTTAATTTCTTGGACTTTGAGCCCTGGTACGGACCCTAATGACTTGTTTGACCCTTCTAAAAGCTAAAAGACTCTCATAAGACTCTCATTCTTCATTTTTTTGCTCAATATGCCATTTGATGTTTTGCAACAGCTAGGTGAAGAAGAGGAAAACCAGTGAGAAGAGTGAGTGAAAGAGTGAGTTTGAGGTGCTGCAAGTGCAAGAGGAGTGAGCAGGAGAAAGAAGAAGAAGAGGAGGAGCATTCTACACCAACTTTGAAGGATTTTTCAAGCACAAGGTAGGTTTTTTATGACTGTTTTTTGAAGTTTTTTCAATTTTTTTTTTGTTTTTTTTTGTAAGTTTTTAGATTCATTTTGAAAATGTAGTTTGATTTTGAATCTTACAATAGGCATTGAAACCAACACATGAATATGCATTTGTAGCCATGTCTCTGAAATTATGATTAAAAATTTAATCATAATTTCATAAACATGGCTGCAAATGCATATTCATATTTTCATTTCAAGGCTCATTGTTATTTTTTCATCTTTCCATCAAGATTCAACATCAAATTTTAAAATTTTATTTTCAAATTTGTTAAACTAGGCTGAAACTAGGCACTTATAGAATTTATTTGTTTATTGCAGTGTCATTATGAGCTCTCATGACATGAGTGAGGATGAGGTTCATTCTCATAGTGATTCTGATACTGAATATGCTCTTTAGGCTGAGGGGAGTGACCATGGGCTGATATTGAAGCCCAAACTAGTTCCATGGCAAGTGAAGCAAGTACTTTTGAGTGTCCTTCTGCATTACTGGCAAAGTATGCTAAGGGTCCTTTTGATCGCAAATCCCCTCTCAAACAGTTTGCAACAAAAATACTAAACAGGCAAGAGGCACCAACTAGTGGCACAAGGAGGTGGAAATGCAACTTTTGTGGTCTAGAGTGGTTTGGGAGCATCACTAGAGTTAATGCACACCTTTTCATTAGAGGAAAAGGTGTGGACATATGTTCTTTTTTGGCAAAAACGGAAAACATCAAATACAAAGTTGAAATATATAAGTTATGGGTTGTTCCTGATGTCGATACTCCAGCTGCACTTGTGCCTACTACTTTGCATCATAGGACACGTCTTCAGCATAGCCAGCCACAGAGTTCCAGGCCCAACCATACTTTGCAGACAAGAGGAGGGACACCAGGTTCTTCTTAAGGTGCCTATGCAAGAGAGGGGAGGGGGAAATGGAAATTGCAAACTCAAAGTAACCCCATAGCAGATTTGTTTACTGCGCAACTCAATGATGACATAGATGATGCCATTGGCAAGTTCTTCTTTACCAATGGCATCCCATTTCATGTTGCCCGATCTCCTTATTATAAGCAGATGATATCGATGGTGGCAAGGGGAGGACCATCATATGTGCCACCAGGTGAGACGAAATTGAGGACCACAATTTTGGATAAGAACTATTCCAAGATCAATTTGTTGGTGGAGAAGATGGAGTGTTGGGTTAAGCTAGGATGCAGCATAGTCATGGATGGGTGGACGAACATTAGCCATCGTCCACTCATTAATATCATGGTTACATGTATTAAGGACCCATATTTTCTTAAGGTAGTTGATTGTTCAGGGCATCGCAAAGATGCTGATTTTCAGTTTCAGGTCCTCAAGGAGGCTATTGAGGAGGTTGGGCCACAAAATGTGGTCCAAATAGTAACAGATGCAGCACATGTGTGCAAAGCTACAGGGAGACTTGTTGAGGCAGCTTATAGGCATATTTGGTGGACTCCTTGTTGTATGCATGCCATGAACAATGCACTCAAGGACATGGGGAAAATTGGTTGGATTAGAGCAGTGGTAAATGATGCGAGAGATGTGCAAATGTTTATCTGCAACCACCACACATCACATGCACTTTTTAGGACATTTACTAAGGAGTTCCTGAAACCTACTGATACGAGATATGCTTCCTATTTCATTCTCTTGGATAGAATGATTGAGTTGCAAGAAGCACTGCAACTCATGGTTATGACTGTTTGGCGTGGAACCTGATCAATCTCCAAGTAGGAGATTGTTGGTATGTGGTGACTGATCATGCAAGTATTGTACACTCGTAACATATCTTCACCGGGGTTTGGGGGCGCAGCCCCAAAAATTTTTTTTCCTTTTTTTTGCCCGTTTGGAGTTGGTTGTTAATTTTTTGTTAACCGACAAGAAAAACAACATTGTAAAACCCTAATTCTAGAAGCTTCCAAAAAGCTTGATATAAGCGGTTGGGATGTATGTTGTGGGTGTGGAATTTGCGAGATTGTAATCTGTTTTGCACTGGATAATAAAATCATTGGATGGCTGAGTTTCTGTGGATGTAGCCCATTTTGGGTGAACCACCTTAAATTTCTGTGTTGATCTCTTTTGTGTTGTTTTTCATTGTTATATTTGGGTTATTTAATCTGCATATCATTGTTAGTGTTTATTGCTACGATCTGACTGAACCCTAACAACTGGTACCAGAGCGGGTTGTGTTTGATTATCGTTTGCAGGAAGGTCTCACAGTTGAGTAGGAGTCTCACAGTTAAGTGGGAGCAATGGCAGACGAGGGTAAATTGAAGGTAGATAAATTCAATGGGCAGAACTATCAGTTATGGAAGATACAGATGGAGAATTATCCCTTTCAGAAGGATTTATGGAGGCCATTAGAAGGAAAAGCCAAGAAACCGGCAACAATGACTGATGAGGATTGGGATCTTTTGGACAGAAAGGCACTGTGAACCATTCAGTTGTACCTGGCACCATCTGTGGCATTCAATATAACAGAAGTGAAGACAACAGATGAATTGATGAAAGCTTTGGCTAAATTGTATGAAAAACCCTCAGCCTCTAATAAGGTATTTCTCATGAAGCATTTGTTTAATTTGAAAATGATTGAAGGTGGATCTATGTCAGATCATTTAAATGAGTTTAATACGATTACCAGTCAGTTAACCTCTGTAAAAGTGAAATTTGATGAAGAGGTGAGGGCTCTCTTGGTTTTATGTTCTTTGCCAGGAAGCTGGAATAGCTTGGTAATGGCTGTAAGTAACTCTATCTCCGGTTCAAATACTTTGAAATTTGATGATGTTGTTGGTGTTATCCTTAGTGAGGAAATGCGACAGAAAAGCACATGTGAGAGTTCAACGTCGGGTAATGCTTTGACTGTAGAGAATAGGGGGAGAACAAAAGAGAGAGGAAAAAGCCCAACAAATCGTGGGAAGTGACAAGGGAAGTCGAAGAAAGGCAGATCTAAATCTAGAGGAAGAATGGATTGCTGGCATTGTGGAAAGCCAGGACACTTGAAGGATTGTTGGTCTCAAAAGGGGAAACAAGGAGACGGACAACATGATGATAGTAAGGAAGCTAATGTTGCAAGTAATAAATTATAGGATGCTTTGATTTTGTGTTTAGATAATGCTAATGATTCTTGGGTAATAGATTCAAGGGCTTCATTTCATGCCAGACCCCATGGGAAATATTTTGTAGATTATGTTCAACGTGATTTTGGACAAGTATATTTGGGTGATGATGAACCCTGTCAGATTGTTGGAAAAGGAAAGATAAAAATCAAGTTGCATAATGGAAATGAATGGTTGCTATAGGAGGTAAGACATGTTCCAAATTTGAGAATGAATTTAATCTCTGCAGGACAATTGGGTAGTGAAGACTACATAGTTACCTTTTCAGACAAAGTCTGGAAGGTCACTAAAGGTGCATTAGTAGTAGCTAAAGGTGAAAAGGTAGGCACACTGTATTTGTGTACTGGTAATACTTATTCTATCTTAGCTGCTACTGAAACAATTGCTACTGAGACAGTTATAGTACTTGCTACAAGGACAGAAGCAGAATTGTGGCACCATAGACTTGGGCACATGAGTGAGAAAGGGATGAAGATCCTTCACTCCAGAAAGTTGCTACCAGGTCTGAAGAAGATTGACTTGGAGTTCTTCGAAAATTGTGTTTATGGAAAACAGAAAAGAGTCCGATTTCTCAAAATTGGGAAAGAGAAGAAGAGTGAGAAATTAGAGCTTGTGCATTCAGATGTATGGGGACGAACTCAAGTATCATCTCTTGGTGGCTCTTGCTATTATGTTACTTTTATTGATGATGCAACTAAGAAAACATGGGTGTATTTCCTAAAACAAAAATCAGAAGTATTTGAAACTTTTAAAAAGTGGAAAGCTTTGGTTGAGAATGAGATAGGAAAAAAGTTTAAGTGTCTCAGATCTGACAACGGAGGCGAGTATTGCAGCAGAGAATTTGAGAATTACTATTCATATAATGGAATCCATAGGCAAAAAATGGTTTTTGGAACCCCACAAGAAAATGGTGTGTCTGAGAGGATGAATAGGACCATTATAGAGCGTGCAAGGAGCATGAGATTGCATGTTGGACTACACTTACACTTTTGGGCAGATGTACATATTGTTGTTTATTTAATAAACAAGGGACCTTCAAATCCTTTGGATGGGGGCATTCCACAGGAGGCATGAACGGGTAAAAAGGTAATCTATTTATTTCTAAAAACCTTTGGTTGTGAAGCTTTTGTCCATGTTGATATTGAAAATAGAATCAAGCTTGAGGCTAAGTCTAAAAAATGTACCTTCATTGGATATGGAGTAGATGAATTTGGTTATCGGTTATGGGATTATGAAAATCATAAAATCATTAGGAGCAGAGATGTTATATTCAATGAGAAGGTCATGTATAAGGATCAGCTGCAAGAAAAGAAGCATGAACATGCGAAAAAGGAATATATGGTGCTGGATGAGATTCCAGAAAATAAAATGCCAGTGGTACATGATGCTCAGCAACAAGTTATCCCAAAGACTCTTGCAAGTGTTAAGACATTCTACAAGGATAACTAGACCTCTAGAAAGATTTTCTCCATCATTATATTCTATATTATTAACTGATTATGGTGAACCTGAAGGTTATGAAGAAGCAATGCAGGTAGATATCAAAATGCAGTGGGAGCTAGGCATGTAAGAGGAAATGGATTCCTTGCTGTAGAATCAAACTTGGGACTTAGTCAAATTGCCTGTAGGAAAAAAGAGCATTGCCAAATAAATGGGTTTACAGGTTGAAGGAAGAAGATGGAGGCAAGAAATGATATAAGGCCAAACTTGTGGTAAAAGGTTTTGCACAGAAAAAAGTAATAGATTTTGATGAAATATTTTCTTCAGTTGTAAAGATGACTTCTATTAGAACTATTCTTAGTCTTGTGGCTACGGAAGACTTGCATCTTGAATAGCTAGATGTGAAAACAGTTCTTCTCCATGGGTATTTGGAAGAGTTAATATACATGCAGCAACCACAGGGATATGAGGTCAAGGGTAAGGAGGATTTTGTGTGCAGATTAAAGAAGAGTTTGTATGGCCTAAAACAAGCACCTCGGCAATGATATTTGAAATTTGATAGTTTTATGGCTAAACAAGGTTACAAAAAATGTCATTCTGATTATTGTGTTTATTTTAAGAAATTGGGTAATGGCAGCTATATTATCCTGTTGCTTTATGTTGATGATGTTGGTTTTTCTTCTGAATCAGCATTAGGGTTTGCCACTTCTAATGCACAGGCAGATTCAGCCAACTAATACAGGAGGTTGCGTGAGCTCCTCCCCTTCACTTCTGGTTCTGCCGCACCAAGGGGGGTATCCCTATAACTCAAGATGTAACCTTGACTAGCTCAAAGATAGAAAGATCTAACTTGACAACAACAGGCAGAATACTCTCATGTATGGACCAAGATCTGTATGATAGATCACAAGGTGGGCAACATTCTTGGACATATATGTCTGGTTAGGGATGAGAGCATGCAAGGGTTTCCTACTCCTAATCCTACAACTAACAGATGGAAGGGAGAGATGGTTTGAAATGGTGTTTGGATGCAAAGCTGGACATGGTGTATAACCTCAACACAGAGCTAGATTGGTGCCTATCCAGGGCTTGGAGTCGGTAGACATACACCTGTGAATGATCAGCATGAATAGCTGAAACTAGATTTCAGGGGGATACACATGATACCTGCCTTACAGATATCTCCCAATACAGAGTGTTAAGCTGTCGATACTTATGGCATCCCTATTGTAGGAAGAAAGATACATGCAAAACTGGAGACAGAATCAGCATAACACATGCAAACATAGCATTATTCATATAAGATTAACCATGAAATCAGTGGATTCATGCCAAAACGTACAACAGGAGATACATAAACTCACAAGTTTTGCTACATAGAGCAACCAAAACTAGTTGTATCTTATTACAGAGCCAAAATGTCCAGTTTTCAACAACCTGAAAAATGGTAACACAGTCTGCTTATAACAGCCAGAAAGTGTACCACAGCAATTAATTACATGGTTGACCAAAAATCCCGCCAGATACACAGTATCAGAAAAATGGCGCTCAACGCATTACCAAATTGGCGCCCAAACATGAATGCAGTAGGTGGGGAGGAGACAGGAAGAAACCTTGAGCCCTGTGCCACTGTCCGTTGATGTACACCTTCAATCGGGTACCAGATCCGTCCATACCTCTGCAACCTTCGCCATTAATGCTCATCTACCTCGCAGCCATCGGGAAAACATCAAACAGTACATCGCAACCGTTTCCCGCCAAAATACCTCATCGTGATATTTCAAAATATGCAGGATACCAATTATCCCACATGCACCCCGCGGCGACCCTTTCAACACTTTATATACTAGGCCACGAGCATATATGATGTCGGTGCTTTTGCTCCCGACGACACTAGTATAAGACCCTCATCATCCTCATCCTCCAGCAGCATGATATCCTGTTGCTTGAAATATCACCCTGACGTCAGCATCATCATCGCAATATCACCTACATGATAATCGCCTTCATCGGCACAACCTGATGCATCGGAGGAAGATCCTCCTGCTTAGCCGATACCAAATGTCTGGCCGATGAACATCCTGATGACGTCACCGTCATATCCTGCTGACGTCATCAGCATATCTGCCTATCGCACACCTCCTCATATCCGGATGACGTCATCGTCATGTTTGGAAATATCGGGGGATCTCCACAAGATGATCAGTGTTAGAAATATGACCCCCCCGAACCTTGATGACGTCACCATACATCGGCATCAGGATGATATTCGGAAGATAACCGGATATTTGGAAATATCATCCTGATGCACACATATCATGCTGCACTGTAGCTCCACTATAAGATCGGGGTGATATATGAATATGTGACTGATATTTGAAATGATCACCCCCATTGGACAATGCATGAAGCCGACAGGCGAATATCTCCCTTCGGAAATATCATGATGCAGACAGGTAGAAAAACGGATATCACCCTGACATAAGAATGACGTCAGCATCATCAGGGTGATAAAACAACGAACATGAAGTGATAAAACAACATCAGGATGATCTTGACTAAGATCACCCGATGTTCAAATATGAGGACCCGATGAAGATCGGATCATACTTAGGACTTTGCAGCAACATCATCAGGATGATCTTAAGTAAGATCACCCGATGTTAGAATATCACCCCAGCGAAAGATCATGCTGACAGAAAATATGATGACCCTCGTAAGCAACATCAGGGTGATGTCTGGAAACATGATGATGATGACCTCCTCCAAAGAAAATATGATGCTGATGTTAAAACATGCTGAGGAGGCCCAAAGACTTAGAACTTTTTTGGATTTTTTGGGAAGGTGCCTGCATGAAAATTGCTAAAATAACCGACAGTGAATTCAGGCACCAACAGTGGCTTTGATTGGGGATGTGCAGGTGCAAGACTGCAGCGAGAACCCCAGATCTCTGGGATGCAGACCAGTCCCTTATCCATTGGGCACAGAGTCAAATACTACACCGACCTGCATCACCAAACACACTTGATGGCCTAAGGCCACCAAGAAAAGAAAAACATGTATCTCCCTTTGTCAAACACTTTGTTTTCATCTGCATTTACTGGATCAAGCCTGGAGATACTGCCATGATCTGACCCCAAACAAACCTGGTCATCTGCACATTCATCCCTCTGATTTAGCTTGTCACTGTCATCCCTGTGCAGATAACCCTTAGCATCCGGCAACAAGTGGATGCAGAATGTATCAGGCAATGCATACTCAAAGGGAATATAACACATGTTATCATTTGTATCAGCATTATGCATTGCAAAATGATCTCCTAGCTGGATTGAAAATTGAAAACACTCAAAGTCCACCACACAGCTAGGAAGATCAGAGCTCATTGTATCATATGCTGGCACATCAAAAGAAAAGCTTTCAAAATCACAATTGTGCACATCATGTACACAACAATCAGCAGCACCAGGCTGGAAAAGATCAGGCTCTGACACCTCTTTACAATCAGGCACATTTTTACAATCACTTACCTGATGTATGTTGTTTCCTCTTTCATCAGGATGAGAAATAGAATCCAAGTCAAAAACCATGTCAAGACCCTCACCATACTCAAATAGATCCTCATCACCATATGTGTCAAAAATGGGTGACCTAGGTGCATCAGTTTCATCATAGTATGCCATTTGTTCATGGGCAGCAGAGCATGCATCTTCATCACCAATGGATTCCTTTTGTGGAGGAGTATCAGCCTGTGTGTCATAAGCAAAACAGCCATCAATCAAAGAACAATCATGCTCTGCACTAGCACTTATTTCAATCTCTGACTGCTCTTCATGATCCTCATGTGTTTGAAAGGAAGGCAATGGGTCACACATGGGACTGCTTCTCTGTTTGCTTATATCTTCTCTGTCTTGAGTACAATACTCACAATTGTCTCCACAGGTCCATTCCAAAAATTGCTCATTGTTGTCCACAACCTCATTGCTGTTTTCATGGTCAGATGCCTCATCATTGCAATGGGAATCCTCATTAGTCCTTTCACTGGCATCCTCAACATTCATCTTTTCATCTTCACATGATGCCTTAATTATTTGGTCATTTGCAGCTTCACAACGATTTCTCACACCAAAGCCTGTGGACAGGGGTTTCAGCAAGTGCACATTTCTAATTTTTTCTATCTTTTCTATGAACTTGTATGCCATCTGCATACTTGTCACCTTGAAATCCCTCAGTATTGCACTAAAGCCCTCCTCAAAAGCTTCAAAGAATATGCCAACACAGGCTGAAATATCAGGTCTGAAACTTTTAGGGACATGTGAAAGGGCTACTGCAAACCTATGACTGAAATCAACACATGGCTCTTCATCTTGTTTTCTGATGTTCATCAATTCTGCAACAAGATCAACAGGTTCTCTTGCGAATTCTTCCTTGAAACAGTCAGCAAGCTCATCCCAATAGGTAAAGGATCCTTTTGAAAAGCTCAAATACCAGTCTTTTGCTTTTGCATCAAAGGACCTAACAAAAAACCTCATCCACATATCCTCATCTCTAAATGAATGTTTTCCCATGAACTCATGAAAATTTTGGATATGTGCATTCCCATCACATACACTGTGACCACTAAATCTGGGCATCTGACAGTATATCCTAGCAGGCATAGTTTCTACTTTATAATCAACCCATGACAAATCCAGTTGGTCATACAAAGGATCAAAAGGGCTGAGAAGAGGTTTAGCCTTCTGACTAGCAGACACAACAGGGTTACTGCTTTTTAACTGGGCCTGCTCAGCCTCTAAGAATATCAACCTATTTCTTATCTCTTCTATTCTTTTATCCAACATTTCACCGCTGAGTATGGGATAATTCATACTTGGATTCATAAAAATCTTACTCTTAGACATCCTTTGTTTGCCTAAGACCTAAGGCTTCCCTTGGCATCTAACTTATGCAGTAAAATAGCAAATATAAAGGGGAAGGAACAAGATACCTTTTCTCATACAGATTCTGAAATATGAACAGCACATTTTTGTCACATCACATACATCCATCTTTCATGTGCATTTAGATCTTTTTTGCAGAGTCGCCACCTCTCCAAAGAGGACAAAATTTACAGCAGCTGAAAGCTCAACACATTTTTCTGAGTTCATACCACCAGCAGAGCAAAACTTCACCAGAGACTGCAGGATATCACTTTACATCAACATCCCCAGCAGAGTCGCCATTTTGTTGGTTTTTCTTCTGAATCAGCATTAGGGTTTGCCACTTCTAATGCACAGGCAGATTCAGCCAACTAATACAGGTGGTTGCGTGAGCTCCTCCCCTTCACTTCTGGTTCTGCTGCACCAAGGGGGGTATCCCTATAACTCAAGATGTAACCTTGACTAGCTCAAAGATAGAAAGATCTAACTTGACAACAACAGGCAAAATACTCTCATGTATGGACCAAGATCTGTATGATAGATCACAAGGTGGGCAACGTTCTTGGACATATATGTCTGGTTAGGGATGAGAGCATGCAAGGGTTTCCTACTCCTAATCCTACAACTAACAGATGGAAGGGAGAGATGGTTTGAAATGGTGTTTGGATGCAAAGCTGGACATGGTGTATAACCTCAACACAGAGCTAGATTGGTGCCTATCCAGGGCTTGGAGTCGGTAGACATACACCTGTGAATGATCAGCATGAATAGCTGAAACTGGATTTCAGGGGGATACACATGATACCTGCCTTACAGATATCTCCCAATACAGAGTGTTAAGCTGTCGATACTTATGGCATCCCTATTGCAGGAAGAAAGATACATGCAAAACTGGAGACAGAATCAGCATAACACATGCAAACATAGCATTATTCATATAAGATTAACCATGAAATTAGTGGATTCATGCCAAAACGTACAACAGGAGATACATAAACTCACAAGTTTTGCTGCACAGAGCAACCAAAACCAGTTGTATCTTATTACAGAGCCAAAATGTCCAGTTTTCAACAACCTGAAAAATGGTAACACAGTCTACTTATAACAGCCAGAAAGTGTACCACAGCAATTAATTACATCGTTGACCAAAAATCCCGCCAGATACACAGTATCAGAAAAATGGCGCTCAACGCATTACCAGATTGGCGCCCAAACATGAATGCAGTAGGTGGGGAGGAGACAGGAAGAAACCTCGAGCCCTGCGCCACTGTCCGTTGATGTACACCTTCAATCGGGTACCAGATCCGTCCATACCTCTGCAACCTTCGCCATTAATGCTCATCTACTTCACAGCCATCGGGAAAACATCAAACAGTGCATCGCAACCGTTTCCCGCCAAAATACCTCATTGTGATATTTCAAAATATGCAGGATACCAATTATCCCACATGCACCCCGCGGCGACCCTTTCAACACTTTATATACTAAGCCACGAGCATATATGATGTCGGTGCTTTTGCTCCCAACAACACTAGTATAAGACCTTCATCATCCTCATCCTCCAGCAGCATGATATCCTGTTGCTTGAAATATCACCCTGACGTCAGCATCATCATCGCAATATCACCTACATGATAATCGCCTTCATCGGCACAACCTGATGCATCGAAGGAAGATCCTCCTGCTTAGCCGATACCAAATGTCTGGCCGATGAACATCCTGATGACGTCACCGTCATATCCTGCTGACGTCATCAGCATATCTGCCTATCGCGCACCTCCTCATATCCGGATGACGTCATCGTCATGTTTGCAAATATCGGGGGATCTCCACAAGATGATCAGTGTTAGAAATATGACCCCCCCGGACCTTGATGACGTCACCATACATCGGCATCAGGATGATATTCGGAAGATAACCAGATATTTGGAAATATCATCCTGATGCACACATCATGCTACACTGTAGCTCCACTATAAGATCGGGGTGATATATGAATATGTGACTGATATTTGAAATGATCACCCCCATTGGACAATGCATGAAGCCGACAGGCGAATATCTCCCTTTGGAAATATTATGATGCAGACAGGTAGAAAAACGGATATCACCCTGACATAAGAATGACGTCAGCATCATCAGGGTGATAAAACAACGAACATGAAGTGATAAAACAACATCAGGATGATCTTGACTAAGATCACCCGATGTTCAAATATGATGACCCCGATGAAGATCGAATCATACTTAGGACTTTGCAGCAACATCATCAGGATGATCTTAAGTAAGATCACCCGATGTTAGAATATCACCCCAGCGAAAGATCATGCTGACAGAAAATATGATGACCCTCGTAAGCAACATCAGGGTGATGTCTGGAAACATGATGATGATGACCTCCTCCAAAGAAAATATGATGCTGATGTTAAAACATGCTGAGGAGGCCCAAAGACTTAGAACTTTTTTGGATTTTTTGGGAAGGTGCCTGCATGAAAATTGCTAAAATAACCGACAGTGAATTCAGGCACCAACAGATGACATGTTTGTTGCCATGTCTAACATGCAACATATTAATGATCTTAAGAAGAAATTAGCAAATTCATTTGCTATGAAGGATTTGGGTGCAGCAAAAAAAATCCTTGGTATGAGGATCACACGGGACAGGACAAACAGAAAATTATTTTTGTCCCAAAGTGGGTATGTAGAGAAGGTGTTGAAAAGGTTTAATATGTAGAATGCAAAAGCAGTTAGTACACCTTTGCCTAGTCATTTTAAGTTGACTAAGGAGATGTGTCCAAGGACACAAGAGAAGGAAGACAAAATGTGTAAGATACCATATGCATCAGTAGTTGGCAGCTTGATGTATGCAATGGTATGTACAAGGTCAACTATTGCACATGCAGTGGGAGTTGTGAGTAGGTACATGAGCAATCCAAGAATGGAACATTGGAATGCAGTAAAATGGATTCTCTGATATTTGAGAGGTACTACTTCAAAGAAACTATGTTTTGGAGGAACAAATTCTTCTCTGAAAGGATATGTTGACTCTGATCTAGCGGGTGATATTGATAGTAGGAGTACTACAGGGTATGTTTTTACTGTAGGAGGTACTGCAATCAGTTGGATTTCAAGGCTGCAAAAGGTTGTTGCGGTTTCAACCACTAAAGTTGAGTATGTTGCTGCTACGGAAGCTAGCAAGGAGATGATTTGGTTACAATGTTTTCTGGAGTAATTGGGGCAACGACAAGAAGATAGCCCTTTGTACACTGATAGCCAGAGTGCCATTCATCTTGCTAAGAATTCATCTTTGCATTCAAAAACTAAGCATATACAGCTCAGATACCACTTCATCCGGTCAGTTTTCAAGGATGGACAGTTGAAGCTGGAGAAAATTCACACAAGTGAGAATCCTGCAGATATGTTCACAAAGGCAATTACATAGGAGAAATTGATTTCCTCATTAGTTTCTGTTGGCCTTCATGATTGAAAATGGTGGACATAAGAAACCAGCCAGGCCTATAATCCAGTAGGAGTTGTAAGTGCAATGGTGTCGTCTAGGATTAGTCTCCAAGTGGGAGATTGTTTGGTGTGGAGCTTGATCAGTCTCCAAGTAGGAGATTGCTGATATGTGGCGATTGATCATGCAAGTATTGTACACTCGTAATGTATCCTCGCTGAGGTTCAGGGGTGCAGCCCCCGAATTTTTTTTTCTCTTTTTTACCCCCTTGGAGTCCATTGTTAATTTTTTGTTAACCGACAGAAGAAAAATGACATTGTAAAACCCTAATTCTAGAAGCTTTCAAAAAGCTTGATATAAGCGGTTGGGATGTATGTTGCGGGTGTGGAATTCGCGAGATTGTAATATGTTTTGCACTGGATAATAAAATCATTGGATGGCTGAGTTTCTGTGGATGTAGCCCATTTAGAGTGAACCACGTTAAATTTCTGTGTTGATCTCTTTTGTGTTGTTCTTCATTGTTATATTTGGGTTATTTAATCTGCATATAATTGTTAGTGTTTATTGCTTTGATCTAATTGAACCCTAACAATGACAATAGATTGGAATAGGTAGGTCAAGTCTAAGACAGAGCAGGGGATGAGGGTGAAGGATACGGTGAAGAGTGATGTGTTATGGGGTGATGCAAAATATATTGTCTCCATTAAACCAGTTTTCCAGGTTATCAAGTATGGGGATGCGGATGCACCTAACCTTGGACAGGTGTATGATTGCATCAATTATATGCTTGATCAGATGAGGGTTGTTGTGCGAGAGAGGGACCCCACATTAGCATTCTACCACGAGCACATTCAGCCAATCATTCATAGGAGATGGGAGAATCTCAACACTCCCTTGCACATGGCAGCCTATGCACTGAATCCTAAGTGGTACTTGACTAGGCCTGGTAGAGTGACACCGATAGAGGATGTGGAGGTGAAGGCAGCGTTCTTCAGGTGCATTGAGAGGATGTATGATATTGTAGATACCAGCATGATTTGCACTGAGTGGACCAAATTTGCCTCTTAGGGGTTATTCAGATGTAGCCAAGATGGATATGGTAACTATGGCGCAGGATGACCCAATTTTGTGGTGGACTTGCCATGGATCAGGATCTCTAACTACCACTCTATCCATCTGATTGTTATCTTAGGTTTCTAGTTCTTTAGCTGCTGAGAGGAATTGGTCTACATATAGCTTCATCGACTCTCTTAAGAGGAACATACTTACCTTTAGGAGAGAAGAGAAGCTTGTGGCTGTACATAGTGCTTTGCGTCTCATTGACCGCAAAACACTTGTGTACAAAGAGAGTCTAGCAGCACGATGGGATGTAGAGCCAGAGGAGGCAGCACAAATTGATGAGGATGTTTCAGTTTTGGCTTCAGATGCAGGGCTGGTTGGTTAGAGGATTCCAGTAGTTAGAGTGATGAGGAGTTTGGGGATGATTAGAGGCCTCCCTTCACTACATTTTTGCATTTTGATATCAATGTTGTGGAAATGAACTAGACAACTGAGAGGGGGGGTGAATTAGTTGTCTCAAAACTTAAACAATTTTGCACCTTAAAACATTAAACACTTGTCCACTGTTTGTTATGATTAAGTCATGAAGCATAAACTCAAAAACATAAACACAATTGCAAGATCATACACAAGAGACACTAGATTTTTATGTGGAAAACCCTGTTAAGGGAAAAACCATGGTGGATGTTAGTCCACAAGATATATAAGTTATAACAATACCGAAAATTAGAGGCTCACTGCCAATAGGGCTCATTGCCCAAAAAAAGGCTCACTGCCAAGGTTTTTGAACTGAGATAATAGCATCTACTCCATGCCAAGGTTCAGATCCATTGAAGCACAAAAACACCTCTGCTCTACTCTGCTGCTTTACTTCACTTTATCTTTTCATCTTCACATTTGGATACTTTTTCATGACTCAATTACAAGTATTTATACACTACATCAACCTTGGAATGATCATCAAGGTCGGCATTACAATCATCAACCGTTGCAACAATCTCCAAGGTCAGTATTTCAAACATTTACAAAATAGGTCTTAACCTAATACAAAGTTATGTTGAGGTAGTAAAGATGTATGCAGATCACTCCACACCTTAGCTGGGACTCAAACATGATCTTCCACGCCACGAAATGCTTCTACAAACTTCAATACATCTCCGCAATCACTGGAATTAACCAAGTCGGCTAAGACTAGTTACATGCTACTTCATCTGGGAATAAACTTCAAACACGATCTCAATTCCTTAACACGAACCAATGTAAATGCAGGAACACAATCAGGAGGCATCCACAAGCACGTTGTAATCACCAGGAGTAACTGCACAACCTCTAACCACTTTATCCCTGAGTTTCTTCAGACCGGACCACATGAACTTCACTGTCTTCCACTATCATAAAAGAAAGCTTGCGGACCACCAAATCATGAACCATTGTAGTTGTAAGCACTTATTATCATCCCAGACTTCCCTGTAGAACCGCAGACAAAAATACTTCAATGTAGAGGAATGCAGAGCAAAATACTTTCTCCTTGTTACCAGTGAATGATCAGAAAAAACAAGTTTTACTCTGGTGAATGTAACTCACTCAATTTTTCATACCGAAGGCTCAAACTCAGAATTTAGCATCTTCAGACATGGCTCTAAACAAGTTCCAATCTGCAGACCAAGATCTTCAATCTACAAGAAATGCGGAGCAGTATTCTGGATTGTTCTTCAGTATGCAACTCACTGTCTCCATTGTGATTCACTGTTTTCTTTCTGATTCTTCCGGAGGGGCTAATTTTCTCAATATCCTCGACATACAAAGCTTTTAAACAAATAACCAAATAGGAGATAGTTGACACCAATGACAACAAAGATATGTTGACATCAATGATAACACTGATTAGGCACATACTTGCAACAAATGTATCATGCTACTCGTTGTAATCATCTTTATGATATGATATTATGATGTGACATGTCATATATATTCCGATTTTTGATATAATAGAAACTAAGAAATCTCATATTCGACAATTTCATTTGTCAAATTTTAATATTTTATTTACTGTCTTTTAGTAATAGTATTCAAGTATTTAAAATGTTAGTATTTGCAATTTTGTTGAAATGTTATTCTTAAACATCTTTTTATAACTAGTTATACAAGTACCATATGTATATCAGCGCCACCTCCCCCCTGCCGCGCCCAAACTTAGACCCTTTGCCCCCCCGTCCCTAAAACCCGTCCCCGTCAGGAAACTCCGTGGAACAGTGTTTTGGTGACTTTTCAGGGGGGTTTACCTGCTAAATAAAGGGAACCAGTGGCCTTAAGCATTCATTGGACATAGAGTCAAAAGGGCCAAAGCATACTGGAACAACTAAAACTTGCCTCAAAACAACACCACAAAAGGAAAACAAGGCATGTATTCTCCTAATGAGAGTGCAGCCTATGCAAGACCACTTAGGGAAAAGGAAAACCTAAAACAAAACAAAGTAAAACAATATATACACAATCTCATACCAACCTTAGAAGTAAATTTTGAGATGGATCCCATTGACTGAGATCGGTAGAACTTCACCATCGAGCTTTGAAGGATTGAAAGCATTAGCTTTCTTGCAGCTGGTGATGGTATATGGGCCATTCTATATAGAATCAAATTTATTATGGCCTCCAGGTTTGGCTCTGTCAGCATCCCATTTGAGAACAAAATCTCCTTCCTTGAAAGTTTGATCCTTGGCCTTCCTGTCAAAGTATATCTTGGTTTTTTTTTATGTTCTTCCAAGGTAGCCATGGCTGATTGTCTATGCTCTTTTAACTTAGTTAATTCAACCATCCTCACAGACCTAGCATCTTCTCCTTCTAGTTCCAATTGTTGAACCAATTCCAACAAAGGAAGCTCCAAAGATATGAGCAATCTAGCCTCTCTTCCATACACAAGAACAAAAGGAGAATTACCAATGGCTCTTTTATAGGTGATCCTATCAGCCCAGAGAGCCAATCTGATCTTATTATGCCATTGTCTCCAGTTTGTTTCCATGGTCCTCTTCAGGATTCTGATCAGGTTCTTGTTGGTAGATTCAGCTAAACCATTACCTTAGGGGTAATAATTAGATGAAGTCTTCAAGAACACATTATACTTCAAAGCCCAATCAGCTATCCTAAAACCAGTAAAATCTCTTGCATTATCAGAGATGATAGTGTGAGGAGCTCCAAACCTTGTCATGATTTCTTCTAAGAAATCCATGATTGCTGATTCTGTAGCCTCTTTGAGTGGGACTGCTTCAACCCACCTGGTGAAGTAGTTTATTGCAATCAAAACCCATTTGTGGCCAGCACTGGATGTAGGGTTGATCATGCCAATGAAATCTAGGCCCCACTGTGAGGAAGGTTGATATGCCTGAATAGGATGAAGTTGGAGGGCTGCTAATCTTTTCTTTCCAGCAAAGAGAGCATACTCTTTGCATTTTCTTACCCATACATGGGCATCATTGAATAATGTGGGCCAGAAGTAACCTGCCCTCATTATTTTCATTGCTGTAGCTCTTGCAAAGAAGTGGCCTCTAGCTGGACCAGCTTGGAATTCATTGACCAATCTGTCGATCTAATTTATTTCAATGCATCTCAGCAAGACTCCATCTAGATTTCTCTTAAAGAGAACACCATCCACCAAGGTATAAGGAATGGACTGCAACTTGAAATGTCTTCTCTTAGTTCTGTCCAATCCATAAGGATACTCACTAGTGGATAGGAACCTGGCCATGTCTGTTGTCCAAGAACTCACAACTAATGATTCAGTTGTAGGTTCTGTTTCATTCAAGTGATGGGATGAGTTCACCTAATCCACAATAGTTTTAGCCAATTGATCACATAATCCTCTACCTCTAATCAACTTAGTGGCTTTGATAGTAACATCATACTCCAAGATCTTAGTGACTTGGCTTGCTCTCTTTTCACTGATTTCAATTCCCATTATATAGTCTCTCACACTAGGCTGAGAAACTAACACTTTGATATGATTATTTGCTAGCATATATCTAAACTTTTTCAATATTCTTACAATGGCAAATACATGTTTATCCATGGGACTGTGCCTAACCTCATAGTCCTTCAATGTTTGACTGAAAAAGGCCAGGGGTTGCTCCATAACTTGATTATTTTGCTACATCAGGACACTAAGTTGCCGGTTCTGGTACGGGAACGGGTTCGGGAGCGGGGTTCTGGTACGCCGGTACGGCGAATTTTTTTTTTTTCTGTGGGTACGGCTGGGTACGGCTGTACTATATATATATATATATTTATTTATATAGTATAACTGTATATACCAAAAAAATTAAAAAATATACAGAATTGAACATACATAATACATTTGAATCTTGATTGATAATTTAGATGACCAATGAACAATGAAACATTGAAAATCATTACAAATACTCAGTAGTCAGTACTGTATTACAAAATTTGAAATTCCAAAATAGTAAAATACTATAAGTATAAGTCTATAATCAAGATTCAAAAGTCAATCTTTCTCTCTTCAATCTTCATCAAAAGGATCTAGATCTAAGTCATCATCATTGGTTGGTTGCAAATCGTTTGAAACATCAACATATGGAGTGCCACTCGCACTATGTACATCATGTAGAAAATTCTCCTCATCATCTACAGTGATTGTAGCAAGCTCTGTAATAGATGCATCCAAGTTGGCACACTCAGGGGCTATATCCCAATTCTTCGCTGCCCCGTCCTTGTACTCAACTTGCTTATGTGATAGAAGACGCAAGTTGGAGTGGACATAGACCAAGTCTTCTGCTTTTTTAGCAGCCAATCGATTACGCTTCACTGAGTGGATATAGGAGTATGTACTCCAATTCCGTTCAGCCGAAGAAGAACTTGCAACCTATTCAAATTTCAAATTAGAGCTCTAGTCAATACAACTTTAAAATGCAAAAAATGGTAAGTACTAAGAATGTTAAAATAAAACATGCTTACTTGTGATAGAACTTTGATTGCAAGAGGCTGGAGCAAAACATAATCTTGCCCATGGAGGTACCACCATGTATGTGCATCTTCCTTGTACATGTCTGCAATAGCACACATACTATGCTCTCGTCCTTGTATGAACTTGCCAAACTCTTTCCTAACACCATTCACCATTTCTGGATCGGAGTAGATTCTTCGAAATGCTTTCATGCAGCCGGAAGCAACTTCTCTATCTCTATATGGTGCGGTTCTCCCCGGCAAAGCAAGTATCTCAGTACTATAATATTTGGGAGACAAGGCATATGCAAGGAGGTGCAAGGGTGTGTTCATCTTGTCCCAACGGTCATCAATGATTTTTTTGACACTTAGGAAAAATGTTTCATTGGGGTCATTGTCCTTTTGTGTTATTATGCTCTTTATTTTTTCTACCATGGAGTCAATGCCATCATAGATTTCCCCCAAACATGGCTGATCTGTATCAGCAAACCTAAGCATACTCATGATAGGCTCCGTGAAACTCAAAACATATTGCACACGTTCCCAGAACTCATCAGCTAGGATCAATGACTTCACCTTTTGAGCCCTTTCTGAATTAGCTGTCTTCCATATACTCCATTGGTGGCTAGTGACCATGGAGCCTAATGCCTCTTTCACCTTCACAAGTCGTCTCAAAACGATTGTGTGTGATGCAAATCGGGTCTCAGCAACCTAATGTTATGTAAAAAAACAAGTTAATAACACATTAAAAATTAAAATCTAAATCAAGAATCTAAATCAATGAATCATGCAACTCAAGTAAATAAAAATATGGCATAAGTTAAAATTAAAATAAACTAAATTTACCTTCAACAACTCCAAATGCGAGAAAGACCTGAAGATGCCTTGTGACATATGATGGTTTGTCACAAACATTTGAATCTCCTCACCCTCATTGTATGTATTTTTCACCCAATCTATTTGAGTGCCAATTGCTTGCATCACCAAGTTAAGGGAGTGTACGGACATGGTGTCCAAAATATGTGTGAGTATCTTTCCTCAACCAAAGCACCTGCTGCCCTACAATTTTTTGCATTGTCTGTAATGACTTGGACAACATTTTCAACACCCACCATCTCTATGGACTCAATGAGGATTTTGGAAATAAATTGTGCATCCTTGATTTCCCCCTCACAATCAACCGACTTCAAAAACATTGCCCCTTTGGGGGACACAGCAATAACATTTATTAAAGGTCGGTTTTTGCAATCTTTCCATCCATCAGAAACAATGGACACTCCTGTTTCAATCCATGAATCTCTAATTGGTTTTAGTGATTTCTCTACATAACTTTTTTCTTTTGCCAATAAAGTGGTTCGCACTTTTTCATAACCAGGACCTGTATAATCAGAAGGTGCATTACTAATTGCTACCACCATTTCCCGCCAATATGGTGATCTCACCAAGTTGAAAGGAAGACCATTGGCATAAATGCAACGTGCAATTTTTTCATCTGCAATATCTCTCGTTTCATTTTGAAATGCCTTTGCCAATGGACCTCTTTTGCAAGAAGAAGAGGGTTCATCATCTTGGTTTACATCCAAGTCCAAGAAAGGATGTTGTGGCCTAGAACAAGGAGCTTCTGTAGGTGGATTCATTGATGTTTTCTTTGTTAAAGGATGAGCTCTTGATTTTGCTCTTGCACTCTTTTCATCAGCTTCTTCTTGTTCTTTAATGTATGCCATAATTTGTGCTTTTGGCAACCCCCTCTTGTTTGGCCCTTCACATATTTTTATTCCTTTTCCACTTATGGCACATAAGTGAGCTTTCAATCGAGTATATGAGCTCTTAAATGTGACTTTGCACTCATTACAAACCCAAACAAAAGCCCCACCTCCTGCTAGCTGTTCAATCATGTCGACATGTCTCCAAAGAGGAGATCCTTGATCATATTTAAATTGTTTACTCTTCTCAAGACCCACCGAACTTGAACTAGTAGGCGTAGCCATTTCACTTTCAAATAGATTGTTGTTTAAGAAATTACAAAATTTAAATTAAAATAATAAAAATTAAAATATAATAAAAATATTCTAACCCTACACACTAATAAAACACCTAAACATTCAAGAGAAACAATAAAATATGTTTAAAAAATGTTCAAACTTGTTTTTTTTTTTCAAAAAAAAAGTTGAAATTTTTGAAAAAAATTTGAAAAAATTTAAAAATCCATAAAAAACTTGAACAAATTCAACAAAAACTAGAAAAAATAGGTTAAACTACTTACCTCAGATCAATAGATGACCTTTGTGCAAGCTACAATCCTTCCTTGGTGCTTTGCAATCGATTCTGGATGCCCTCCACAATGCAAAGCAGCAGCAAAAATGAACAAAATGTGAAAAACCCTTGTGAAATGGAGGAGGAGTTGTAAAAATAAGAAATGAATAGGGTCTTTTTTGTTATATTCACCTTTTTAGGGTTTTTGTTTTTGTTTTTTTTCATTAAAAATTGAGTTTTAAATTCGTTTTTTTTAATTTTAACATTAAAAAAAAATTTTCCCGCCCGCGGGAGCATCTGGGAGCGGCTGGGAGCGGCCGGGTGCGGGCAGGGAGCGCCCCGCCCGCCCCGGGTTCTCTGTGGGTTCGCCTATGGCGAACCCACAGAGAACCCGGGGCGGGCGGGGCGCTCCCTGCCCGCACCCGTCGCCGCTCCCGAGCCCGCTCCCGCTCCCGCTCCCGTCGGGTACCGTACCCGCAACCTGCACCGGCGTTTCCGGTAACTTAGTCAGGACAGCTGCAATGCTGCTTTCTCCTCCATGGGCATAAAGGACAAAGTCCTCATAATTTGGATTCTTGAGAGTAGGAGCCTGAGCAATCTCTTCTTTTATCTTCTCAAAGCCATCTTTCCCCTCCTTGGTCCACCTAAAAACAACATCCTTTTTAAGCATAAGGGTCAGTGGTTTGACCAAGCCAGCACAATTAGGAATGAATTTCCTAACAAAATTGATGTGCCCCAGAAATGATTGCAAAGCTTTTCTATGAGTAGGCAGAGGAAGAGAAAGAAGGGCTGAAGTCCTTTTTGGATCAATGGAGATCCCATCTTTTGACACCAGGTGGCCCAGAAGCTTGCCGTGAACAACAAAAATACACTTTTTGGGGTTCAGAGACACCCTAAACTCCCTGCATCTTTCGATAACTTTCTCCAGATGCTCCATGTGATTTTCTCCTCTCTTGGAGAAGACTATGATATCATCCGGATAAATCAGGATGAACTTGTTGATAAAGCCCCTGAATGCAATGTCCACTACCCTTTGAAAAGTGGCACCAGCATTAGAAAGCCCAAATGGTACTTTTGCATACGCTATGGTTCCCCACTGAGTGGTGAATGTTGTCTTGAATCTATTCTCCTCTTTCACAAATATCTGGTTGTAACCAGAAAAACCATCAAGCAAAGAAAACCTCTCTGCCCCTACAACAGTTTGCAAGATTTGGTCCATGGACGGCAGAGGATAGTGGTCCTTCAAAGAGGCACGATTCAGATCCCGAAAATCTACACACAACCTTATCTCACCATTTTTCTTTCTCATTGGTACTAAATTAGCTACCCAAGTGGAGTACTTGATGGGAAAAATAATTCTGCCCTGAATGAGCTTTGTAAGCTTCTTTCTGATCAGAGGCTCAATTTTGGGATTTATAGGCCGCTATTTTTGGCGAATAGGTTTGGCATTTAGATCAAGGTCTATGGCGTGTTGGGCGACATTAGGGTCAAAACCCTTTAGGTCCTCATAATTCCATGCAAAAACATTGTTATATTTCTGAGAAAGGCGAATAAAATTCTGTTGTTCAGCATCACAACATACCTTTCCCAGCAATAAATCTTTGTCTAAGTTTGTGAAGTCATGTTCCCGCTGATAAAGAAAATCAATGATTAAGTCACATCGTTCATTTTGAAAGTTCGCGAACTCTCGAGTTCGTCGATAGGCAAAGTTGTTGATGGAGATAGACTAAAGTGAAGATCACCTAAGAGGAAAATCGGTGTAGACTTTGGTTTGTGAACTAGTCGGTTCGCTGACTAATGAGTTCGCCGATGGTTAATGTCGCCAGTAAAGAGAGAGTTCACCAAGTAAGACATTGCAGAGTTCTATAGTTCGTGAAAGGAAAATTTCGTTGACAGGAAAGGTTAGCAATGAAAGTCTCAGCCGATAATGTGAAATCTTGTCAAAGTGGATGGTTGAAATGAATAAGTCAAGTCGCTAGACTTTAAAGTTCGCGAACAGGGTTCTTGGCCGATAAAGGAAGTCGTCTAGTTTTAGAATTTGCGAAGTGGAAAAGTGACCGATGGAATAGTTCACAGGTTTTACATCTTGCCGATGCCCTGATGGTTAATTACCTTAGTGTTAATTGTGATGCCCTAATCCTTTGATTACAAGGGGGTTTTGAAGTTTATTTTGTGCATTGTTTGAAAATCAAAATACTCGCTGAGGCTGGGGAATACACTCACTTCAAGCCCAAGCTTACAAACTGTTACGGAAAACTAAAGGTCAGTGATACACAGATTTCCTCTCCTTTACGGAATATTGCTTGTCCTAAAAAATTATTTGGATTATACATATACTGCCGGAGTTTATATGAATAACGTATATTTTTCATATCAAGGGTTCCTAGAGAATTTCTCACTCCTCGTAATTTACCAATTCATGTCAAGAATTACTAATTGCTCAATTTGGTGATTAATTTGATTTGTAAAAATGAAGTATAAGTATCAGCAATTTGATGTATCTTCCATAATCGAAAATAATCTTACGGGAATTAAAGATACTGACCTGGTGCACATTGATTTAAAAGATTTTTAGAAAAGGATGCATGAGGATCCCAGGACACCATTGGATGAGAAAACATTTTCTAGTGGACTTGCTCATGCCGGGGTTTTTCCTTCTGCAGTACATTGTTCTGATCTCATGCTAGAATGTATTGAGAAATACCACACTGAGTCTAGACAAGTTATTGGAGCAGATGGGAGTGTAATAGTGTAGTTGGATGCCGAGTCTATCAGTAATACTTTCAAACTACCCGTATGGGATGACTATGCTGATATGTCTATGGAAACCGGTTGGGCTTATTACGTGGACGAAAAGGATTGGTGTAAAACTTGTACCGCCAAAACTTGGTTAAAGAAATAAAAGAAGGGAAAATCATGGATTCCCAAGAACCTAATGAGATCTCATTTCAAAAATATATTTCAGACATGATAACTTTACTCCATAGATTGGTAGGTAGTGGGGACTCTAACGAGTTTGTAGAATGGATGTGCTAATTTATACTGGTCATATGCACTGGAACACAACATATAGACTGGACAAAGATAATTAGTGATCACTTACATGACCAATTGGTTAATTTTCAAAAGAAGAACCAATTTCACATGTGCTCCTACCTTTTCTACATTTTGGTGAGCACACAGGTGGTATGGCCCAGTCTAAAGTCTTCAGGTACTTTCAACAGTGATACACAGGTGTATGATTATTATCCTCAGTACAGGAGGAAAATGGCAACAAATACTATTGAAGGGTTAATGACGCCTTTCTTATGTTTAATGTAAGGAAGATTCATGAGAACCCTGAAATCAGAATTTCACCTGAAGCAACAAACTTGGTAATGCAGTTTGGAAGTTACTTTATTTAGTTTGACAAGTTCACATATGTAAGAATTGGTGGTTTTAAATAATCTCCTTACAAATTATCTGGATATGCTACAAATTATATTGTATTTCTTGAAGTTTGCATATAGATGACTCAGGCTAGTAAGAAATATCATGCTTATAAGAAAGGGTATATGCTTTCCCTGTCAAGTTAACTCATTTCACATGTAAAACACATGAGGATGCAAGGAATGTGGATCGAATTCTTTCACAATTGAACTTTTATTTATTTGTTGCAAGGCCATACTTTGACAGTAAGAATTTTGTGAAAGATAATCTGTATGCTCCATTGTTGCATGAACATCAACCTCAACTTGAGGATTTCTGGGAAGACTGTATGGATGAACATGAGGATTAGATGAGACTCACAATGTATCAAATGAGAAACTTTAATCTAGGGTGGGACCTTCCCAATATTGTTGATGATTACTCATATATGGTAGATGAAGGATACTATGTTGAGAGTTCAAAGCCTTTACCTAGGTTGAGGTGGTCTGAGAAAGAAATTACAAATGTTTTTTCTAGATCCTCATTTGTGTTGGAAAAGAGCAAAAGGTGGTTGAAAGCTAAAACACTTGGTCATACTGCAGGATTATCGCCACCTAAAGAGCAAACACTAACTAGACATAAAGCAGCTATTGGTCCTACTTCTCAAGCGTCACCTGCTAATGTTTATTCCACTAGGTCCAAAACAACTTCAAGAAGTGGAAATGATGGTGATGATGATCCAAACAGAGATGGAAAATTAAAGGACCAGTGTGAAGGTTACAGTAAACAACTAAGGGGAAAATTAGAAATCAAAAGACCTTCTAGAGCCGATTCTATAGGGACACCAAGTCAAGAACAAAGGCAACAAGATGAAGATCAAGGCGTTTCCTCCTCTCCATCAGCTCATGGTAATGTACCTTTATCTTCAACACATACTCCCCCACCGACCTCTCATAGTGTTAGACCTTCTCCATCCTCTCCATAGCAACAATAAAGTGTTCCTAATACTTCTTCACACTCTGTACCAACAACCATGGCTAATACTCAATCTGTTTTACCATCTCCAACATGGTTGAAAGAGGTCGTTGGCAAGAAAAGAAAATACCCACAAATGGTTGACCCGGGTTTTGATGCATTGGCTAGATTATTGGAATTAGATTATCAGCCTAAGAAAGCCAAAAGGATGTTTAGGGTGATGGTAGATCTTGTGACTAAACATCAATTTATAGAAATTGTTGAGTCAATGTCTAATAAAAATGAATACAAGATTTCAATAGATGATTTGAATGTTAGTAGGGTAGATTTGGGCCCTCCCACCATAGAGAGAGATATTCATAACGCCAAATTATATGTGGATATTTTGGCCAGAAGATTGGAAGAAATGAAAAAAGGAAAAGAGTTATTGGAAGAGCAGGTAGATTTTCTCACCTCTTATGTTAAATCTATTATAGATACTAGTGCACAACCTTTGGATGCATCACTTGACACTCCTGTGAAGGCCCCTCCCAAAGGGGTAAGTCCGGATGTGATAGATCAAATAAGAAAATATCAAATTTTGGGGAAAGGAACTAAATCATGGGTTGAAAGATTTACAGTAGAAGGCATGCTATATCTTGGTGAGGTGATTTTATTGTATGAGAAGATATCAGCAAAACAAAAATAAGTACTTTATAAAATAAAAGCTGTCAAGAAAGAGGAGAAACTGCTGATGGTAGCAATGAATGATCTACTGATGGTTTGAAAAAAAAATTATTAAAAAATCTTTTCCTGCGCATGTAAAATCATTTCTATAGTTTTGTTTTAAAAATTAAAAATTTTAAAAACTATAGTGATGGAATTAATTGAAAAACAAAAACAAAAAAAAAATTGAAATGTGCCAGGGGGTACGCAGACCCCCCATACCACATCCTTGCCCCTGACGCAGATGGTACAGAGGTACCGGCAGGTACCACCAGTGTATGCCGGTCGGCCCCACCGATCCCCCCGTTTTTCCCTTATGTTGGCCGTTAACGGTGGGAGGAGCCCCGCCGCCAGTAGAGAAGACCCCCTGTGGGGGAAAATTAAAACAAAAAATTTTATTAAAAGCTTTTTTTGGGGGGGGCGGTGGAAAGATATTTTAAATGACAGCATAAAATATTGAAAATTTGGACTTTTGAATATTATTAAACCTCCTTAATATGCTTTTGGAGTCCGATGAAATTCAAAACAAATTTGGAAAACATTTTACATCCGCCTGTCAAAGACCAATAATGACACCAGCTAGACATGCCACCTCATGCCCAGTCAGCATACAGTCACGCTTGCGTCAACGATGACGTCAACAGTGTACCAAGGCCCACCAGGGGTCCATTTTTAGCCCTAGGAGTGCTTTTTCTTCCGGGGGGCATAACTTTCACATACGGTATCGGTTTTTCAACTTCTTATAGGCTTCGGAAAGCTCTCTCCAAGCACTATGCAGTTGTACAGGTTTGATGACCAGATTTCACTATTTGTGTCAGAATTGGGTACATGAAGCCCGCATTGCTCTGGTACATTTTTATGCTCATAACTTTTGCATACGGAGTTGGTTTTTCGATTTCGGATAGGTGTTGGAGAGCTCTTGCAGTGTACTACAGTTTGGATCATATAGATTTTCAGTTTGGTGTGCAGAGAGTCTTGTACTTATTTGATCACTTGTAGTAGCCTGAGATTCAGAGTGCATTCAAATGGATTTTTTGGCACAGACTTGAGGGAGTGCATGTTGCTATGAGACCATCAGTATGGTATAGTAGGCTTTTGGATTTGGTGCTTCTTGATACATGTTTATAGGTGTTTTTAGAGTTTGGACTTTGATGGAAACAGGTACAGGTTGTCTTCTGGTTTGAGGACATGGTTGATACTCGTGTGAGACTTGGAGTCTCGTTTCAATGGGAGTTGAGTACAGGTACAAGTGAGTGCATGTTCCTATGAGACCATCAGTATGATATAGCAGGTTTTCGGATTTGGTGCTTCCTGATACAGGTTTATAGGTGTTTTTAGAGTTTGGACTTTGATGGAGATAGGTACAAGTTGTTTTCTGGTTTGAAGACATGGTTGATACTCCTGTGAGACTTGGAATCTCATTTCAGTGGGAGTTGAGTACAGGTACATCGATGACGATGATTATGGTGTCATGGATATGCAGACACGCTTTGGCACGACATGATCATGTATGTGATTGACAAGTATGGGCTATGATGTTCGATTCATGATTATAGGTGGTGTTGTAGTGTTGTTTTAGAGGGGATTGTTCTTATCTCTTGGATGCTTGATTAGTTCCTTGACTATGGTTACTCGTTTGTGGACTTGTTGGCAAATCGAATCTAGAGTTGATTTGGTGTTTGAGTCTTGGAGTCTACAGGTTGTCTTCTTTGATATCTCAGTTTGTAGTTTACTAGTGTGATGATAAGTTTGCATGTGACATTTGTTTTAGATCTACGAGTTATGTAGTTTTGTAGGCTGATCACCTATTTAGCTACAGTGGGATGACTCGGATGTGGACTGTCTATATCCACCAGATTGATTGAATGTTGATGTAGACTTTGTTAGTTGGCCTTGTCTGTGGTCATTTGTGCATTGGTATGTTGCTTTGGGATAAGAGGATGGATGATTAGAGTGCCGGGACAGTTGATTGTTGGGACTTGCAGCATATTTATCGCGATGTTATGGAGAGCTTGGATACATGGTTTTATGTTAGCTTTTGACAATGATGGTTTTATCTTCTTGATTGGAGATTTTAGTTCATTAGACCTTGTGGGAGATGTTGATGTTACAGTGGGATTCCTTGATTGGTTTGGAGCCATGGATAATCTTCATTTAAGAGATGGTTACTTTGTTGTCATGGATAGCTCAGTATCACAGTTCAGTGGGAGCTTTGGCAACATGTTGGATTCATCATACGTGATGGATGATCTTCTGCAGTGGATGTTGGTGTCATGGAGGAGCTCTTGGTTGTGAGAGTTTTTTGACATTTTTAGTTCAGTTGTTAGGAGATAGTTATCTTCATATGATTGGAGATGTTGGCATCTTGGTTTACCATGGAGGACTTCTTTGAGTCTTTGGTTGAGGTGTCGGTTTATGATTTGTCAGTTTGAAATGTTTATCCTTGATCCAGAGATGTTGATATTATGTCATGGTTTACTCTTGATGCTAGCTTAGAGTATTGGCATGATACAGGTTCTCTTGAGACAGGATGTATGCATCATTGTACGCTTTGTTGCATGTGATCTTCTTACAAGGAGATGGTTAGATCATGATGTCATGATGGGCTTCTTGATTATGCAGATGTGCATTAAGAGCTTTGACAGTGGTCCTGTTTGTTCTCTTGGTATTGAGTACTTTGGTCATTTGATTTATAGCTTCACGACAGTGCAGTGTTGCATTTGGAGTTTCAGCATGGATTGATTATGGAGGTACTCTTGGATACTTGGAGACTTAGGTGAGGTTGGAGTTCTCTTGTAATTAGAGACACTTGTTGAGACAGTTACTCTTTGGAGGTTTCAGAAGATAGACCAAGGAGCCTTACAGCTGGATATGGATGTGAGTTCATTATGGACCTAGAGGAGATTGTTCTTGGAGAGAATCTTTGTGGCTTGGTGTATTCTGGAGGAGCATTCTCATTCCCCACTCTTGGTCTACTCAGAAGTTTATCATCTATGAGGTATTGCCCATCCTTTTAGATGTATTTTACTTTATGTTTCATCTTCTCATAGATATGGATCTTGAGCTATAGTTATTGGTTCCAGAGGGTTCATTTGAAGGATGTTAGCATGGTTATCTTCTTATTCGTATGGTTTGATTTATGATGTTCATTATGAGGAGTTTCGGAGATGTGATTGGGCTTATTCCTTGTTATGGAATGGTAATGAGTTTGATCTACCTTGATTAGAGAGGTTTACATCCATATTAGCTACATGTTACATATGTTCATTTGATCTTATGAGATTGAATGGTTGGGTGTTCTTGAGGCTTTTCATTTGGGGTTGTAGAGGAGATCATACTTGACACAGCTTAGCACTTTGAGGTGTTTTGTAGGACACGATGATTCACAGGTTTTCTTTCTTTGTCTTATGGCTACTTCTTGGAGGATCATGTTGATATGGTTGGACTTGGGAGAGTTATGGTGACATGTTGTGAGAGACTATGCAGCAATTTGTCATGCATGTGTGGATCATTGTGATTGTTCTTGATACTACATTGGTTTGTTGATTAGCCACACCTTGGTTTGAGTGGTGATTGATAGACTTAATATGCCTTGGATCTATTTTTAGATTTGACATTACCCATGCAGTGGGAGTTCCTGGATGTATGTGTTCTTCATTGACAGGTTTTATACATGGAGCTTGTGATTGCAGTAAATGGGTTGGATATGTTATTAGCATGAGTTTATTGATGTTATTGATATCTATGAGGTATGGATGGTTGGATGTATTAGCATATGTTGTGGGTGCTATTTCCAGTCATGTTGGTTTTTTACCTTTGACAGCAACTTAGAGACTTATGTTATTACTTGGATTTGATGCTTGTGTTCTTTGGATTGGTACATCTTCACCTTGGCATGTTCCTTTTCTTCCATAGGTGGCACGTTGGAGGATGACAGGAGTTCTTTCTTGAGATGATCACTTTGATTTTGTTGCAAGTATCTTGATGGAGCACGAAAGCATTCTGGAGATTCATGTGATTTCATGTTAGCCTATGATGATGTATTTCATTGATTGACCCTTATGCAATGTATACAACAAGTGGGAGAATGTTGGGATATGGTGTTGTACACCATTGCATAATTTGATATATTTTTATAATGTTGTAATTAAATAATTATTTAGTTGTTGTAACATCCTCTCTAATTGTACAAAATAGAAGTTTATCTATTAATAGAATTTCAGCAGAAAGATTAACTAACTATTTATGAAAGCAATACAGAATGCAATAAAATTCCAGTTTGCAACTAACTTTCATTTTCAGCTGAAATAATCTTTTCTAATAGAATACAAGTAACCAATAATAAATTAACTAACTTTCTTCAATGAAATTCAAATAATAAGATAGATTAAGAGAAGTACAACTTGAATAGCTTCCTGCTGATTTTGTTTGTAGATCCTCCTCTGGATTTTGGAAAAAGAAATATCAACAGGGGCTTTAACCACCCAACCAAGACCAATTGGTCTCCCATGCTTCTTCAACTGAAGAAACTCGACCCTTCACGAGGGTGATTAACAGGAATCAATTAACAACAATATGCCTCTGAGCCTGGTGTCAAGACCTATACCTCTTGATCAATCTTTTCCCTATAGGTACCTCCTCACTGGAAATATCACTCTGACTAGTGGTATATCTGGTACTTGATAGCTGACAGATGCCTATTCTGCATTGTAACCTTAGCCAAGGATTTCTAGTAAATATCTGACACTACTGTGTCGTCAACACTCACCCTTGCTCGACATTGTTATTAATTCAAATATTTTCTTTTTTCTTGGATTGTAGGTTTTTGAAAGAATATCATGCATGACTCACTTGACAAACTTACTGTTTCAAAGATAATTACAGAACAGAAGTATATAGATACAAATTACTCTTTCATCTAGTGACCACAGTCCTATATCTCAGTGCAACTACAATATATGAGCAGTTATATCTATATATATATATATGTTTATGCGTTAAGTATTAAGAAGATCTAAGCTTCAGCAGATTCAAAAAACTTGATGAATGAAATACATATACAGATTTCTGAAACTGATCAAGAAACACAGAACTATGATCAAAGAGAGATTGTTTCGATATACTTCGATCATCAATATATGTTTTTCCTTTGCATGATAAATCAAACTATGATCTTGCCTGAACAAATCTTTTTAGGATTGAGGTTGAGGTAGACGCAGCTGCTCAACAAACTGAGATATAAGAGTGGTTCTTACAGCCGATTGATTGAGTAAACACAATGCAGAGTCGAGAATATCTCAGAAAAATGCAAAACAATGACCAAGACTTGTGTGATTCTAGTTACGGTAATGCAGAGACAGAGTTGCTTCAGCTGAATGCCACTCTCTAACAATGCCTACCTTATGCTTCCTACGAAAAATGCTTAATGAATATTATGCAAATGCTTCTTTCCCTCAGAGATAGTGTAGCGAATGCATGCCAAGAAAGAATAAACTCTTATATGTAGAATGCCGCTCCTCCACTACGACCGTGTGCAAGGAGCATTCCTTCTTTCACTCGAGCAGAGTTGGGGGGGAAGTTACAAACAAAATTCTAGCTCACACTCCAAGCGCTCCACAAGAGGTGAGACACTATATTTTATTTAATAGACATAAGAGATAAATAATTCTCACCACTAGAAATATATATTTATACTTATATACATGTGCCTTGGCCAAGGCTACAGTGACTTAGGCTTAGACATAATTATTGTTTCTCGATTCCTGTAATCACCCTCTCCTTGTTGATATCCCTTTTCCTTGTCACTTGATTTGGCCTACAACCACTTTGATAAATAATGAAGGTTAAATCATTTCCATGATACGAACAATAATTTATATTATTTCCACAAATCCATTTTCACATATAATTAAGAAAATATTTGCATATAAAAGAAAACCACTATACACATTTTCCAACAAATAATTTTCACATTCACATGAAAGCAGTTGAACTCAACTAACAACATAATTAACATTTCATTGCTCAAAAAGAAGGGGATGTGACAGTTGTGATGCACCTAGGTGGTGTGGTTAATCACACTGTAATTATTTGGGTCCACTTTATGTTGTATTGTAATATTGGGATATTATTTGTATTATTTGATTAATTGGGAAAAGTTAGTACTAACAGTCAAATGTGGGGTCAAGTGGTGTTGTGTTACCCATGGTTTTGGGGGACATGGTTTTCTCAATATAATGTGTGAGCTTATATTATAAAAGCAAGCACAATGTTATTATTTGAGGTTGGCTTGGCTGGGTTATTCATTGTAGGTGAACGGAGGTTTTGTGAGAGGCTGTCATTGTATTGAGCTCTCTCTTGTAAGTGCAGATTGTGAATCATGGAATGTGATGCGTGGATTTATGCTTGTACACATGCAAGTTGCATTGGATGTGCTTGATGGTTTAGAGGTATTTATGGAGGCTTGGAGATTGTATTGTAATGTTCTCATTTTTGAAATACATATGAGCATGGATGCTTTATGGAGGCTAGGTTTTTCCCTGCAAAGGGTTTTCCCAGGGTATATCTTGTGTTATCTTGTTGCTTGTCCATTGATCCTTTGCATTATGGTTGTTTCTACATCTTGTTTCTCCTTTTGGGTTATGTGGAATTGGTTTAATTAGACCTGCAAATTCCTAACAATATCCTTCTACACTAGTCATCACTTTCAAAGGAAAATGACTGTAATTAATGATTGAGCTGTTTACCCATTCTGTCTGTACATGTTAAGTTGATATTACTGGTATTTAGACTGATTTTGTTCACTTTATGAGGCGTGGAAGTGGTTGTCCCAGCCGCACCCCTTGAAAGCTAGAATTGCTGTCTATATAGAAGGTTATTTGGACTGTTTAATGATGTTTTCAGCTCATACAGCCCAGCAGCAACATTGAATGGTGGAATTGAGAAATTAAGAAGCAGTTGATTTTCCCAATCTACATAACTATGGTATACAACAGTAGTATACAGGTATTAAAATCAGAACTATCTTCTTATATCAGTTGTTAATTGCCACTAAGTTGGTCATTTGATTTTGGAAATTGAACAATTAATCTTTTGGTGGATTTTATTTGGATGGTTATTGATAATTTTAAGAGGGTTAATGTGCTACAGCATATACATAAATTACTTGTAAAATCTATAAGGTTATTGTTAACTTGATGCAAAAGCAAAATAGCCCACATACTCAAAACTGCAAACAAATGCTCACAAATCCACAAATAGATCCACTCACAGGAAACATACGCATTAAAATCACAACTCATAATGCTCGCAACATCAGTTTATTCAACTAAAAAGCAAAAACAAAATACACAAATTTGCATCAAGATTACATAAATGGCCTTCCAAGACCTCTCAAACTACAGAAAATAAAACTTCTCTCAAACTCTATCCTTACATCACCTCTCATCTCTGCTGTTCATTATCCCCACATTGTTGCACCTCTTCTCAAACACTCTTTTTTCTCCCACATGGCGTCCGTTTTTCTTCATATTTTCTGTTGTTCATATTTTCTTTGTTGCATCTTCATTCTTCCTTGAGCGCTGCACAAAACAACACCCTTTGGTTCTTTTTGTTATCTCCTTTAGTCTATTGTGAGCCTCTAGAATGAGGCGTGGAAGCTTCTTCCCACTTGGCGTCCATCTTTACTTTTATTAGCAAATTTCTTTGGCATTCAAAACTCACTAAATTAGGTGTCTAAACTCCTATTGGAAGTGCAGCACGCCCTCCTTAACTTTGGTAGCCCCATCACTCAAATTTTCTAACGTTAGCCTTGAAAAGGCGTTAGAAATCTGCAAACAATTATTATAGAATATATCCCAATTCCAAAGACCTCACCACTCTCATAAATGGCGCTCACATTATACATCTTGCTTGCTATTCTGAATCAGTTTCAACATCTCTGTTTTGTTTGATTTATTTTAGTCTTTATCTGTTGTTTGTATCGACCCATAGAGACTCTACTAGCTGTCGTTATGTCTCCTGCAAGATGCTCCTCTTGGGTGCCTCATAAATGTATCCACTCCATGCGAAATTAAGCCTCTTAAAGCGGTGTTTCTCTTCATTTGTTCCTGTGTTGAGATTTCAAATTATTATTTTTCTTGGTTGATGCTCCTGCATCGGACACCCATGGTAAGAAGTTTGTGAGTATACACTCACAAATGCGGAGTTGAATGGTAGAACCATCATTTTAGATTGCAAGCAATCTGTAGAGAACTTCATTGCTGAAATATGTGCACAAAATGCTTAAATCTCTTTTTCCTCTTTTTCCAGCATCTTGCCGGAACAAGCTTCACTCTCCTCGAACAAATCTGCACTTCATTCTTCTCTCCTCTTGTGGACTTGCATCCACCATATACCAACCACTTCCGCACTCACTCTTCTATTCTCCTCTTTCGTGGGATGCAACCCACCACAAACCAACCACCTCCACCAGATCTCTCCTGTAGCTTCCTCTACAACCTCTACCTGCAAGTATACATCTGTATACCACTCTGCATCTACACAAGCCTCTTTCTTCTCTAACTCTTTACTCATTTCAAAATGCAAATCCTTTGCAAATTCAACATTATAAAAATCAGATTTTACCTCGATGACTTCTTGTCACAACATCCTCTTCTTCACTGCTGAATGCTACTATTTTTGTTGTTGCTCCGAAAAACTTTTCTACCTCTGTGAGCTCTTTCTCAAGAAACTCTTGGTCTTCATCAGGTTCCTCATCGAACACTTGATCCTCATACAACATTGCATACTTGGTTTCAACGGCAACATCCTCAACTGCTGCAACTTTACTCACTTCTCCTATACTCTGTACAATCTCCTCAATGCTCATTTTTGGAACCCCTCCATATTCAGTCAATGTTGCAACAAATTTCTCTTCTTCACTTTTCTCCTCCTCTTCCATGCTTTCTTCCAAGCATATTGCTGCAACTTGTTCAACTTTCTTATGAATAACTTCTCCATCTTTATCTTCTTTACCTTCACACAAATTGTTGATTGTCAGGAACACTGAGAGGGGGGGTGAATCAGTGTTCTATAAATCTTGTCTTGAACTTTTACTTTCAACCATTTCAAAGGAATAATCAAACAAAAGCAAAATATACAACTGAACAACATCCACAAAAGCATGACACATAACACCAAGATTTTACGTGGAAAACCCAAAAAGGGAAAAGCCACGGAGAGGATTAGCTCTTAAATATATATTGCAATCTTTACAAAAATGATGTTCAGGCTTGGTCACTCCATGGGCCTAGAACATGCTGGCTAACAGCCATGGTGTACAACTAAGTTTAGCAGGCTCATTGCCTCAACCCTAAACTTACCAAGATTATAATAAAGGCTGTTAAACGCTAATGAAGGCTTACTGTCAGCTTACTACCTTGATGACAAAAACATGCTTCCACTCAGATCACACATGATAACTAAATACTGCTTAAGCATCTGCTGCTATGCCAAGGTGCAGTCATTTAACAACTGTGTTCTGAATTCCAAGTCTTCATCACTGTTGATCCTCTAACTATGCTCTACTATTCGCATCTTCGCATCACTCACACCTTTTCCACACCACTCAACCAATTTTCATTGCCTTTATATATCCGCATCATGATTTACTTCATAATCAGGTCAGCATTCAAGAAGTGAAACGTGTACATAAAAAGATGTACCTTGTCGCTCAATCCAATGCACTGTGTCGTGTGGACCCAAATCTTCTCCCAAGCGTGTTCATATAGGTCAGCTCTAATCTTTCAATTGCTTACATAAATCCTCCAAACATTAACTCTTCTCCGCACAATGATTTATCTCACCAGTCGGCCTGTTCCTCAATAATATGCTTAACTTCATCTGTTGTCTTACAACTTCTACTACTGATCACAAAACACTTCGAAAGTCATGTCAAGGACTCTTTACACATTCCCAATCTTATCCTCAGAACCACAAGGCACCATATCATCTTGCGGAGAAATGCGGACCATCAGAACTCAGACTCCGTCTCTGTCAAACTCTATCAAACACTATGCCGGTACTTAGCAGCTTGTAGCTAACCTTCCGGTGGAATTTAGATCTCGTAACTCTGGAATAAGACACTTCATACAAGTGTTTACAACACCTTACAACTGCATAACAAAATACTTATCTGCAGAGGAATGCGGACCACTGCACTATGCCCTGTTCACTGTTCTTGCTATACCTAGACTTAGACATTTCTCCAAGATGACTTCCAGAGGAAGTCAGGACATAATCTCTGAAGCATAGCACTATCAGACAACTGAGAACATCATACTTGAACCTCATTACCAGATCATCATCCAGAAAGAGATGTGGAGTAGTCTACCAGGCTGTTCTTTAACATACCACTCACTGTCTATACTGCACTTCACTGTAACTCACTTGTTCCTTCCGGAAAGGCTAATTTTCTCAATATCCTCAACATACAAGTCTTCTAAACAAGTAATAGAATAAGATACAGTTGACACTAATGACAACAAGAATATGTTGACATCAATGACAACACCGATTAGGCACATATGCAACAATTTCCCCCTTTGTCATTGATGGCAACATATGATGTGAAAAACTGCAACAGCTATCAATACAAGATTCTCCCCCTTTCTCTTTACACACCTGCACTCTTTCTTTCTCTAAAATTCTCCTCCTTTCTCTTACACGTCTGCACTCTAATTTTTTCACATGACTTCTCTCCCCCTTTGACATCAATGGCAAAGGGCACATACTTGAACTCATCTGCTCTGATCTAATCTCTCTTCTGAACTTTCTTCAACTGACTGCTCCCCCTTACTTGATGCTTTCCTGACTGCAACTTTGGTTTTTCATGTGAAGTTCTCTCCTTCTTGGTTTGTCAATTCTCACCTTAGGATCTTGTTGCTATTGACCTATTTTCTCTGCCAGCAACACTACAATACTTACTGCTCTTTATCAGAAATTCATATTAGCATCATTTACCTACTTCCCCTGAGAGATAATTTCATAATCTTCATGACTTTAGCAACCATCTCTGATTGTTACCTGTACTGCTACATCTTTTTCCTTTTATTGCTCTGACTGCTCCCTCTCAGGAGTACACACATGCTATCACTTCCGAAGTAACATATCTTGTCTTCTCAAAGCTTCAGACATGACTCTGTCTGTCGGTTTTCTTTTGCAAGCTTCCCTTATCATCTTTCTCCTCCTTTTCAGTTTCCATATTCTCCTACTTCACATCCATGTGAGCTTCTTCCTTCTGCTTGCCTATTGATGGTTTGCCTTCTGCCTTGTTCCTCTAAAGCTTCCTTTTCTCATTTGCTTCATTCAATCTTGTTAACCTTTCTTGCATTTCTCTCACGAGTTTTGGGACCTTTTTGCCTAGGACCTTTCCTTTAATCTCCTGCCCTTCTCTTCAGCAATTGCTACTGCTGCCTTCTTTCCTTTTTGTTTTTCCTTCTTTGCTGCTGCAGATTCCCTGGGTCCTTCAAGTTCAGTGCCAGCTTCTTCTGGCAGTATTTTCTGCCTTAGTGGTCTCTGATTTAGGTGCTTCATATGCCATAGTCTTGGACAGTTCTAGACCATTTCCCAGTTTAGTCGGGTCCTCGAAGAAGTTCGGACTCATATACAGCTTGTTCCCTTCCAGTACCAGCTAAGACATCTTGCTCTCTCAAATATTTCTTCTCGATTTCGTTCTAGAGGATTTATGTCCATATTTTCTTGTTGTTCTGTGTTTTGTTTCGATGAGGGGGCTCCTTAACTGTTTCTCCATCTTCTACATCCTTAGTTTGATACTCAAGAGACAGATCCGTTTCAATTCTGCCTAAATTGCTTCTATAGCACCACTCTTTGCATTGTAATAATTTTGTGATCTAGTCCAACGACTAGAGAAAGGATCATACCCAGTCTCACCTGCTTTGAGATTAAAGTTGGCAGGCTTGATCATAAAAACATTCTTAAAATTTTCAAATTTGTTTTTCTTATTCATCTCTGCAAGCATTATGGCTTTTGCATCCTTGCTTTTTCTTTGAAGTGAAGAGACTTCTAAGTCTTTCAACCTTGTTTTGATCCTACCTTCTTCTAAATAATTATGTTTGCTTTCTGCAAGCTCCACTCCTTCCTCAGCCTATCCTTCTCAGCAGCCAGATTTGATGGCCTTGCAGAAGCCATCTTTTTCTCCTGCAGCATCTGCTTTACAGTTTCTGCAGAATAGACAAAATTATTTATTTCCTTCAGTGCCTTTTTCTTCTCTTCCACATCAGCTCTACCTAAAAATCGACCCTTAGTGCGCTCTACTTCTCGTTCTCATTTCTTAAACTCTTTTTTAAGGAGTGGCTAATCAGACACCCTCTCCATCTACCTGTTGTGACCAAATCACACATCGCCCCATTGCAAATGGGGACCCCCTTTTTTTGAGCTCTGATGCTTTGCATTTAGTTTTTGATGATGTCTTAGGTTCGTTTCCTCTGCCAATCCAGCAATAAGTCTCTCTCCTATAGGGTTTTGCTTTATAACTGGAGGTCTCATCTGGAACATGAACTTGCAGTAATGAAAAAGTCTTGATCAAATTCCATCCAATTCATGAATTCTGACTCCAATCCTGATGTATGTTTGAGATCCTGAAAATGACTAAGTTCGGTAGCCTGAAATCCTAAAAAATTGGCTAAGTCTGAAATCTGGTGGATCCTCCAAATTCTAGATTCTACATGTTAAATCCGGTGGATTCGAGACCTATCTCAAACATCCTGAAAGGTATATTGAAAAATATTTAAAGTATAAGAGACTTATACTTAAATATATTTTTTAATATACCTTTACCCTGAGAGACCCTGAAAAATGGCTAAGTTCCCCAGAGGATCCAAAATCTTCAACCAGTGCGACAAGGCTTGGATGTGGCGCAAAAACTTGATGAGATGAGAGTCTTCCAACCAAACAACAAAATCTTGAACCATTGCGCCACATGTAATGCGCCAAAATGAAAGGATTTTTCAACATCAAAGGAGAGATTTCAAGTGGAGCGCAAAATCATGATCCAATGCGCCATTGTTAAAGATGGTCTAACTTAAGGCTTTTAGACATCTTTCATCCGGAGTTCAAGACCTTCATCCAATGTGCCAACCATATAGAGGATTTAAAAAACTCAATCTGATGTGCCATGTAGTATAAGGAGAATTTTAAGTTTTAAGTGTGATTTTGATGAGGATCCAAATCTCCCATCTGCTGCACCACCTTGTAGAGGAAGTTTAACTGAAGTCTAGAACATCTTTTAAGAAGAAACTCAAAACTATCATCCAAAGCGCCTCATCCAATTTGCCATGTTCATGAAGATGAAGTGAAGTTTCAATGAGTCTTAAGGAGAGAATGAAACTATCATTTGCTGCGCCCTTAGGAGACAAGGTGAATTTGATGTTGCAAAGCATTCAAGAAGACTCAAAAGTCTGATCTATTGCGCTAGCCTCAAGAGGATCCAAAACCTTAATCCAAAGCGCCTAGAAGGATAGGTGCTAAGAAGATCTAAAACCTTTATCCAATGCGCCCCTTCAAGTGGATATTAAGATTTCTGATTGGAATAGGATAGTAAGGGAATGCCACTCATTAGAAGGGAGATCAAGATTTCAAACTACTGCGCCAAGGTGGAGACAACTATTTTGAAGGTTCAAATACAAAATTTTAAGTGGAGATCAAGATCTATCTAATGTCTTACCTTTTTATAAGGGTAAATTGAAGTCCCATGAAAGTTTCTTGAGTAAAGATCTAAGGTTTCAAACTGCTGTGCTAATCAGAGACAAAAACTTGAAACCAATGCCACTAACCTCAAGAAGATCCTAAGATCATCATCTAATGCGCTGGCTTTAGAGGATTCAGGAGTTTAATCTAATGCGCCATAAGGAAAGATCAAGTTTGAGGAAGGTGTCAAGAAGATGTTGAAAGTCAAAAGATCAGGTTCTTGATCTGATGTGCCATGATCAAAGATTTAATTTAAAACAAGAAGATCCCTAAGGTCTGATCCAATGCGCCATCACTTAGAGAGCAGACTTTTGGAGTTTGAGTTCTTGATCCAATGCACCACATGTGTGTTGAAGGTAAGTTTTAGGAAGAGCACCATTTAATGATCTTTTGTGCCCTGTTTGCTACACTTTCATGTAATAGCCCCTTGTTAAGAGGATCCAAATTATTCAGCCACAGCGCCAATGATGGTGAAGGAGTTAAGTTTGTAGATGGTGGAATGAGGATCCAAAAGCTCTAAGCAGTGCGTCATCTCTTGAAAGAAATTAAAGTCTGATTTTTCAATGAAGATATCCATTTGTTAATCCAATGGCTCCCACATATTAGCTGCCTTGAAGGTGATATCAAATCTAAGTTTTTGAAATTATTAAACAAATATCAAATTCCTTCTCTAATGCGCTACTCAAAGAGGGATACATAGCAAGCACTTTGAAATCTTTCAAGAGGGGAATCCTAGACATTTATCTAATGCGCCATGTTCAAGCTTTGAACTAGTTTCAAGGAGAGATCAGATTCCTCAACTATTGCGCCACCTCAAGGATGGGAAAGAATGTAGCATACGATCAAATTTTAAAAGACTTTCAAGAAGTTCCCAAAATATTGAACCAATGCGCCAGATTTTGAGGAGTATTGATTGAAGACTTTGATAAGTTTAAGAAGAGATTGAAATTGCCATCTAATGTGCTACTCTAGTATGATGCTTAGTTTGAAATTTTGTGATTGCTTATAAGAAATCAACTAGTTTGGCAACCAATGCACTTAGCTTAAGAATGCATGAACTGACTCTTATGTGTTATCGAAAGGGATTGATGTTGTTTCTTTGCTTGTGTTGCAGCAATAAGGACAAAGCTAAGGAGTCATCAAGAAGAAAAAGCTTGAACCACCTTTATGCTAGGAATGAGGTCAACAAGTTGCCATCTTAGAGAAAACATCATGTAGCTTCTCCAAAGGATCTTCATATCATCAAGCATTCCAAAGGCATCTCCAAAGTTTCAAGTTCTTCCGATGCTTTCAAGTCTCCTGGAGAAGTTATAAGGAAGATGTTATCATCTATATCTTCACTCCAAAGGATCACTTCAAGATCGTCAACAAGGAAGCATTTCATCTTCAATAGCATCATGTCAGAAACACTTCATCCATTCAACTTCAAGTTCCATTCAACCTTCAAGTCCAAGAAAGATCTCCTACTCCGATTCCTGAATGAAGCATCATCATCTACAAGTTGAGAAAGAAACATCATCATATACAATACTCCACTTTTCATAAAGAAGCATCAAGGAAGATCATCAACTTACTTGCAAGAAGAAGAAGCATTACAAAAGTTAAACCAAATGAGCAACATCTATCATACATCCAGTTACAAGAAGATGAGCAAGGCAAGATCAACAAGATGCCTTCCCAAATATACAAGTTACATCCCAAATTCAAGTTCATTCAAAGTCATCACATCAAAGACTGTTGCAAGTATGAGGTGAGCCAGTGTTGTCATTGATGTCAACATACTCATATTGCATTGACAAAGAAGGATTTGATGAGCTGTGTGCTGAGGATATTGAGAAAATTAGCCTCAGTCAGGGACAGTGAAGAACAGTGATGAGAAGAAGGCAAATGTACTGTATAGGATAAGAACCGGAGGATGCGGATTAAAGGGTTAGTAGATATGAGTCTTGAGATGCTTCAGTTAAGATTTCAGAGGTCCGCATGAAGATCTGAAGGAGTTGTGGCTGTCGGTATGGAACCGGTTCCGGCAAGTATCCAGAGGTGACAGAGGATCACAAAAAGGTCCGGTGAGGTCCAGAATTGTATTATCCTAATCTGCGGATTGGAAGGAGTGTTTGGGATGTCCTTGTGATGTGTCATCCTGATTTATGTATGATTTGGAGGTCCGGAAGTACCTCTTGCATTATGACAGTGGCGACAGACTGTGTTCTTGAAGTTCCGGATGAGGAAGACAAGAGATTCCAGTAAGTAGAGGAAGTGCGGATGTATCCGGTCATTCAGGCAGGCTTGTGAAGGTTCTTGGATCATGTTTAGGTTGTGTTGTTGGTCCGCATTGATAGTAGAGCCCGGAATTGAAGTTATTCTTCCGGATGAAGTTCTTGCTCTGTTTAGCCGACTGGATGAGTTGTTCATCCTGCGAATGTTCTTGTGGTGGCCGACCGGATGTGTTATTCATCTTGCGGATACTCTTATGGTTGTTTGCCGACTTAGATGTTTGTTCCTAAGTCGATGTCTTGTATAAATAACGGTTTGTGAGTTCATTTCAAAGTGTGGTTTTGTGTGGATGAGTGTGGCATAGTGAAGAGAAGTGCGAAAGGCAGAGCAGAAGTTTTTGGGCTTAAATGGAACTGATCCGGACATGGTAGAGATGTCATTCTCCAGTTCAAGACTGTGATTCTTATCACTTTGTAGACAGTGTGTCTCCTTGTAGGCAGTGGGCCTCTTTGTGAGCAGTGTGCTCGGGCAGTGAGCCCTAATTGGCAAGTGCCATTCTTTTTCTTATTCTTCTAATAGAGAATAATTCTTGGGTTAATCACCCCGTGGTTTTTCCCTTAACCGGGTTTTCCACGTCAAAATCTTGGTGTTCAATGTGTTGATGTTTATCTGCTCTTGTGTTTGTGTATAATGCTTTCATGGATGATTAATTGATATGCTGTTAACTAACAACCAAGAATCAAGTGTTTAAAAGAACAAGAAGTTTTATACAACTGATTCACCCCCCCCCTCTCAGTTGTATACCCTAGATCACACAATTGGTATCAGAGCCAAGTTCCTCTGAAAGAAGCTTAACCGCTTGAGGAGATCCAGGATGTCGTCTTACAAGAAGGATAGTCCGAAGTTCGATGGAACCAACTTCACTCTTTGGAAAGGTCGCATGAAGTGTCACTTGGAATGTATGGGAAAAGCATACTTGGCTATGGTTTCAAAACCTTATGTACCTCCACAAGGTGGTCCGACAACTCTAAATGAAATCACAGAAACTGAAAACAATCTGCGGACCAAGGAAGCTCTTCTAAGCGCATTGAATGACTCAGATCTCTCGAATGTTATTGACCTACCAACTGCATATGAGATCCTGACTAAACTGGAACTTCTGTATGAAGGAGATGAGTTTGTCAAAAGTGCAAGGTTGCAAAGTCTGAAAGGGAAATTTGAAAGATTGAAAATGAGAGATGATGAAAACATCACTACCTTTATGCCAAGAGTGAATGAGCTGGTATGTGGAATTAGAAATGCTGGTGGAACTCTAGATGAAAATGAGATTGTCTGCAAAATCCTAAGATCCCTTCCTGCTGCCTACAAAATCAAGGTTGCTGCCATTGATGAATTCAGAGCCCACACAACTGTCACAAGAGAACAACTGGCTGGCAAACTAGCTGCATTTGAAATGACCGAGTTTGGAGATGATCCTCCCAAGACTGAATCTGCTTTCAAAGCCAGTACCTATGTGAAAGGCAAACAGAGATTTGATCCGGGAGAAAACTCATCAAGGAAGATGTCATGGTATGATCAAGCAAGAAGAGACATGGAAGAAGAAGAAGCAGAAACAGCTCAACTTGAAGCCCTCATTGCAAAAAGACTGCCAAGAGGATCCGGTAAGTATGAAGGAAAACTACCCTTTAAGTGTTTCAACTGCAATAAGATTGGTCATTTTGCTTCAAGATGTCCGGAAAGATCTGCAAGGTCTAACACTAACAGACAAAGGTTTCAAAAGAATTGCTATTATGTTCATGAAGAAGATGACAATGAAGGAGTAACAGATGATGAATCAGAACTAGGAAGCAAATCCAGAAATGAGTGGGTGTTTATTGCCATCAAGGAAGAAGATTCAATACTCTCTGAATCTGTCAATCACAAAGTTGTTGAAAAAGCTTTGGCTGCTCAAGTGGAAGAAAAGGATGATTGGGTTATTGACAGTGGATGTTCTCACCATATGACTGGTGACAAGAATAAGTTCTTAGATTTGGAAAGATATGAAGGAAGAATGGTAAAGTTTGGTGACAATTCTGCTGGCAGAATCAGAGGTAGGGGAACTATTTCCTTTGATGGAAAGAGCAAAACAGGTAATGTACTATATGTTGAAGGATTGAAGCACAATCTTCTCAGTGTTGGTCAGTTAGTGGACAAAGGCTATGATCTCCGGTTCAAGAATGGAAAATGCAGAATCTTTACAAGCTCCGGAACTGAAATTGCATCCGGTACTCAGACAAAAGGTAATAGCTTTCATCTGGTTGGTTCAAATAAAAGTTGTTTGTTTGTTCAAATTGATCAGAGTTGGTTATGGCATAGAAGAATGTGTCATGTAAATTTTGATAACATCATCAAGATAAGCAATACTCAGGCTGTAAGAGATCTTCCAAAATTGATGAAACCTACAAATAGTGTGTGCAAAGAATGTCAGTTAGGTAAACAAAGCAGAGTCTCTTTCAAAAGCAAAGATCAGTCTTCTACCGGATTGTTGGAATTAGTACATACTGATCTCTGTGGTCCGACAAGAATCAAGAGTCTGCAAGGTGATAGATATTTCATGTTGTTAATTGATGATCATTCCCGGATGATGTGGGTTACCTTTCTAAAAGAAAAATCAGAAGCATTTGAGAAGTTCAAAATCTTCAAAGCTATGGTAGAGAATCAAACCGGATTGAAACTAAAGTGTCTAAGGTCTGATAGAGGTGGTGAATTTACATCTGGTGAGTTCATTGACTTTTGTGAGAAGCAGGGTATAAGGAGACAGTTGTCTGCTCCTAGGACTCCACAGCAGAATGGAGTAGTTGAGAGAAAGAACCGGACCATCCAGGAAGCTGCCAGGACAATGATGTTGGAAGCAAATGTTCCTCAGATGTTTTGGAAAGAAGCTATCAGCACTGCAGTCTACACTCTCAATCGAGTTCAAATTATAAACAACACCGGTAAGACCCCCTATGAACTCTGGTTTGGGATCACTCCTACTGTGAAATATTTCAGAGTATTTGGTAGCAAGTGTTATATTAAAAGAGATGAAGATCTAGGAAAGTTTGATGCTAGAAGTGATGAAGGAATTTTCTTGGGTTACTCCACTCAAAGCAAAGCATACCGGTGTTACAATAAGAGATTGAGGAAGATGATAGAAAGCACCAATGTAAAAGTTGATGAAGGAATTGAGAAGCCTTCAAGATTTTATGAGTTTGATGAAGATGACCAAGACAGTGTTCAAGGAACTCAATCCTCTCCAGTGAGATAGAGTCAGCCTAATCCGGTAAATCAGGAAGAAGAGATAGGTTTGAATGAGCCTGATCAAGAAGCAGCAGTGCAGGATACTCCCAAAATTCCAAGGTATGTAAGACTGAACCACTCTGAAGATCAGATCATAGGTGACAGAAGCAAAGGTGTACAAACTAGAAGGAATGTTGCTCAAAATCAGGATGAATGTTGTCTGATTTCAAAGATTGAACCTAAAACAATAAATGAAGCCTGCAATGATGAAAACTGGACCAAAGCAATGGAAGATGAATTGATGCAAATTGAGAAAAATCATACTTGGGATCTTGTTCCCAGACCTAGAGACAGGAATGTAATTGGAACCAAGTGGGTCTTTCGGAACAAACTAAATGAAGCTGGTGAAGTAATCAGAAACAAAGCTAGATTGGTCTGCAAAGGGTACTCTCAAATAGAAGGAATTGACTTTGAAGAGACTTTTGCTCCGGTGGCAAGAATTGAAGCAGTCAGATTACTTCTTGCATATGCTGCCTTCAAAGACTTCAAGGTATATCAGATGGATGTCAAGTCTGCCTTCCTAAATGGTGATCTGGAAGAAGAAGTCTACATTGAACAACCGGATGGATTTCAATTGTCTGATAATGATGATATGGTCTGCAAGTTGAAGAAAGCTTTGTATGGATTGAAGCAAGCCCCAAGAGCATGGTATGAAAGGTTGGATAAGCATCTTGTGCAGATTGGATTCAACAAAGGTACTGCTGACAGTAACTTATATTTCAAAATTGATCATGATAACATTTTGATTGTTGAAGTGTTTGTGGATGATATCATTTTTGGAGGAAGAGATAGTATGTGCAAAACTTTTGCAAATCAGATGAAAAGTGAGTTTGAAATGTCTCTGCTTGGTGAAATGAATTTCTTCTTGGGTCTGCAAATTACTCAAACAAAAGAAGGGATCTTCATTTCTCAGACCAAATATGTGAAAGAATTGTTAAGGAAATTTGGTATGGAAGACTCAAAGCCAATGAACACTCCTATGGCAACCGGATGTAAGTTAAGCAAAGATGATGATTCTCCAAAGGCAGATCAGACAAAGTATAGATCAATGATTGGTGGATTGTTGTATCTCACTCAAACTAGACCAGATATAATGCAGGTTGTTGGTCTTGTGACAAGATTCCAGGCTGATCCTAGAGAATCTCATGTTATGGCAATCAAAAGAATTTTTAGGTACTTGAAAGGAACAGTTGAGTATGGTCTATGGTACCCTAGAGATCCGGATTTCTCTCTTCATGCTTACACAGATGCAGATTGGGCAGGTGATGTGGATGACCGTACGAGCACTAGTGGTGGAGCATTCTTTGTGGGGAAGAGATTGGTTTCTTGGTTAAGCAAGAAACAAGATGCAATATCTCTGTCTACAACTGAAGCAGAATACATTGCAGCAGCAGGTAGTTGCACTCAAATCTTATGCATGAAGCAGATGCTAAGAGACATTAAAATTGAATATGAGGAGCCTATCACAATTTTCTGTGATAATTCAAGTGCAATTAATATTTCTAAGAATCCGGTGTTGCATTCTAAGACCAAGCACATATCTATCAAGTTTCACTTTTTGAGAGAACAAGTAAACAAGGAAGAAGTCAGATTGGAGTATGTTCCCTCCAAGGATCAGATTGCAGATATCTTTACTAAACCTCTTCCCAAGGATTCTTTTGAATATCTCCGGGAGAAGTTAGGGGTCATGGCCCCTCCGGTGATGAACTAGGATGCACTGATGTGCATCAGTCCGATAGATATCACAGTCATATCTTGTGATCCGGATTGATGATGGGGAGCTGCAACCAAGGGGGAGCAGCTGGTATGATTCTGATGTATGAGAATTGCAAGTATGAGCCCTTTGCCATTGATGTCAAAGGGGGAGAGAAGACATGTGAAAAACAAGTGGTTGATGATCAAAGGGGGAGCAGTAAAGGAAGAGAAGACATGTGAAAAGTTGTTGTTGATAGGGGGAGCGGTGACAGAAAAGAGAAGTTCTTGTCTTAATAGTTTTTCACATCATATGTTGCCATCAATGACAAAGGGGGAGATTGTTGCAAGTATGAGGTGAGCCAGTGTTGTCATTGATGTCAACATACTCATATTGCATTGACAAAGAAGGATTTGATGAGCTGTGTGCTGGGGATATTGAGAAAATTAGCCTCAGTCAGGGACAGTGAAGAACAGTGATGAGAAGAAGGCAAATGTACTGTATAGGATAAGAACCGGAGGATGCGGATTAAAGGGTTAGTAGATATGAGTCTTGAGATGCTTCAGTTAAGATTTCAGAGGTTCGCATGAAGATCTGAAGGAGTTGTGGCTGTCGGTATGGAACCGGTTCCGACAAGTATCCAGAGGTGACAGAGGATCACAAAAAGGTCCGGTGAGGTCCGGAATTGTATTATCCTAATCTGCGGATTGGAAGGAGTGTTTGGGATGTCCTTGTGATGTGTCATCCTGATTTATGTATGATTTGGAGGTCCGGAAGTACCTCTTGCATTATGACAGTGGCGACAGACTGTGTTCTTGAAGTTCCGGATGAGGAAGACAAGAGATTCCAGTAAGTAGAGGAAGTGCGGATGTATCCGGTCATTCAGGCAGGCTTGTGAAGGTTCTTGGATCATGTTTAGGTTGTGTTGTTGGTCCGCATTGATAGTAGAGCCCGGAATTGAAGTTATTCTTCCAGATGAAGTTCTTGCTCTGTTTAGCCGACCGGATGAGTTGTTCATCCTGCGAATGTTCTTGTGGTGGCCGACCGGATGTGTTATTCATCTTGCGGATACTCTTATGGTTGTTTGCCGACTTAGATGTTTGTTCCTAAGTCGATGTCTTGTATAAATAACGGTTTGTGAGTTCATTTCAAAGTGTGGTTTTGTGTGGATGAGTGTGGCATAGTGAAGAGAAGTGAGAAAGGCAGAGCAGAAGTTTTTGGGCTTAAATGGAACTGATCCGGACATGGTAGAGATGTCATTCTCCAGTTCAAGACTGTGATTCTTATCACTTTGTAGACAGTGTGTCTCCTTGTAGGCAGTGGGCCTCTTTGTGAGCAGTGTGCTCGGGCAGTGAGCCCTAATTGGCAAGTGCCATTCTTTTTCTTATTCTTCTAACAGAGAATAATTCTTGGGTTAATCACCCCGTGGTTTTTCCCTTAACCGGGTTTTCCACGTCAAAATCTTGGTGTTCAATGTGTTGATGTTTATCTGCTCTTGTGTTTGTGTATAATGCTTTCATGGATGATTAATTGATATGCTGTTAACTAACAACCAAGAATCAAGTGTTTAAAAGAACAAGAAGTTTTATACAACTGATTCACCCCCCCCTCTCAGTTGTATGCCCTAGATCCAACAAAGACATCATACAAGAAGATACAAGTTGGGAATCCATCAGAGTTGCCAAGGTGGCACCTACGTGGCAGACACTCATCATCAAGCCAATCACAAGTCCGCCACATCATTTGACAAGCAAGAAGACAAAGAGGACGTCCATGTGGAAGATGCTCCAAAGATTCCATCTTATCCTATCTTCTTGGAAAGTGTGCCTTCATTGCCTCCTTCATGTACTAAAAATAGCAATTTGTTGTAACTACCTACTGAGGTGGCATGATCTGAGCCCTTGGCTATCTAGACCAATCCTAGCCATTCATTGTAAATCTGGAGCTCTATATAAAGGCCTTGTTGCCTCATTTGTAAATCATTAGCTAGTAGTTCAGTTTGTAGACAAGTAGGAGTAGAATAGAAGAGACTCTCGAAATTTCCTGAGAAGACTTGAAGTTGTAAATATTTCTCAAGAGTAATGCAAAGACATTGGAATTTATTTGGTGTTAAGTGTTGTCTTGTGGAGTAACATGATTTCTGGTATCTTGAATTGAATGAAGAGATGTTTCAAAATAGATTAGAAGTAGATTAGCAGTTCTTTGACGTAATGTATGTTGTATTGAATATTTGATCAACTCCTCGCTCATACTTTTAACATTCATCGCTGGTGGAGTGTTGTGTAAAGCTAGTCTGAGCCTCATTTGCTTGAGTTCGATCGTGGATGCTTGTTTGAGCTACGTCGTTCAATGGGTGCTTGTCTAAGCTTTCATGATTTGAAAACCTTTCGTCATCCTTAGGAGATTGCACCAACTTCATGTAGTTGTTGAATACCCCTCACTGTAGAATATGGTTGATTAGGATTGCTCCGCAATATGCCGTGTTAACTCTTTTTCTTCTGGTTCTTCCTTCTAGGGATGTGTCATATCAGATTTCATCATATATGTTCGTGCCGGATTCTGGCACCCAATTTCTAGCGGGCGTTTTGGATTTTCAACACTGCTCCCCCTATGCCAGAGCTCTCAATTTACTTCCTAGAGGAGGTATCTGCACCGAATGCTGGTGTGGATCCATTCCTAAATTCAATTACTTCTTTCTTGATCCATACCTTGTCCATTTCTTTCTTGGTTTCAACCGGATTAACTTTCTCTTTTCCCTTATCATTTCTTTGCTCTGTTTTCCTTTCTTTAGAGTAACGATTTCTCTTCACATTCCTGCTTCTACAAAACCTTGCAATATGTCCAGATTTGTTGCAATTGAAACATAGCACATTCTTTTGACCTTGAATCTTTCCATTTATTGAATTTTATCTGCATTGATTTGCCATGTGTCCAAATCTATTGCATGCAAAACACTTTCCATTGATTGACTGACTATTCTTGATATTTTGAAAATTGGTTCTTACTAAACTTCTGCATTCATTTGATCTGTGTCCCATTTTATAGCATGCATTGTACCTAATAGAATTCTGACTCACTTTACTTCTGCATACAACAGCTCCATGACCAATTCTATTGCAAGTGAAGGATTTACCTTTGAATGATGGTTCATTCCTCCCATTGCTGAAACTTTTCCTGACCTGATTTCTACATTCATTTTCTCTATGACCAAATTTCTTACAATTGAAACACTGACCAGAGAATGATGGAGTCTTTTGATTTATTCTACTCCTACACTGAGTAGCCTTATGACCAAACTTATTGCATGGATGACAATAACTATTGAAAGATGAGTACCTTTGAGCATTTGGTTGTCTGACTGGAGGTCTTCTAGGTCTTCTTTGATTTCTGAATTGGTATCCTTTGTTTTGCCTCGACTCAGTGCTTATTTGCCCAGAGTTTGAGCTTTCTCCTTTCTCAAATCCTAAACCCTATTTGTCATCAACATTCCTCTGGCTAGCAATCATTTCATCAAGCTTTGCAGTACTTATCTTGAATTTTTCTTCAAAGCTTCTGGCCTTTTCCAAATCTGTTTTCAAACTTAAAATTTCTTTTTCAAGTTTTGCACAATCTTTTGATCTGTTTTTCACAATCAAGTTCAAATCATCTTCTGCTTTTGTTCTTTCTGTAACTTTTGCTTCCAAACCCTCTAGGGCTTCATTTGCTGATAACAATTGGTCACTGACTTCTTTGTATCTGTCTTTGAATTTCTTGACTTGCTCCTTCAACTTTAAGATGCATTCATCAGCTTGCTTCAGATTCTCCTTCAGATCTCTGACCTCTACTTCAGAATTTTTAAGATCCATTAGAGATGCTTCTAGTTGGTTGTATCTCTCATAATTTCCATACCTTCTTGATGCCATGATTACACTATCCCAGATCTTCCTCAAGCTCTGATACCAATTGTTGATTGTCAGGAACACTGAGAGGGTGGGGGTTGAATCAGTGTTCTATAAATCTTTTCTTGAACTTTTACTTTCAACCATTTCAAAAGAATAATCAAACAAAAGCAAAATATGCAACTGAACAACATCCACAAAAGCATGACACATAACACTAAGATTTTACGTGGAAAACCCAAAAAGGAAAAAACCACGGAGAGGATTAGCTCTCAAATATATATTGCAATCTTTACAAAAATGATGTTCAGGCCTGGTCACTCTACGGGCCTAGAACATGCTGGCTCACAGCCATGGTGTACAACTAAGTTTAGCAGGCTCACTGCCTCAACCCTAAACCTAGCAAGATTACAATAAGGTTGTTAAACCCTAATGAAGGCTCACTGCCGGCTTACTACCTTGATGACAAAAACATGCTTCCACTCAGATCATACATGATAACTAAATACTGCTTAAGCATCTGCCGCTATGCCAGGGTGCAGTCATTTAACAACTGTATTTTGAATCCCAAGTCTTCATCGCTGCTGATCCGCTAACTCTGCTCTACTATTCGCATCTTCGCATCACTCACACCTTTTCCACACCAATCAACCGAATTTCATCACCTTTATATATGTGCATCATGATTTACTTCATAATCAGGTCAGCATCCAAGAAGTGAAACGTGTACATAAAAAGATGTACCTTGTCACTCAATCCAATGCACTATGTGTCGTGCGAACCCAAATCTTCTCCCAAGCGTGTTCATATAGGTCGGCTCTAATCTTTCAATTGCTTACATAAATCCTCCAAACATTAACTCTTCTCCGCACAATGATTTATCTCACTAGTCGGCCTGTTCCTCAAGAACATGCTTAACAACTTCATCTGCTATCTTACAACTTCTACTGCTGATCACAAAACACTTCCAAAGTCATGTCAAGGACTCTTTACACATTCCCAATCTTATCCTCAGAACCGCAAGGCATCATATCATCTTGCGGAGAAATGCGAACCATCAAAACTTAGACTCCATCTCTATCAAACTTTGTCAAACACTATGCCAGTACTTAGCATCTTGTAGCTAACCTTCTGGTAGACTTCAGATCTCCTAACTCTGGAATAAGACAGTTCATACAATTGTTTACAACACCTTACAACCGCATAACAAAATACTTATCTGCGGAGGAATGCGGACCACTGCACTATGCCCTGTTCACTGTACCTGTTATACCTAGACTTAGACATTTCTCCAAGATGAATTTCGGAGGAAGTCAAGACATAATATCTAAAGCATAGCACTATAAGACAACTGAGAACATCATACCTTAACCTCATTACCATATCATCATCCAGAAAGAGATGTGGAGTAGTCTACCAGGCTATTCTTTAACATACCACTCACTATTTATACTGCACTTCACTGTAACTCACTTGTTCCTTCCGCAAAGGCTAATTTTCTCAATATCCTCAACATACAAGTCTTCTAAACAAGTAATAGAAGAAGATATAGTTGACACTAATGACAACAAGAATATGTTGACATCAATGACAACACCGATTAGGCACATACTTGCAACACAAATAATCGTCTGCAAACAAAACAATGTTAGCATAATCATGGGACTTATTTTCTCCCATCTTCATCTTCTCTATCCCTTTATCACCTTCATCTGACATTTACCCTTCAAATAAGATATCTATCTTCCTCATCTCCTCTTTCAATAGGAGATCTTCTTCATCTTCCCCAAATTCTTCACCAAACATAGGACCCTCAGAGTCCATCATCTCATCTTTCACATCTTGAGTATCTTCTTGGCTTGTCACAGAAACTTCCATGTCTTCTATACCTTCACCTTCTTCGGGCATGTCTTCAATCACATCTCCTTCTTCAATATCTTCCTCTTCAAACTTATAACCAAATATTTTACCTCTATCAGTTTCCATTGCACTACTCAAATCAGCAATACTTAAATTTATTTTCTCTTCAACATAACTCTCACTTTCCTCATCATGTTCCTCTAATTTGAACTCTAAACTTCTAGTTTTATTTCTAACTAGTCTGGTTAGCATTGCCACCCTATTCGTGAGATCCTTCATCCGATTCTGCACCATCTGTCTCATATCTGCAATATTATTCTTTCGTCTAATCTTTTTTCCCTCCTTTCCATTCTTTTTCAATTAAAATTCCAAAGGTCTCTTCCATTATCTCATCAATGTTACATGTCATTTCTCTTATCCCTATCATTTGCTCTTGAAGTCTACAGAAATCAATTCTTTCTTCTAACTAGACAATCCGGACTCATGGTCTCACATTTATTCCCTTCATTTTCTTTTCAACGCTCAGAGACTTCTTCACAACTTGACCCTCAAGTCCTCGTGCAGACTGCCTCAAGTCGGTGGTTTTGTCCACACACTTAGGAGATATTGCTCTGATATCTATCTCCACCTCTACCCCTACCTCACGGGGCCACTCTCAGAGGCACTTTCTTTCAACCCACAACTCACAGGTCCTACTACAAGATGCTTCACGTTCGACGATCTGCCTGTAGACTCGGGAACAACCCAGTCTGATACCACTGATGCAAAAGCAAAATAGCCCACATACTCAAAACTGCAAATACATGCTCACAAATCTACAAATAGATCCACTCATAGGAAACATACGCATTAAAATCACAACTCATAATGCTCGCAACATCAATTTATTCAACTCAACAGCAAAAATAAAATACACAAATTTGCATCAAGATTACATAAATTGCCTTCCAAGCCCTGTCAAACTACAAAAAATAAAACTTCACTCTCAAACTATTTCCTTACATCCCCTCTCATCTCTATTGTTCATTACCCCCACATTGTTGCACCTCTTCTCAGACACTCCTTTTTCTCACATGGCATCCTTTTTTCTTCATATTTTCTATTGTTCATATTTTCTTTGTTGCATCTTCATTCCTCCTTGAGCGCCGCACAAAACAGCCCCCTCTGTTTCTTTTTGTTATCTCCTTTAGTCTATTGTGAGCCTCTAGAATGAGTCGTGGAAGCTTCTTCCCACTTGGTGTCCATCTTTACTTTTATTAGCAAATTTCTTTGGCATTCAAAACTCACTAAATGAAGTGTCTAAACTCCTATCGGAAGTGCAACACGCCCTTCTTAACTTTGGCAGCCCCATCACTCAAATTTTCTCACTTTAGCCTTTGAAAAAGGCAGTAGAAATCTGCAACCAATTCCAAAGACCCCACTACTCTCATAAATGGCGCTCACATTATACATCTTGCTTGCCGTTCTGAATCAGTTTCAACGTCTCTATTTTGTTTGATTTATTTTAGTCTTTATCTGTTGTTTGGATCGACCCATAAAGACTCTACTAGCTGTCATTATGTCTCCTGGAAGATGCTCCTCTTGGGTGCCTCGTAAATGTATCCACTCCATGAGAAATTAAGCCTCTTAAAGAGGTGTTTCTCTTCATTTGTTCCTGTGCTGAGATCTCAAATTAAATTATTATTTTGTTTAGTTGATGCTCCTGCATCACTTGACATGTATTCATAAGCTTTCCATATACAAATTTGATTGGTTTCAAATATTGTGGAACATAAGACCGAACAAAACCTTGATAACCAAGACCACATTTACCCCTATTTGTTTTCTGACATTCCCAAAGTCTCATAATGGGTTTGGATGGAGTAAAAAAGTTAGACTCAAGGGGTTTCTTCTTTTGTGACTAAGAGGAGACACCACACCTTTCTTCAAGGATCTTTCAGGTTTACTTGCTCCTTGTTTTGAGGTGCTAGAAGAAGGTACATCCTTTACATCTTTCTTCTTTACATATTTGTTTTGTGCTTTAGCAATGGGTGTATTATTTTGTAACCTATCTATCTCTTGTCGTAGAAAAGTATATTGAACACAAAACTGCATAAAGGTAGGCTGAAAATGCCTCCAACACTCAGATATTTGAGTAGCTTCTTCTAAGTTTGTAACCTTAATCCATAAAGATAAAATTCCATCTTCATATAAAGTAGATCCCATGATGCAAAATGTAGAAACAACTCAAAGTAGAATACTCAATATTAGTTGGGTTCAATTATATTCCGATAGCAAGGTATATTTCAACATCTTACAAGAAATAAACATCCAAACTCTATGCCTTCATTATATCAATGCCGACCAAACTTTACATGCCTTGCACTTACCAGATTTGATATTTGGCATGGATTAGGAAATCTCCGAAATAGCTCCATCAAACAATGCCACAGAGACCATATTGCATAAAATAACACTTGCAGCCCTTTTGATCCACTGTTTAGCGCTCGATCTTTAAATGTTTTTCCATAAGCATTTAATTCATGTTTCTTTTGCATGCTGGAACATTTATCACTGTCAAATTCAATTACTCCCTTCTTCAGAGGAGTCTTAAACATGGTTTTCTGTGAGGCATGAAGAGGGGAATCTTCAATCACTTCAAAGAGAGACTGTTCTCTATTCCCTAACAACGTTTTAATTGTTTTTCGCAGAGAACAAAAATAGAGAAGAAAAATATTGTAGGGTTTGATAATCTGGCAAAGAGTCTCTACACGACTATTTCTATTAGGCCGTTTGAAATAGTGGGCCAACTGTTAACAATATTCGGCTCACTAGAAAATAATTCCCCTGGGCTTCTTTTCTAGTTGCACACTGTCAAGCATGGTTAAACCAACTTGTAGAAGTACGTTAAAGAGGATGCTGGTTTCTTGTCGAGACACACAAGAGGAACGTCATTTGCACACCTCATTTTCTAAAGCTCATGCATCTGTAATTAGAAGTGAACCTAGCCTCATAGATACAATTGGTGATAAAAACCCTGAATTCGTTGCTGGCGTCAAAAAGCGCAAAACATCTCCCACTTGGTCATTTTCTTCAACACCTATGGTATTTTATGTTTCCACTCACAATTTCTTTTGTTCGAACGTGACTCTATTTGGGGCACAACTGCAGTATTTAAAGAAGCATCTAATGTCTTCCTGGGACTAGGTCAAACAAAGGATTTGAAACACATAATACATGTTTGTGCACTTTATGTTTGAAAACAATGAGAAGAATCATGAGTATGTTGACCACATAAAGAACATGGGTGTAGATCTAAACAAGAAACTGATGTATGACCATCACGACCACAATAGGAACACACTTTTGGTTGAACCAATTTGACACTGGCAAAGGAAGAGTCAACTTGATAGAGATTGAAACAGATACTCCAAATACAATTATGTTAAGTGTTGTTGAAGCTTCTTTTGGTGATGACAAAGTTTTTGGTGACGACAATGTTACTGGTGATGACAAAATTGATTATGCTCATCTTCATAGTGTTATGGATTCCCATTATGTTCAACATGCCTTTGATGATTTTTGTGACAATGAAGCTGACCTTTATTGGTTATAATGTTCTCCATCAAGGAGAACAAGTTCTTGGCATTTTCCTCTCATTTGCGAAGGGGGATAAACTTGTGTGTATGCCAAATTCGATGGAGAATTCAATTCAGATATTGTTGATATTATTTGTAGTATGGACAAAACAAGTCCCATATTTGAGACCTGTCAAAATAACAGGCTCAATTCTAGCAAATTTGAGACCTATCAAAGTAACAGGGTCAATTCTAGCAAATTTGAAACCTGTCAAAGTAATAGGCTCAATTCCAACAAATATTTGAGACTTGTCAAAGTATCAAGCTCATTCATTAATTTGAGACCTATCAAAGCAAGCAAATTTGAAACCTGTCAAAGTAATAGGCTCAATTCCAACAAACATTTGAGACTTGCCAAAGTATCAAGCTCATTCATTAATTTGAGACCTATCAAAGCAACAGGCTCAATATTCCAATTTGAACCCTGTCAAGGTAACTTTGTTAGTTCAAACAATTTTGATTCAAACAAATTTGAGACAAATTTGAACCCTGTCAAGGTAATAGTGTTAGTTCAAACGAGTTTGAGACCTATCAAAGAAACAGGCTAAGTCTCAGTTTAAGACCTGTCATAGTAACAAGCTTTTCTCAAGATGCTTCAAATTAGCCAGCAGATATTCTCACCAAAGTGCCTGGCTGAGAGAAGTTTGAGCAGTTTGTACAGTATACTGCTGCAGTTCAATATACTGCTTGGTTTTATGATAACCACTTCAGATTAAGGGGGGGATGTTAACGTGTTAATCCTCAAGTTTAACTTTTGTAATCTATTTTTCAGTTTTCATAGTTATGGGCAGTTAAACTATTCTTCTGCCTATATAATCACATATGTAATTTTGTATTTTGAAGCAATAAAATTTATCATTTTGCCATGCTTTTCAATCTGGGCCTAACAATTATATTATTAGATTGTGTTTGGTTTTCATTGTAGTAAATCCTGGTCGGTTTATTCGCTAGATCATTCTTTCATTTTCAGTATATTTTCTGCCTTGCATGGCATGAATCAAAATCGGGTGAATTAGTCCACCAATTTGAGGTTAATGCAATTCCGCTTGTATTTAACCAATTTGGTTTGATCGGGATTTCCATTCACTATCAGCCAGTTTGGTTAGATTGATTCTATGACTCTGCTTATACTGTAAATTGGTTGTCTTGCCACCAATATATTTCAGTTTGATTTCATTGCCCTCATTCTAATCTCTGTATGCTCTCACCTTGCCCACATTGGGAATTTATTGATTAGAAAGAGTTGGAATTTGAGTGATTGCAAAATTTATGTGGATTTGAGCTAATGGTCCTGCAAGGAAGACTGCAATAAATAAATTACAAAATGACACATATGAAAGGGGTCAAGAGGACTTGAATAATTAGGACATGAATAGGGATAATGGCAAAGAAGGTCAAAAAGTGGTCAAAACACACATGCAACAAGATAACTAAAATGAGTGCAAAATACAACAAAGAAAATTGCAAAGTATGCAATTTCTGATCTTACATTTTGCCCCCACTTTTAGTAAACTTATGACTGAGCACTAAGGAAGAAGTCTATTAAAGTAGAGTACAGTGAATCATGAAATACAAAATATACATTTTACCATAAGAGAGATACTAGACTTCATCTTGCTTTTGGTATTCATATGTGTGGTTGTAAGTTTGTGCATGCAAAAGCATCATAGAAAGAGTCGTAGCTATATGCAAACAATAGTAAAAATCTAACATAGGAAATACATAAGGGAAATCACATACAAGAAAACACGTGTAAAGGGAAAACACATATGCATACCTAAGAGGAAAACACATACAAGAAACACAAACATGCAATGTAACTACAAAATGCAAATGTGAAAATGCAAATATGAAAATACAACTCTAATATATCCATTATGCCATAACATGTTAGTGGAATAATTGAAGAAAACCACAAAGTTTCACCCTTTTGTTTTTGGGGAGAGATCTATGAAGATTTGCTCCACAAAAGGAACCAAAGAAAAGAGGTGTGACAGTGACCCGTGACAAAAAGAGGAACACCTTGGCTAAAGGTAATTGGAAACTAGCTAATAAAAATGGGCTAATAATGACAAGGATTGTAAGGTATTCACCCACAAAAGAGGCTAGGCCAGGCCTACAAAAAGGGTGTACATGACAAGAAAGAAATTTTGTCTAATGGCTTTGAGGTTGTGACCCTACGAATTAGCTATTTGGTAGTTGCCACCCTGGCTATAGGTTGCCACCTGACACATTGTCTATTTAGTAGTTGCCACCCAACTAGGAACTAGAAATTTGACTTTAAGGTTGTCACCCAATAAACTAGTTGTTTGGCGTTTGCCACCTTGGCTATAGGTTGCCACTTGACATATTGACCATTTGGCAATTGCCACCCTAGCTATAGGTTGCCATCCAACTAGATAGATCTTGATCATTCGTCATTGGTTATAAGGTAACTACTTGATTGAATAAAAAGGCTAGGCCAAGTTTGAAGTGATGGTAAGGCTTAGCTATTGTCAAGGTTAAAGGTCAAGAGTCAAGGATACATAATATGAGGGAGCTAAGAGTGAGTGAGGTAAGATATTGTGATGAACCGGTATTTTCCAATTAAAGATTGGAAAGAATAGGATTAATAATTCATCCTACTTTCCCATACTTAGACAAAATTAAGGCCAAGAGGAAAAGACAAAATAAGAATAATACCAAAAATTGATTAATCAAACAAGTCAAGCGATTTCATAAGAGACCGATCCAAATTTGTTAAGTGATAATCTTGTGTGGAGAGGCATTGATCCTCCCTAAGAGACACATCCGTTGCCAATAGACACAGACCGCAAGATATTTAAGCCTATTAGAATCATTTGCAAAGGCATCGAACCATCATACATTCTCCTTTCAGGCATCGAACAAGAGATAATATCATATCAGCAATTCAAATTACTCATTCCATTAGCAATTTGCAAGGATAAAGCATTGAACAATTAAATACTTACTTCCAGCCATCGAATATACTTCATATTTGCTGTAGAAGACTTTGAAGTATATTTATACAAGGAGAACCACTGCAAACAAGAGATACCAATACGTAATCATCCCAATCTGCATTCTATAAAGGATATCATTGATCGAACCAGCATTATACGGCTTTGAAACATACAGGTATGATAGCGTATTGACATTTCCTTTTGCATAGTTACATTTCCTTTACATATTGTTAGAATTTGATTCTATATGCTGTGATCATATATGTATCATAATGAAAGTGCTGTAGCGTATATACAATCTGACATATGTATCATAATGAAAGTTCTGTAGCTTACATGCATATCAGTCACATGTATCATAATGAAAGTGTTGTAGCTTATATCAATCATATGTATCATAATGAAAAGTGTTATATTGAGCACATTAACTTCATATGGGAAGAGTGAGAATGAGATGCCTTAGAGGCCATTCATGGGTATTTAGAGACCTTTGTCACATGTGATACAAGGTATCCATAGTGCAAAGGATAGCAAGCGCATAGAGGCCTTTGTCACATGCTGGTACAAGGTACCCATAGTGCAAAGGATAGGTGATTTAGTGGCCTTGGCTACCATGGTGTAAGGCATCATAAGTACCAAGGAGTCTCATAGAGGCCTTGACTCTAAGAGTACCAATGGTACTACTTGAGTCTAAGGATAGGAGACATAGAGCCCCATGTGGGATAGTGGCAAATCTCATCTCATCTCTCTCATATGATGTTAATGAGTAACACATGGATAAGAAATAGCAAGTATGAAATATATATATTGATAGAGATTATGACTAAATAATAGAGCATGTGAAATTTCATGATAGAGAATATGAAAGACATATGGATAGTAATCATAAGAGTAACATGTAAAATATAAATGATAGAGAATGTGCATTGAAAGTGATCATAAGATTAGTAGTTTAAGATATGAATTGGCATTTGATCATAGAAATGATAAAAGCAATGTTCTTATGTGAATTATATATGTGGCTATAAATGCAAAGTGTACTAATGTTCTCTTTTTGCAAGTTGAAATTTGTGAACAAGGTAGAGAAATTTTGATTTGTGACAAGGGGACATTACAAGTGGTATCAAAGCAGTCATCTTGCCATCCTGTGTGTACTATGTGTGCCTTACATGCATATTGTATTTATAGTTTATGATGTTATCTTCACAATACATTATGTATTGCTGATATGGTTATTGGAAAATGTGGAATTGATAAGAGTTTATTATGCATAAATCTATACCATGATAGGAGGAAGGGAAAGTACAAAGGGAATATAGGACCCTCTCTTAGGTACGCCACGCAAAAGGAAATGCAATGAACTCACATGAGCCAAATAGGTTCTGCCTTTGGTTGAAGGATTCTGCCTTTGGGTCTAGGAAAGATGTGCTCTTTTAGATACGCCACTCATGATGAGAAATGATAAGTCCACATAAGCCAAAGGGGTTTTGCCTTTGGGTCTAGAGAGAGATGTGCTCTTCTAGACACACCACTTATGATGGAAGTAATAAGTTCACATGAGCCAAAAGGGTTCTGCCCTCTAGTGAAGGGTGCTGCCTTTGGGTCTAGAGAGAAATGTGCTCGTCTAGATATGCCACTCATGATGGAAATGAAATGTTCACTTGGGCCAAAGGGGTTCTGCCTTCTAGTTGAAGGGTTCTGCCTTTGGGCCTAAAGAGTTGGATCACTAGGATACCCTTTTGAGGCCTCAGTCCCCTATCATGGATATAGTATTATAGGGAGGCCAATCATGAGGAAATGAGGAAAGATGACAAGATGAGGGGATAATGGATAAATTAGAATCCTCACTAGGTACGCCACCTCATATGAATGGCATGAGCCACGAGGCCAAGAGGGTTCTGCCTTTTAGTTGAAGGGTTCTACCCTTGGGCCTAGAGAGGCTAAGACACCCCATTGAGTCACTCTCGTCCATACCTTCCCATGGTTGATCATCCCAAGGAAAGGAGATTCTCCAAAATCCAGATTTAAACATTGCTTGAGGGCAAGCAATTTTAAGAGGGGAGGCCTGTGATGAACCGATATTTTCCAATTAAATATTGGAAAGAATAGCATTAATAATTCATCCTACTTTCTCACACTTGATTAATACCAAAAATTGATTAATCAAACAAGTCAAGCGATTTCATAAGAGACCGATCCATATTTGTTAAGTGATAATCTTGTGTGGAGAGGCATCAATCCTCCCTAAGAGACACATCCATTGCCAATAGACATAGACCGTAAGATATTTAAGCCTATTAGAATCATTTGCATGTTGGAAATTAAGGTGTCTCAACCTTGGTAATTCTCTGCATTTGTAATGTTCGTATTTATTATTCATTGCCTATGTTGTAAATAATTGGAAATTCCACTTTGTCATATTGTGGGAAGTGGCACAGTGATGTGTCAATCTTACATGGATTATGACAACTTGTTATTTTGTCCTCACATGAGGAGATAGGCGTCCCACTTAGTGGTAGGAATATTCTGCCATGTGTCGACATCTTCTATGTTGTGTAAGGAATGTTTGACCGAAACGGTTATGACGGATTCCTATGATGAATCTATGACATGTAAGAGTCTAGAATAGAAGGTTGTAAGACAGGTAATGACATGTGTCATGTAGCATCTTTGAACGAGGCATATTTGGGCGCCCCAAGGTGGAATATGATGTGTTGTAAGAGAATATGCTATTTATAGCATGTGTATGACAGATTCTTTTACAGCTGTAAGTTGTAACCGCTATGACAGATTCTATGACGGTCGTAAGTGTCGTAAGAGCATCTGTCATAGCCCATTTTGGAAATAGGCGACCTCTTTGGGATGGGAGTTGTGGACAAGTGTTAAACACATTCTACAATGTTGACCACCAAGTGTCCCTAGGCGTGGGTTTTGGTCCAAGATGCCATATTGGATGCCCATTCCAAGAAAGGTCCAATATTGCCTTGTAATTCCTTTATATACAGGTGCTTGGAGATGGAGTTTGTATCACAGGTTTACAGGTACTGTTATGCTACCGGATTGACTCCAGACACGAGTGTCGAAGACCATTGAAGCTTGCATTGCAAGTGTATTGTAAACATTCTTTCAGATTTGTTAATACATTGTGCAGGTTTCTGAGTGTGGGGTTTTTCACCCGATAAGGGTTTTTCCCACCGTAAATCTGTCTCTCTTCTTCTGTCTACATTCTGGTTCTTGTGTTTTGCTACAATATCTCATGTTAATGGTTTAACACAGTTGTAATAGTTAGGATAAAGTTGAATTTGCATAGCCCTCTCCTCAATAGATTAGTGTGGGAAGTGTTTCCGCACACCCAGCTTCCTTTCATTGCGAAGGCATCGAACCATCATACATTCTCCTTTCAGGCATCAAACAAGAGATAATATCATATCAGCAATTCAATTTACACATTCCATTAGCGATTTGCAAGGATAAAACATTGAACAATTAAATACTTACTTCCAGCCATCGAATATACTTCATATCTGCTGTAGAAGACTATGAAGTATATTTATACAAGGAGAACCACTACAAACAAGAGATACCAATACGTAATCATCCCAATCTGTATTCTATAAAGGATATCATTGATCGAACCAGCATTATACGGCTTTGAAACATACATGTATGATAGCGTATTGACATTTCCTTTTGCATAGTTACATTTCCTTTGCATATTGTTAGAATTTGATTCTATATGCCGTGATCATATATGTATCATAATGAAAGTGTTGTAGTGTATATACAATCTGACATATGTATCATAATGAAAGTGTTGTAGCTTACATGCATATCAGTCATACGTATCATAATGAAAGTGTTGTAGCTTATATCAATCATATGTATCATAATGAAAAGTGCTATATTGAACACATTAACTTCATATGGGAAGAATGAGAATGAGACACCTTAGAGGCCATTCATGGGTATTTAGAGACCTTTGTCACATGTAATACAACGTATCCATAGGGCAAAGGATAGCAATCACATAGAGGCTTTTGTCACATGCTGGTACAAGGTACCCATAGTGCAAAGGATAGGTGATTTAGTGGCCTTGGCTACCATGGTGTAAGGCATCATAAGTACCAAGGAGTCTCATAGAGGCCTTGACTCTAAGAGTACTAAGAGTACCAATGGTACTACTTGAGTCTAAGGATAGGAGACATAGATCCCCATGGTGGATAGTAGCAAATCTCATCTCATCTCTCTCATATGATGTTAATGAGTAACACATGGATAAGAGATAGCAAGTATGAAATATATATATTGATAGAGATCATGACTAAATAATAGAGCATGTGAAATGTCATGATAAAGAATATGAAAGACATATGGATAGTGATCATAAGAGTAACATGTAAAATATAAATGATAGAGAATGTGCATTGAAAGTGATCATAAGATTAGTAGTTTAAGTTATGAATTGGAATTTGATCATAGAAATGATAAAAGCAATGTTCTTATGTGAATTATATATGTGGCTATAAATGCAAAGTGTACTAATGTTCTCTTTTTGCATGTTGAAATTTGTGAACAAGGTATAGAAATTTTGATTTGTGACAAGGGGACATTACAGATACATGCCCCCTTAAAGGGACTAGTGAAAAGAGATGTCAAGGGAATAGAGCTAGTCATTTTAAGGTTAAGGGGAAAGGAGAAAGAGGAGAGCTTCCAAGTATTTGATGAGGAGGAATACAATGATGAAGGGGAACATCTAGGTCGTGCTGCCAAGAGATGATAAAGAAATCACTAGGGGAACAAGAATTGTATGTCTCCAAGTTATTAAGCATCAAAGTGATGAAAGAGGGGAACATCTAGGAACATCTAATATTGGATTGGAAGGCTAAAGGCAAGTGGTGAGTGCAAGGTGAATGTGGGAAGGGCTCAAATATCTAAAAGTCCTTATGGCTAGAAGCTACAAACTCATCATAGCAAGAGTGGATGAAAAGGTGTATATGACTAGGTAAAGTGATGAAATCTATGGTGTATGATAAGATGTGAAAGGTGAGGGATAATGGGTGACAAATGTAATAGCCACCCCAAAAAAAATTATTTTTGGACTAAAGAAAATGCAAAAATACACAACACTCCATGATCACCTAGTTCCTAGAATGGGCAAGGTGAGAGCATACAGTGCTTAGGATCACTCCCAACTATCTAGATAATGAATATAGCCACATGAAGAAATTGTAACCAACTAAAGCACACAAGGCAGCAGCGCCAGCCAAGTCTTCACTTCTTCAGTGGAGTGTGCTAATGTAAAAATAGAATGAAACATACAAGGCGGCTGAGCCGACCAATTCTACACTTATTCAACAGAGTGTGTGATTACAATCAAAGATACAGGCATACAAGACGGAAAGCCATCCTTATCTTCGTTTATTCAATGGAGTGTGCTAAAATATAATAAAATGCAAATATGCAGATCCCATTGGTGGTACTGCCTTCTGGGGATTACAATATTAATGTAGATGCATTACAAATGATAGATTTACAAGTAAATAGCTGCAACTGAATAAATATAATTTGTAACATCAAATCAATCTGAGCCCATAAATCATGAATATACTTGCAAACAACGCTTCATGAACAAAATGCGGATGATGAAGTACTGAAGTATGATGCAGAGGCCCCAAATAAGCTGATCACACATTGAAAATACTGAAAAACACTATAACACTGTTCTAATGTGAAATGCAGCCACTGTTAAGACCCCAAATCAGCATACAAAATCATAAAGATTGACGCAGTTCAAGATTAAAGAGCCTTATTAGGCTGTCAATCAAGAAACAAAACAATCTTATCAGTTCGACAATTGCCCAAAAGAAACCAACCCTCTTTTACTTATTCCCAAAATGATTACAGATTACATCAGAAGTTCTTTTACAGAGAAGTACAAATTTTGCCAACTTCCTAATCCCCAAGCCTATTATAGTCTACCCTTTCACATTCTTTAATACTCTGTCCTGTTTGGTTGAGAAGGTGAAACGGTTCGCCATCATGCCCCCTCAGAAGAATGGTCACAATAGAGTTTAACTGTCAAAGACTTTCAAACCATCAAAGAGACACCAACTGCACTCTCTTCAAACTCTCAAAGTCCCTTCGACAACTGTATTACCTGCCAAGTCATCCTATCATCCACCATCGATCAACATTAAGCCAATCCTCACTCTCCATTGGACTCTACCCAGGACCCACCACAAAAGATACGGGCCAGTGGAGTCAAATGTTTCGCCATATCAGGGGGATATCAAATCACCTCCCACCGAAACGACCAGGTCCCGCCGAAGTCACCGCGGCTGTATTGACCAATGCCATCGGCTTATCGAGGAGACTTCATTTCAAGTATCGCTAAGTCGACAGGTTCCACGGATATTGGAGAGACATGGGATTCTGTCTCGGCGATATAACCACTTCCCTTCGAAAAGCTCTCTAACCATTGAAGGGAATGTGTACTGCGTCCCGCTGAAATGGAGCTGTCATGCTGATGAAGGAATTGACACCAACCAACGGGGCAAGGGCCTTACAGTGAGTTGAGACACAAAAAGAACTTCAATGCATCTTGAAAACAACAAAAATTAGAAAACAAAATTGTTTATGTACACTTTGATGCGGATAACTTTGGGAGCCCGAGATGCTCCTGCATCAAAGATCTTCCCAGAAATGATGAAGTTCACCTCCAAACCCCTGAAACATGAAAACTCAGTCATAGGTGCCTCCCAACAAGGCAAAATCTGCAAGAAACAAGGGGTGATTTTCATACCCATCTCACAAGCCTCATTCACAACTGGTATGGCCTGTACTTGGGTCGTACGATCTACATAAAGGATGTAACAACTCTCCCAAACTCCCTCAAATCAGCTGTAAAACCTTACTACAACAAGCGGCCAAATGTTAGGAGTGATTTCAACCTATCATGATGATTATTTGCATGAAAAACTTCAACCATCAATGCCATATTGTACGACAAACCTCGAACAAGTAAATATAGCCAGCAAGGATAAAAGATCTTCACACGAGCCCAAAATTTCTATCAAACAAACTCAAAACACTCACTACCAAAAACTCCAATCCACACTTCAAAACACATCAAAATCTTTGTTACCAAGAATAAAAAAAAAAAACTCCATTGCAGCACATCTATAATTTCTGTATGAAATCAACAAGACCAGCTGGGGTGGATTTCGTCCCCGAAACCAGTATTTTCGAGAGGGTTTTCATCCTCAAGAAAATAAGAGAGGAACACAGGTTCACTCAATTGTAAAAACAAAATATCATATCAAGTCTAACCCCAACAATGAGTTCAATACCTCCTTTTATAACTTTTCCTTGAGAAAATAAAATATTATTTTCCCCTATCTCTCCATATTCTTCTCAAAATAATAAAACATTTCATATTATTATGTGTAAATGTCCCCTTATGTCCCCTTGGGCCTAGTGCCAACTAAACTGCACAACTTAAAGACCTTTTTATTAAATAATTACACATAAGTCATCTTTTGATTTATTCACTTTTGATAACTTAAGTAATAACTATTTAATAGCTTTAATTATTTTCCGCACAAACCGCCAATGCTATGGAAAAATCAAAATGAATCAAATATGAATTTTTGATCATACCAAAGATACCCCTAATACATAGGGTGATGAAATGTATGCAACTTGGCTCTTTCCAAAAATAGCAGGCTTCTTCAAGAAGTGTGGAGTGCTCCCAGAAAGACGGAATTGCACTCAAAAAGTGTCATTGGGCTCATGATGGTCTCTTGAACTCACTACCACTAACAAAAAAATCGCCTGTTCATCCCAATACTCTCCAAGAATGTTGGAGTTCTCCCTTGCACCACCAATTAGCCTACGGGAAAACCAGGAAAATAGGCTAATTGTTCTCAAACTGATTGTGCGAAAAGGGGACATTACAACAAAACAAGTGTATATGATGGGATGGTTTGGGCAAAACTCTTATTTGTTATTGTTGCATAAGTGACGGATGGTGCTAAGGAATCTATCAATCAAAATTGCAATCTCATAAACACTAGAGGAAGAAACAAATAAAAAAGACAAAGCTCAGAGTAACAAAGAAATAGGTAAGGGGGAAAATAAGAAGGAAAAAACCAATTCAAAGAGGGATAAGGGTACATTAAAGGGAAAATAAAACAAGGATGTAAGAATCCTGCTAGAACAAATTGCAAACATACAAGGGCAACTTAGGTCAGCATAGAAAGGAATGGTAAGCTCTTACTACCTTGTATCGTTCCAAAGCTATTGAACAACATAGAGAAGAAGAACATAGGCAGGAAGACAACATAAAGGAGGAGGATAAATAAGATAAGAAGTATATGTGAAAAAGAAGGTAACAAAGTAACAAGACACACTAAAAAAAAAATGATAACTCCCCAATGGTGCATGACATGATAGCTCATCACATGGTACAAGGTAGTAAACACACATTAAAACATCACATGCTACCTCCACAATAGTGCATGGCGTAAAGCTCATCACATGGTAGGAGGTAGTAAGCATAAACAAAGAGAAGCTATAGGTACAATGTAGGGTGAGAAAGGAGACACTCAAGACAAACAAGGGGGAGTTCATCAATCAAGAGATCATTGTTTGAGAAAGAAGCATCAGTTAAATCATTCACATCTATTAGTGGAGCAAATGTGTAGGCAAGCAGTAGAATGTCGGAAATGGTGTCAAACATAGTGTTAGGTGGTGGTGGGACAACGTGAAGGGATGATGAAGAAGGATGAGTCAATAATGGGTTGGGCGGAGGAAGAAGTAATGGAGCAGGAAGAGGGTCAAGATCAAGGGCTTCAAGGTTGGGACTCAAGTACTATCAATGTGAATGTCTTGAGAAGTGGGAGAAGAGGGAAAGGGGGGGATTTTGTGAAGTGGTGAGGGTGGGTGGTTGTGGAGGGAATTAGAAGTTGTATGTCACATCCCCGTCAATTATGTTTATTTTAAATTTAAAACATTCTGTCAAATCTATATCTAACCAATGCATTTACTGAAGTGGTGGGGGCAAAAATATTAAAGAGGTATGGAGGGCATGAGCATGAGGGGAGAAGGACGCTTGCCACGCCATTAAGGAAGGAATGGCGTCCCCTCTGCTATGACAATGTTGGAGGTGACAAGGTGAAGCGATGGATATCTAACAACGCATAAAGGAAAGAGAAATTTCTACAGATGGGAGGGGGACATTTCCAAGAAGGCATGGCGCGGCAAGAATCTAACGAGAGTTGTCGATCTACAGGTTGGAGAAGATTGAAGGGATAAGAAGAGGTTGTTGTTTCATGGAAAGGGGAAGCTATCACCTAAACTAGGTGGGGATTTGAAGACAAGTGAAGAACAGGATCAGAGGAGCAGTGTCATCCATGTCAGTGAATTTGTACTCCTTCCACCCTACACAACATTGTATAAGATAGTGATGGAGGAAGAAAGTGGGGAATGATTTTCTCAACGAAGTTGGTTAGCGATTTGGTGACCCATTTTGAGGGGAGAAGCAGCAAGGAAGAGGTGGGAAAAAGAGATATTTTTTTTAGAAGAGAAGTTAGGGGGGCATTTGAAAACTCACAATGGAGAATCCTCTTCAGCTTATGTATGTTGCAACAAATGGTTGCTATGTTGGTATGAGAGGAAGCTTAGGGTGGGAGCTCACAATTTCTAGTGATATTGGTGTTCTGGGACTTGATCCTTGATCTCAGACATCTACAAATCGCAGAGAAACTGGCAGGATATGAGCTCTATGTCACCTGCGACCCCTATATAAGGCGCTATCAGTCATTGGGAGTACATGTGTCCTCTGGGTGGTGCGAGGGATAGGCAGTCATATTTCTCCCCATTGTTTTCTCTCACTAAACTCTGCATTTATAATCCAACGCCAACATTAGAAATATTTTCAATATCGTCCCTAAAGCTGAGTACATTACTTCACATTACCTTTTTTTGAAATAATGTTTAATGTTGAATTATTCACTTCCACTATTGGAAATATTTAATATACATTGATCCGTTTATGATATTGCTATTAAAAAGGTCGATGGTACGGTCAAAGGAATTAGGTATTAACAAGGATAAATTCTAGCAAAAATCTCCAGCCAAGGGTACATTAACTTGGCAATAATTTCTATATGGTTTGTCATCTTGTGTCTAAGTGAATGGGTTGGTCAACCCTACCTAGTAAAGTGTTTTCATAAATGTAATTTATCATTTGTGCTCATTGTAGCCATTAACTCAATTAGACTTTTGGGCTGAAAGATTTTGATTATTGATCTCTTTTAAGATTTCATTTTGAACATTCAAGAACACAACTGTAATATGCACAAGACCTTCCATTTGGTGACTGAGTTTTCTTAAGGGGTACACTTGGGAATTAGCACAATGTCATATTATGTAAGTTTACAACAATACTCATGACTAGATTAACTATCAATTGATAGACTCGTGTGATGCTATCAATGGGACCCTTTGATAGTGGATTAGGTTATCATCATGTTGTCATAACGTTTAGAGTCATTGTTGTCACGGTCAGTCTCTAATGTGAATGCATGAGAATGCCTCTAGACTTGTTGGGACCAAGATTATTAGAGGTTTGGATGATGAACACTATGGCAGTGTGTCTAGGCTCAATGATAAGTATAGGATGGTATAGGTTAGACTCAAGACACTTGAAAGGTCTATTCTTCTAAGAAATAAAGGCATGATAAACTGGGATATGATAGAGTTATAAATGAGTTGTGGAAATGTGCTAACTTTGCATTTAATGTTGATGTTGAACTAACCCATTATGATCTAATGGTGTGAACAACTCTTAATATGTGTGGATGATTCGCCCACTTGAAGTATGTGCCTAGATTTATGTCGAGTTAAGATGGAATCCTTTATGATTGCCCATGTCGAATGTGGGCAAGTAACGATAAGTATTACCAAACATGCTATGGTGTATACCTTTATATCTATTTGGTGGGTAATTATATGTTAAAGCTTTATGATTGGTAATATGTAAATGTTATGTACTCAGAAGTAGAATGTTGTATAATAGAACTATTGTGGGTTTGAATTTCTGTCTAATAAATACTATGTTTCGAGTAACAATAGATTGATGTGAATGGTTTCTGAGATTTTTCTATGAGATGTTTTTCTATGTATATGTGACCCATCTTATGTGGGTTCAATGTGTTATTTGCATGTTAGTAATTTTGACCCCAAGACCTATAAGACCATGCGTAAAGGTTTATGGATTCCTATATGGTAATTGTAACCTAATTAACTAGTCTAAGGTGTAAATCCTTAGGACAGTATCTTTTAGATCAATGTTCTTATACCTCTTAAATGTCAGAATGCTAAACTGAGATTGATACAGGAGCCAACTTCTTGGCATCACATGACAGTTGGAGTAAGGGTTCTACAAGGGCATAGGTAGGAGGAATGCAATACCTCCTATAACATAGCTTGTTCTGCTACTTCTGTTGTAATGTCCCCATTTTTGAGTTCTCTTGCAATTCAGTCAAAGTTGACTTTCTTGGTTGGTGACAGCATAATCAAAGGAGTATTTTGATGTCACCAGGGTGTTTGGGTGATCCAATAGAGTTGTTTAACACTTTTCAGAGAGATTTCAGACAACTTATCCGTACTTACTATTTATAGTAAGTGCTTGCATGTCGGCAATCTTTCTGGGTTTTTTTGGGTTTGTTCTCTTTGGTCCTCGAAGAACACTGCTATTTTTAGTAAGTGTTAGTTTGGTGCTATTTTGGTGACTTGGCAGTCAGCTGTTGGCTCTCCCAGATGTTGCATTGAGCTCAGAGTTATCAAATGGTTTGTGGATCCAGTTGACACCCTCTGTGTTGGCTCAATTGCTTATGGCCGTTACATACTATTTTTAGTAAGTTTGGGTTCGATGTTAGATCGGGATTTTTAGAGTGGAGTTGGATTCGTCTCGTCGAGACCTTTCCGGCAAGCTATAGATCAGTGAATTCTAAGTTCATTTGGGCCTCCGTTTTAAAGTCTGTAAATTAATATTATTATTTAATATTGGACTTTGGGTTTTATTGGTTAAGTGATGAAAAAATGAAATATTTAAAAGTCACTTAAGTCATTTTATGGAGAGCTCACCTTGGGAAATATTAAAAGTAAAATTAAAAGAATATTTCCCTCAAAAAGTGAAACACCCCTCTTGGAGAGTTATAAAAGAGCGAAAAGTGCTCTCATTTGGATATGTTTGGATTATTATTTCTTCTTTCTTTTGAGATTTTCCCTTCGAGGGTTTCTGGAGCTTGGCTCTAGGGTTTGGTATTGTCTTGCTGAGACGAAAACCTCTGCAAGATTCATTTGATCTTGGCTTCTGGGGACGAAAATCTCTATTAGAAAATACTTATTGGTGGATGCATCCAGTATTCGTAGTTATGCATTCATTGGAGACATTTCGGCGAAGCTTTGAGTTTGAATGAACATCGATTTATGAAGTTTTGAATTGCAGAGTTTTAGAAGGCAGATTTAAGTGTGTTGATGGTTCTTTAATGCTGCTACACTTTTCCCTTGCTGGCCGTACGTCACCTAGTCCAGTCGTACCATCATTTGCAGCAGATAGGAGCTCATTCATTGCAGATTTCTCACCATATTCTGGTCATTCAGCTACATAAGTGGTGTGCAGATTATTACCAAGGGTTGCAGCAGACTTTCCGGCACTATATGTTGTTCATACTTCCATGCCAGCCGTACAACTCCATTTAGAGGACATGGGGTCTTTGGTCATTATTTTCTTGTGCTTACAACAGAATAATCTACTCTTTAGAGGAGTTTGGAGTCTCAGGCACTGAGCATTGCATTGTAAATCCATTTGTCATCTTTTGTATTGATTTTGGTGTGATTCTGGGTATACCCATTTGCTGGTTCTGCTTCAACATTGATACAAAGTTGCATATTTTCATGTGGGTATGTAACAGTAATTTATTATATGGTATTTTATGATCTAGGTAACTAATATTTTCCTCATATCTATTGTATATTTTCTCGGTTTCTGTTATATGCTCTATATTGTATGCTTCGACAACACATCTGCAGAAAAACTAAAAACCCCTTCTGCATTCTTCTCTCTAGTCTAAAAGATCACAAAAAATTTAATAAAAATCACAAATAAAAGATCTTAAAAATATACAAACAGGTATGGCACATTACAGTGGTATCAGAGCTAAAGATCTTGCCATCCTGTGAGGTCAGATTCAGACATGTAGATGAAAATATGAGATATGTAGATAAAAATATGAGACATACAACTTAGCTTTGCATGTTAGTGATCAACACTTGCATGAGTGTTCAGACTTGGGCAGTTGAAAGATTTTTATCAGTGAATGTGAGATCATGGCATCTCTCACGGAGGATGACCTTTGTGAAAGAGTTTTTGATGCAGGTTTGTAGCTTAGATCTTGGCATAGGTCAGATGATAGATTTCTTAGCGCTGTGGAAGAAGTTGAGAAATGTTTATCTAAAGTTCCTCAACTTCCTCATGAAATGCCGCTGACTATAGGCATTTTAAAGAATTGGTTGTGTGAGCCTAAGTTATTGAGGCATCTAGATAAAAATGTAAGATTGGCAGCTATTACATGCATTAGTGAAATTGTGAGAATTTCAGCTCCTGAAGCACCTTACAATAATGATTTAATGAAGGGGTTCTTACAACTGATTATTGAAAGTTTTCATGGGTTGAGTGATACTAGAAGCCTATCTTTCAAAAAGATTGTTAAGATGTTAGTAATGATGGCCCAGGTCAGGTTATGGGTCTTTTTGATTGATCTCAAGTGTAATGATTTACTTCTTGAAATGTTCCATTGTTTCTTTGACAAAATCAGAAAATATCATGCGGATGATGTTAAAGCAACAATGCAAACTATTTTGTCTATGATTTTAGATGAAGACGATGAAATCTCTAAGTTGTTATTATCTAACTTGCTAAGTATTTGGAGAAAGGAACAGCATGTGTCACCCGCAACACATTGGTTGTCAAAGACACTGGTTGTGCAGAAAATTAAGAAAATTAAACATCTTTTGACAGAAGAAAAATGTATTGCTTGTGGTTTATAGGATACACGGATGAGCAAGAATCAGTTGAGAAGAGAGCAGCATTGTTTCACATGCTAAGAAGCTTGGACATCTAGTCACAAATGTGGGAACAACAAAGAAGGTGAAAGAGAAACTTCCACTTCCTGTTCATTGCAGCCATGTAGTAATGAGAACAACGAAGATGACCGAAATGAACCTGAGCCTTTGTATGATGAAAACAAGATCATTAATCAAGAGACATGTGAAGGAGAGCTTGCTGATTTGGGAAAGACTACAACAGAAATTTGTGAAGCTAGGCCTCGCTTTGATGAAGATCTTGAAGATACTACTTTTGAGAATGAATTAAAAATGATTTATAGATTGCTAGAAGGTGACTTTGCAAGCGAGCCTGAGAGCATTGATACTGAAAGTCTTAAGTCCTCAAAGGACCTAGGTGAAAGGTACGCGGGTAAAGACTTTAAATCAGCCATGGGTGACAAATTTGATGCTGCCATAACCTTTGACCAGAGTAATGGAGATGATTCCAAGGATTGTTTGACGGATGTGCATGCAACTATTTTAATAGGGGAGTTGTGCATTGATATTGGCAATTCAGCAACCTCTAGGATGTCAGCTGAGCCATCCCAAGTGTTTCATAACAATAGTACACTTGACGAGGATGTGTGTGAAGTTGATAGCACACATGAGAATGCTTACCAATCGGTGAGTGATGATGATTCAGCCTCTTTCCATAGTGCAGATTACAAATCAAAAAACTTGTGTGGGGACAATTTGTCAGTGAAGTCTAATCATTTAACAAGGTAATTGAAGGTGAATGAAGGCATGATTGCTGCAGCCATAGAACACTTTGATGTTCCTCAGCAGTTGTTGGTAAATTATTGTTGTAAGACTCCAGAAACACATGAGCACTTTGATAGTGAACTTTCCCTTGTCGAGTTTCAGGCACTCAGAGATGCAATTGGAGTAATGAAGAATAATTACCTACAACTATTATCAAATAGAGATCATCTTCTCATGCTCAATGGTATTTATCATAATGCTCTAAGGGGAAAGGAAGAGGAGGTTGATGAGCTCACCTATGAGCTTGAGGTCACACAAACTCCTTGAAGAGCGCTCAAACAACCCTTCAAGAGTCAAAGCTACGGATAGATGAGCTTACTATGGAATTGAGCTTAGCACAGTCTTCATCTCCAGTAGTTACAGTTCTGACTTCTATGACAGTTACTGGTGATGAGCATGCACCTACAAATAGTGGTAAGGAGTACTTTGTGGATGTGGCTACATCCATTACAGTCACAGATGTAGGTCACACAGATGGGATGATTGTTTTGGATGAGTGTAATAGGGAGAAATATGTTGCACCAGGTGTTCTTGAGGTTAGTCCCATTTCAGGTGATGCAGAGTAGATGATTGATAGCTCTTGCGAAGAGTTGGTGGATTTCCCCGGGAGTGGTGTGACAGATCCCCACACTACTGCATCTATTTCAAAGGAGACGTGCAGGGCATCTTTTAGTGGGGAGATCAATTCTCATGTTGATTTGTTTCTCTCTCCTGGAAGCAAATCAGAGATTGCATCCTATGCAGCTGATTGTGATCAACAACTTATTGAGCCACAAAGATGGAGAGATCAGCTAAAGGATACCGAGGGTAAAGTTGTTCAAACCTTAACTCGTATTGACAATACCCACAAGTTTGTGGAGGATCTCTTTTGGACGGCACAATTATCGTAAAGGTAGATAGGGGTAGTAGCGGGCACTTCTATAACTAATTTGCGAACTATCCAGCATGCTATGGAATGGATTAAATTAGAGTACCTCCAATTGCTTTTAGATTGGGACTTTGCTATTGGGTATGCAGAGAGGACTTGCAGGTTATCTACCCAATTAGCCATTCAGAATTAGAGACATGAGCCATCATCTGGTTCGAGTGATAAGGAGTGTTCAACCATTGACACAGGCGGGTGCTTTTTATTTTGACTGCATGTGAGGAGTGCTCATCGTTTTTCCTTTAATCCACACACAGATGACTTGATGATGCATAAGTGTGGATTGGCTCAGGATTTATACCATCCATTGTGGGATGAAGGGTTGCCGTCTATAGAAGATGGAACTAAGGATTGCAAGTGGCTGACTCAAATACATTCAGAGGATTATTTGTAGAGTCAGAGCTCAAATTACCATCATGGTGATATGCACCTGACAGAGTTTGCAACTTCTTTGTCTCGAAAATTTCCATTGGAGACATGGCTTCAGAGAGGTTGCAATGTTAGTAGGCATGATGGCATGTTTAGTTTTTACAGCGGTGATGGAGGAGAGTTATATCATTCGCTCAATTTGAGAGGGGCAGTTTCATATCTTCCCGCACCTATGTTGGATAGTCAGCACATCCATAGGAGTTTGGCAGAGGATGGAAGGGGATGTTGTGGTTTAGAGACTTTGAGATTTAAGTATCCCTTCATGATTGTTGGATATGAGATTCTGATATGTTGGGATCCAGGTGGTGACATGTTTGGCATGACAGTTCAATTGGATTCTGAGGTGTTGCTTCACCACTCTCTTCATGGTGAAGGATTTATCAGAGTAGCATAGCGTCGACGTGGTGGTTCTATGTTGAGAATAACTTGGGACCCTGGGATCATTTTTGGTTTCAGTTTGGTTCAAGCTGTTCTTTGGAGGCTATATTGGCATTGCTTGAGGACAAGTAATCTTTGGGAAGGGTGGACTGTAATGTCCCCATTTTCGAGTTCTCTTGCAGTTCAGTCATAGTTGACTTTCTGAGTTGGTGACAGCATAATCAGAGGAGTATTTCGATGTCACCAAGGTGCTCGAGTGATCCAGTGGAGCTGGTTGACACTTTCTAAAGAGATTTTGGACAACTTATCCATACTTACTATTTATAGTAAGTGCTTGCATATCGGCAATCTTTCTAAGTTTTTCTGGGTTTGTTCTCTTTGGTCCTTGGAGAACACTGCTATTTTTAGTGTCAGTTTGGCGCTGTTTTGGTGACTTGGCAGTTAGCTATTGGCTCTCTCAGATGTTGCATTGAGCTCAGAGTTATCAGATGGTTTGTGGATCCAGTTGGCACCCTCTGTGTTGGCTCAGTTGCTTATGGCCATTACTATTTTTAGTAAATTCGAGTTTGGTGTCAAATCAGGATTTTCAGAGTGGGGTTGGATTCGTCTCATCGAGACCTTTTCGGCAAGCTATAGATCACTAAATTCTGAGTTCATTTGGGCCTCCGTTTTAAAGTCCGTAAATTAATATTATTATTTAATATTGGACTTTGAGTTTTATTGGTTAAGTGATGAAAAAATGAAATATTTAAGTCACTTAAGTCATTTTATGGAGCGCTCACCTTGGGAAATATTAAAAGTAAAATTAAAAGAATATTTCCCTCAAAAAGTGAAACACCCCTCTTGGAGAGTTATAAAAGAGCGAAAAGTGCTCTCATTTGGATATGCTTGGATTATTATTTCTTCTTTCTTTTGAGATTTTCCCTTCGAGGGTTTCTGGAGCTTGGCTCTAGGGTTTGGTATTGTCTTGTTGAGACGAAAACCTCTGCAAGATTGATTTGATCTTAGCTTCTGGGGATGAAAACCTCCATTAGCAAATACTTATTGGCGGATGCATCCAGTATTCGCAGTTGTGCATTCATTGGAGACATTTTGGCGAAGCTTTGAGTTTGAATGAACATCGATTTATGAAGTTTTGAATTGCAGATAAGTTGCAGAGTTGTAGAAGGCAGATTTAAGTGTGTTGATGGTTCTTTAATGCTGCTACACTTTTCCCTTGCTAGTCGTACATCACTCAGTCTAGCCATACCATCATTTGCAGAAGATAGGAGCTCATTCATTGCAGATTTCTCACCATATTCTAGTCGTTCAGCTACATAAGTGGTGTGCAGATTATTACCAAGTGTTGCAGTAGACTGTTCGGCACTATATGTTGTTCATACTTCCATGTGAGTCGTACAACTTCATTTAGAGGACATGAGGTCTTTGGTCATTATTTTCTTGTGCTTACAACAGAATAATCTACTCTTTGGAGGCGTTTGGAGTCTCAGGCACTGAGCATTGCATTGTAAATCCATTTGCCATCTTTTGTATTGATTTTGGTGTGATTCTGGCTATACCCATTTGCTGGTTCAGCTTCAGCATTGATACAAAATTGCATATTTTCATGTGAGTATGTAATAGTAATTCATTATATGGTATTTTATGATCTGGGTAATTGATATTTTCCTCATATCTATTGTATATTTTCTGGCTTTCCGTTATATACTCTATATTGTATGCTTCGGCAACACATCTGTAGGAAAACTGAAAACCCCTTCTGCATTCTTCTCTCTAGTCTGAAAGATCACAAAAATTTTAATAAAATCACAAATAAAAGATCTTAAAAATATACAAACAGATACAGCACATTACATCCGTGGTGATCACTGACATTATAAATCTTATGACCTGCATCAAAGATAAGCTTGTCGATGCTCCAACTTGACAGTAGTTAGAGAGATTGCTCTACATAAAGAAGCATTCGATTGTATCATAGGGTTAGCAAGCTTTCACAGTAGCATGCAGGTGATAGATGCTAGGGGCTACCTGGTTTCATAGGGATTAGCAAGCTTTGACTAGTAGCATGTAGGTGACAGATGCCAGGAGCCACCCATTTTTATAGGGTTTAGATAGGCTTTTGCTAGTGGTGTGTAGGAGACAGATGCCAATACTAGTCCGGCTTTCACCAGTGGTATGCAGGTGATGGATGTCAGTATCTACCTATCTTGGGAGTTTAGTATTGGCAATAGGGTATTAGAATGATTATGTGTGCTTTCTATGTTGTTTATGCATTAGGTATGGTTCTCAAGGTTATAGTTGTTAAATCAGTCCAAGTGAAAAATAGTGCAAGCACTAGTCTTAGTTGAGTTAAAATCATAAGATACTATGATTGTGTTTATCTAATTATAAGACGATTCGGATGCTCAGTGAGCTATGGAAATCTTATTAATGGCCTCATGTGTTGTAAATTGTTACAGTTACACCTTAGCCAGTGATGACCACAAGTAGTATGGGAGGCTTGCTTGTCATCTTAGTTGGCAGTAAACTAGGACAAGGATGGGTCCCATGGTGTAAAGCAAGATGCAATGACATTTCCTTTTTCTAGATGGGATTTATTTGAGGGCTTATGGGTTAGTGAACTAAGTAAAGGGAAAGATGTTTGCAGTAGGGTGGCAACCATTCCCTTTAGCTAGCTAGTCACTATGTGTACTTATCATGTGTGTATGAGCCAATCACATTGTGCAGAGGTGGTCCATGCGTGCGTGAGTCACATTGTATATATGTGATGTTTTTGAATTAGTCACATTGTGCATATGTGACACCTGATTGGGCTAATCACATTGAGTATATGTGAAGTATCTGTAAACTAATTATATTGTGTATGTATGTTGCAGGCATGAGTTAGTCACACTGTGTATATGTGATTCTTGCCTAAGTTACTCACATTGTGTAAACATGTGATGTATGTTCGAGCTAATCACTATGTGTGATCATGTGATGCTTATATGAGCTAGACACTGTGGTTGGTGTATGTTCATACATTGATGTCGGCCTTGAACCAACATTTGATTGGACTGTATTTGCTATCACACTATTGTATAAGAACTAAATTAGAATCATAAGATTCGCTTAAATACTATGATTTTAAAAGTGAGATTAGAGATCTCATATCAAAGGAGAGGATGAAGTCTCCCTATTGTTGGTGTACGAACTACAAAGCCTTTGATTCCTAGGAGGAGATATGTAGGCAGGGCCATTATGAATGAACCCTCAAGGTTTAGGTCTAAGTCTAGGGATGACCTTGACATTGGGAGATTGCCATATTCTAGAGCAAGAATATGAGTCGTGGCACAAAGTTGATCCCAGGGCTATGGATGGTGTGTGTATGAAGTTAGCACTTCTAAATAAGATAGAAGATACTTGGTCGATTGAGTAGTACTTGAGGTGTATTGAGTTAAAGAAGATTAGGAGTAACTGAGGTGGTTATTACAGTGTAGGTAAGGTAGGATGAGTTAAAGGGTCAAGAGGAGGGGAAAGTCTCTTCTAAACATCCTTGAAGTTCTTAGATTATTTGTGTGGTTGGGATCAACGAGGGTAATTTGTTGGAGGAAGAGGAATAAGTTTAGGAGGGATCATGATCGGTGGTCTCAAAGGTTGATGTGAAGAAGGTGGGAGAGATGGTGTAGGTAGAAGTGGTGGGAGTGTAGGGGAGGGAAAATGGGGTGGAGGGGAAAGTTGGGCTTTAGAGTAATCATGAATTAGACTTGTGATTATAGATCAATACAAACTAATGTCTAGATTATGATTTCTCAGATTATTTTATGTGCTCATAGATCCTAATAAGAAACCTAATACTCTAGCGGAATTGTTTGACTATGCAGGTGATGTTGATATGGACAAACCAAACCAAGTTGAAGAGGGGTGCCTTGTTTCACGAGATTTAATTGGTGATTCATGACGATGCATGTACAAAGGTCAATAGGGTAAGAGAATTGAGACCAAGTGTTGAATACCAGGACAACAGGAAAGCCTAGATTGTTTGTATAAATGCCCTGATAGAAATCTAAGATAGCTTGCCAAAGAAAATAAGGACGAGATTTTTGAGAAATTTCATTAAAACCAAAGTACATCAGAGAAGCTATGAATAGCAAGAAACAAAGTGGTGATTTACAAAGAAAAGAGGCAAGCCAAACTAGTAAACAAAGAAATGTTAAGAGGTGGAGTTGCTAGCTAAAGAACACCACCAGAAGGAGGCCTGATTGGACAAAGCCAAGATTTTGCATGGCCTCGAAAGATCTAGAGAACATTTGCCATAATTTTCTTGATATAGGAAGATCTTGAATGACTTATAAATTAAAAGATAACACTTGGACAAACTAATAAGATCCAAGGAGGAGGAACTCAGAAACTAGTATAAGTATTAGGAGGGCTTGATGGGTAGCAATTCTTGAAATTAAATGCAAGAGCACAAAAGTTAGGAAGCAGAGAAGAAATTATTAGAAAAAGGGGGAGCTAAAGAAGCTCTAATAAAATATATACCTATATCTAGCCTAATCGTGTGAAAAGCCCATGATCATGATTCAGTGTGTGTGTATGTATGTATTGTGTGAGTCCTATATTAATCTAGCTGTTGTGACTAGTGTGTCTCTGTGTAATTGAATGTATAAAAGGGCCAATACTTTGAGGACTCTAGGACTCAAGGGAAGTTAATGAATAGTTGAGTAACTAAGTGATGGGGACAAGCTTAGCCTAATTGAGCGATGGGGACAAGTTCAAAGTATGTGTTGACTGAGCAATGGGAACAAGCTTAGAGTACGCAATTGAGTGATGGGACAAGCTTAGAGTATGTGTTGATTGAGCAATGAGGAAAAGCCTAGAGTATTTGTTGACTAATTGATAGGAACAAGATCATCATGTAGTTTGATATTGTGGTAGATGGGAGAAGGTGCAAAGGTAATTGGAGATGAGTGTTGTGTACAAGTGTGTGCTTATAACATGTGTGTGCCTAGTGTGGTTCAAATGTTGTGTCCTGTATGCGGATGTGTCTGTTTATGTGTTCATGTATGTGATAGTGTGCATGGATGTGTATGTGTTAGTTGTGGCTGTTGATGTTTTGGTAGCTTCAGGGGGTAAGCCATAAGTCAAGTTGGCTAAATCACAAACAAAAATTATATTTGTTGGGTCAGCTCAAGTGAAAGCTTACTCCTGGATTTGTATAAATAGGAGAGAGACTCTCCTCATTCAATCATCAATTCATTTTCATTCGTTATTTTGTGACCAAGAAGAAGATTCGCTACTCAAGAAGGAGATTTATTTCTGCTTGGAAATTCGCACTATTTACAGTGTTGGTTTATATTATTGTATTCTGCCTTTCTTGGCTTGATTCTTAAGTGCGATTTTCTGCACTATTGTACCTGATATATCATTAGTAAAGGTTTGTTGGGTTTTTCTCCCTTGCGTAGAAGGGTTTTCCCAGGATAAAAATACTGTGATCACTGTTCTGTGTTTATTTTCCTGCTTACTGTTCATAACTGATCTAAAAATTAACATGGTATCAGAGCCAGGTTTCAAGAAAAGCTGATCAGATTTGACTAAGCATAATTCTGGGTTGTGTGGAAGACAATTCCTTGTTTAGGGCAGTCACTCAGAAAAGAAGATGGTGACTGATGTCAAGGTAGAAGATAGACTTGATGGGGCTTCAAACTTCAACTCATGGAAGTTTAGGGTACACAATACCTTAGAAGAAAATGATCTGCTAGAATTCGTAGAAGTTGACATGCCTGAGCCGACAGAAGACTCAAAGAAAATCCAGTGGAAGAAAAATGGTACGAGGGCTAGAAAGATCATGATAGACTCCGTGAAGGATCACCTAGTACTGATCATCTCCAAGATGAAGACAACTAAAGAAATGTTTGATGCACTAAAAGGACTGTATGAGATCAACAATACCAACAGAGCCCTCACTCTGAGACAACAGCTCCATCATGTAAGAATGGCTAGAGGGGAGTCAGTTATCTCATTCTTTATGAAGATCTCTGATCTGAGAGATCAGTTGAGCACCATTGGGGATACAGTTGCAAACATAGATCTTGTTTTATTGGCTCTAAATGGTCTTCCCCAGTCTTGGGAACCTTTCATTTAGAGCATCAGTGGGAGATCCAAGTTGCCCAAGTTTGACCGCCTACGGGCTAACTGTATTCAGCAAGAAACTAGACTGGTAGCAAGAGGAAGTGGGCGAAACTCCCATAATGAAGAAACTCAAGTTCTTACTGCACATGCTATTAGAGAAAGAGGCAAAGGAAGAGAAGAAAAAAGTGGCACCTTCAAGAGAAATAGAGACAGAAAAGCAGATTCTGTTCCAGAATCGAAAAAGAAGGATCTTTCTCATATTCAGTGCTACAGGTTTGACAAGTATGGACACTATGCCTGAGACTGTAAATTAAAGTTAAAGCAACATGTTTCTACTGCAAACATTGATGAAGAGACATCTCAGAAGTCAAGACGATTCAGAACGATTCCTATTCAACTCCACTCTTTCAAAATGTACCAACTGACAGTGATACTTGGTTGATAGATAGTGGTGCTTCGCATCACATTACAGGCTACAGAGAGCATCTTACAGAATTAGTAGAGAAAGAATCTAATTTACAGGTTATAATTGGAGATGATGCTAGTTATGCTATAAAGGGAGCTGGGGCCACTTCCTTCCAGCTAGATTCGGGTATCCCTCTTCAATCGAGTGATGTATTGTTCGTACCAAGGATCAAAAGGAACCTTGTCTCTATTTCAGCCTTGGGAGGACAAAGGGTACAAGGTTGCCTTCTCTGAAGGAAAGGTTCTTGCATGGCCCAAGAACTCCAGCATAAATTCAGCTCGTGTGATTGGCATTCGTCAGGGGAGCCTATACAGATTGTCAATTCAACCAGTTTAGGCATTGTTACATGGCTCTATCAGTTTGAGTGAGCTATGGCATAGGAGACTTGCTCACTTACATTACAGAGCCCTTCCCACTATGGAGAAGATTGTTACTGGTCCTCCGAAGCTCAGTATAGAGCATGATGGCATCTACAGAGGATGCACACTTGGTAAGAATACCAAGAGTCCCTTCCACAGTAGATCCAAGGGGATCTTAGATCTTATTCACTCGGATTTGTGTGGACCAATGTCTATAGCGTCACTGAGTAGATTCCGGTACTACGTGACTTTCATCGATGATTATTCCTGGAAGACTTGGATTTACTTCTTGAAATCCAAGGAGTTTGAGGAAGTTCTTGATAGATTCCAAGAATTCAAGGCACAAGTTGAGAACATGTCCGGGAAGAGGATTAAGGTTCTAAGATCAGATAATGGAGGAGAGTACACTTCCGGAGGATTTCATAATTTCTACATTGAGGCAGGGATCAAGAGGGAGTTGTGTGTTCCGTACAACCTTCAGCAAAATGGAGTTGCCAAAAGAAAGAATAGATCTATAGTAGAGGTAGCTAAGACTATGATTCATGATTAGAGTTTGCAGAATTTCCTATGGGGAAAGGCTTCCAGAACCGCAGTATATGTTCAGAACAGAAGTCCTCATCAGATATTGGGGAACATGACCCCAGAGGAGGCCTTGACAGGTGTGAAACTTGAGGTTAGTCACTTGAGGATATTTGGCTGTCCTGTGTACATTCGTGTGCCGAAGGATAAAAGAACAAAATTGGAACCTTCAGGCAGGAAGGGTATATTTGTGGGCTACAGTGAGTCTTCAAAGGCTTACAAAATATACATCCCAGGGCAGAAACAGATTGAGATTAGCCGAGATGTCTTCTTTGAGGAGGAGATAGCTTTCAGGAGGTCTAAAGGATATCACATGAAGATAGACAGTGAGGAGCAGGAGGCTCCAAAGGATATAGATTCATCCCTCAATTATACTCCTCCCATTCAGAGGGAGTCTGACAAACCAGTTGAGACTATTGATCCAATTGACCCTATAGAACCAACTGATGGGCCTATAGATATTGTCGTAGGTCGGAAGAGGCCTCTGTGGGCTCGACAAACCATGTAGGAGGCAGAAAAATGTGCAACTCCAAGAGGCACTTTTAAGGAGAGCAAGAGACCTCAGAGGTTCCCAGGTTATGTGGCATTGATGAGTTACATCATTGATTCTGAGCCCTCCAATTATGAGGAGGCATCTAGCCAGCAGGTATGGAGAGATGCGATGACAGAAGAGTATCAGTCCATCATTAAAAATAATGTATGGGATGTTATTCCAAGACCCAAAGGGAAGTCAGTAGTGACTTCCAAATGGATCTACAAAATCAAGCATGCAGTTGATGGCAGCATTGAGAAACACAAGGCGAGATTTGTGGCAAGAGGATTCTCTCAGAAGGAGGGAATAGATTATGAGGAGACATTTGCTCCTATTGCTCGATACACTTCCATTAGGACGATTATTGCTCTTGCCTCCGCAAAGGACTAGAAGTTACATCAAATGGATGCAAAGAGTGCATATCTAAATGGTTTGATTGAGGAAGAAGTATATATCGAGCAGCCAGACGGTTTTGTGATTCATGGGAAGGAGCCCCATGTGTGCAGATTGAAGAAGGCTTTGTACGGTCTTAAACAAGCACCTCGTGCATGGTATGAAAGGATTGATAGATACTTGATGAGCTTGGGATTCACCAAGAATGATGCAGATTCCAACCTTTATTTCAAGATTGTTGGTGGTGAGGCCTTGATCTTGGTTCTCTACGTTGATGATCTATTTCTCACTGGAGCAGAGAAGCTCATTGTCCAATGTAAGGAGGCGTTAGCCTCGGAGTTTAAGATAAAGGACCTTGGACTTATGCATTACTTCTTGGGACTGGAAGTATGGCAGAGACCTGATGAGATCTTCCTAAGTCAAGGGAAATACACTATAGATATACTAAAAAGATTTGGGATGATGGACTGTAAGTCCATGGCTACACCGATGGAGACAAATTTGAAGAAGTTGAGTGACTCAGCTTCCGAGTCAGATCTGGTAGATCCCACCATGTATAGACAATTGATCGGATCATTGATGTACCTGGTCAACACAAAAATAGACATTTGTTTTGCAGTGAGTGCTCTCAGCTAGTTCATGTGTGAGCCAAGACAAATACATCTGGTTGCAACAAAGCATATACTGAGATACTTGTGTGGTACTGTGGGATATGGCTTGAAGTATGCTTCAAGTGGGGATCTGAGATTACAAGGCTATTCTGATTCTGACTAGGCTGGGAGTGTGGTTGATAGAAAGAGCACCTCCGGGAGTTGCTTCAGTTTGGGGTCTGCAGTGATTCCCTGGTGTAGCAGGAAGCAGACCTCTGTGGCACTAAGCATATCAGAGGCTGAGTATATTGCAGCATGTGTAGCATCCCGTGAAGCAGTATGGCTTTGAAAGCTTCTTGCAGGATTGTTTGGTCAGATGTTAGAGCCGACATTGATTCACTGTGATAACCAGAGTTGTGTAAAGCTCTTAGTGAATCCCATATTTCATGATAGGTCAAAGCATGTGGAGATCAAGTACCATTACATCAGAGACATGGTGCTGAGGAATGCAATCCAACTCCAATATATTTGCACTGATGATCAGACGACTGATATCCTCACCAAGCCTCTTTCCAAGGTAAAGTTTGTATACTTCTGAGACAAGCTTGGGGTGGTGGAGAATGACGCCCTTGCTGAGAGGGAGTCACAACATCATTAAGATCTGTTATAGCATATATTTCTCTGAGATAAAGAAATATGAGGTGAAAGCCCTTGTAGCATATATTCCTCTGAGACAGAGAAATATGAGGTGAAAGCCCTTGTATCGTATATTTCTCTGAGACGTAGAAATATGAGGTGAAAGCCCTTGTACAGTACACATCTCTGAGACTGACTTGTGTTTCCCACAATCGGATGTAGCCATTGTGGAAGTCATGTTGAGAGAGTCTATGACGAAGAAGTCCTTGCTGATATATCATTAGTAAAGGTTTGCTGGGTTTTTCTCCCTTGCGTAGAAGGGTTTTCCCGGGATAAAAATACTGTGTTCACTATTCTGTGTTTATTTTCTTGCTTACTGTTCATATCTGATCTAAAAATTAACATAGTAAGTCTCAGTCTCAATTTGTAAGTGTGAAGAAACGCTTTGATATAAACTAGGTTTAAAAAGATTATGCACTAGTAGATTAGCCGTGAGTACTCAAACACTGCACCTCACCAACACCCTTGTGAAACAAGTACCCCATTGTTAGGGGCTAGGTGGAAAAGTAGCCCTAAGATTCGGGTTGGCCAACGAGCAAAGTCCTTCACACTATGGTGATAAATGGGTAATACATGTTCTTGTTCTCTAGGGGTTATATATAATTTTGGTGATGATAAAGATGAACCATTATAATTTATGGGTTCATGAGCTTGATTTTGATCATGTTTGATCACCCGATTGAGCTCCTTACTCATTATTGCATAGTATGAATATAGTTGAAAAGGAGAGTAGTGTAAAGACTCTATAGGCACCATTAGATATGCACAACAAGAAGCAACAAGACCTCTTGACTCGAGAAGACCGATTCTTATATTCTTGCAATATTATAGAGGCTAAATTAAAAATCCATTCAGAGGACTTAACCAGTGGGCAAATGTTAATATTTTTTGTAGTTTGAGAATTTCATCTGCCAATCAATGAAAGATTGATGTAATAATGTAATCCAGTCCTTAATTGAATGTGTATGATGATATATTTGGGTGACTAGATGATTCTAGATGTTATTTTGTTGTATTCATGGCAATTGCAATCATGATGTTTAGTGTTTGTAATTCACATGAAAATAGAAGTGATGACCAACATTTGTATTTCATCTTACAGTGTAGTCTAGGAGGGCTAAATGTAGTAGATTTTGGTAGAAGCTAGCTTTGGAACTTAGTATCCTTGTAATCTATGTTTGAGTGAGGCATATTGGCAAAGCCAATTTCCACATTATCTGCGAAAATTTGTGCAAGGTGATCATTGTCGTCTCCCATGATAAATCTTCAAATTCCTTTTGCAAGGGAGTAACTCTATTAATTGCATCTCAAAACTGGTTTTTGCCTCTAAGTGAGTAATATTTGTTTTATTTAATCATGAAGCCAAGGATCTAGTTTTCAAAATAATTCCTAACCTTGGATCGTATTGAGAAATCTCGTTTGTTGAAGACCTTGGTCGAGCCTCTAACCCTTCTCGATACCAATTCTCAGACCAATGTCCTTGTTCTTGACATCATGTCAAGCTCCATGGCCTTGTGTTGATGTTTCTTGTTTTATGAATTCTTTGTTTGTAATTTTATGTTTGTGGAACTTGATATTAGTAAGCAGAGCCATGGCCATTGATCTCATTTTGATCTAATCTGTTGGTTCCCAAAACTACTACAACCCAAAACCCTAAAGCATTTTACAACCACTTAGGCTAGGGGTGTCTTCAAGGTGGTTGTAAAAGGTTTATCAATAGGTTAAGGGTGATTTTGGTCAACTTACAAGAGTGGGTAGACTCCTCTACACTTCAAGTTCAGCTAGGCTTAGGAGGGTAATCCTAGAGGTATCCCTCAATAGGGATTGAGATCAACAAAATATATTATCTCATTTATGACTTTGCAACAATACCCAAATCGTTGTTTTAATCCCAAATATTGTCATTGAACTAAAACACACTTGTTACACTTAATAACCTCCATTTTAAGCTGATGAGAGTAACCCTACAGAATGAGGATGCTTATGGAACTGTAACTGCATTTAAATCTTGATATATTGTTTTGATTTTTCATGAATTTAGGCGATCACAGGCTTCTCAGACCGGTGTCTATCCATTGGGCTGTAAAGTGTCATGCTTATGGAAGTAAAACAATTACAAGGAGATGTATGACTGCCTATCTGAACATTTAGATGCATAAAAATCAATATCAAACCATGAGAATGCTTAGTAATCTAAAACCATATAACAAATTCTTCCATGTGTAATACTAAAATGACCATTTACAAAGCTAGAAATGTATTAAGAACTGTCACATTCGTTCAAATCAGATTTTACAATCATACCACTAAATGTAGCAAGAGAAAGCCCTAACTGTCCTGAAGAATAAAAACTGATCACTGGTCGATGCCCTAACTGCCTTAGGACTTCTGGCACCTGTAGAGAGAAATTGTGCCCAAAATGACCAACCCATAAGATGAGTTTCAATCTTTCCTTTATAGCCTTCACAACTTGGATCTGAGGATGAAATGGGTGGGAAAACCCCAACAACCCCACCAACTACAATAAAACATAAATTTCAACTACCCATTTCGCATTAATGGTGATCCTAGCAGTTGTTGGCGTGTTTCTGCACATTTCTGGGCTTTTCTGGACCTTGGCAAGACTTTGGGTCGCGGGAGGACATTTGGATTTGGGACTAGGACAAAAAGTCCCATCAGGTCCCGAAGTCTCGCTGAGAACTTTTCATTATATTGTGGGAGTCCGGAAAAGAGGGGGTCGAGACGATGCGGGAACCGGGTTTGTGGGAGAGCTTTGCACTTTTGGAACTTTTGGAAATAGTCCAAAAGTGCCAACGGGTCCCGAAGTCTCGTCAGGACCAAAAATGACCAAAGCCAAAAATGGAAATATGATTCGAAATTGCATGAAAAAACCATCCATAAACTCAAAATTTTACTCAAAAATTCAGTTATTTGCCCCTTCAAAATTGCCGTGAAAGATCAGGGATCTGGAAAGATCTCTGGCTTTGAAGGTCTCTTTTGCAAGTGGGTCCCGTCTCTTTTGCAAGTGGGTCCCGAGGTCGTGGAGGGACGAGGGACGCAGGGTTGCGGAGGGAAATAGGATTTTAGGAAAAAATCCAAAAGTCCAAGCGGGTCCTGAAATCCCAATAGGACAATATATTTTTAAATAACATTTAAGTATAGGTTTGTATTTACCATTTATCATTTACCTTTCTTATACTTTAAGTTATTTTAAAATATACTGTTAGGACGTTTGAGAGGGGTTTTGGATCCATAGGGGTTAAACTGTAGATTCTAGAATTTGGAGGATCCATCAAATATCAGACTTAGCCAAATTAGGTTCCAGGGTTTCAAACTTAGTCAAAATCAGGGGCTCAACAACATGCATCACAGTAAAGGCACAAGGACCCTTTAGGAAAATTTAATGAATTTGGCAAGATTTTGCAAATATGAGGTTAAAAACCTAGACGCAAACACTGGCTCTAGTTGGGGACGTGTGCCAAGCATTGGCACAGGGAGAATCCAGAACATCTCTAGGAAAACTAAAAAGTGAAAAACGAATAGGGGGAACAACGAAAGATGTATTTATAAGGTATATAGTCATAAGCATGAGGGCACAAAAGGAAAGTTGTCTGTAATCAAAAATTGCAGTCACTTGCAGGTCAAATCTGCACAAGATGACCAAAACCACTTTCCTCTGTTGAAGACTAACTAAATGAAGGAGCTGATCTCCCTCAAACCAAAACAATTTTCATCACCCGGCTGGAATAGATGAAATCTTTCATCTGCATGCACCAATCTGCAATCACTGTACATGATCTGAAGACAAACTTCACCATTGAAAACACTGCTATAAGGCAGCCACAAATAATAGGTGCTCAACCTATTCCATACTACATCATGTTTTTTCCCAGTAGCAAGGGGTGAAAAATATAGAACCAGGTCAGCACCAAAAGAGACAGATGGAAGGAAGCATCCATCATCAACTTCCACACTATCATACGTGCTGACCTCTTCATGCAAATTGAGGCAGAATGAGAAAACCTCCAATTCACATGGCAAGGAGAAATATGCCTTAATGCACTATTGATCCACAAGAGAAGACACTTCATCTTGCCGAGCAAACTAGAAAGACTCCATCTCAAGTATACCTTCAAGTTGGGCTGCCATCTGTTGAAGTTTGGGCATACACATGCCTTGCTGCTCATTCACATCAATGTGCCATACAAAGGACTCTACCTCTACTGCAGGACCAACACATTCAAGAACTGATAAACATTCCACATCAAAGTGGAAAAACTCATATTCATTTGCATTTCCACCAAGCTTTTGAACACAACTTTCACATGTGTTGCTACAAATTTTAATTTCTAAATCATAAGCATGACTCAATCCAAAATTTAAAATATCAGCACACAAATTAGAACCATGAGACACCTCACATGAAGAATCAAGTTCTTCCATTTGTCTCTTTGTTTCAAGTTCACCTTGGCAATCTGTTGTGTCATATTCATTGCTGCAACGAGACTGATGACGTGCACTTCTTCCACATTCATTTCTCTATCATTTCTCAGTGGCTCAGATGAAGCACACTCTGCACGAGGAAGACAACATACGTTGCACCAAAGAAACAAGTTCTCATATGCGTCCACATGATCACCATATTCACAATCCAGGGCAAGCTCTTCACATTGAAACTCCATGGTTGCACCAACAACTATCTCTGATCGGTTATCATCATGTGCAACCATCTTTACATCAACCTCATGCAAGCAAATATCAATTGCTTGATCATCACAAACGGGAACAAAGGAGGGCATCAAATCAAACAAGAAACCAGTTTCTTGCTCATCACATGTTTTACTTACCTGTGCATACTCAACATGATCAACCTTACAAGCTGATCCTACTGACTATTCATGCTTGTACACAGCATCCTCATTGTTCATTGAGCCACATACCTCAGCATTAGGTTGGAAGTCACCATTGGTTTCATCATTTTCACTTTCATTTGGTGAGTTATCCAACTGAAGATAGGTGCATACGTTGTCCTCATCATGTGCATTGCTGTCACATGACGTACCACCTTCCACTTCTACCCTTCTGACTACACAATCATATTCCTCTAATGCTGCAGTCATCTAATTGTTTGTATCCACATTGCTGATGTTTGGATCAGCATGTTTATTACCAGCAACACATGCACTTGTGGACAACAAACCCTTTATGTAGTCATCTCTCATTTCTCCATGGAGTCTAGGGGAAAATATGACTGTTGCATACTTGTTATTTTGAAATCTTCCCACACATAACTCAGTCCAGATTCATATGCTTCGAAAAACATATGAATGCAAGCAGGAGTGTTAGGTCTGAAATCATTTGGAATATGGGAAAGAGCAACAACAAACTTGTGACCAAAATCCTTGCTTGACTCTCCCTCTTGTCCTTTAATTTTTTTCCAACTCTATGACAAGATCAATAGGGTCAAGGCCTTTGGTAAATTTATTTTCAAACGCTACCACAAGTTCATTCCATGAGGCAAAAGATTGCCCGAGAAAACTCTGAAACCATTCTCTTGCCTTTCCACGCAAGGACCTAACAAAGAACCTCATCCACATGTCCTCATCCTCAAACTAATGTTCTTCCATGAATCTTAAAAATGAAACATGTGTGTCCCCTACCCAAATAATGTACCCATCAAACTTGGACAACTGGCTTTAGACCCTGGTTGGCATGCCTCGTGTTTTGTAGTCAACCCATGAGAGGTCTAGTTGATTGCATATTGGATCTATGGGAGGAGCAGGGGATTGAGCAATTTGATTTTGTGGGGCAGTAGGGAATGCATTGGACTGCACCCTAGATCCTAGCAGCCTAATCTGCTTTTCTATTTCTTCTTCTTGTTGCCATAAGGACTCTAGCAAATGTTTAGTCTTATCAATTTCACATTGCTACATTGCAAAGTCAATTTGATTTTGCATGGGTGCATATAAGTTTTGGTTTGTATAACATGCAGAGCCATGACTGGAATATGCATTGCCAGAATGGTCAAAAGCCAGATAGTTTCTAGGGTCTGCAACATAAGAAGATGCATGTGAAGGAGCATCCTTAGGGTATCCATGTTCATACCAATTGGCCATGACTAAAGCATTCTACAATGCAGAGCAGAAAGCAAGAGGCATACAAATTTGTTTCTTCAACATGACAAGAACAACAAACTTCAAAGGTTGGGAAGAAAACCATGTGTACCTTTATTTCACCAGCCGCTGCACCTTGAAATGGGGTCTTTGATTCACCAATAGTAGATAACAACAAATTTCTTCATGTTCTTTGATAGCAGAGTCGCCACCTCTTCCAAAGAGAAAACCCTTGAAGTGTGACAATCTTCAAGGCTGCAAAATAATTATGGGCTCTCCAACCAGCAGAGTCTTCAAATTCTTCGACCTTTTAATTCATTCCCCGACAACGGTGCCAAAATGTTGGCATGAGTTGACGAGAGGCCAAACTTACCCAAAAAAATGTACAAATGTAGATCACTGTTACAGAGGTATTCAAACTAAACCAAAGTATTACATTCTCGGCAATGAAGCCAAAATGTTGGTTCCCAAAACTACTACAACCCGGAACCTAAAATATTTTACAACCACTTAGGCCAAGGGTGCCTTCAAGGTGGTTGAAAAAGGTTTATCAATAGGTTAAGGGTGATTTTGGCCAACTTACAGGAGTGGATAGACTCCTCTACACTTCGAGCTCAATTAGGCTTAGGAGGATAATCTTGGAGGTATCCCTCAATAGGGATTGAGATCAAAATATATTATCTCATTTATGACTTTGCAACAATACCTAGATCGTTGTTTTAATCCCAAATATTGTCACTGAAGTCAAATACACTTGTTACACTTAATAACCTCCATTTTAAGCTAATGAGAGCAACCTTACAGAATGAGGATGCTTATGGAACTGTAGGTGCATTTAAATCTTGATATATTGTTTTGATTTTTCATGAGTTTGGGTGATCACAGGCTTCTGAGGCCTAGCCATTGGGTTGTAGAGCGTCGTGTTTATCAAAGGAAAACAATTACAAGGAGATGTATGACTGCCTATCTGAAGATTCAGATGCATAAAAATCAATATCAAACCATGAGAATACTTAGTAATCCAACACCATACAACATTCTTTCATGTGTAATACTGAAATGACCATTTACAAAGTTAAAAATGGATTAAAAGCTATCATATTTGTTCAAATCAGATTTTACAATCATACCACTAAATATGGCAAGAGAAAGCCCAAACTACGATAGAGGTTTCCTTAAAGAACACTTACAGTAGTGAAGAAAAATAATGATTAATATCAAGATTACAATATATTTCACATACACTTTTGATAACTGTTTCTTGAAGACCAAAAACTAATTATTGGTTGTTGCCCTAACTGCCTCTGGACTTCTGGCACTTGTAGAGAGAAATTCTGCCCAAAGTGACCAACTCGTAAGATGAGTTTCCATCTTGCCTTTATGGCATTCACAACTAGGATCTGAGGATAAAATGGGCGGGAAAACCCCAACAACCCCACCAACTGCAATAAAAACATAAATTTCAACTACCCATTTCGCATTAATGGGAATCCTGGAAGTTGTTAGCGTGTTTCTGGGCTTTTCTGGAAGTTGTTAGCGTGTTTCTGGGCTTTTCTGGACCTTGGCGAGACTTCGAGCTGTGGGAGGACATTTGGATTTGGGACGAGGACCAAAAGTCCCATTAGTCCCGAAGTCTCGTCGAGACCTTTTCATTATACTACGAGTGTCTGGAAAAGTGGAGGTCGATAAGATGCGGGAACAAGGTTCACGGGAGAACTTGGCACTTTTGGAACTTTGGAAAAAGTCCGAAAGTGTTGGCGGGTCCCGAAGTCTCACCATGACCAAAAATGTCCAAAGTCCAAAATTGAAATATGATTCGAAACCGCACGAAAAAACCATTCATAACCTCAAAATTTTACTCAAAGTGCCGACGGGTCTCGAAGTCCCACCGAGACCAAAAATGACCAAAGTCCAAAATGGAAATATGATTGGAAACTGCATGAAAAAACCATCCATAACCTCAAAATTTTACTCAAAAATTCACTTATTTGCCGCTTCAAAATTGTCGTGAAAGATTAGGGGGTTCGGAAAGATTTCTAACTTCGAAGGTCCTCTTTTGCTGGCGGGACCTGAGGTCGCGGAGGGATGAGGGATGTGGGGTTGCGGAGGGAAATAGGATTTTAGGAAAAACTCCAAAAGCCCTAGTGGGTCCCGAAATCCCGATAGGATAGTATATTTTAAAGTAACATTTAAGTATAAGAAAGGTATTTACCTTTCTTATACTTAAATGTTATTTTAAAATATACTGTCAAGATGTTTGAGAGGGGTTTCGGATCCATAAGAGTTAAATTGCAGATTCTAAAATTTGGAGGATCCATTAGATATCAGACTTAGCCAAATTTTCAAGGTTCTAGACTTAGCCAAAATTAGGAGTTCAATAACATGCATTAGGGCAAAGGCATAGGGACCCCTTAGGATAATTTGATGAATTTGGCAAGATTTTGCAAATATGAGGCTGAAAACCTGGGTGCCAACATAATCTATGTTACTAGAAACGCGTTGGGAAGTCCGCGTTTCTGTTTTGTACGGGCGAAACACCGTTTCTGTAGCGAACGGCCGTTTCTGCGCATTTCTTCCCATTGCTTGTTGCATGTTTGATTTTTTCCTTTAAACCCTTCAAACCCTTCCACATTATTAAAGGAGTATGTCATAATTTTATTTCTAATCAACTCCAAACTCTTGAACACTAAACATGAGATCAACTTTTTTTCAATTGCAATCAACTTTCTTTTAAAGGAAGTGTGAGTTTTTACTTTTTAGAATGTTCATAATAAATAGTTTTTTTTACCAAAACAAACTTTATTAAAAATCCAAAATGTTGAAAAAGTATGTGTATCTAAAATCCGTTTCTTAGTGGATTGATCTGAAAAGGCCAAAAGTATGGAAGAAGAAAATTCAGTTCAAAATGCTCTTGGTTGTCTGGAGACCTTTTGTTTGGCCTCAGGTTCTTCCATTCAGTGGCACAAGACGTTATGCTACAGACAGTCTATACTTCCCACTCCTCATTGGCTTCAGCAATATGGCTGGCGCTGGGTTGGCCATGGTGAAATTTTTAGATTTTGGGTATTCCTTTTGCATTCCAGGGCACTTCTACCACCCTATGGCAAGTTGTTCTTACCCGTGTGGAGCAAAAACTTGCTGTCTGGATTACTAAGCCTCTTTCATTGGCTGGTAAATTTCAGGTTTGTTCTAAGAGCTTGGCTGCAACCCATGTTTATTATTCTTCTTGTTGGGCTCCTTCAAAAGGCTCTTATGCCAAACTGGAAAAACTCTTGCAGGATTTCCTATTGACCTCTTCTAATACTCGCCATGGTTTTCACCGTGTTGCATGGGAATTTTACTGCCTTCCCAAAGATTCTGGCGGATTTGGTATTCTTTCTACTCACCGCCAAGGAATTGCCTTGGCAGTCAAATGGATTGTTCATGCGCTCACTAGTTGTGAGGCATGGAAGGTTTTACTCCAGTACAACATTGAAATGGGTCATCCTATGCACAAACCGGCTTGGAAAGGAATTGGTTTTTTTACTCTCTTTGTCATGAGAGAACCAATTCAAATCTCGGGTACGTTTGTGGTTAAGAGCATTTGGAAAGCCTGGGAAAAAATTAAACCTTGGTTATGCTAGGCTGGTGATGGTTTTCGTGCTAGTCTTTCATTCAATCACCTTAATATTTGGTGGTCACCTCTCCTAGCTTCTGCAACTCAACCTTTGGCTAAATTGCAAGGTTTAAAGGCTCTCAAATTTCACAAAAAAGGTGTTTAGACCCTTCAGGCCCTGTTTCACAGACCCACTATGAGCCTTTTGGCTTGGGAACCATTCCGTGTAAAATTTTCTCTTTCAAAAGTTGATAAACCTACTTATGACAGAATCATCATGGCTATTCCACCTGAAATGTTGTACAAGGTTGGAATTCAGTCCAACAAGCTGTGGTGGAAGGACTAGAAATGGTATCCAGACACGCCTTTGCATCATTTTAAGCCATGGATGGCTTACAGGTGGCTTTCACCTCATTTACCCATGGCTGCCACTCTTAATAAGCGCTAGCTTATTCATAGCTCTTTAAGTCTTTGGAATTCCAGGTTTAAAACAGTTTGGTCTGCCATTCTTGAGCCAAAACTTGCTCATTTTTCCTAGTGCATTCTCTTTCAAGGTTTGCCTGTTGGTACTAGGATGTTTCACCTTGGAGTCCAGGATCCTCATTGCCTTTTTTGTGGACAAGCTGAAACTATTCATCATCTCTTCTGGTATTGCACCAGAGCTCAACAATTCTGGATATGGATTCATGATTTTTTTCGGCCTTTTAGACCTGAGCCATTAACTTGGCAAATCTTCCTGTTGGGTGATTCACCCAGGTTTCCTGAAAAATTTACTCAAATCTAGCATATTTTCAGAGTGGAGATTTTATTTGCATTATGGAAAGATCGTAATTCTTGTATATTTTCAGATAGCAAAATTGGAACTAATGTTTCTCTGTACATTAAAACTATTATCTGTTCTAATGTTCTCCTGCAGATTCAAGTGCAAGCTAACAAAGTTGCCTTGGAAGTGGCTCACTTACAAGAGTTGGTGGATCATTGGGGGAATCCTCCCTACACTATGGCTCATGTTCCTCCCTCACCATCCTCTGTCAGAGCTTGCTCTCCTAACAGATGCAGAAGTGGTTCAGCCAGAGATTCTCGGCCTCGCTCCCAGCCTGCTTTGCGTCGCGGTGCTCACCGGTGTAGGCGCTCGGCCTCTTCACATCCACGTGGATGGACCTCTGGCCATGCTGCTAGTGCAACTGGGGATAACACAGGGTGGCCCGTTATGGATAATGCAGGTAATGCTAGTTGTCCTGCAATGGACAATGCAGGCTGGAATGCTCCTGGTTCTTCACATCCACCATCTATAGGGTGGGATAATACAAAGGTTTTCCCTTGGTTAAATTTGGCTATATCACCTCAGCACGAGGAGCCAAATGTTCAGAAAGAAGAACAGGAAAATGAAGATGGCTAGGATATGCCTGATGTCAACCCGGACCCCGCTGACATTTGGGGGAAACCAGATGACAGGGATCCGCCATCTGTAGGAATGGCATTGGCTGCTTAATTCTGTTTTCTCTTTGTTTTTATATGGGTCCTGTACCCTTTGATACTTTGTTCTAGATATTTCTGGGCTTGGCCCATGTGACTCTTGGGGTGTGCCTTTTAACCACCCGTTATTTTTTTTGTGAAGTGTTTTTTTATTTAAATAGATAAATTGCATTTTCATCCAAAAAAAAATCCGTTTCTTATACGCAACCTCTAAATATCTCGTTTCTGATAACATAGGATCTAATAACCCCTATAATCACAAACCTTGTTAGTGCATATTGTCAGTCTTGGATTACCATCCAATCTTCATTTGATTCCATGGTTTGCACAACTCCAAACCAACCCTTGAATTATGTCACAGTTCTGTTGCACTATTGGTCGTCCAAGTTCAACTCAGTTGTGGCAAGCCCATACTTTAGTTTGCTCAATCACACACATGTCAACAAGGTATCATCAACGAAGGATGCTATTTCCCCACGAGACTCTTGGTTAAGTTCTGAGCTTGCAATGATAGCATCAACATTGCCACATGGCAGTCTCCCACAACCCCCAAGGGTTGTTATGTTTTTGGTTCCCTGTATTGTGCCGGCCATTCGATTAGAATTTGATACGATGGCACATGCAATCATATGAACTCCTTTAATGTTGTCAAAATGGCATTGCGTTATTGGTCACAGGTAAACCAAGTGAGCCGTGGTAGCTCCTCTCCCTTATGTTTTATTAAGATAACAAGCTCGATGAGTAATGACATTAGTAAGCAATTTGTTAAACTCCTACACTTCCAAGGTGGTGTTAGACTCAAAAGCTTTTGGGATTGTCCCAACCATGAGATCAAAAGATATGTTGGAGCATCCTACGGTCTACGCACTCTCATGAATCAATTGTAATATTGTTAGAAATCCATTGCATTATTGGTTGGTTCAGGGCTTCAGGGTTGTGTCATCAATGGTGGGATCCCTATCTTGTTGATAATTGATGCTTCACGTGGAGGATTTTGGAGCTCGATATTTAGGAGATTTTTTATTTATAGTTTCATGCTATATTTAGTTGCATGATGCATTAAAAAAAGTGCAGTTTTATTTTAGACATTAATATTTTTTTTATCACTGCTTTCTTTGGGGGTTACAAAGTTTTTGAAAAGGACTGCCCTGTGCTGTTTGTAACAAGGAAAAATTCAATGTGAATGTGCTCGTCGCTCAATTTGAGCAAAGTTGTAAGTGAGAAAAAGACAGAAATAGTTCATTGTCTATAGTTTTTTAGAGAGCAATATAGTTATTATTTCTATATATGTTGTTTGTTGTTATGGCAGTAAGATTATTTTCTTTATGAATGTTTAATGTTATAGTAAGCTTTATTATATGTTCCAATGGAATTTCTTTGTCTACTATTACTTTACTTTTTAAGATTGGGTGAAGGAATAGTAAATTAGTTTCAGAATCTTCATTTGGTATCAGAGCGGGTTATTGATTTTTGGGTTATAGATTTTGGCTTTGAGATCTCTCTAACAATTGATCATGTTAAACGCTAACTCTTTGCCCATTCCTGAATTTAATGGAGACAAGTATGATTATTGGTGCATCAAGATGATAACTTTTTTTTATAGGGGAGGACTTATGGGAGATTGTAGAAATGGGATATGAAGAGCTCGCTGATTAGACCAGTGCCCTTGCAGCCAATGATATAATAGCTAAGAATGAGGCTAAAAAGATGAATGCTCAAGCTTTATTCCATATTCAAATAGCTCTAAATAAGAGCCTATTTCTGAGAATTGCAGGTGCAAAGACAACCAAGGATGCCTGGAAGACTCTACAAGAAGTTTACCAAGGCAGTGATCAAGTCGAAGTAGTCAAGCTATAGACATTGAAAAGAGAATTTGAGAATTTGAAGATGGAAGAAGCTGAAAGTGTGAGTGATTATTGTGTCAGAGTAAAAGATGTCGTCAATAAAATAACTACTATTGGAGAAATTACGGACAAAGACATTTTGGTTACAAAAATGTTGAGGTCTCTAACACCAAGGTGGAATCATGTTGCAATAATCATAGAAGAGTAAAAATTTGTCTACTATTGAGTTTGATCACTTGGTTCTCTTATGTTTCATGAAGAGAGACTTAGAGACACATTTAGAGAAAGTGATGAGAAAGTTTTTTTCCTCAAAATTGCCTATTATAGAGAATGAGGAGGCTTCTCCCAGTAATTTATTTTTATCATATAAAAAAGATAAAAATAGTCCAGCTTCAAGTCCAAGGAAGGTAAGAAGCTTATGTGAGATTTATCAAAGAAGACAAGTCAAGCACACAAAGAGAATCTGAGAGGTGAGACAATAAATTATTCTTTACTTTGTCAAGCTGATTTTGAACCATCATGTTTTGAAGATGCATGTACTAATGAGGTTTGGGTGCAAGCAATGCAAAAAGAGATAGATTCCATTCACATAAATGATACTTGGGAGCTTACAAAGCTTCCACATGACAAGAAAAAGATTGGTACTAAGTGGGTCTACCAGACCAAGTACAATAGTGATGGAATTATTGAAAGACGCAAGGCACGATCAATTGCAAAAGGCTTCACACAGAAGTATGGGATAGATTATGAAGAAACATTTGCACTAGTAGCAAGACAAGAGACCATTTGAATGATGGTTTCACTAACAGCTCAAAAGAAATAGAGCATACATCACATGGATGTCAAGAGCGCCTTCTTGAATGGGTACTTAGAAGAAGTTTATGTACAACAACCACAAGGTTTTGAAGTGCAAGGCAAAGAACACCAAGTCTACGAGTTGAAGGCTTTATATGGCCTCAAGCAAGCACCTAGAGCATGGTATGCTAGGATTGATAGATATTTTCAGCAGAATGGCTTCAAGAGAAACAAGAGTGAGCCTACTCTTTACTACAAGCAAAAAGGTAATGATATTCTTATTGTAAGTTTGTATGTTGATGATTTGTTGTATATGGGTAGAAGTCAGATTGAGGATGAATTCAAAATTGCTATGATGAATGAACTTGACATGAAAGATTTAGGTTTCATGCAATATTTCCTAGGAATGGAGATTCATCAAAGTGAGGATGGAAATTTTATTTGTCAAAGTATGCAAAGGATATGTTGAAGAAATTCAATATGGTTGATTGTAAACCCACCTCCCTCTAATAGCTCATGGCATTGTATTATGTAGAGAAGATGGTGCTGAAATAGTTGATGAGACAACTTATAGAAGTATGGTTGGAAGTTTGATGTTTCTAACTCACACAAGACCAAATATTGCTTATTTAGTTTCTCTTGTTTCAAGGTATATGACTGAGCCATCTGAAATTCATATGAAGGCAGCCAAGAGAATATTGAGGTATGTGAAAGGTACTACAAATTTTGGTATTCATTATTATGCTTCTAAAAAGTTTGAACTTGTTGGCTTTAGTGATTCTGATTGGGGAGGTAGTTTGGATGACCGGAAATCTACATCTGGTAATTGCTTTTCACTTGGTTTGGGTTTGATTACATGGAGCTCGAATAAGCAAAATTCAGTTGCACTTTCATCTACAGAAGCAGATGCAGTCACTTCTGTAGGTAAACAAGCATTATGGCTCCGAAAAGTTTTAGAAGAAATTGAGGAGAAACAAATTCAGCCTACAATAATTTTTGGTGATAACATGAGTGCAATTAAGTTGGCCAAGAATCCTATCCATAATAGTAGGACAAAGCATTTTGATTTGAAATATCATTTCATTCGACATTTGGTTCAAAAGAAAGAAGTGGAATTAAGGTATATAAGCACACAAGAACAACTTTCAGATATCTTCACGAAGGCAGTTGCAAAGGTCCAATTTTTGAAACTCCGAGATCATCTTGTGAGTCCGCTCCACATCAAGGGGGAGTATGTTGATAATTGATGCTTCGCATGGAGGAATTTGAATCTCTATATTTAGGATATTTTTTATTTATAGTTGCTGCTGTATTTAGTGGCATGATGCATTTAAAAAAAGTACAGTTTTATTTTAGACATTAATATTATTTTATCACTACTTTTTTGGGGCTACAAAGTCTTTAAAAAGGACTGCCCTGTGTTGTTTGTAACAAGCCAGGAAAAAGTCAATGTGAATGTGCTGGTCACTCAATTTGAGTAGAGTTGGAAGTGAGAATAAGACATAAATTGTTCTGCAGTTTTTCAGTGAGCAATTTAGTTATTATTTCTGTATATGTTGTTTGTTGTTATGGCAGTAAGATTGATTCCTTTATGAATTTTTAATGTTATAGTAAGCTTTATTATATGTTGCAAGTGGAATTGCTTTGTCTACTGTTAAATTACTTTTTCAGATTGGGTGAAGGAAATACTAAATTAGTTTCAGAATCTTCATATCTTATGTGCTTGCATGTGCTTAGTGGCATCTGTAGATGTTCCCATTGGTGTAGAGTATTGTGGTGGGACCCTGGAGCTCTATGTGTGATTGTGATGTCATTTGATTGGTGGGTCATGAGATCTTGCGATGAGTTAGATGATCCAAGGGCCTCCACATCTTTAAGGGCAAGTTTCTTATTGTGTCAAAATAGGATTGTACCAATCATTCATATTGTTGAGATGAATGTCCCTCGCACCTCCTCTGAACCCTCTAAATTTTGCGTTGAGCCAAGGATCAATGGACCTAGCTTTTTGTGGCATGAGTGCTTGAACAAATATGAATTCGGTAATGATCTCACTTGTTTGACGCTACCCGCACCTCTAAGAAACCCGAAAACGATAATTCTGTGAGAAGCTCCAAATGACTTACCAAAGGAAATTACGATAATTCTGTGAGAAGCTCCAAATGACTTACCAAAGGAAATTATTGTTGTTGTAAGACTCTGATTCATTACTGTAGATAATACGGATACTAGCTTAATGTTAGTTCAAAAAAGTTATGGGTCAATTTTCTGGTAGCCTAAATGTGGTGTTATAATTACATTCTTTGTCATCACTATGTAACTTTGATAGTAACTTTGATAGTCACATTTCAACACTGTTAATTGGGTTTGTGTAATCTCAATATCTTGCAAAAAGTTTCTCAACTATATTAATTCTTTCATGGTTTCACAAGATGCTATGTATTTTTTCTCCACACTTGAAAGAGAAACCATTGGTTGTTTTTTACTTGCCCATGAAACTACACCTCCCCCTTATATGAGCAATATCATGAAGTTCATCTCTGGTGATTAATATTTTTGCCCAATCTGCATCACAATATTTAATTAGCTTTAAAGATTCTTCTGAATTTTGATTGAATGTAATTCCATGCTTAATAGTTCCTTGAAGATATCTAGAAATTCTTTTGACAACTACCAATGCTGAGGCTTGGGATTGTTTGAAAATTGGCTCATTATACTTACAACTAGTGCAATGCTGGGTCTATTGGAGACCATTGCATACATCAAACTTCCTATTGCATTATGATGTCTATGTTGAATGCACAGAAGCTTTTGAATGCATTGGAGGCTTCTTAAATAAGTCTTAAAAAAACTCTCGCACTCCTGCATGCATGCAAGCATCACTTATCAACATACTCCCCCTTGATGCGAAGCCAACTAGCTGATCATGGAGCTTCACTATCTAGTCTTGTAGACCCACTTAGTACTTATTCATTTATTTTCACGTGGAAGCTTTGTAAACTCCCAACTATCATTCCTATCAATGGAATCCATTTCTTTTTTCATTGCTTGCAACCAAATTCTATCAAAACATGCATCTTCAAAAGACAATGACTCCCTTTGAGTCATAACAAACAATCATCAGTCACCCAACTTGAACATTTAATCTTTGCACGATTTTTTTCTGTTCAACATGTGAATACTTATGCCGGTACAACTTCTTAAACATACTCGTGACCTTTTGCCAATTTGATCCATCTATCCCTCCATAATTCATCTGCATACAATCTATCATAGATTCCTTCTTCCACTCTTTATTCCAACACATGTTTTCAGAATGATTCGTCAATCCACAAATACTACAAGGATGAAGATCCCAACAAGCTTCCTTCTTATGTCCTTTCCTCTTACAATGAAAACACTGTAAATTCTGCTTTTCTTGAATTGATTTGTTTGTTCCTCTATCTATAACATTATTTACGTTTCCTTTACCTCTAACATGTCCAAGAGCTTTATGCTTTGGCCTCACACTTGGTTCAATGGGATCTCTAATTCCTTGTCCATACTTTCCCAAACCTTTTCCATCATAACCCATTGTTTTCATAATCTTAAAACCAACATTCTTTACAAAACATCCTTTGTTATTATCATCATAACCATAAACAAGATTTTTAGATTCAAACACATCTTTAACCTTAAACTCTTTGTTTGAAGACGCTTTAGCTATATCACATGTATCAAACGATCCATCAAATGAAGAACACAAATCATTTGTATCACATGAGGCATTACATAGTAAAGGCTTAGACCTTAGATGCTCATTTTCTTTCCGATATGCTACAAGTAATTGATCTAACTGATTATTTTGTTCCTTCAATTTTGATAACTCATCGTTTTGAGAACACTTTTCCTTTTCTAACCTCTTCAACTTTTCATCCAATTCTTCACTTTTCTTTTTAACCTTCTTTAGTTCATCTTTCAATATATCATTTTCACATATTAAATTTGTATTTTCTTTCTTTGCTCTTTTACCAATCTTTCCCTTTGATTTTAACCACATAGAAGAACCAATGGATTCACACTTTCCAAGCATTGCTTGAATTTCAATACTTGTTATAGATGCTGCAAAATCTTTTACCATAACATCCCAATGAATCCATTCAAAATTACACTACCACAGCAACAACATGCTCCTCAAGAAATCAATTATTAAAGAGATTTCAAAGTCAAAATCAATAACCCAAAAACCAATAACCTGCTCTAATACCAAATGAAGATTTTGAAACCAATGAAAAGCAAAAAACCACTTGCAACATATAATAAATCTTACTGTAAGATTAAGCATTCATACTGCCATAACAGCGATCAGCAGAAAAAAAAAATCATATATATTTCTCTCTAGAAAAACTGCAGACAAAGAACAGTTTCTGTTTTTTTCTCACGTTACAGTATAGGGATTCCTTCCTTTGCACAGAAGCTTTTGAATGCATTGGAGGTATATTCACCCCATTATCACATCTTAATTGTTTCAGAGGATTTCCCAATTACTTCTCACCAAAGGATTTGAATATTATAAACATTTCCAATGCATCTGATTTATTCTCTAGAAAATAAAGCAAAGGTCATTCTACAGAAATCATCAATAAAGGTAATGAAATATCTTGCACCTTTATATGTAATACTGTCTGCATTGGTCCACAAATGTTTGAATGTATCAGCTCCATTTGCTTCTTAAATCTTGATGCCCTTTTATTTGAGAATGAAAATCTATGTTGCTTTTTCAAATTACAGGCTCTACGTAATCCCAACTTGATTGGTAAATGTAGATTCAAATCCTCTATGAGCTGTGCCTTTTTTAATATTTCAAGTGAATGTGCACTTGCATGTCCAAATCTATGATGCCAAAAAACCTAATTGCAAAGACCTCGTCTGAAATTGTTGCACACAACTTGTATAGGTTTCCCTCCCTAACACCTTTAGCAATAGTCCTTCCTTTCACAAGAAAACATGCATTACTGTCAAACTGTACCAATATGCTGCATCAGCAATTTTACTAATTGATAAAAGGTTTTTAGCTAAACCAGAGACATACCATATACCTTGAAGTTCCTTACATTCACCATTAGGCATCTGAAAGTGATATTATCCAGTCCCATCATCTCATGCTTGCTGTTATCTTTAAAAATGGCATTCTTTCCTTTTTGAACTTTCTTTGTATGTTGTGAGCCAACTTCTCCCTTGTGTCATATGTTGAGTTGCCCTTGAGTCCATGTATTGCTCTTTGATGTATTAAAATTTGTGGATGTAGTGACTGTAAATGAATTCTCTTCATCACTGCTTGAAACTACATTAACCTTCAGCTGTTTTCCTACAATGAAAGCACTTTCTGCTCTTTTTCTCTTCCTTTGTGTCTTTTGCTATTCTTGAAGACATTATGTTGAAATGTTTGAAGTTTTCTCACTCTTATTCTTAACTTTGCCTGAAAATAGAATCACAGGAGTCTCAACATTCAATCCTACATCTTTCCTTCTGACTTCGTCTTGAAGTTGTGCTGTTACTACTTTCTGCAAGTCCAGACTAGATTGAGTGCTCAGTACCACTATCAAGGAGTGTGATAACTGTATTTTCTTTTGTAGTCAAGGAGTGTCATAGCTCATAATTGTATTTTCTTTTGTAATCATTGATCAACATGCTGCCAATATATTTTTGAGACTGAAATTGGTTTGTGTGGCCATATACTCTGCAATTCTTGCATTTTTAACTGAAAAACTTTCTTTGTAGATACAATCTTGTATTCACATCTTTTGATTGATATAATTGAATCCTAGGCTTCCTTTGTTGTTTTTGCCTCACTTATATGAGAAAAAAGAAAAAAGAAAAAAATAAAAAATAAAAAATAAAAAATCACACCATCACTTAAAGGTATACAGGTATGAGCTTTTACCTTCTTTTACCTTCTACTTATTGATCAAGTCTGCATCTTGGGTAGGTTTAGACTCAGTTCTTTCCACTATCTTGAGCAGGTTTTTGTTAGATAAAATCATCTCCATTATGAGCTTCTAGAATTTAAATCGAATACCATCAAAATAATGTTTTACAAGCCTCTAGGGGTCTGTTGCACGGATTGTGGCCATTTCTCTGCCTTTTGTTTTCAGAATTTCAAAAGAATACTCACAATTAGATTAAGTTACTTTGATACTATGTAATTGTTTTTACGTAAAACTACCAATAACTCTCGGAACTAAAAAGCAGAATATTGCCCAGGAAATCCAATTTAGAATATATATATATTTTTTTTATTTATTCACCTCTTCCATAATGAAATAGTGTCACTGATGCCTCATAAAAATATAAACATTAAAGTCTAGAAGACAACTTAATCTGCACTTCTACATGTTTTAACTACAATTAAACACACATTTTAGTATTTTACATTTATTTCTTATTAAAAATATAAACCTTAAATATTTATAGCTATTTTCCTATATACAACATTATTACTTCTTCTACATGCAATAATATTTTTCTTAACGTCGATTCAACAAGAAGTCAAAACGAAGGAATTTATGCAACGAGTGCAAGAGAATGCAACTATCCACCCATAGGATGTTTAAATTCACCATGCTTCTTTCCAGTTCGAATCTCAACATTTCAGGGCCAATAAGTTGGGTTTACATCATCATAGTGTTGGTTCCAATCCTCCATGGCAAACCCTTTACTTTTCTGAATCCCATGGAATTGTCATTTTTGGCTATACCGACCATCTTCTCAATAGCAATATTCCAATTATGCTCTCGTACCTATTCAAGCGTTGCAATGCTTCTTTTCTTAGTAGCCAGGCATTCAATCATTGCTTTCTGATTTTCTTATAAGGTCAAGAGATTGTTGTAGAAGAGGTTTAAGAAAGTGTTGATCATTTGTGCATAGGGCATTTTGCCTTTTCAAGGCTTTTAAATGTCAGTAAGAGTATCATTCACAATAGCTAAGGGTGGATTAGAGGCTAGAACTTTTATAACCGACATGTTAACTATAACATGCCACAGTTTACAATGGATGGGGTTAGAGGGCTTTGGGCGTAAGTGCTCCATGACAGAGTTGTCCTCAACTTGTGAAAGATGAGAGAATTAATTCGGGGGAGATGGTAAGACTTTCACATTAGAAACCGTAAAAGGGATCCTTGAGGTTGATGAAAGCAAACCCTAAACAGAAGAAGAAGTCCAAGTAGGAGGACTGCATCACCGTTTTCAAACTACACTTTTTTTATTCACAACCACCATATTCAAATATTTCTTTATTTTCAAGAGGATGTATCTATTTCTCTCGTGCATATATAGGGAAAGGCGGGGAAAGGAACTTTTATTTATAGACATCAAATGCAATGGGCGTCCTTCACAGTTGGATTGGTAAAACCTGACAAATATTGAGCTCTATAATTTTTAATTTTTTTCGAAGTATTTTATTAAATTTATTTGGGCTGTGAAAAAATGGCCCTCACTAAATTCAATGATTGCCTTGCCTTGATCTTAGACGGATAAAAGTTATTAGCTGCAATTAATAATATGCATGGTGGCTTCCCTGAACTTTTGATTTTTTAAGCAGGTAGCTCAATTAATGGAGGGAAATACTAAATTCGGTCTACAGGTAGCTACGATCCTCTTAAATGGGCATTTATAATTCTTTCTTATACCGCATAACATATATTAATATTTATACATGTTGAGCAGTTCGACGCAACACATTGCTGCAGCTCTGCACAAAATAGCACTGAAGAGGAAACCGTGTTCTTTGAGCCTTTGGACAGACAAGATCATCCTAAGTCATCTGATTCCACTAGTTATACTGCATACAGCTTCATTGAACATAACGAAAGCATTAGAGAAAATGAGGTTCCAGACACGTTCTTGCAACTGGGGTAGGCCATTCATCAAAGTTTTCTCTTCTGTTTGCTTCTATTTAGTGCCCATTGATAATAATCTTGTGAAACTTTGCGTGTTGTTTCAGGTTGTCTACAGGGTATAATCTTGATGGTGGTGGGGTAAATACACAGCACTGAATCGAGACTTTTTGATGTGTAAACTTTATTCTCAATCCATGAACATTAGGTTTTTATTCTTTCGTCAACTGAGATATTCTTTTAAGGGACACGATTCGAACATTCCTTGAATGGTTAGTGAAAATCATCGAAGGAAAACAAAAATAAGTTTGAGAATCTTCTCAATGCATTAGTACGGGAAAATAATTTGCACCTCTTAAGTCATTCATTTCGGTAGATCGTATGAAAATCGCCTAGTAGTGGGTTTCTTATAATGTCTATTAATGGTAAAAATACCTGAAGATTTGAACATTCTATAGCGAGAACTTGCTACTCTTTTCCTTCATGCCTAGTTCATTTTCATTTATGTTTCCATGTGAATATGTTCCATGTAAGACCATAGGGTGGAAAGTTGTCTTATTTGATGAAGATGTTATCAGATGTTTTAAGTGGTTCAAGCCGTTGTTAAAAACTGGGGCCTGCAACTTAATTCGAAAAGCCTGCCTCAACAGATCATGAGGAGAAAATTAATGTCTAGAAGCATAGAGAATGCATTGATAAGCAAATACGGTAGTGTTAGGGATGTACGAAATATTGGACAACCCATAATTGTTGTATTCACAAAAATAATCCAAAAAAAAGCCCTTTCCAATAACATTATGGCAAGTAAGATGGGCCTAAAAAAATGTGTTTTTATATTGCTTTTAACACTAACAAATCCTCATATCATATAGATAAAACATTTAACCATTAATATTTTCATTTAAAGTTTTTTAAGACACCTAAGTAGTATATATCCGCCTTCACTAAAGGAGCTCAAATAACACTCTACTTAAATATCATCGACTTCAATGGTCAGACACTCAATAGCAATTTTACACCTGATTCACAACAAAAAGTGGTAAATATTTGTCCTATTTTTATTGGTCCAAATTAACCTTCAACTGAATTATATTTAAGAATAGCCCTCAAATAACCGGACATGTAAGGAGCTTGGAGTCCCTGTACATCTTCCCATACAATAGGTCTGACAGGAAATTTGAGCCTCTAGGCAATTCTATATATATCCAAATGAAATATAATTCAGTGCCCAGGCTTTTGATGAAGACACATAACATGATAACACTATAAGCATGAGAAAATGCTTGATTTCCAGGTAAAAACCATGTTGTCTTAGAGATGAGTCTGTCTTCAAATTATAATAGAAGTTATGGTAACTTCCAATCTGGCGTGGTAGAAACCATGTTGTCTTGGAGATAAGTCTGTCTTCAAATTATAATAAAAGTTATCGTAACTTCCAATCTGGCGTGGTTTGCATACCTACCAGTTAAGTCACCTCCTTCATGAAGTGCAACATCAAGTCTCTATCTACGTAACACCACCCAACTGAACATTATTTTTTAATTCAATTTTTTACAAAATTATCTTCAATACCAAAAGATAATCTGTTACATACAATTATTTCTCCAATACACAAATCAGTAAGAACAACATATATCCCAATTTCAATCATATTTAATAAAAGATTATAAAAGAAGACAAAATCAAATACCACACATAAATGGGCACCCTGACAAGCTACTGCTTCATTTAACAATAAGTCTTCACGTGCAGTTTTATGGAAGGCTCTAAAAAAGTTGTGGGTAAACAAGCCAGTAAAATCTTCATGTTAATGCTTTGCATCGAAGCTTAAGAAAAAATTCTCACTTTTACCATTGTTTTTTCCTAGCTCCACATACCCTAGTTTTTACAGGTTTTGCTACCATGTTCAGAGTTGAATTTTTAATTTTTTGGGTTGCAACTCAATTAAGAACAGTAAACACGAGAAAATCAGTATCTAGAAACGTAGGGAATGCAATCATAGATAAATTAATGAAAGCTGAAAGTTCGAGAAACTGAACATTTTATTCGGTGAAACATCATTTCACTAGCTTCAAGAATGGAAGTCCATTGTGATCATCAATGCTCTGATTTTATGTCTATTAGCATGTTCTCTACAAGCTCTTTTTTAAACATTGGTTATAATATGCAACCTCCTCTACCCGGAGAATATGAAATCTTAAGCTGTAAAAGGAAAATAATAAATATGCTTAGTAAATTGTAATTGGTGGCATTAATGCAATGAAACAGTATGTACTTGTTTGGATGAGCATTCTAAATCCTTAGAAAGCAATGATAATGAAATAAGGGTTAAAAACTCTACGCAACTGAGGCACAACTCAAGAACATGGAAAAGGAATGAAGTCATCGAAGAATTCGCAATCTAATTGCCTCTAATTGTTTTAGGTGCATGGTTTCATCCCGCATTTTATCTACAATGTTGTGCCCTATTTATTAGAGAATAATAGGCTTTTTTATTGGAGAATAATAGGCCTCTTAATGGGGAAAGGATAAGTATTTCTTAGAGGCGTATGCTTAATAGAGGTTATGCTAAATGCATCCATGTTTACAACTCTATTATCATTACGAAAAGATAAAATAGGATATGTCACTAAAGCTTAAATATAGTATGAATCATAGATATTATATATTGTTATTATTTATTTATTTTTATAATATTAGCCTTATAATCATTGTGCTTTATTTTTATTAATATTAATCGTTAGAAGTCTATTATGTTCATCTTTTCCAAGTCTCCTCTTGTTATAATCAAGTTTTTATATAATTCTAAATTTAAGATCATATAATTAATTAGATGGTAGAAAGGAAGAAGAATCACTAGAAATAATACTTTTAAGGTCATTGTCACACACAAAGGTTAATTTTTCATTAATATATGTTTTAGATGGTTTCTCATAGATGAATGGATCTATATAGATAGAATAATTATTAGAAGCTTTTGGATCAACTGGATACTCTCCAACACCACTAAGTGTAAAATCCATAAGACATCAAATACTAAATCCCAACAAGATATTTTAGCTTATATGTTTTGGAGTTGAATAATATCAAATTATGCCTTAGATGTAAGCTTAGGTGTAGTAAGGAGATCAACTGTAGAGGGTAAGTGCACAAAGATGAGGGACCAAAATGGGGTCTTAAGATGCCACTTTTTTTCTGAAACCAGGAAACATTGATGTTTGATGAGAAATTGAAGATAGCTACACAAAATTTGAAGATGGAACAAAAACAAGAGCCGTAATGCTCCAAATCTAGTTTCTAAACTACTAATTTTCTCCAAAAATGGTTGAGATTAAGGGGTTCAAAAAGGGGGAGCACACAAATTGGTCTTGTTTTTTTCAAAAAAAATAACATAGCATCTGGTGTGCTCTTCCTAAAATATTAATTTTTTTTAGTATTTCAATAATTGCTCTAGTGAGAAATTAGATAACACCATGTAGTTTATCCCTAATTTTTTTGATAATTTTTTCATGAATAATTAATTTTTTAGTAATTTTCAAAGTGGACACATCCTGAAAAATAGAAATTTGAGCGTGCTCCCCCCTAAAATTTTTGAAAATTAATCGAAAATCATTTTTTTTAAAATACGTGTAGAATGGAGTCTAGTTTCTAAAAATGTAACTTATTTCAAATTTCGATGAACGGTTAAAAAAACAAGTCAAAAATACTAGACAATAGTTTTTGACAAAAAATGGACACACTAACAAAAGAAATTCAAGATGAAATCCTTAACCTACTCGAAATGTGAAAAAAAATATACGGTTAGATAGCTAACAAAGAGCTTAAGATTATGGTGGTAGTTTTTTTTAGTTTTCATTGAAAAAAGTGCCATCCTAATGGAGAGCACGCTCCAGATTATCTCTAGATTTTGCTAAAAATTAGTAAAAACACGTCAAAACAAGCTCACCATAACGCAAGTGCATAAAACAACTCTCTCTCTCTCTCTCTCTCTCTCTGAGGGAGAGAGATAAGGAGATAGGGAGAAAGTGATAAATAGGAAGAGAGAAAGAGAGATAGAAAGAGAGTCATAGTTTTCTATTTTCCATTTTCTTCATCGATAAGGGAGAGGGAGAGATAGGGAAATAGAGGAATGATAGGGGATAAGGAGGTAAGAGATATGGAGATAGCGAGAGATAAATAGGTAGAGAGAGAGAGAGAGCAAACAGATAGGGAGAGATAGATGAGAAAGAGGGGAGAGATCTAGGGTGATATCCAGTGAGTGAGATGTCCAGAGAGATAGGGAGATAGAGGTTTGGGGTTGCTTGGGTTTAGAGTATAGGGCTTAGGGGTTACGATTTAGGGGCATTATTTAGGGTTTATGGGTTTAGAGAGAGACTACTTTTGACATGCAACCCTAAACCCTAAAACCTCTCAGTCTCTTTGCCTGTCTTTGGCCATGTTCATCACTCTCTATCTCCCTATCTCTCCCCTTGGTCTCCTCTATATCTCCCTATCGGTCCTCTCTCCCTAAACCCTAAACCTCCAAACCTTAACATCCAAATAATGCCCCTAATCTCTAAACACTAAACTCTAAACTTAAGCAACCCTAAACCCCCAAGCACTAAACCCCAAACACATAAACCCTAAACTCAAGAAACCCTAAAACTCTATCTCCCCTATCTCTATCATCCCTCTACCTCTCAATCTAGAGATTAGGGGCATTATTTGGATGTTAAGGTTTGGAGGTTTAGGGTTTAGGGAGAGAAGACCGATAGGGAGATATCTAGAGAGACCGAGGGGAGAGATAGGGAGATAGAGAGTGATGGACATGGCCAAAGACATAGGTAGAGAGATTGAGAGGTAGGGGGACGATAGAGATAGGGAGATTAGGGAGAGATAGAGAAACAAAGGTTTAGGGTTGCTTGGGTTTAGGGTTTAGGGGCATTATCTAGGGTTGCTCAAGTTTAGGAAGAGAGATTGAGAGGTAGAGGGATGATAAAGATAGAGAGATAGAGATTTAGGGTTTCTTGTGTTTAGGGTTAGGGTTTAGGGGAATTATTTAGGGTTTAGGGGCATTATTTAGGGTTTATGGGAACTTAGGGTTGCTTGGGTTTAGGGTTTAGGGTTGCATGTCAAAAGCAATCTCTCTTTCTCTAAACCCCTAAACCCCAAATAATGCCCCTAAATTGTAACCCGTAAACCCTAAACTCGAGCAACTCCAAACCTCTAACTCCCTATCTCTCCCTTATCTCCCTATCTCTCTAAACATCTCACTCATGCTCTTTATCACCCTATCTCTTCCCTCTTTCTTCTCTATCTGTCCCTATTTGTCTCCTATCTTCCTAGGTCTATCTATCTCTCGCTATTTCGCTATATCTTACCTCCTCCCCTATCATTCTTCTATTTCCCTATCTCTCCCTCTCCCTTATCGATGAAGGAAATGGAAAAAAGAAAACTATGATTCTCTTTCTATCTCTCCCCCTATATATCCCTATCTCCCTATCTCTCTTCCTCTTAGAGAGAGAGGGAGAGCTACAGCGAGAGAGAGGGAGAGAGAGAGAGAGAGAGAGAGCGGGAGTGAGTGAGAGAGAGAGGTTTAGGGTTTAGGGGCATTATTTAGGGTTGCTCAAGTTTACAAAGAGAGATTGAGAGGTAGAGGGATGATAAAGATAGAAAGACGGAGATTTAGGGTTTCTTGGGTTTAGGGGAATTATTTAGGGTTTAGAAGCTTAGGGTTGCTTGGGTTTAGGGTATAGGGGCATTATTGAGGGTTTAGGGGTTTAGGGTTGCATGTCAAAAGCAGTCTCTCTCTCTAAACCCCTAAACTCTAAATAATGCCCCTAAATCATAACCCCTAAACCCTAAACTCGAGCAACCCCAAACCTCAATCTCCCTATCTCTCACTTATCTCCCTATCTCTCTAGACATCTCACTCACTCTCTATCACCCTATCTTTCCCCTCTTTATCCACTATCTTTCCCTATCTATCTCCTTTCTCTCTCCCTTAACCCTAAATAATGCCCCTAAACCATAAACCCCAAACCCCTAAACCCTAAACACTATCTATCTCTCACTCTCACTCTATCTCCCTATCCCTCCCCTCTGTCTCCTCTATCTCTCCCAATATCTATTGGTCCCCTCTCCTATCTCTTTCTAAACCCTAAACCCTAACCCCTAGAAACTCTCTCTATCTCTCTCGTGTTTAGGGTTGCTCAAGTTTAGGGTCTAGGGGAATTATTCATGTTTTAGGGGTTTAGGGATGCTCGAGTTTAGGGTTTAGGGGTTTAGGGTTGGTCGTGTTTAGGTTTTAGGGTTTAGGGTTTAGGGGTTTAGGGTTGCTCTCTATCGATCCCCTCTCTCTAACTGTACGTTTCTATCTCTTCGTCCCTCACTATCTCACTCCCCCTCTCTATCACTCTTTCAATCCCTCTACCTCAAATCTATCTCTGTATGTCTCTATCCACATCTCTCAAGATCTCTTTCCCTATCTCTATCTCCACATAGATCCCTATCTCTTAATCTATCCCTCTTTACCTCTCTCTCCCTCCCTCTCTATGTCTCTCCTCTCTATCTCTCTCCCAATCCATCTACCTCTTGATATGTCTCTCCAAGTATGTCTCTGGACATCTCTCCATCTATTTCCCTATCTCTATCTCTCCCCATAACCCTATCTCTTAATATATATATATCTCTACCTCTCTCTGTATTTCCCTATCCATCTCTCCCTCTTTATCTTTCTCCTTCTATTTAGAACCCTTTGTTTATCTCAATTCCCCTATATCCCTCTCCCCATCTCTATCTCCACCTATCCCTCTGTATCTCTCTATTTGCCCCTCTTTCTATATTTTTCCTCTCTCTAACTCTATATCTCTCCATATATCTATATCTCTCTCCCTCACATTCCAAGGGGTCGACAGAGAGAGGGAGAGAGATATAGAGAAAGAGAGGCAAATATTTTTATGCTTCCCATAACGCGCTCGCATTATGGGAAGAAAAAAAAGGGGCAAAAAGCATGTGGGATCCATGATTCAGACCCCACATGCCTGTTTTTCCTTCTTTTCATGTAGTATATCGAACAAGAAAACACTTTTCATGCTGGTTGACATATTAACAATCATTTTTAGATCAATCCACCACCTTTGTTGTTTTTTCAACCTAGAGGAACTAATTTTACATGTTTTTGGAGAAAATTTGATTATTTAAACCTAAACTTTCATGTTTCATATGTGATTTTGTTTCAAAGCTAATTACCATTGATATATAGATTGAATTTTATGATATATATGTTTGTTTTTTCCATAAATTCACTAATCCTATTCTAGAGTTATATAGAATTCATAATCAAACTTGCGAAAAAGAAGAATTCGAGGATTTTGAAGCCAAAATTTGGAGAATTAGTCAACTCCAATAGCGAAGTCTTTAAGGTATGTTCTAAATTATATGCATTTTAATTCACTTATATATATGTCTTTCATCTTGTTTCAACTTTAGGATTTTCATCTTGTTTCAACTATCCGTAAACTACTCATACTAGATGTTGCTCATGTTAGATGCTACAACAATCCATGCAAACCTAGATCTTAGATAATCTTAATGCTTACTTTATGAGTGTTTTTATAGTTTTCTTAACCATTTTAGATTGTGACTCCTCTTCTTTAACCCTACTATCATAATCATACTCTAGAATCAATGACTGTCCCGACCCTTCATGACCATTGTGAAATTTGCCCTGCTTTCCTATTTTGGGATATTAAGAGGCTACCATGACTATCTCGACCCTTCATGACTATGTTGTCATATTAAGAGGCTACCATATAATTCATTTAGGATCATTTTTTTATGTTATAAATTCAGGTTGTGATCTTAGTAGGGTATAAATTTAGGTTGTATCATTCATTTTAGATAAAATTTGAAGATACCATCAACTAGAGGACAGTCCATGTAAAGGAGAAGAATATAAAGGAGAAGAATATAATTTACATAAAGGGTTTCAAGGCTATATTTGGCATTGTGATAGTCATATACGATTTGTATCATGCCCATTATCTAAGAAATCTGCATGAACAAGAGGTTTAGGGGTTGTCTTAGGGTATACACAAGATGATACAAAGGGAGTAATAAGGAGATAAAACACTAAAAAGGAGGTTTTCATGAGTGTAGGATAGTCACAAGTCTATATAACAGTCCACTATCATAGTCATGACCGTCATGAAGTTGTTTTTAATTTATGCATTACTTAAGATATCTTTGATCTTTTGTCACGAGTATCCAGAAGGTTATCTTCAAGGGTTAATGTTCTTTTGGCTATCACAAAGTTTTTGGACTGGTTTAAGACTATTAAGATAGTCAATTTATGTTGATTAACAGTCTCCTTCAATGGCATTCATTTTGTCATCCTTCAAAATCACCTCCATACAACTCATATATGTAACAAATTAACCATACAATTCATGATTTCTAAACCTAAAATAATGTTTTAATACTCATATAAGAGTCCAAACAATGGCCTTCAAGGGGCAAGACAGTCAAGAGTAGTCAAGGTGATGTTCTTATGAGTTGATAGGGTCAAAGGGAGGCTTAGTATTAGAGATATACCTTTAAATAGTGATCTCTCAACACCTTATGGTTCAAATAGATTTGAAGTCTCTTGGCAGCCCTATTTTCCTTTATGGAAATACTCATGACAGTCTTGAAGGAACAAAACTATTTATGTACATCAGTCTACTATGACTATCATAGTATTAGAGTCTTTTGGAAACCTTGAACCCAACTTTCTCCTTCATAAGATTCATAGTCCATAATTCAAGTGTATTAAATTTCAGCCCTGAATGTCCTCTTTCCATTCAGGTGTATACTTCATAATTAGGTATTCAAGTGTATACTCTATATGACTTTGTATTTGTATTCGAGTGTATACTCTATGACCTGTATTCAAGTGTATATCATGACTATGTATTCGAGTGTATACTCCATGACTTTATGTATTCCATTGTGTACTTGATGTGTTTTGTGATTGGGAAAAATGTGTGAAGAATCTATATGAAAGTTTTTCAAACCTGCTCAAGGAGTTTTGAAGCTTTCTTGGCCATTATTTGACAAAGTGTGATGATTGTCCTAAATGATTGTGCATGACAGTGTTGGGGCAACAATTGGAAGTTCATCAAATCTAAGTCTAAAAGTGTTGGTTGTGCATATTCCTTGTTGGGAAGGGGTCTTAGAAGGTCCTACAAACCTGAACAAAGGAATTTAGAGCATTCTTCAAGGGTTAGAGAAGTTTTATTATGATTGTCCCAAGAGGACTAGTTTTACAATCATTGAGTAAGTGTTGGCACCCAAGCAAGTTAGGGTTTGCTTTTGAGTCTAGGTGTTTAATACCTATTGGAATCACCTTTAGAATGTTTGAAATAGGCTCTCAAATCTATATTGAAGTTTTTGAAAGCATTCCAAGTGGATTTGCCTTAGTTCATTGAAGTCATATAGGAAGGTGTACATAGGAGCAACAATGGAGAACATGCAAGAACAATATGTCTTTTGGGTCTATTTTCATGAACTCCACCCTTCCTCTGCATCATTTATGACTTTGTGTATTTGAGTGTATACTTCATGACTTTGTATGTTCAAGTGTATACTCCATGACTTTATGCATTCCATTGTATACTTGGTGTGTTTTGTGATTGGGAAAAAGGTGTGAAGAATCTATATGAAGATCTTTTAGACCTGCTCAAGGAGTTTTGAAGCTTTCTTGGCCATTATTTGACAAAGTGTGATGACTGTCCTAAATGATTGTGCATGACAGTGGGGGCAGCAATTGGAAGTTCATCAAATCTAAGTCTAAAAGTGTTGTTTGTGCATATTCCTTGTTGGGAAGGGGTCTTAGAAGGTCCTATAGACTTGAAAAAAGGATTTTAGAGCATTCTTCAAGGGTTAGACAAGTTTTATTATGAATGTCCCAAGAGGACTAGTTTTACAATCATTGAGTAAGTGTTAGCACCCAAGCAAGTTAGGGTTTGTTTTTGCGTCTAGGTGTTTAATACCTATTGGAATCACCTTTAGAATGTTTGAAATAGGCTCTCAAATCTATATTGAGGTTTTTGAAAGCATTCCAACTGGATTTGCCTTAGTTCATTGAAGTCATATAGGAAGGTGTACATAGGAGCAATAATGGAGAACATGCAAGAACAATTTGTCTTTTGGGTCTGTTTTCATGAACTCCACCCTTCCTCTACATCATTTATGACTTCGTGTATTTGAGTGTATACTCCATGACTTTGTATGTTCTAGTGTATACTACATGACTTATATGTGTGTTCAAATGCATACTCCATGACTTATGTATGTTCAAGTTATCTTGATATAAGGTGTCTTATTCAGAAGTTTGTAGAACCTTGTTATTCATTCTAACTATGCTATTCATTATCATTATAAAATTTCTAATTATCATTATCTTATTCATCATGCTTGTAGAAATCATCATCATGCCGAGAAAACGAGCAAAGACTCTAATACCAGAAGAGCGTGAAGCTGAGAATGAGAGGAAAAGAGAAAGAATGAGGCAAATTTAGGAAAGTAGGAAATTTTCAACCATACAAGAAGACATTCCACCATTGCCAATTGAAGATGAACATGACACGTCTAATAAAACTAAGAGAGAGATGGAATTGGCGGCACAAAGGGAACGAATGCAAAACCTCTGTGTAATGAGGAAAGTGAATCTCCAAGTTGGAGGTACTGTTGATAACTGAGAGGGGGGGGGGTGAATCAGTTATCCTAATTATTTCCCTTATTAAACTTTCCTTTTAATTGAAGCAGCATAACATCAAACACAAAACATTAACCATGAAATAAGAAACACATGACACAGTATTTTTGACGTGGAAACCCTGTTAAGGGAGAAAACCACGAGGTGATTAACCCAAGAATTATTCTCTGTTAGAAGAATAGGAAATTACAAAAATGGCACTTGCCAATTAGGGCTCACTGCCCGAGCACACTGCTCACAAGAGGCTCACTGCCTACAAGAAGACACACTGTCTTACAAAGTGATAAGAATCACAGTCTTGAACTGATTGGAAGCATCTGCATATGCTGGAGTTCAGTTCCGGTTAGGTTCAGTATACTGATCTGCTGCACTTCATCTTTCCTCTGTTCTTTAGTCTGCTGTCCTTTCACATACCGGATCTTTCTTGTTTCTTCTGCTCTATTCTGGACTTGTTCGCATATCCTCACACACACTACACACCCTTTACAACTAAATCCATCCTCTATATATATCCGCACAAGTAATTTCATCATCTTTCTAGTCGGCATCCGGAACAGTCTAGTTTCTTACAAACTTAGTTCTGTCGGCTGAATCCTTGCTCACCAAGCAATGCGGATCAAGCATATACTTGTAGATATCATCAATTATGTCGGCCAAACATGATTCATGCCTCCGCAACCTTTATCATCATCTGTAACACATCCGGAAAGTAGTTTGATACTCAGTCAGTCAGTTCTTCCTCTGTTTTCACTGTCTCTCAGGAATCCGGTACTCAACTATTCATATCTTTTTCCTTGTCCATCTCCGGAGGCTAAATCCTTGGAATATACTACTCAAGATAGTCCTCTTGACTTCCCCAGATCCGCACTGCACCAAGACACTTCCTCTGAGAGATCCGGACCAATCTGTCGGACCTTGCCACATGCTCTGTTCTTGTTCACCGGACCACAACAATCTTCAATCTGACTTCCGGTAGAGATATATCATGACTTGCGGATATGTGGAATGACCTTTGTTGCCATCAATGACAACAACCATGAATCCATATAGTGTCTCTTGCCAACAATCTCCCCCTTTGGCATTGATGGCAACACTTAGTGAAAAATGACTAAGTGTTTACACTATGCTCCCCCTTTGCTGATGCTCTGTCTTCTCTGTCTTTATATACAATTTCCGGAACTCCCCCTGAGTTGGATTCCTCATTTTTCACTGCTCCTCACTCCCCCTTTGACATCAATGGCAAAGGGTAGGGTCCGCACACCAAAATTTTCAAAAATTTTCTATATATAGCCGCATATTTACATACTCACATATACTGCAGAATGTCTGCAAAGGATGTCTGCAGTTGAACCATTTCAGTAGCCCAACTTAGCTTCATTCTGTCCAAGATTGAAATGTGACCACTCAACAAAAATGCAAAAGCTTCTGCCCGCCTGAGATCTGTCGGATCTTTTGTATGGGCGGTGGTCTGGGCATCACTGATGGCCTCATGCATAGTTTCCAACTTAGGGACTATAATCCTTCTAAGTTCTCCCATCCGGTTGGTAATGTTCTTCCTCTCCTTCTCAAGATTCTTTATTTCATTCAAGACTGCAATAGTCTGACATTCTTGATTTATTATAGAGGAAGAGAGAGGATCAAAACTTTGAGATAAGCTTTGAAGCTTGTCCTGTTCCTCTTTTATTTTCTTGTCAATTGCTGCTGTTGCCTTTGACCAAGATATACAAAATTTGTAGATGTCACCGCCATCCTTAAGAGCATTTTCTAAACTCTTTATTCCAATGCTTACAATCTTCCTATCCTTAGAGATTAATTCTAATATTTCAGAAAATCTCTTATCCAAAAATTCCTTCCGGACCTTTTCTTCAGCTGATTTTTCTAGAGAATTAAAATGTGTATCAATACTGCTGACTAAGGTTTTTAGATTACCGGAAGTGGAGGCTGTCGGATCTATTTGGATTGATGGCATGATCTTTACAAGTACTCCGGAAGCAGCCTCTATCAACTCACAGTCTTCCATATGAGACTTCAGGAGCTTTTCATTTGCCTTGGCATTTGCAAATGAAGCTATCTTCATTGTTTGTACCGGAGAGAGAGAGTCAAAATCAAATGGACCTTTTAGAAGCTCCGGTTCATCAATCTCTAGAGTTTCTTTGCTCAAAAATTGTTGAACAGTTTGTGCAGTGTCTCTTGCCGGAGACAGATGTTTCTTTTCTTCTGCAGTCTTGGAACTGTCAACCTCTTTGTCTGTCACCACTGCTTCCTTCTCCTGCAACTGCTCTTCTTCTTTGGATCCGGAGACTGTAGGGGAAACCGGAGGAGAGATGCTTGCTTGCTCATGGGCCACTTCTTCTGGAGCAGAGGGTCCCAAGTCCTCACTTGTCTGTTCATGGCTCACTTCTTCCGGAACAGAAGATTCCAAATCAGCAGCTGTTTCTGCACCTAAGTCCTCTACAACAGGAAGATTGAACCTTTTGAAGGCCTTCCGGAGGATCTCTTCTGTCTCTTGTGCCACTTTGTCAGTCTCACCAAGCATGAGCTGATTCATCCTGGCTTTACTTCTGAACTCATCTCTGCAGTCCTTGAAGATCATGTTCATTGTCTTGGGATCAATTTGAGGATATAGCTGAATAGCTATCTGCTCCCGGATCTCAAGATCTTTGGCATGAGCATTATTCTTTCTTACTTCCATTTCCTTCTCTAGGCTTTTAGGAATGAGTGATATGATCTCAATGAAAGCCTTATTGTATGTGTTCAGATATTTAACTGTGGCTTCCTGCAGAGTCTTTTGGTCTGCCTCACTGAAGTCATCATAGGATTCAGTCATTGGTTGAAGGTTTCCATCCACCGTGACCGACTTGATTATGCTCTCTAGTGACAGAGTGGGCTTTTCAATAGTTACCTCTGCCATTTCCTCCTTGTCTTGGCCTGTGGAGGGCTTACCGGATCCTTTCTTTTTCTGTTTCTTTACTTCTCTTACTCCTTCATCTGATTCTGTCTCCTCTTCATCCTTTTGGCTTTCATAAGCCCTTGATGCTTTTGTCTTGGATCTTTTACCGGATGCCTGGACTTCCGGTTTTGAGCTTTTGGTTGTGGAAGGTGCAGATCTCTTTGATGATCTGGTCCGGGTGGGGGTTTCAACCGGAGCACTTTCTTTGCTTTTCTCTTCTTCCTCAACCTTTCTCCTCTTTTCCCGGCTGGCATCAAGTGCCTCTTTTGAGATGCCTAGGCCTTGAGCAATGTGCTCTACTTCTTTTCTCACTTTTCTTTTAATCTCAGGTTCCCTGAGTTCTACATGTAATTTTACGCTCAGCTCCTCAAAGGTTCCAAACCTTTCTGCCTTAGGATCTTTGGGCTGACTTAGCATGTGTTGAACATGCAGCTCTACTATCTGTTCATCAACTTCATACCCCATGGGCATGATCCAGACAGTCCTTGGCTCCACTGCCTCCATTAGGCACTGATCAGTGTCAACCATAAAACATACTGAGTCCTTGTATTTCTCAATGAGTGACTGGGGAATTCTCTCTCTTGCTTGCATCATGCTCTGAAAGTTTTTGAAGTATCCCCATAGAGCTGTATTTCTCGCTTTTGCATCCCCAAGTCCATGCAAATAGTCTCTTATCTGGACTGCAACAGGTTTGTCATTCTGCCATACCCATCCACTTGTTCCGGGTAGCTCATTCATGAAGTAAAAGAAGAGACATACAATGAGAGTACCATACTTAAAGGAGTTCTTCTTGTCTTTCTTGATTTTCTGTACATTTTCCATCAATTGGCTTAGTAGTAGTTCACAAAGATCATAATCTGCATTCTTTCTTAGCATTTCATATGCTGTGTATATTGCAGTACCGGATACAGAATTCTCCCTGCTGGAGTGATAGATCTTGTATCCTATTATCATTGATGCATATTTGATATCCGGATCCGAAATATCTTCAATGGTCATTGCTCTCTTATCATATTTTGATCCGGTGGCCTCAGTTACAACGTTGTTCTTGACAGATTTGAGGATAGGTACCCCCCCGGAAGAGTATAGACCAGTTACTGCTCTAATTGCTTCTTTTGTGATCTTGCAGGGTCTATCTAGCCAAAGGAAGTTGTCATGCATCCTGCTCAGTACATACCGGACCCATTCATCTTCTTCAAAGCTAGGGAAATGAATGAATTGCTCAAATTGTTTCTTCTGGATACCCTTATACTCTGGTTTGAGCTCAAAAGCATTGTCTATCAGTTGTTTGTGATAGAGGTCTCTTAATTTGAATTCCCCAAATTCCTCAATGTTTGCGTGTATGTAAACCCTAATATCTTCAGTATGTAAGACTCCGTGGGGAACACTAGAGAAGGCTCCTAGTGGATCTACCTCCAACGATTTGTAGGGATGTTTCTTGAATGAGGGGCGAGGTCTATCAGAGATCTTAACTATGTTTGGAGTAGCCATTCTTCAAAGATTTGCAGTGAGGCAATGAAAAACGAAGAATACCTTATGCGCCTTCGGTTTGCACGGAGTGGTTGGATTGATTTCTTTATGCAATAGCTTCGGCAGGAGATCCTTGGTGTGCTTGATGAACCTTGTTGCAGAGCTCCACTATTCGCTTCTTCTCAAGTGTAGAATGAGCAGATAACTTTTGAGAAATCCCTTATATTGCTCCGCAAACCCTAATATCTGTCTGCAATAAATGCTTCACCTGCATTATTCCGGTTTACCATGTCTGGACAGCTTGGAGTATCCCGGATTAGTCCTGATCACTGAATATCATCCGGATCTTTAAATCATGAATAAATCTAGGTAACATATTACAAGAACATCCCAAACACTCTGTCCAATCCGCAAGACAAGATCGTGCACTTCCGGATCTCTCCGGACCTTTTTGTAATCCTTTATCATACCGGAGCACCTCCCTGAACAGGTCTAACTTAATCGAACACAGCTTCTTCATAACTCCATGCGGACCTCCGAAAACTTGACTGAAGCATCTCAGGACTTATATCTACAAACCCTTTAATCCGCATCTTGTGCCACATCCGGCACAACTTGTTTGGCTGGGGGAACAGAATCTTCTTTGAGTCTCCCCCTGAGCCTGAGCTCACTTTTTAATTTCCGGAAGAAATATCAGCACCAGAATCTGGTGCGGATCCAACCTCTACATTCTCTGAGCTTTTCTTCACCCAAATCTTGCTCATCTGATTCCTAACTTCATCCGCATTCATCTTTTGTTTACCCTTGTCTTGATTCTGATTATACACCGGACCTCTTTTGTCCTGATTCTTGTTTCTGCAGACTTTAGCATTATGACCGGACCTATTGCAGATTTGACAAATAACATTTCTTTGCATATTTAACTGATATCCCCTTGATCTGCATTGATTAGCCATATGACCTACTCTATTGCATGTAAAGCATCTACCTTTGAATGATTTGTTTACTTGCATAATTCTGCATTCATGGGATTTGTGTCCATACCTTTTGCAGTTGAAGCACTGTCCGGAGAAGGATGAATTAATCTGATTCATTCTCATTCTGCACTGATTAGCTTTGTGACCAAAATGGTTGCAGCTGTGGCAGTATCCATTGAAGGATGGATATTTTTGAGCATTTGGCTGTCTTACCGGAGGTCTTCTAGGCCTGCTCCTTGGATTTTCTGATCCAAGATTCTTCTGACCGGATCCGGAGCTTTCTCCTTTCTCATATCCCAAGCCATACTTGTCATCTGTCCTCTTTTGACTTCCAAGAAGAACTTCAAGTTGAGCAGAACTTATCTTGAATTTCTCTTTATATTCATTTGCTGTTTGAAGGTCTCTTTTGAGAGAGGCAATTTGATCCTCAAGTTTTCCTTCATTATCTTTGGAATCTTCAAGATCAGATTCAAGGTGTCTGATAATCCTGTCCATCTGGTGGCATTCTTCTGATTTTTCTTTAAGAGATTGTCTTAGATTGTCTTCAGCCTTTCTTTTTTCTTCAATCTCTTGAGTAAACTTTATAGTTCCTGATTCCATTTCATGTCTTAACATAATGACTTCTTTTGATAACTTTTCACATAACTTGGTTTGCTCAGTCAATTCCTCACTTGTATTGCTTTCTTCACTTTGTCTTGCCAACTGTTGAAGCAGCTCCTTTCTCTTTTTCATAGAGAGACTTAATTTGTCTTTTAATTCTCTCATGAATTCATCAGCCTGTTTGAGTCTTTCCTTTAATTCACTGACTTCAGAATTTGACTGTTCAAGATCCTCAAGGGCAGTCTTGAGTTGCTCCCTTAAACCATATGCATCCATTTGAAATCCCAGATCTTCCTCAAGCTGTTAGGCTCTATTAGGAGGAACTTAGCTCTGATACCAATTGTTGATAACTGAGAGGGGGGGGGTGAATCAGTTATCCTAATTATTTCCCTTATTAAACTTTCCTTTTAATTGAAGCAGCATAACATCAAACACAAAACATTAACCATGAAATAAGAAACACATGACACAGTATTTTTGACGTGGAAACCCTGTTAAGGGAGAAAACCACGGGGTGATTAACCCAAGAATTATTCTCTGTTAGAAGAATAGGAAATTACAAAAATGGCACTTGCCAATTAGGGCTCACTGCCCGAGCACACTGCTCACAAGAGGCTCACTGCCTACAAGAAGACACACTGTCTTACAAAGTGATAAGAATCACAGTCTTGAACTGATTGGAAGCATCTGCATATGCTGGAGTTCAGTTCCGGTTAGGTTCAGTATACTGATCTGCTGCACTTCATCTTTCCTCTGTTCTTTAGTCTGCTGTCCTTTCACATACCGGATCTTTCTTGTTTCTTCTGCTCTATTCTGGACTTGTTCGCATATCCTCACACACACTACACACCCTTTACAACTAAATCCATCCTCTATATATATCCGCACAAGTAATTTCATCATCTTTCTAGTCGGCATCCGGAACAGTCTAGTTTCTTACAAACTTAGTTCTGTCGGCTGAATCCTTGCTCACCAAGCAATGCGGATCAAGCATATACTTGTAGATATCATCAATTATGTCGGCCAAACATGATTCATGCCTCCGCAACCTTTATCATCATCTGTAACACATCCGGAAAGTAGTTTGATACTCAGTCAGTCAGTTCTTCCTCTGTTTTCACTGTCTCTCAGGAATCCGGTACTCAACTATTCATATCTTTTTCCTTGTCCATCTCCGGAGGCTAAATCCTTGGAATATACTACTCAAGATAGTCCTCTTGACTTCCCCAGATCCGCACTGCACCAAGACACTTCCTCTGAGAGATCCGGACCAATCTGTCGGACCTTGCCACATGCTCTGTTCTTGTTCACCGGACCACAACAATCTTCAATCTGACTTCCGGTAGAGATATATCATGACTTGCGGATATGTGGAATGACCTTTGTTGCCATCAATGACAACAACCATGAATCCATATAGTGTCTCTTGCCAACAGGTACTCCATCGTCCACAGGTCAAGTTGAAGGAACACCATCATTATCTTCTTGAATTGGAGACACTCCATCTTTCACGAGTGAAGTAGAAGGTACATCTACATTTTCTTCTCAAATTGGTGGCACACCATCATTCACACCTCAAGTTTAAGGTACATCATTTTCATCATTTTCACCTCCAATCGAAGGTACGTCATCTATCCCATCTCAAGTAAATTTCTTCTCCATCTTTCACGAGTGAAGTAGAAGGTACATCTACATTTTCTTCTCAAATTGGTGGCACACCATCATTCACACCTCAAGTTTAAGGTACATCATTTTCATCATTTTCACCTCCAATCGAAGGTACGTCATCTATCCCATCTCAAGTAAATATTGAAGAAATTCCTACTGTTGAGTCTACTTTACCAATTAAAATGTCTCCTAGAATTTTTCATAGAAAGCCTAAGTTTCTAATTGATATTGATGATAATGTATTGGAGTCCATGCAGGATAAGATTTATATGCACACTTGCCAAAGATATGCAAATAAGATATGGAAATTACTCTTTGAGAATTTAAATGAAACCAAAAGATGTCAACTCTTTGTTGAATTGATGAGAAATCTGAAATTTAGGCCCACTATGAAGATTCTTGGCCTAAGAACATCGAATGACTCAAGTGAAAAATCAATTGTCAAGAATCTATTGAGTGTGTATGAGAGTGTGGGTTCCACCTCAAGCACCAAGGATAGTAATGTCACACGACGTGTCATTACATCGACAATTGTAAGCCAGCAAACAAAAAAGAGCTCGCCTCATTAGAAAGACAAGTCAAGCATTGAAAATAAATAGAAAAACTCTAATGAGAGCCATTGGAAGACGTCAAAGAGTTGAGGATCCAAACACTAATGAATTGTGGGCATTCTCTGGGAGACTCCCACGGAAAGATAAAGTTGTTGTTGAAGCTTTGAGATCACTAATTGAAGACTTTTGGAAGAATTACACAAGGGTATCTCTGAATCAAAGGGATGTGGTAAGAAGGAGAATTGGTAGTCAAAACCATAAGCCACATCCAAAGCATTTTTTGGATATGACTCAAACACAGTTTTTTGGTAAATTTCTAGAGAAGTATTCTTAAATTAAAATTTCTCAAAGATATTTTGAAATGCTAAAACTTTTTTTGTCAAAATAAATCACACACGCACTAGTTGTTGTAGATTACATATTGAATTTTCTAACAATTTTGATGTTTATCGGTCGATATATTTAGATTTGCATACTAACAATGTTTTGCAGGATTGTGGCATGCATGCCCCACCAACTACTTCAAGAGACTTCATATCAGTAATTTTATGTGATAGAGAGAAAGGTCAAATATTCTATAGGAAATTATGCTTGGATGACACATGTTAGCATTGCGGTGGCTTGCAACATATGCAATTATGTGAACATATGGAAAGAACACATGCGGTTGAAAATGAACTAGTAGAGTTCGGCAAGTATAAAACAGTGGCATACAATACAAAAGATGGTAAAGAAACAAAGAGGTGTGAATATGTTATTCAAAAGATTCTAGTGTATCAGTTTATGTCTATATTTCATGATAGTATAGTGTATGAGTATGTAAGACATGCCCATAGAGCTCGATGGTTAGACTTGCAATTCAAGTTATGCAAGGACACATTTCTAGTTGGTAGCATTGTTTCAGTCATCGACTTTGTAGAGAACTACAGTCTACAGCGACAATGTGAGGTACAATCCCAATATTACAACTCGACACAAGTTTCTATATTTGTACACATCATATTCATTCATGTGAATGATAGTATAGAGGATGATAGAAAGATTATAAAGGAGTATCATTTTTATATAAGCAATGATCGCACACATTTCATGGAGTTTGTGCAAGGTTGCTTTCAGGTGTTCTACAATGATTTGGCTAGAAGGAGCATATCGTTCAATCAACATATCATATGGTTGGATAACTGTGCATCACAATTCAAGAAATCGCAAAATTTCTATTGGCTGAGTAGGAGGCATAATATTACAGGTGTTCAGCATATGTGGAACATTTGTGAGGCCGGGCATGGTAAGGGGGAGAATGATGGTGCAGAAGCATGTATCAAAAGAGCCATAGCAAGAGAAGAGTTAAAATATAAAGACAATGCAAAATTGACAAATGGAAAATCAATTGTCGAGTGGTGTAATGCTTCGATGGGTCGATAGGTAATGAAGGTAAGTCTTTAGTTCGTAGTTTTTTTGGTTGATAGATGGTTCTGGCATTGCACCATATGAGGACTATTGTACACTGACAGAATCAAGTGAGCTGCACTCTTTTAGAAGCCCAATTGCAGGTTCATGGAGTATCCATACGTGGAAGGTGGCATGCTTTTGCTCTTCATGTACAATTCAAGACTGGAATGAATGCGAGTCAAAGGAGTGGGTTGACGAATGGCAGTTAAGTTATCTTAGCGCACTTGACACGTATCGACCCTTGACAACACTAGAAATGATAGAGATGGAATCGTCAGTTGACTTTGACCACATAGCAGATCTAGTTCAACCAAGGAATATATCTACTTGCATCTAGTTAAATTTGAAATTCCTAATGTTATCTTAAACTTTGTAGTATTTTTGTATTGTTGACTAATTTCATCTAATTTGCTACACATATCATTGTAGGGCATGTTTATGCAGTTATTGCAAATGAAGATAATGAAGAGGGAATAAATTATTATTTGTGCCATTGTGTTGAGGCTTAAAAAAAATTGGAGGCCCCAGTTACAGATGGATAAAACATCTAATACCCTACAGGCTCAGTGGTTGTTACTGGAACATGGCTTATAAGGTACCCACATAAGAGTGTTAATGTTTGGTTGTTTGAGGACTTTGACATGCATCGAAAAATTCTTCATTAGTCCAACCTTGTCGTGGCAACCAATGTTCATTTGATATAATATTGAGGTAGACCTTTGAACAAGACCTTGTGGAAGGTGCGTGACTTTGACCATGAGGCAATACTTGACACAATAAAGAGTAGAGAAGACCCAGATGGTTCATTGGATTAATTTGTAAGTATGCATAAAACTTTCCTAAATGGTTACTTGCACTTTGTTTTGTATATAAACAATAGTATGAATTGCTTCCCTCCAATATATTTATGCTTAGTCAATTTTGCTTTTTGATGCTTCTTACAGGAGGTCACAACTCTAGTCCATCCAACTACGGACAAAGAAGCTAGAGAAAAGATGATGGAGAGTGATCATCAGATGGCGGTAAATGATCGATTACATATGTGATGTTATATATTTCATGTACATTTTGTTATAGTAATGTGCATATTGTTTGATTGCATTAACAGGTGGAGTTGCATGAGCTTGAACTATTGAAGAGGTTTACTCGATGGCAGAGAGAGGATGAGTCATGGATTGGCTCTCCATCTTCATGGTCAAACAATGGCTGCCAATTATTTCATAAAAGTCCATAGGAAATTAGTTTTGGGACATACTTTTGTATGTTACCGATGTATGTACATACTTTTTTATGTTACCGATGTATATTTTTGTATATATGCTTGTATGGCTTTGTTTGGAAATGCTTATATGGCTTTGTATGTAAACTAGATGTTATGTTCATGACATTATGTATACGATAGTTAATATCAAATATTTAATATGATGATCAATTATCCTTACATGAATTTGGTTTCACACGTGCCAATTACATTTGCTTGAAAGTAAGGAATGCATAATTGTGCAGGTCTATTGGTTGTCTATTGTTTGATGATACCAGTATACTTCTCCATAGAGTATGCAATGTGATGCATAGAGTTGTAGTGCTTCAAAACAAGGCATGAACTTGAATAGTGAAGATCTCACTCAAGCAGTGGTATGAACTTGAGCAATGAAGGCCTCATGTTTCGTTTGATTTGTTTTCTATGGTATACATTTGATGTTTGCATCATCATCATGTTATGTTTCATGGGGTTAGATCTTAAGTAATGGATGAAGTTCATCCTTATTGGTCTTAATCCTATTCACTCATATTTCACTCATGTCATATCAAGATTGATGTCATAGGGTTTGGATGTTAGTTCATAACATTCATGTTTATCATGTTACAATAGTAGGACATAGTTGCTTATGTCATTGGTTCATGCCATTGGATCATTGGGTTTGGTTGTGATTCTTCATCATAACATGTCATGCTTTCAGGTTTTGGATTCGGTTGCGATTCTTCCTCATAACAGGAGTTTGTTCATGTCTTCATGCTTCTTTTTCCTCCATGTCTTCAGTGTTCTCAGTGTCTTCATGTGTCAAAGATTTCTTCAATGTCCTCATGATGTTGATGTTGATCACAAAATATGGTGTTAAGCGCCTCAATCGTTCGAGGTAGTAGGCTACTGGCAAAGTCCCTTAAGATCCCTAAGACAGAAAAACTGTCAAACTTTGACAAAAGTTTTCTTAAAATTTGTGGTAACTAGGAACGTTTTGTTTGGACCTACAGGTGCACGTGGGGTCTGTCCACAATAACCTTTCTCGGTTTTGGTCAACTCTAGTCCATTTGACCGTGCCGAAATTAAATGTATTCTTCAAAATGCTTTAGTTTTATGCAGTAGAAAGGTGTTAGGAGTGACATTTTGCATTCCATAGCTCGTGGGTTGAATAGACTACACCAAAACGTCGGGGCGGGTGGGTAAATTCTAGGGGAGGTCTTGTTTCGTGTGCCAAGTGCCCCAATCATTCGGGGCAGCAAGCTACTGGTAAAGTCCCTTAAGATCCCTAAGACGAAAAAATTGCCAAACTTTGATGGAGCAGTTCTTGGAATTCGTGGTAGCTGGGAACATTCTGTTTAGACCTGCAAGTGCATGTGGGGTCCATCCACAATAACCTCTCTTGGTTTTGTTCAATTCTAGTATATTTGACTGTGTCGAAATCAAACGCATTCTTGCAAAATGCTTCAGTTTCATGTAGTGGAAAGGTGCTAGGAGTGACATTTTGCATTCCATAGCTTGTGGAGCTAAAGGGACTTCGCCAATGCGTAAGGGTGGGGGGTAAATGCCATGGGATGTCTCATTTCGTGTGCCAAGTGCCCCAGTCATTCGGGGCAGCAGGCTATCGGTAAAGTCCCTTAAGATCCCTAAGATGAAAAAACTGCCAAACTTTGACAGAGCAGTTCTCAAAAATTGTGGCAGCTGGGAACGTTTTGTTTGGACCTACAGGTGCATGTGGGGTCCGTCCACAATAACCTCTCTCAGTTTTGGTCAACTCCAGTCCATTTGACCATGCCAAAATCAAATGCATTCTTGCAAAATGCTTCAGTTTCATGCAATGGAAAGGTGTTAGGAGTGACATTTTGCATTCTATAGCTCGTGGGGCTGAACAAACTTCACCAGCACGTTGGAGTGGGCGGGTCAATGTGAGGGAGGTCTCGTTTCGTGTGCCAAGCACCCCAGTCATTTGAGGTAGCAGGCTACCGACAAAGTCCCTTAAGATCCTTAAGATGAAAAAACTACCAAACTTTGACAGGGCAGTTCTCAGAATTTGTGGCAACTGGGAATGTTTCGTTTGGACCTACAGGTGTATGTGGAATTTGTCTACAATAATCTCTCGGTTTCATTCAACTTCTGCCTATTTGACCATGCCGGAATCAAACACATTCTTGCAAAATGCTTCAGTTTCATGAATGGAAAGGTTGCCAGGTGCCATATTTTTTGTTCTGCTCATCGTGGGGCTGAACGGACTATGCTAACACGTCGGAGTGGGTGGGTAAATGGTAGGGAAGGTCTTGTTTCATGTGCCAAGCATCTCAGTCGTTCTAGCCTACAAGCTACCGACACCTAGCACCTTTCGAGTTTGCCAGTAGCTTGCAGCCCAGAACGACTAAGACACTTGGCACATGAAATGAGACCTCCCCTAGAATTTACCCACCCACCCCGATGTGTTGGCACAGTCTGTTCGACACCACGATGAGCAGAACCAAAAACATGGCACCTAGCAACCTTTCCATTGCATAAAACTGAAGCATTTTCCAAGAATGCGTTTGATTCTGGCACGATCAAACGGATAGGATTTGAACAAAACTGAGAGAGGTTATTGTAGACGGACTCCACATGCACCTGTAGATCCAAACATAATGTTCCTAGCTATCACAAATTCTAAGAACTACCCCGTCAAAGTTTGGTAATTTTTTTGTCTTAGGGATCTTAAGGGACTTTGTTGGTAGCATGCTGCCCCGAATGACTAGGGCACTTGGCACATGAAAAGAGACCTCCCCTGGCATTTACCCGCCCACCCCAACGTGTTGGCGAAGTTCGTTTGGCCCCATGAACTATGGAATGCAAAATGTCACTCCTAGCACCTTTCGAGTTTGTCGATAGCTTGCAACCTGGAACGACTGAGACACTTGGCGCACGAAACAAGACCTCCCCTAGAATTTACCCACCCACCCGGACGTGTTGGCATAGTCATTTTCCCCCCAAGACCTATTGAATGCAAAATTTTAGTGTTAGCAACTTTCTACTTTGCTTGTAGCTTGCAGCTAGGAATGACTGGGACACTTGACGCACGAAACGAGACCTCCCCTAGAATTTACCCACCCACCCCGACGTGTTGGTGTAGTCCGTTTGGCCACACAATGAGGAGAACAAAAAACATGGCACCTGGCAACCTTTTCATTGCATGAAACTAAAGCATTTTGCAAGAATGCGTTTGATTCTGGCACGGTCAAATGGACAAGAGTTGAACGAAATTGAGAGAGGTTATTGTAGACGAACCCCACATGCACCTATAAGTCTAAACAAAATGTTCCTAGCTGCCATGAATTCTGAGAACAGCTCCATCAAAGTTTGACAATTTTTTCGTCTTAGGGATCTTAAGGGACTTTGTCGGTAGCCTGCTGCCCCGAATGACTAGGGCGCTTGACACACAAAACAAGACTTCCTTGGCATTTACCCACCCACCCCGACGCGTTGGCAAAGTCCATATGGCCCCATGAGATATGGAATGCAAAATGTCACTCCTAGCACCTTTCCACTGCATGAAACTGAAGCATTTTTCAAGAATGTGTTTGATTTTGACATAGTCAAATATACTAGAGTTGAACGAAACTGAGAGAGGTTATTGTGGACAGACCCCACATGCACCTGCAGGTCCAAACAGAACATTCCCAGCTACCACAAATTCCAAGAACTGCTCTGTCAAAGTTTGGCAATTTTTTCGTCTTAGGGATCTTAAGGACTACACCCATTTTATCCTTCCTCGTGCATAAAACAATAATATGATGTTGTAACAAGGCTAATCTTGAGTTGGGAGAGATTTGTACATCCATTATTCTACATCATAGCTTCTATTTCTTGCATCACTCATATTTTCAAGGCCTTTCCATGGTTTCCTCTTACTAATCCAGCCAACCAGGACCTTGAAAATGGTGTAGTAGTAACATATAAGGCTAAGAAATCAGGTAAAAGATCCATGTGATGATCTATTTTTAATTTTAACATGTTTTTCTATCATTGACCATTGTATCCATGCATGTGTAGGTATATCAGTTAGTTCAGTCAAAGAGACTCCAAATTCATCATGTTTCCACCTTGTTTTAGCCCTTCATGCCTTGACATCATGACTGTCTCAACATGGTCTTTCATCATTTTAATAGTCCTCTTTAGTGTCTTGGGCTAGGAATTTCCTTATGCACCTTGTAGACATGTATGCAAAGTGTGGAAGCATAGACAAGGTACGTGAACTATTTGGCATGATGCCCCAAAGAAATGTCGCCTCATTGAATGCAATGATTGCAAGATATGAACAAAATAGATTTTTTGATAAGGCTTTGGAAACTTTCAAGCAAATGAAATTGGCGGGTGTAAAGCCAAATTCTAAAACCTTTGAAATGGTATCTTTGGAACACGGTATAGACATCCATCAAAGCACAAAGCATATAGGAATTTTGTCAAATGTTGTAGTTGTAAGTACCCTGCAAGACATGTATGCGAAGTGTGGAGGCATATACTTGACGAACATGAACTGTTTGACATGATGCCGCAAAGAAATGTTGTCTCATGGAATGCAATGATTGCAAGATATGCATGAAATGGATTTTTTGAAAAGACTTTAAAAACTTTCAAGTAAATACAGTTGGCATGTGTAAAGCCAAATTCCACAACCTTTGCCAACATCCTCCCTACCTGTACACTAATATAGAATGTTTGGAACGACATATCAACATCCATCAAAGCATAAAGGATATAGGAAATTTGTCGCATGCTATAATTGCAGCTTCCCTTGTAGACACGTATGCAAAGTGTGGAAGCATAGACAAGGCACGTGAACTATTTGGCATGATGCCCCAAAGAAATGTCACCTCATTGAATGCAATGAGTGCAAGATATGAACAAAATGGATTTTTTGATAAGGCATTAAAAACTTTCAAGCAAATGCGATTGGCGGGTGTAAAGCAAAATTCCACAACCTTAGCCAGTATCCTCCTTCCCTATGCCAAAATGGACATCCACCAAAAGGATAAAACATATGGGAATTTTGTTAGATATTGTAGTTGCAACTAGCCTCAAAGACATGTATGCAAAGTGTGGAAGCATAGATAAGGCACATGAACTATCTGGCATGATGGCCCAAAGAAATGTCACCTCATTGAATGCAATGATTGCAAGTTATGAACAAAATGGATTTTTTTAATAAGGCATTAGAAACTTTCAAGCATATGCGATTGGCGGGTGTAAAGCAAAATTCCACAACCTTAGCCAATATCCTCCTTGCCTATGCCAAAATGGACATCCATCAAAAGGATAAAACATATGGGAATTTTGTTAGATGTTGTAGTTGCAACTGCCCTCAGAGACATGTATGCAAAGTGTGGAAGCATAGACAAGGCACGTGAACTGTTTGGCATGATACCTCAAAGAAATGTCGCCTCATGGAATATAATGATTGCAAGGTATAAACAAAATGGATTTTTTGATAAGCCTTTAGAAAGTTTCAAGAAAATGCAATTGGCAAGTGTAAAGCCAAATTCCAAAACCTTAGAAATGGTATGTTTGGAGCACAGTATAGAAATCCATCAAAGTATAAAGGATATAGGAATTTTGTCAAATGTCGTAGTTGTAAGTACCCTGCAAGACATGTATGCAACTTGTGTGGAAGCATATACAATGAACATGAACTATTTGACACGATGCCTCAAAGAAATTTTGTCTCATGGAATGCAATGATTGCAAGATATGCACGAAATGGATTTTTCATAAGGCTTTAAAAACTCTCAAGCAAATGCACAAAAATAAATTTCAACCATTTACGCACATTTTCGCACATCTAAAACCAAATTGTACAACCTTAACCAACTTCCTCCTTCCCTATGCTATAATGGGATCTAGAGAACATGGTGTGGACAACCATCAAAGCATAAATGATATAGGAATTTTGTCACATGTATTGTATTTGCAAAGTTGCCCTTGTAGACATGTATGGAAAGTATGAAAGCATAGACAAGGTACGTGAATTATTTGAATGATGCCTCAAAGAAATGCACAGTCCCACAGAATTCAATGATTGCAAGATATGCACAAAATGGATTATTTGAAAACAATTTATAAACTTTCAAGCAAATGCAATTGGCACTTGTAATACCAAATTCCTATAACAATAATTGATTATCATATTAAATATTTAATATAAACTGTCATATACATAATGTCATGAACATAACATCTTGTTTATATAAAAAACCATATAGGCATGTCCAAACAAAGCCATACAGGCATATATACAAAAAAATACATAGGTAGTTCATACAAAAGTATGTATACAAAGCCATCTAGGCATACAAAAAATATCCTAAAAACTAGTTTCCTATGGACTTTTATGAAATAATTGGTGGCCCTTGCTTGACCATGAAGATGTAGAGCCAATCACTGACTCATCCTCTCTCTGTCGTCGAGTAGACCTCTTCGACAGAAGTCGATCTAGCTCCACCTGTTAATACAATCAAACAATTTATGCACATTAATATATAACATCACATATGTAAGATTGATCACTTACTGCCACCTGATGATCACTCTCCACCATCTTGTCTCTCTCTATGTCCGTACTTAGACGGACTAGAGTTGTGACCTCCTGTGAGAAGCATCAAGAAGCAAAATTGACTAAATATAAATATCATTTATGTACATCAAATGACATGAGATAAAACAATAAATACAAAATTATAATATTTTCATGTTATTGGCTCATACCTCAGTCAAAGGATTTGCAGACGTCATGGCTGCAGCAATGCCTATCTGCACTGACTCACAAAGATCAGGAGGAGTCTCCATTGTATTCAACATCTAAAAATCAAGTTTAAGATTATTTAAACAAAATAAATACATAGCATTATTTTAAAAATGCATAATGATTAGAAATGGTTAAATTTACCTCTATAAAAGTGGTGGTTTGGCATCCAGGGGACCAAGGAAACCATGGAGGTGCCAGTGACTATTGAAATCATCAAATTGTCACAAAATAATATTACCATTGACATATCTACAATAATTACAATTATGTGATAAATTACATACCTGCTGACTTGACCTCCTCTTATAACCCGCCAATGGATGGCTAACGAAGACAAGATGAAGACTCTGACCCTGGAATTTCATTGCGCAAACAATTACATACATTATTTTTGACTTATAATATAGATAATCATATAAAATTAATTACAAATTTCAAATAACAATATACTAAATCAAGATGAAACTTGTAACAAATTACCAGAGAGTCAACCAAATGTATGTTGTAAGAAATCGTCACTGAGAATAAGATCATCCAATATGTCCTACCCCTGTGTCGTAGCATCCTACTCCTGCATCGCAACATCCTGCCGAGAGTCCTGTCGTGTCTCCTGCGTCCCATAATCACATAGGTTCCCACATGTACTGCACAAATATGGGGACACATGACGCCTACTACTCTCACCCTCATCAACCTGGGTAAGATCATCAGCATGCTATGATAGAGTTTGGGTGAGAGTAGTCAATGAATGTAAAGTCTCCAGGTCAACACTCTCCTTCAAAGCCAAGGAGAGTGACCTACATTCTGGCCTCACTCAGGGTATAGGCACATGGTCTTCATCTCGTTGAGCCCCAGGTCTATCTTGGGCAAAGCCACCACCTCTACCCTGGAACCCACAAATGTCAAAATAATTCAGAATCTTGTTGAGGATGAACTCGCAATAGAGTTTCCTCAAGAAATATTGTGGTACCTCATCATGTTGCATGGGCGCTCATCGAAAACCATGTACCATCTATCCCAAAAATTTTAGGATATTTCTTCATTCCTACACCAATGTATAGGAAACCGTTTGCAACTTTCTTCTAATCTTTGGCCGGTTTTGGAATTAATAAAGTGTACATAATTGAGATTTTGTAATTTTTTCATTCTTGACTTGTTCATATGACAACTTGTTGGCATAATATTGCCGACTCCTCTCCCTATAGTCTTGGAATTTGGTGATTTGTTTTGTCACCAAATCCGTGTGGGAAACAATCTCCTCTAGTGATTTTGCAAGTGCCCTCCTACGATCAATGGTTCCACTTGGATTTTGTAGGGTTTGAATAATAGTTTGAAGATGTTTTTTGTTTTCTTCTATTATCCCTAGGTAGTGTTCTTGATTATCCCTTACATTAAAAGGAGGTGAAGGTGGGTTTTGAGGGTTTAGAGGGTTTTGGGGGTTGTTTTGACCCTCGTCAGCTAGATTTAGGTTTTCTCTTTCTCCAATAACTGTAAATGCAATATAAAAATAAATCAAACATTGCAAAACTCAAAAATTGTTCTCAAACTAACAAAATTAGTCAAACCCTACCTTCTTCCTGTGCTGGAGCCTCCAAATTTGCACGACAATGTCTTTGGCAGTGAGGTGGCATTGTGAATTTGTTGTTCTCTATTACACTTGATTTAATAGCCTTTTCTTTAACATGATTGTGTTTTTTCCTATTTTCTTTGCTGCTATGAGGAGAAATGGTCACGACTATGAGTGAGAAGAAATGGGTTTTTTTTTTCTTTTATGCAAAGTAAAACGCGAGCGCGTTATAACACGCATGTGTTTTAAAACATGTGAGCATTATAACGCACTCGTGTTTTGCTTTAATTTTGGAGATGGTGGCAAATTTTTGGTCCCCCATCTCCTTGCATTTACCCTAGAAGATGGTAAAATTGATTGTTAAAGTGAAAATTTTTGGCCTCAAGTTAACTTTTGATCTATATGTTTAGATATATGCTAACTTTGTGGACTATTCTTACCATAAAAAGTAGGTACTTCCCTGGGAAGAGATGGCATGGCATGGAAGGTATGATGAGTAGATCTATATAAGCCATATAGATAGTAGGGGAAGAGGGTGGAAAATCATCAAGAGACACATCATTTGAATGCTCAACTAAGTTCATATTACTAACTTGCACAAGGAAAATGATTAATGAAGTCATGCCAAATTTATAAATGAATGCACAAATAGACAAGATGAACAAAACCTAAATTGATGATGTAGAGAAAGAGAATTGAACAAACCCTAGGATTTAAATTGGAACCCTAGGAGAAGGAAATTAACTTGAATGAGATTAAGACAAGAATCCAAATGATTGTAATATGATTATGAATGTTTGAAACATTGTTTGGAATTGTGTTGTAGGATCAATCTGATGAATTTCAAAGAAAGAGCATTTGGGGAAAAATATATTCTACATTCATGTTTTAATGAAATTGAAGGTTTAGGGTTTGGGAAGTGACTATTGATTAGAAGAATATATTCCTTTGGTCAAAATAGTAAATTTAGATACCTTTACTTTTTGAAAATTTGATGTCATTTGTATTTTACATGTCTATGAAAATTTGTATTGCTTATTTTTGTTTTTGTATTTAGGTAAGTGCGAGATCATGATGGTTCAAGTAGTGGCAATGACAAAAAACCTACTACATTGAAAAGTGTTAACATTTGGATTTAAATTTAAACTTGAATGGAAAAAGTGTTAATATTTTTAGTTTAAATATGGATTCCCTCCAAAAATTTCTAAGGATTGCCTTGGATTTAGACAAGTGGGAGTTCTATAAATTATCAAAAAAAATTGCAAAACCATGTGTTTGGTGTTGTCTTTAAAAAAAAGTAACCAAATTTAATAAGATGAAGAGAGTTTGTAGATGAAACTCAAGATTTTAAAAATATAATATAATCTTTAATTATTATTGATTTTCTACATACACTATTTAAAAACTATTTTTTTTCAAATACAAGAGATGTCACATTTTAGCATCCATTGGCTATAATTTTTTTAAGAAGTTTTGAAGTACATGTTTTTTAAAAATAGTTTTAAAACATCCTAGTAAAAAAATTATAAAAAATTATTTATTTATTAAAATATTTTTACATCCACTCATGTGTCTTTCACTTATATACAAAGTTTGAAGAAAAATATTTTTTTTCTCATATTTGGTTGGTTGGAATGACACTTGCTTTCTATTTTTCTTAGAAATTATAGTAGTTTCTCATTGAAATATTTAATTGTCATTATTATTATTTTTAAAGTAGCTCATAAATTACATTCAATTTATTATAATTTTTATTATTACCTTATTTTCAGATTGTGTAGTTGCAAAATTTCATGTCATAGTGACTCAAACCCCTACTTCAAAATTAAAAATTTAGCTAAAAATTTTGTGAGCAATAATGGGATGGCAATAAAGAGACCTTTGAATGAAGGTCCCACCTTTGAACAAAGATTTTGACCTTCGTTCAAAGGTAGGTCCTTCATATGAAGGTCCCTTTCATAAAGCATTTTGAATATGAAATATTTAAAATTAAAAAAAAAAGACCATTGGAGGGTCATGATGACATCATTTTTGAATGAAGGTCCATTCGAAGGTAAATGTTCATTCAAAGGTATTTTGTAATTTTTGGCATCTTGGGCTCATTTTTCCCCGTCCTACAATTGGGACACACTATTGTGGGATTACTTGTAGACTTGTGGCCTATTTGCAAAAATGCATTGGGTAATAAGTATGCCATCACTCTTATGCAAGTGAGTTATAGACTACTTGATTGGGAAACATACCTTAGTGTTGCTTCAAATACCCTTAGTAATCTTGTGATGTGTGGAGTTCAATGTCTTTACTGGTTTACATCTTGTATATTCTTGTATGCATTATGTATGATTGTTTTTTATTCTACTTGCATGTTGTGAGGTGTTGTAAAGTCTTGGATGATTGTTTATAGTGTATTTAAATGTGCTTGATAGCGTTGTTAACATGGATTGAATTGATTGATACTTATTATGTATAGATATGTGACTAGGAATATGAGTATGTAATGAGTTTAAGTAAAATAAATATTATACACTTGTTAACTATTGCTTGATTGATACTTATTATGTATAGATATGTGATTAGGAATATGAGCATGTAATGAGTTTAAGTAAAATAAATATTATACACTTATTATCTATTGCTTCATAGACTATGGGTTCTTTGTTTATCCACTTCAAACTTAATTAATGGTTGGTGAGGATAGTTTTTTCTTAATGTGTGGGTTCATATCACTTTTTCCATACACAACTAGATCTTGGATAGAGTTAGCATTGTTTGGAGTATTGTTACATTAGTTTTGGATAGTTGGGTTATTGATCTTGACCACTATTGTTTATGTGGAATAATTAGGGCATGTTACCTATAACATTGTATATTATTAATGAGTTGTATTATTGAATCAGATGTATTAATTGATCTTATTGTACTTATTGATGATGTACTACTTTGAGTTTGATCTATAAATATACATGTGAGGTTGAACTTGTTAATGAGAATGAATTTTTGTATATCTACTTGTACTTTCATATTATGGGATATGGATGTTTATTTAATGAAAGTAAGGAAAATTTTTGGATTTGTAATTTGGTGGTTGTTACATTGGTATAAGAGTACAATTTAAACACTAGAGACCTAAGTCCACTAGAAAATTGTAGAAATCTTAACATCTTGTTTACTAACTTAGTATTCAAGTTTTTAATTTGTGAATGCATGTTTAATCTATGTCATCAGATGGTTAGAACTAGAAGGATTATGGGTAAGGATCATGTTGAAGCTAGTAGGGCTAGAGAGGTTGGACATTCTTTGGGTAACCAATACATGCCTAAATCTATGATAGTAGATCTTGATGCACTTAGAGGTCACATTGCTATGCAAGAGTGACATATTGAGGAACTTCATAAACTCGAAGATAATGGATCTAAAAACAATAACAATAATAAGACTAAATTAAGTTTTGATAGGGAAGACCAACATAGTAGTTCTGAGCATGGAGGTACTATAGAAGTTATGATGAGGAGAAAATTTGAAAGAGGAGAGTATATTTGCTACTCAAGAAGTTAAAAAAGATGCATCCACCGAAGTTCCATGGCTTGTGTAGGAGAGATACTGTAGAGGCATGCCTCATCACTATGGGAAAATATTTTACAATTATGGACATGCTTTTTGACACTTGAACTAGAGTGATCATATATCATTTGGGGTGTGAGGCATCCTTGTTATGGGATCACCTAAAAATAATGACCAATTATGATGTGGCCACTATAACTTGAGAAAAGTTTAAAATTAAGTTCAAAAAAGAGTATCTATTAGCACAACATAGAGAGCAAAAACTAACAAAGTTTCACTCCTTATAGAAGGCTACTTTCATAGTTGCCAAGTACAAGGCTAAGTTTATGGATTTGTTGAGGCATTGCACTATTTGAAGATGAAGGAAGATCATGTTAGTAAGTTTGTCTTGGGTTTGAATAAGAATATCATGTATGCTACCAAAATTATTAAACCAAAGAAATTGGCATTGGAAATTGAGGTAGCATTTGTTGCTAATGAGAAAACATAGCATAAGTATGAAATGAGTTAGAAAATTAGTGGTAGAATTAATTCCATTTCTCAAAATATGAATAATAATAGAAGAGGACCTCCTTTAAAAAGAAATAGAAATAAATTTAAGAGGACTTCTCAAAACAAACAAAATCATGCACCTCAAAATAACAAAAATGGTGGAAAGAAACTAGAGGTTAGAGCTAGAGAAAAGGGATAGGTACATATGGAAGGGTGTTATACTTGAAGAGGCCATCAATCATTTTCAAAGGAATTGGCCTTAATAATCTGTGATAGCTTTGTGAAGTCAACCTAAAATCTATGCAACAATTGAGAGGCTAGAAGCAAATAACCAAGCCATGTTAATAGAGCTCCAAGGTTCTTTTCATGGTTTACTGATTTGTATTTTGGTTGACCTAGGAGTTATTGATAGTTTTATATTTCACCATATATATTAGAAAAATACAATGTTCTTTTCAGTAAACTAAGTAAAGAGCGTGTGGAGGTAGATTTTTGGTTTTGGTAAGAAATAGAGGACCAATCATTATCTAAAGGATGCAAAATTTGAAGTAGGGTCATTGAGGACACATGTAGATCTATATGTTACTCAAGTGGCATCCTATGATATGATTCTTGGGATGGATTGGTTTGGGATTCACAAGGCACACTTTGAGTTCTTTAACAATTAAATTGAGTGTTTGGATGAACATAGGTGAGTTATAGAAATTAAATTTGTAGTTGTAGGATTTGTTAGCAAAGGGAATCAATTATCTTGGTGTATCCCCATGGAGTGTACTGATGTTGTTTGTTAAGAAGAAATATGGGACCTTTTGACTTTACATTAATTATAGAATGATTAATATGGTTACCATCAAGAACTATTACCCATTTCCATAGATAAATGATTTGACTAGATGAAGAGATTTGTGTTGTTTTCTAAGACTAATCTAAGATCAAGGTATACTAGTTGGGAATGAAAGATGAGGGTATTTAGAAAACAACTCTAGACAAATGAGATATGATCGCTATGAGTTTGTGGCTTAACCATTTAGGTTGACCAATGCTCCTTTGACATTCATGTGCTTAATGAACCATATATTTTATGACATGTTGGATAAATGTGTCTCGGTGTTCCTTAATGACATTTTTATTTATTCTTGGAACAAGGAATAACATGCAGAGCACCTGAGATCAGTTTGAAGAGGCTTAGAGATCATATTTTGTATGAAAATTTGAGCAAGTATTTATCTTTTAGTCTAAGATTCATTATCTTGAACATGTTATCTCAAAAGAAGGAATCATTGTTGATCCAACTAAGATTTGGGTAATAGTGGAATGAACAACCTAAGATTGTTGGAGATGTTCATAGCTTCATGGGACTAGGAGGTTACTATCAAAGGTTTATAGATGAGTTTTCTAGATTATCTTATCTAATCAATTTTTTAAGAGGAAGGGTAAGAAATTTGTTTGGACACAAGAGTGCGAGGAAATTTTTCAAAAGATAAAAGTGGCATTAACTATTGTACCTATCTTACATGCTTCAAATCTCAAAAAGAATTCCATTGTTTGGATAGATGCCATTTTGAAAGGGTTTAAAGTTGTGCTAATGTGGGATGGTAGAATTGTTGCCTATGAATCTAGAAAAATTAAAGAATATGAGAAGAATTATCCTACTAATGATCTTGAGTTGGTGTTTTGATCCATGTGCTGAAAGGTTTAAGGCATTATTTTATGGGTAGACCTTTTAAATGTAAGACACATCACAAGTGGTTGCATATCTTTTTACTCAACCAAAGTTGAATGCTAGGCAAAGAAGGTGGTTATATTTCTTGAGTAACTTTGAGGTTGACATCTTATATATAAATGGTAAAGAAAATATATTTTCATATGCCCTTAGCTAGAGAGATATCTTAGTTTTTATGTAATAGTTCAAAGTAGATTTGAGAGAATCTATTAGTAGGAAAAAAGATCAAGTGAGTTGAATTAGTTGATAGATGGAGATTTGGATTGGTATCTAGAGTATTTAGTAGAAAGAGATGGTCTCTTGAGGTATCAAGGAAGGATTTATGTTCCTTTAGAAAGATTTGAGAAAGTTGCTTTTGGGAGAACTACATAGTGCACCATATAGTGCTCATCTAGGAGTCAGTAAGCTTTATGTAGACCTAAAGAAGCACTTATAGATGGATATGAAGAAGGATGTGGCTACCTATGTAGCTAAGTGTTTGGAATACCAGAGAGTTAAAGCTAAACATAGAAATCTTAGTGGAGATTTGTTCCCTCATGATGTACCTTTTCATAAATGGTCAGTTATCTCCATGGACTTCATTATAAGACTACCTAAGACAATAAGTAATCACAATTATATCTTGATTGTTGTAGATAAGCTAAGGTTATGTACTTCATTCCAAGAAATGCTAAGGATGACACTCAAACCTTAGCAAACATATTCATTAAATAAGTTATTCAATTGTATGATATTCTAGAGGTGATAATATTTAATAGGGATAAGTTATTCACCTCTAGATTTTGGGGTACTCTTATGGAAGTTTTTAGTTTTAAGTTGGATTTTATTTTATCATATCATCCAAAGATAGATGGATAGACTAAAAGAGTGAGTCAAGTTCTAGAATATGTGTTGAAGATGTACTCTATGGACCAACCTAAGAAGTGTGAGATATTCTTGTCTTTAGTTGAGTTTTCTTATAATAATTCACATCATGTATTACTAAAGATGTTTCCATTTGAAGCCTTGTATAGTAGGAATTGTAGAACTCCTATCAATTGGGATCGATTGGAAAACATGGTTGCTTTTGGATTTGATATGCTTCAATAATTTGATATACAGATCTAGGTAATCAAAGAAAGGTTGAAGGAGGCAACATATCAATAAAAGAGTTATGCAGATTTGGAAAGAGTTGTAAGGGAGGTTTAGGTGGGAGACATAGTGTTCTTAAGGGTTAGACGTAGAAAAATTTCAACAAAATTTAGAAAGACTTCTAAATTGGCACTACACTTGTTGGATCATTCAAGATCTTAGAGAACATTAATCTAATGTCTTATTGACTTGATTTATTGCCTACACTCTCTAGGATAAATTTTATGTTTCGTGTTTCTTTTCTTAATAAGTATGTACATGATTCATCTCATATGATCAAATTGTAGGTGCTTTAGGTGAATTCCCAAGGGGAATTATGCATGGAACCAATCAAGGTTTTGGATCATAGAGAGGTTAAACTCAGAAAAAAGACCATTACACAAGTAAAAGTTATATGGGAGGAGTTTGGAAAAAAGGGTGCTACTTGGGAAGATGAAGACATCTTCCACAAGAAACATCCCTCTTTGTTTATTTAATTCCTTTTTTGTGATACTTTATTATTGTTATTTGATTATGATGCTTTATTGAGATACAATGTTATTCTTTTATTGTATGTTTAGGCCAGCATTATTTTAACAAGGAGAGTATATAATATCTCATTTTGAGACCTCTTGTTATGCTTTGACTTAGTATTATTTTACTCTTCCTATTGTAATTTGGGTGTGGGTTTATGCTACTTGGCTGGATATTATTCTATATATGATTGACACTATTGCTTCAATATTTTTTTAAGTGTGTTTTCCATCGAGTAGCACTTGTCTACATATATGTTAATGCTTGCTCTAATTGTGTGATATGAGATTATACAAATTATATGGATTATTATTATTGTCTAATAAATGTTACATAGGTATATCAAGTTTGTGATTACTAGGAACTAGTTCTAGGGAAAGGTGGAACTAGGTTTAGTTCATGAAGTGTATGAATATCTAACCTTGGGTTGTCAAGCAATAACTTTATATAATAAATTAAATAATATAATTAGATTAAATTAGAATATGTATTGCCGATGATGGCATGGTTCGGTGGTTAAGTCACTCGGTTGTAGTGGCGGCCACCAGAGTTCAAACCCCTGCTGGGCCAACGAGCTCGCAAGGCTTTGCCTTCGCTGGGCCAATGAGTTCGCGGGTTTGAAGTGTTCTTCCTAGGGGATGAGGTCCCCCAGTTGTGGCCTCACCGGTTCATTGCTCCGGGCAAAAGCATTCGCGTGGACCCGGAGGGCGTGTCGCACCAGCGTCGCCGGTCGCGTTAAAAAGTTTACCAGGCGCATTTAAAAAAAAATAAAAAAAAATTAGAATATGTATTAATTAGATTTATTTCTTATTTAATTATTTATTTTCAATAAATTAGAAATATTCAAAATAATGTTGACTTAGAAATTGTAAGGATTTTCTTTATTCTTTGTGTACAACTTTATTTATAGATAAATAGAGTACATAGAGTAAAGAAATAATATTGTTGTATTATTTAAAACAAAAGAAAAATCTAAGTTAGGAATAAATGAAGAGGAAATATAATATTTCTTTTATTTCAAGATTGTGAATTGAATTATATTATTTAATTAGAAATTCTTGGATAATTGAATAAAAGCTCTTAGATTTTCTAAAAGTAGGGCTTCTAATTGAAGAAGAGAGTGCATGAGCTTTAGGATTGAATTGTCATGAGAACATAAAGAACATTATAGAATAATACACACAAGTTTTGATTAATTGAGCTTGGAGAATAATTGAAGAAGTTTTGTTTAAAAATTGTGAATAACTTTTCTAGAGAGATAAAGGGTTTTACCATCAAATTCAATAAGAAATTCAATTAAGAATTGAAATGTTGGATCTCATTCATTGAATATGTTTCGTGGAAAAGGAGGGGTTTCAATTTCAAGGTTAAATCCTCCTTTCACACCTTACATTCAAGGACATAAATCGAGTTAAGCTACATTTTTTTGCAAGAGGGCTCTGCTACAGATTTAGTGTCCCTTAGAACAAAGAGGAAACTTGGAATTTGCTAATTAATTGATCAATTAAAGTCCAATTATGATTAAAACCCTAATTTCATAAAATCGTAAACAAACAGATGAAACATGACAAATGTTCATAGACAGAGATATCAAATGACAATTAGATACATACCAGATTTTGGGATTTCAGATGTGGGAAAGTCAGGGACTAATGAGTGGGCGCCCAAGTCCAAGGTACCAGTTTCTGTCAAGATCTCTGAAAGTTATCCGTGACCTATTTTTGCTATTCTGGGGATTTCTGTGTTTTGGGATTTGGAGGACTAATGAGCAGGCACCCAAGTCCAAGGTACCAATTTCTGTCAAGCTCTCTAAAAGTTTGGGATTTTAGATGTGGGAAAGTCAGGGACTAATGAGTGGGCACCCAAGTCCAAGTCCTGCTTTTCTGCTTTGATATGCAATTCTGACACTCTGTTATGCTTCCCTGCAACTCCACTCCTTTCGCTTCTGTACCTGTAACCTGCAATCACAAAAAAGGGGGTTGGGGGTTATGGTGTTTAGAGGCTTTCCTCAGTCAAGCCTCGAAGAGACATTCAAGTATTTTGAACACCATTATCAAATAAAGAGTGTGTATCACTGCAGGATAGAGGTAAAAACCAATTGATAAATGATTGAAAACATAAATAAATACCACCTCAGAGGTGTATCTCACATATAGATGAAAAACCTTCACATCATGAGAAGATGAAGCCAAATCTGCATAACAAACACAATAACAAGACAAGGCTACTCTGCAACAATGAATATCTTAAATGCTCTAAAATCACAAGTGCACCAAAAGTTCATAATCATCTTCTAGTTTACAAATGAATCCCTAAACATGTTTATATATGCATCTAAACACATTCCCGCTTTAATTTTGTAACTCAAACTTAAGGTGTCGGCATAAGACCTAATTAACGGTCACATAACTGACACTTGAGTTTAGGTCTTGCCTAAAATAGGGCAGGACTAGGGCGTGGGCACCCAAGTCCTCCCTCCCTAGGTCCTATTTGTCATAAAACTTTAGGGTTTTCTCATCGGGAGTCAACATGAATATGCAAGATGATTAAAATGCTTTCTAAAGGACCCAAGAGCTAAACATAGGAGGGAAAAAGTCCTAGGGAGATGTTTTCTGACGTAACATTTAGCCCCCACTTTAATGTATGCATGAATGCAAGGCCCATACATGCATTAAAGTATGGTCAACAAACACAGCAAACACGCTAGGCACTTAGAGCTAATGCATACATGAAGATTGAGAACTACTTCTAGCCCCCAATCTCAAGTAGACATTAGAGAAAACATGCTGCAGACACACCAAACACAATGAAGATAGTGAAAGGCATGCAAAACACGGAGAAGACAGTAATAGTCACGCAAAACACGAAGAAGACAACATTGAAGACACACAAAACACAGTGAATGAAGTGATTATTTATTTTTCATTTTCATATATATGAATGTAGATGCAAGTACTATCTTCTTGCTTAACATGATAGGATCAACTTCGTCAGGAGGTTTATCCTTGATATTGTTGATTTGTTAAATCCACTAACTGCTATGTTGAGAAAGAATGTGTCTTTTAGTTGGACTACAGAAGGAAAACGAAGTTTTGAGCTTATTAAAGAGGCTTTGGCTGCTGCACCTACACTTCTAAATCCTAATTTTTCTAAGGATTTCACTTTGTATGCTTATGGTAATGTTGATTCTATTTCTGCTATGTTGGTACAGAAAAATGAGCTAGAAATGGAGCAGCCTTTAGCTTTTTTTAGTCAAGCATTAAAGGATTATGAGCTAAGGTACACTTTCGTTGAGAAACATGGGCTTGCTGTTATAAGGAGTTTGAAGAAGTTTAAACACATGTTGTGAAGTAATAAGATTAATCTAATGGTTGCTCATTCGAGCGTGAAGGAATTTCTGCTAAGTAAAAATCCCAGTGATAAGAGAGCTGGTTGGGTGACTAAGGTAATGGAATATGATGTGGACATTAAGGTTACCAAGCTAGTTAGGGGAAAAGGGCTGTGTGAACAGCTTACTGATGGTGTTACCAACAAAGAAGAACGTGAACAAGAGGTTGTTCTATCAATGCAAGATCAAGAACAAACATTTGTTTCAGATCCTGTTGCTAATTGGGTGCAAGAAATGGTTCATTTCTTGCAGACTGGTGAGTGTCCTTAGGGCTTTGATAGAGCCAAATGAAGGTATTTCAGATTGCAGTCCATACCTTATGTGCTCATTAATGGCTTTCTTTTTAGGAAAGATTTCAATGGAGTATTGCTGAGATGTATTGGACCTAACCAAATTGAAAAAGTGTTGCATGAATTTCATGAGGGTTCAGCTGGAAGCCATTTTTCACCTAGAGAAACAACTCTTAAGGTGATGAAAGGTGGCTATTATTGGCCCAGTTTGTTTAAAGATGCACACTTATGGGTCAGAAAATGCAAAGAATGTGCTCTATTTGTCCGAAAGGAGAAGTTGGCAGCCTTACCTTTGCAGCTAGTTCAGGTTGAACAACCCTTTATGAGGTAGGGATTAGACTTTATTGGGGTTATAAACCCTTCATCCAGTGCTAGCCATAAGTGGGTTCTTACAGCCACTGATTATTTCACTAAGTGGACTGAAGCAGTCACACTTAAAGAGGCCAATGAGTCTGTTGTTCTAAATTTTTATGAAGAGCTGGTTATCAGATTTGGAGTGCATGAGTCCATTATTTCAGACAATGCCCTTGCTTTTGTTAGTTCCAGAATCTTTGATTGGGTTGTCAATAATGGCATTTATCTCAATACATCCTCCAATTACTATCTGCAAGGCAACGGCCAAGCGGAATCCACCAATAAGAACTTGATCAGAATTATCAAGAAGACCATGGAGGGCAACCAAAGAGCCTGGCATACACAGTTAAAGTCAGCACTATGGGCTAACAGAATTACTACAAAACAATCAACAAGGCATTCGCCTTTCATGGTTGTGTATGGCAAAGAAGCAAGGTTTCCTATCACACTTGAGTTACCAACACTTGATTTCACGAATCAGTTGGACATGCTAGAAGAAGGCCCTATGATAGTAAGGCTAGCTCAACTGGTTGAGCTTGAAGAAACCAGAAATGATGCCATGAGAAACATAGAGCATCATCAATCTCAAATGAAGAGATCATTTGACAAAAGATCATCTCCAAGAACATTCCAAGAGGGTGACATAGTGTTGAAATGGGATGTGTTGAAAAGTAAACCTGGGAGCACTCTAAGTTCGATGCTTTTTGGAGTGGGCCATTTATTGTTTGAAAATGCAAACAACATAATGCTTTCCAGCTATCTAAGCTGGATGGTGACATCGAGCCAATCCCAGTCAATGGGATTCACCTCAAACATTGCTTTTGAGGCAGGATCTTTCATGTTTGTACATATTTCATGAAGTTTCTGTTGTTGAATAAGTGTTGCTGCACAGTAGATTAGATGTAGATTTCATTTCCCTGAGTGTGTTTCTGCACAGTTGTTAGTTATTCTTGGGTCTAGTTATGTGTGAAGATGAAACTACTATAATGTATTTTAGTTGTATGTGGTACAACCGTCATATGAAACAGTGAATACATGTATTCACTGTCACACATCATACTTGTCCTCCTCATAGAGCTGTAATAAATCACAACAGTTTTCTAAGGAGGTATTCTTGTTGATTATCCCCTTCTAACCCATCAAGTAGATGCATATCATTAGTAACAATGATTTTTATTGGTTCACTGTCACCAACCATACCCATGCACTTGATGGATTAGAAAAGATGGCAGTCTGAAGTGAGTTGCAGCAATGGAAAGAAGTGTTTTTCAGGTTTTTATCAAGTATGTGTGACTCTATGCCCAATGGTTAAGCTTCAGGCAACTGGTCTGATGTTTAGCAGGCAAACATATAGCAGATGTTGCCAAAGATGTTACCTAAATTCCACTACGGCTCATTCAGGTAGAGTTTTGATTCAAAACTTATAACATACATCTCATCTGGTCCTTCATACATTACATTCAAGTGCATAAATGAAATAATTTAGGAGACTATGTTTATTAGTTTACTGCATTTATCCAAGTGCATGTAACATAAGAAGGGTTTATCCAAAACTTTTTCCAAAAAATAAATAATCTTTATTGAATGTAAAATGTTCATTATCTCACACAAGCCGTGAGGTTAACTGTCTTATTCAATGAAATAGAAGAACAATCTATACATGAATAAGTAAATATAAGTAATGTACATGTAAGGTCAGAGGCCAGTCATTGCTTGAGAATGACCGGTTCTAGTTTAGGCGTGTTGTCCTGTCGCCCCAAGTCATCTTTGTCCTTCCTAGCTTCATGTCGTCCCTGGTTCCTGCATCTGGCAAAAATAGTGGTGTTAGAGCAATGCTCTAAGCAATGACTGGTCCCAAACCATACATGAACAAGATACCATACATGTATAAACTGATCCTCAATTGCATTAAACAAGAAATGTATACCTTGGATGTCCTAGAGAACAATCAGTCATCAAACACATCCAAAACATACATTTATTTTCTAACAAGTTTGCTTCATGTGCAGATACAAGTGTAATTATGTTTTTGTTTGATTCATCAGGTTACATTATGAGTGGATGAAATGTGGCTCCCAAAAGGGTTGAGCCCAGCTCATAGTCCTTACAGAACATTTCATATGCAATATACAAATGCAAGACAGACTGCCAGGGAGATAGGGACAGTCATCTCATTGACTGTAGCATCATATAGTTCAAAATAGTTAAATGATTGTCCAAGAGAGCCATCTGTCAGAGATAAACTAGAAACGACATCTTGTGCTCTGAATGATTGCATGCTAACAGCAGTCAACAGTCTCCGAGTGCAGCAAATCAAGTACTAGGAACAACAAGGTGATATTAAGGTACAGTAATAATAGCATATAAGTGCGACACCAATAATAATTTGCCAATAGTGCAATGTGTGAAAGGAAGGACAAAGATCCAGTATGAGAGTTTAAAGGACACATTATGAGGGTGCATCATAAATGAAATGATGGTGGTCAACGAAGAAAAACAGTATGACAGTTACACAAAGAAAACTATATGTTCAGACAGCAAGGCATCACATTCCCTGAGCTTCTACAGAGCCATTCAAGTTGTGGTTTAAGACTTACACATCTCACAGTGTATTGGAAAGCCAATGAGACAAGAGAAGACCCAAACAAAGATTTGTTCTTAGAACCATTCAAATAGCAGAGTAATCAAATGGCAAAGAATGTTTAAAACTATCATGAAGAAATATCATATCAAACACACCGTGAAGATAGTCATCAGCTATAAGAGGACAGTCCTAGAATAGCTTGTCATCATTTACAGTCATGGGGGATACTATCAAGACACAGAGGTAGATAAAATGTATGAGATAAGGATCCAAAGAGCAGTGATAAGTGATATCACTAGTGTAAGGGACAGTCAAAGAATTGACAGAGACAATCACCTGTGAAGAGGGAAGTAAAGACACTGAAGAAGTATTTATATGCAGGGATAATACGTTTGTTGCCAAGCAGAGTACAGTCCATCATGGACTGTTATTATGAAATTCACCATAAACAGTGATAACAAGGGCTGGTGACAGTCATAAATAGCAAAGATGATCATGGAGGACAATCACATAGTTGTATATGCAAGAACTTATCATCTCCTTCAGTTATCTTCCTTTTAAATGCATACACGGCCCATACAAATTCAAACCATGATCAAATATAGCTATATATTGATGAAATAATGGAACAACATGTAGCTACAAACTCCTTATGCCAATTGGAACAGCAATGCAAGGTACAAACTCATATGATACAAAATATATAGACAATGGAGCAGCAATGGAGCAGCAGTCCTATTACTATGTTGTAGACGAAAGCAATCATTTAGAAATGCATAGGACTGTCATAGATAGAAAAAGCAGTCATATAGTGATAGATACAACTAATAATGACTATCACAGAGATAGAAGACAAAAGTAAACGCATTCCATATTTCATTTTTATCCATGTTCTAATGAAATTTGGCTTTTAGAACCCAATGACAGATACAGAAAAATATTTCTGAGTGATATCAATATTGTCAATGATCAAAGTATACAGAGATGAAAATGAAGTATTGTCAATGATTTGCTGTTGCAAAACAAAAGAATAACTGATGCAAAAGGTAGCATTAAGAGTAAATGTGAAAGTGATACACAGGTATCTTTTTGAATTGGCAGTGACAAGGTATGGAACAGTCATAAGATTTCAAGAACTCCATAAAATAATAACAGTCACCTTTACATGGACCAAGAAATAGCCAATGGGAATAAAGGATCATCAACAAAAATGCAGACATGATGTCTTGAGTAAGGACAACATTCTAATTAGCAATGTAATGCCCCTCATATTTTTGTTTGTGATAGTTGTTAGTTTCACATTTCTCTCTCTGTCAGTTCTAAGACAGTTGGTAGTCTTTCATTGTATTTATACAGTTCTAAGAAATTTGGATTAGTAGGTTATGGTTTATGTTATTTTGATGGACTATGTTCGATTGATATAGTTTAGATATGTGTTATGAGTTTATGATGAAATTGTTATTACTCCAATTATGATGAGTCTGACATGATTAGTAATGGTTTAATGTTATCATGTTTCATTCGATTTGTTGATATCTAAATTTAAGTAAAAATGGTTATAGTCGTATTCAAGAGCAGAGATGGTGTAGTATTACTCGCTTCGAATACCCTACTACGCCGTGATTCTCTGACTCTTTATGTGTGTTGACATATATGTATTTGATCGTATACAACTAATTGTTTGGATGCAGGTTGTAGGTACCGAGCCTCGACTCCACCTGATATAGTAGGTTTGAGCAGGCTCTTGCCCCAATGGGTATTGGTGATGGGAGATAACGCGAGGTTTATTCCACTAGGTCAGTCCTAGTCTTTGTTGTGGTCTTGTGTCGTGATGTCGCATTCGATCCTCGTTTCATGTTGTTGGTCGTCACGCGTTGTAGAGTATTGTTGAGGTTGTATAAGTTATGTCTATGTGTCCTCTTGTTAATACCTTCATGAACTATTATTATGATGTTAATGCTATCTACATGATAAATTTAATAGTATTATGTATAGTCATAAAATTTGGAATATTGTTTAAGTAAAGTTTATATTGACAAAATTAATTATTTTAAGGTTTGATTTGTCATCACAAGTGTTAGTACGGTAATTATTATGTTGTTATTTAAAAGAATAATATTAGGTAATGAATTAATGTCATGAGTTGTCGATGGTGAAATTTTAAGATTTGGAGAATCTCTTTTATTAGCAAAATTTTAAATTCTCGGAGGAGTGGGATTTTGGGTAATCGATGCATGTCTATGATATTTGATGAGAGGAATCATTTTTTTTAAATTGGGGGAATTTGTGTTGGAGAGGGGGGTTGTGAAGGGGAAGACATAAATTGGGAAAAAAACCAAGAATTTGTTGTGGGAAATGGAGAAGATTTGAAGTGGGATTGAAATTCGGGTATGTGATGTTGCCTCTCTGTGAAATTTTGCATTTCTGTAGATTAGAAATTAGATCTAAATTTTACACGAACATCCTATGTTCTGTGTGTGAAAATTTGAAATTCTGTAGCTTGTAATTTAAATCTTCTTATAACACGAACATCCTGTGTTTTGTGTGTGAAATTTGCATTTCCTATAGCTAGAGTTTAAATCTCATTGTAGCTTGAGTTGTCTTGTGCCTGCCCTGTGTGTTCGAATGTGGATACCCTTGGAACACCCTCACCTTGGGAATCACACCTTGTTGTTATTATGTTTAACCTCTGTCGATTTCTCCAAGATTCATTTTTTTGTTTCTTCTGGTTTATTCTATGTCTAAACCTCCCTCAAATATTAGAACCCAAACCATTGTAATCATGTTGATAACTGAGAGGGGGGGGGTGAATCAGTTATCCTAATTATTTCCCTTATTGAAATTTCCTTTTAATTGATGCAGCATAGAATCAAACACAAAAACATTAATCATGAAATAAGAAACACATGACACAGTATTTTTGACGTGGAAACCCTGTTAAGGGAGAAAACCACGGGGTGATTAACCCAAAAATTATTCTCTGTTAGAAGAATAGGAAATTACAAAAATGGCACTTGCCAATTAGGGCTCACTGCCCGAGCACACTGCTCACAAGAGGCCCACTGCCTACAAGAAGACACACTGTCTACAAAGTGATGAGAATCACAGTCTTGAACTGATTGGAAGCATCTGCATATGCTGGAATTCAGTTCCGGTTAGGCTCAGTACACTGATCTGCTGCACTTCATCTTTCCTCTGTTCTTTATTCTGCTATCTTTCACATACCGGATCCTTTTTGCTATCTCTGCTCTTATCTGGTCTTATTCGCATATATCTACACATCAACACACCCTTCACAACTAAATCCATCCTCTATATATATCCGCATAAGTAATTTCATCACCTTTCTAGTCGGCATCCGGAACAGTCTAGTTTCTTACAAGCTCTCATTCTGTCGGCTGAATCCTTCCTCACCAAGCAATGCGGATCAAGCATATACTTGTAGATATCATTAATCATGTCGGCCAAACATGATTCATGCCTTCACAACCTCTGTCATCAACAGTAATACATCCGGAAAGCAGTCTGATACTCTGCCAGTCAGTTCTTCCTCTGTTTTCACTGTCTCTCAGGAATCCGGTACTCAACCATTCATATCTTTTTCCTTGTCCATCACCGGAGGCTAAATCCTTGGAATATACCACTTAAGGTAGTCCTCTTGACTTCCCCAAATCCGCACTGCACCAAGACACTTCCTCTGAGAGATCCGGACCAATCTGTCGGACCTTGCCACATGCTCTGTTCTTCTTCACCGGACCACAACATTCTTTATTCTGACTTCCGGTAGAGACACATTATGACTTGCGGATATGTGGGATGACCTTTGTTGCCATCAATGACAACAACCATGAATCCATATAGTGTCTCTTGCCAACAATCTCCCCCTTTGGCATTGATGGCAACACTTAGTGAAAAATGACTAAGTGTTTTCACTATACTCCCCCTTTGCTGATGCTCTGTCTTTATATACAATTTCTGGAACTCCCCCTTAGTTGGATTCCTCATTTTTCACTGCTCCTCACTCCCCCTTTGACATCAATGGCAAAGGGTGGGGTCCGCACACCAAAATTTTCAAAAATTTTCTATACATAGCCGCATATTTACATACTCACATATACTGAAGAATGTCTGCAAAGGATGTCTGCAATTGAATCATTTCTGTAGCCCAACTTTGCTTCATTCTGTCCAAAATTGAAATGTGACCACTCAACAAAAATGCAAAAGCTTCTGCCCGCTTGAGATCTGTCGGATCTTTTGTTTGGGCGGTGGTCTGAGCATCACTGATGGCCTCATGCATAGTTTCCAACTTAGGGATTATAATCCTTCTAAGTTCTCCCATCCGGTTAGTGATGTTCTTCCTTTCCTTCTCAAGATTCTTTATTTCATTCAAGACTACAATAGTCTGACATTCTTGATTTATTATATAGGAAGAGAGAGGATCAAAACTTTGCGATAAGCTTTGTAGCTTATCCTGTTCCTCTTTTATTTTCTTGTCAAATGTTGCTGTTGCCTTTGACCAGGATATACAAAATTTGTAGATGTCACCGCCATCCTTAAGAGCATTCTCTAAGCTCTTTATTCCAATGCTTACAATCTTCCTATCTTTAGAGATTAATTCTAATATTTCTGAAAATCTCTTATCCAAAAATTCCTTCCGGACCTTTTCTTCAGCTGATTTTTCTAGAGAATCAAAATGTGTATCAACACTGCTGACTAAGGTTTTTAGATTACCGGAAGAGGAGGCTGTCGGATCTATCTGGATTGATGGCATGATCTTTACAAGTACTCCAGAAGCAGCCTCTATCAACTCACAGTCTTCCATATGAGACTTCAGGAGCTTTTCATTTGCCTTGGCATTTGCAAATGAAGCTATCTTCATTGTTTGTACCGGAGAGAGAGTCAAAATCAAATGGGCCTTTTAGAAGCTCCGGTTCATCAATCTCTAAAGTTTCTTTGCTCAAAAATTGTTGAACAGTTTGTGCAGTGTCTCTTGCCGGAGACAGATGTTTCTTTTCTTCTGCAGTCTTGGAGCTGTCAACCTCTTTGTCTTTCACCACTGCTTCCTTCTCCTGTAATTGCTCTTCTTCTTTGGATCCGGAGACTGTAGGGGAAACCGGAGGAGAGATATTTGTCTGTTCAGGGCTCACTTCTTCCGGAACAGAAGATTCCAAATCAGCAGCTGTTTCTGCACCTAAGTCCTCTACAACAGGAAGATTGAACCTTTTGAAGGCCTTCCGGAGGATCTCTTCTGTTTCTTGGGCCACTTTGTCAGTCTCACCAAGCATGAGTTGATTCATCCTGGCTTTGCTTCTGAACTCATCTTTGCAGTCCTTGAAGATAATGTTCATTGTCTTGGGATCAATTTGAGGATATAGCTGAATAGCTATCTGCTCCCGGATCTCAAGATCTTTAGCATGAGCATTATTCTTTCTTACTTCCAATTCCTTTTCTAGGCTTTTAGGAATAAGAGATATGATTTCAATGAAAGCCTTATTATATATGTTAAGATATTTGACTGTGGCCTCCTGCAGAGTCTTTTGGTCGGCCTCACTGAAGTCATCATAAGATTCAGTCATTGGTTGAAGGTTTCCATCCACCGTGACCGACTTGATTATGCTCTCTAGAGACAGAGTGGGCTTTTCAACAGTTACCTCTGCCATTTCATCCTTGTCTTGGCCTGTGGAGGGCTTACCGGATCCTTTCTTCTTCTGTTTCTTTATTTCTTTTACTCCCTCATCTGACTCTGTTTCCTCTTCATCCTTTTGGCTTCCATAAGCCCTTGTGGCTTTTGTCTTGGATCTCTTACCGGATGCCTGGACTTCCGGTTTTGAACTTTTGGCTGTGGGAGGTGCAGATCTCTTTGATGATCTGGTCCGGGTGGGAGCTTCAACCGGAGCACTTTCTTTACTTTTCTCTTCTTCCTCGGCCTTCCTCCTCTTTTCCCGGCTGGCATCAAGTGCCTCCTTTGAGATGCCTAGGCCTTGAGCAATGTGCTCTACTTCTTTTCTCACCTTTCTTTTAATCTCAGGTTCCCTGAGTTCTACATGTATTTTTACACTCAGCTCCTCAAAGGTTCCAAACCTTTCTGCCTTAGGATCTTTGGGCTGACTTAGCATGTGTTGAACATGCAGCTCCACTATCTGTTCATCCACTTCATACCCCATGGGCATGATCCAGACAGTCCTTGGCTCCACTGCCTCCATTAGGCACTGATCAGTGTCAACCATAAAGCACACTGAGTCTTTGTATTTTTCAACAAGAGACTGGGGAATTCTCTCTCTTGCTTGCATCATGCTCTGAAAGTTTTTGAAGTATCCCCATAGAGCTGAATTTCTCGCTTTTGCATCCCCAAGTCCATGCAAATAGTCTCTTATCTGGACTGCAACAGGTTTGTCATTCTGCCATACCCATCCACTTGTTCCGGGTAGCTCATTCATGAAGTAGAAGAATAGACATACAATAAGAGTACCATACTTAAAGGAATTCTTCTTATCCTTCTTGATTTTCTGTATATTTTCCATTAATTGGCTTAGCAGTAGTTCACAGAGATCATATTCTGCATTCTTTCTTAGCATTTCATAGGCAGTGTATACTGCAGTTCCGGATACAGAATTCTCCCTGCTGGAGTGATAGATCTTGTATCCTATTATCATTGATGCATATTTGATATCCGGATCTGAAATATCTTCAATGGTCATTGCCCTCTTGTCAAATTTTGATCCGGTGGCCTCAGTTACAATGTTGTTCTTGACAGATTTGAGGATAGGTACCCCTCCGGAAGAGTATAGACCAGTTACTGCTCTAATTGCCTCTTTTGTGATCTTGCAGGGTCTATCTAGCCATAGAAAGTTGTCATGCATCCTGCTCAGTACATACCGGACCCATTCATCTTCTTCAAAGCAGGGGAAATGAATAAATTGCTCAAATTGTTTCTTCTGGATATCCTTATACTCTGGTTTAAGCTCAAAAGCATTGTCTATCAGTTGCTTGTGATAGAGGTCTCTTAATTTGAATTCCCCAAATTCCTCAATGTTTGCATGTATGTAAACCCTAATGTCTTCGGTATGTAAAACTCCGTGAGGAACACTAGAGAAGGCTCCTAGTGGATCTACCTCCAATGATTTATAGGGATGTTTCTTGAATGAGGGGCGAGGTCTATCAGAGATCTTAACTATGTTTGGAGTAGCCATTCTTCAAAGATTTTCAGTGAGGTAATGAAAAACGGAGAATACCTTATGCGCCTTCGGTTTGCACGGAGTGGTTGGATTGATTTCTTTATGCAATAACTTCGGCAGGAGATCCTTGGTGTGCTTGATGAACCTTGTTGCAGAGCTCCACTTTTTGCTTCTTCTCGAGTGCAGAATGAGCAAATGACCTTTGAGAAATCCCTTAAATTGCTCCGCGAACCCTAATATCTGTCTGCAATAAATGCTTCACCTACATCATTCCGGTTTGCCTTGTCTGGATAGCTTGGAGTATCCCGGATTAGTCCTGATCTGTGGATATCATCCGGATCTTTCAATCATGAATAAATCGAGGTAACATATTACAAGAACATCCCAAACACTCTGTCCAATCCGCAGAACAAGATAGTGCATTTCCGGATCTTTCCGGACCTTTTTGTAATCCTTTATCATACCGGAGCATCTCCCTGAACAGGTCTTATTTGATCGATCACAGCTTCTTCATAACTCCATGCGGACCTCTGAAAACTTGACTGAAGTATCTCAAGACTCATATCTACAAACCCTTTGATCCGCATCTTGTGCCACATCCGGCACCACTTGTTTGGCTGGGGGAACAAGATTTTCTTTGAGTCTCCCCCTGAGCCTGAGCTCACTTTTTAATTTCTGGAAGAAATATCAGCACCAGAGTCTGGTGCGGATCCAACCTCTACATTCTCTAAACTTTTCTTCACCCAAATCTTGCTCATCTGATTCCTAACCTCATCCGCATTCATCTTTTGTTTACCCTTGTCTTGATTCTGATTATACACCGGACCTCTTTTGTCCTGATTCTTGTTTCTGCAGATTTTAGCATTATGACCGGACCTATTGCAGATTTGGCAAATAACATTTCTTTGCATATTTGATTGATATCCTCTTGATCTGCATTGATTAGCCATATGACCTACTCTATTGCATGTGAAGCATCTACCTTTGAATGATTTGTTTACTTGCATAATTCTGCATTCATGGGATTTGTGTCCATACCTTTTGCAGTTGAAGCACTGTCCGGAGAAGGATGAATTAATCTGATTCATTCTCATTCTGCACTGATTAGCTTTGTGACCAAAGTGGTTGCAGCTGTGGCAGTATCCATTGAAGGATGGATATCTTTGAGCATTTGGCTGTCTTACCGGAGGTCTTCTAGGCCTGCTCCTTGGATTTTCTGATCCAAGATTCTTCTGACCGGATCCGGAGCTTTCTCCTTTCTCATATCCCAAACCATACTTGTCATCTGTCCTCTTTTGACTTCCAAGAAGAACTTCAAGTTGAGCAGAACTTATCTTGAATTTCTCTTTATATTCATTTGCTGTTTGAAGGTCTCTTTTGAGAGAGGCAATTTGATCCTCAAGTTTTCCTTCATTATCTTTGGCATCTTCAAGATCAGATTCAAGATGTCTGATAATCTTGTCCATCTGGTGGCATTCTTCTGATTTTTCTTTAAGAGATTGTCTTAGATTGTCTTCAGCCTTTCTTTTTTCTTCAATCTCTTGAGTAAACTTTATAGTTCCTGATTCCATTTCATGTCTTAACATAATGACTTCTTTTGATAACTTTTCACATAACTTGGTTTGCTCAGTCAATTCTTCATTTGTATTGCTTTCTTCACTTTGTCTTGCCAACTGTTGAAGCAGCTCCTTTCTCTTTTTCATAGAGAGACTTAATTTGTCTTTTAATTCTCTCATGAATTCATCAGCCTGTTTGAGTCTTTCCTTTAATTCACTGACTTCAGAATTTGACTGTTCAAGATCCTCAAGAGCAGTCTTGAGTTGCTCCCTTAAACCATATGCATCCATTTGAAATCCCAGATCTTCCTCAAGCTGTTAGGCTCTATTAGGAGGAACTTAGCTCTGATACCAATTGTTGATAACTGAGAGGGGGGGGGGGTGAATCAGTTATCCTAATTATTTCCCTTATTGAAATTTCCTTTTAATTGATGCAGCATAGAATCAAACACAAAAACATTAATCATGAAATAAGAAACACATGACACAGTATTTTTGACGTGGAAACCCTGTTAAGGGAGAAAACCACGAGGTGATTAACCCAAAAATTATTCTCTGTTAGAAGAATAGGAAATTACAAAAATGGCACTTGCCAATTAGGGCTCACTGCCCGAGCACACTGCTCACAAGAGGCCCACTGCCTACAAGAAGACACACTGTCTACAAAGTGATGAGAATCACAGTCTTGAACTGATTGGAAGCATCTGCATATGCTGGAATTCAGTTCCGGTTAGGCTCAGTACACTGATCTGCTGCACTTCATCTTTCCTCTGTTCTTTATTCTGCTATCTTTCACATACCGGATCCTTTTTGCTATCTCTGCTCTTATCTGGTCTTATTTGCATATATCTACACATCAACACACCCTTCACAACTAAATCCATCCTCTATATATATCCGCATAAGTAATTTCATCACCTTTCTAGTTGGCATCTGGAGCAGTCTAGTTTCTTACAAGCTCTCATTCTGTCGGCTGAATCCTTCCTCACCAAGCAATGCGGATCAAGCATATACTTGTAGATATCATTAATCATGTCGGCCAAACATGATTCATGCCTTCACAACCTCTGTCATCAACAGTAATACATCCGGAAAGCAGTCTGATACTCTGCCAGTCAGTTCTTCCTCTGTTTTCACTGTCTCTCAGGAATCCGATACTCAACCATTCATATCTTTTTCCTTGTCCATCACCGGAGGCTAAATCCTTGGAATATACCACTTAAGGTAGTCCTCTTGACTTCCCCAAATCCGCACTGCACCAAGACACTTCCTCTGAGAGATCCGGACCAATCTGTCGGACCTTGCCACATGCTCTGTTCTTCTTCACCGGACCACAACATTCTTTATTCTGACTTCCGGTAGAGACACATTATGACTTGCGGATATGTGGGATGACCTTTGTTGCCATCAATGACAACAACCATGAATCCATATAGTGTCTCTTGCCAACAAATCATTCTTGGGATCTCAACCAAAAGAGAAATGGCCCATTTTTTTAAAATCAATTACCAAATTTTTAAACCCATTCGTCCTTGACTGTCCTCTATATCGTAGTATGGCTTCACCCTGCTTAAACTATCAGAATGGTGGCTTGAAACAAAGCCCTCTTGCAATGAGTCAATCTAAACACCCAGCCAATGTAATTTTTAACCAAATGCAATTTCATTTGTAGTTTCTGCCTCAACCATTGTATTGGAGACTACCGTATGTGTTGCCCCTGCTGGCATATTATGGGTCATTTTCTCTTTGTAATCCTCCTCTGGCCCTTTGAAGCTCTTTTACTTTTAATTTGAAACCGACCAAATCAGAATGGAATCTTCCTTATTTGCAAGTTACCCCAATCAGATAATGGGGGTCACCGTAGGCTCTATTCTTGCCAGTATATGATTTTTATGTTTCTTATTCCAACGTAATTTGCACCTTGTCCTCTCCATCCCACACCTCCGTCGTACGTCTTTCTCCTATAGTCATAAACTCGTCCAAATCTTGGCCAGTGAGTAAGTTGTATGTCTGTGTTGGACGTTGTATGGTGTTTGAGGGATCTAGACAGAGTTACCTTATTTCCCATAGGCATTGCCGTACATACTTCTTTTCAACCCTGAGTTCTTTTTTTCATTTCATTATTATCTTTCATTGTTAGGCCAGTGCATTTTCAAACTATTTTGGCCTGAGTACCAGCTTGGCATGAACCAAGTTCTTTTGGAAGGCAAATAATCAAACTAGTGTGATTTCAACGATTGAGAAAAAATGATTTTTTTTGCTCACCATATAAGGAAACTTCCTTTCAGACTCTCGTATATCTGTCAGTTTGAACACCCCAAGGGAATCGTGGTTGTCAGACTTCTTGATTGCATTCTCTACCATCTTTAGATAGGTTGGTATTAAAAGATATTTATGTATCTTGGTAAATTGTTCTATTAGGAAAAATTGTAGTCGTATTAGGCAAAATGCGTAGTCATCATTCATATCGAAATAAATGTATTTTGTAGTTGTTTTGTTAAGTATTGTAGATAGTAGGTATCGATGGGAAACTTTTGCTAACAGGAAAAATACTTATATATTTTTTTTATAGTGTTTGAATTGAAATTGCATTGGTAATTTGTTCTATTATGAAAGTTGTAGTTAGTAGTATGTCGATGGTAATTTATGCAAATAGGAAAATATATAGATATTTATAGTTGTTTTTTACTAGAATGGGTAGTTGGTAAAATGTGATGGAAGTTTATGCTATAGAAAATATATGTATATAAATATAGTTTGTTGTTGTTAGCAAATTGGTAGTTATTAGAATATTGTAGTAGCAAAATGATCATCGGAAAGTTTATTATTATAGCAAGAATATTTATATATTTGTAGTTGTTCATATTAGGAAGTGTAATTAGTGAATCTTAAATGGAAATTCTTGTTTAGCAAATACATTTTGGTTTGTTTTTATTAGAAAAGGATAGTTGTTAGGAAATTAGTTAGGAAATTTATTTTTGGAGTTGTAGAGAAATTATTAATTCTGTAAACTAGAATTTTCTTTGAAATGAAGTTAAAATCCCATAGTTAATTTTATGTTATGGATTAGGAGTATATTGAATCTCATATACATGATTGTCTTCCTTGTCATATTAGAGAGATGTCATGACTACTTGGTGTCAAGACGCGAAAGCGTTGTCCTTGTCAGGTAATGCTTACTTTAAAATTAGTTTTTTGTTCAACCTACCTAACTCCAGAGGTGTGGCTTCTTAGTCTTTGGTTCAAAATTGTGGCATGACAATGTAATGGGATTAATGAATCGAGTTTGTTTTGGATGGGAAAAAGTCTTGTGGATATGGAACTTTGTAACTATTTATGTAACCTGATGGGTTGTGGAAAGTTAGATGTCTTATAGTCCCTCGCTCATACATGTCATTTGTTTCAGATGTTGGATAAGGGTTGCTAGTGTAGAAAGGAGAGTGGCTTCCATGGACGGGCCGGTGCCTGAAGTGGCTACCTGGTAACCCCATGGAAGTTGTAATCAAGTGATAACTTAAAAATATATCTAGGTGGGTCGGGTAGTCTTTCACATAACAAGATAAGTATGTTGCCTCACCCATGCCTTGAGTTCTCTCAAAGGCTAAGGATGGGATGAGAAGGCCTGGTTGGCAAGGTCAACCTCCTTGTCCACATGAGAGGATGTGTCGGCTCCGCATGTGTCACCCTATTGGGCCGGTGCCAGAAAAGGGTCGCCAAGATAACCATAGATGGGGGTTGGCTTCTAGTGAGAGATAGCCTGGATAACCCATGATTAGGACCATCCGATGACACTCTCCTCGCTGCAGCTTAGCTACTTCCCTCTTTATGTTTTTCTCGTTGCCTCTGGAGTGTTTCCTTGTCTTATGCAGTCTTGTTATCATGGTCATTTGTGTCAGGTTTGTATTCACTTGGTTATATTTGATGTTGTTCCTTTCTCTTAGTGGAATCCTCGTTGTTATCTCCTAGCTCAGAGGGGTGGACCTCAGGGTTCCACATGGTTGGGAGGCAGAGCTATCCATTGGTCTTCTTGGAGAATCGGTTCGAGCCCAGTACAAAAGTGATCTAGTTCTAGATTGCATTTCACTTTCAAAGTTGTTGTAAACATTCATAAGTATTTATTTGTAAACTGACATGATCGGTCTTGTAATCTTGTATTGTAACTTTGTAATTGACTATCTTGCAAATGTAAAATGTGTTCTTTCTGTAGTAGTATGATGTATATCACTTGTGTTGATAGACCTTATGATCAACTGATGTAGTTATGTTTCCCTAGAGGAGTTAGAAGTACACTTTTCTTTATGTTGTGTATAATGATAACTTTGGCTACTGTTATTGCAATTTCTTTCTTAAAAAAAAATGATTTTTGTAATTTTGTTCTTGTCAATCTAACTCTCTAGGGTTGCATGATGGGGCATCACATTTGGTATTAGAGCCAAGTTTAAACACTGGGTACTCTGGTTACAATTGAGGCCATTATGTAACCTAGTTCTTAAACTCTGTAGGTTAACTTATATCCCTATTATTGCCTTTCTGAATGTATTAAATCATCTTTTGGTGTTGTAGGTAGATGCCTAGAGGTAGGGGTCGAGGTCGTGGCAAAGGTAGGGTTCATGGGAGAGGTGGTGGCGGTACACCTCCTCCCAACTCTCCTCACAAGAGATCCCATGAAGGCAGGGGTCAGAATATGGAAGGTCAGGGTCAGCCTGAGGGAGCCCAGTTGAGACAGTTACTTGAGGAGGCCCTTGCCCATTTAGGCCCTAGATAGGAGGTTGAGCAGCCTAGAGGGGGTCAGGAGGTAGATCAGCCGGGTCCTAGAGAGAGAGAGATCTCCTAGGTGGAGAAAGTTGACAGCTCAGTAGGAGGCCATACTAGCCATCCATATGAGAGATCTTCTGAGGCCATGCCCTCCCACCTTTGATGGAGCTAGTAGTGGTCTAGAGGTGGAGACTTGGTTATTTTTATATAGGTAGGTGTTTTGCCATGCATCCTTATGGCAGCAACACCAAAGCCAGATGTGCTATTTTGTATCTCTGAGGGTTTGCTTCGACTTGGTGGTAGTTAGAGGAGTAGAAGCTGCATTTGGACATTAGCACCGTCTCTTGGGAGTTGTTTCTAGAGAGGTTCAGAGCCCATTTTCTTTCTAATCATTAGAGGTAGCACCGTGGAGATGAGCTTCACGACCTGAGGCAGATGGCCATGTTAGTTAAGCAGTATGAGTGCAGATTCTATGAGCTTAAATAGTATGTAGGTATCAGAGATGACGAGTCTATGTTGGTACAACATTTTATCAGGGGCTTGAATGCACCGATTAGTGGAGGTGTTCGTGTATTTAAACCTAAGTCTATGGAGGTTACCGTGGAGAAAGCCTGGTTAGTGGAGGAGAATTTGGCTATGGCACTCGGTGGGCATATAGGTGTGCATATTGGTAGTGCACCTCCTGCAGGATACAGTTCTCGTGGTGGTCATGCTCAGGCATCACATTCTCATGCACCCTCAAAGGATGGACATCAGTAACAGTACTCTTAGTCCAAGCTGAAGAATTCGTAGCCACAACAAGGTAATAGATTTCAAAATAAGAATAACTAGAATTGGCAACGTGCTAGACAGGACCATGTTGATCGACCCGCTCAAAGCACTTAGTCTGCAGTGAGCAGAGGCAGTTTTCAACAGTCTAGTGCTTTCCAGGGTGGCGGTGGTTTTGGTAGAGGCACTGGGTATTTCTCTTGTGGCCAACAGGGCCATATTGCTAGACAGTGCCCGTAGAAGGCTACTTTAGGGTTTGGACATTGACTGGCAGCTTCAGAGCCAACAGTTGGTGATGCAGGTAGATCACTTTGCAGTGGTGGATAACCGTCAGGTAGCGCATCAGGGCACCATGGTGGAGACTTCTGGTTTCATGCGAGGTATTGGTTTTTCTATTCTTTTTTATTCCAGTGCATCTGATTCGTTCATATCTCCTTCTCTTGTGGAGCGTTGTGACTTAGTGGCAACAAAGCAGGATGATAGGTGGCAGGTTGAGTTAGCTTCTGGGACTAAGGTTGCAGTTGAGTCTATAGTTCTCAAGTGTGAGTTGAGGATTGACTCTCTATCTACTACAGTAGACCTTCGCATCCTACCCCTTGGATCTTATGATATAGTTTTGGGGATGGATTGGTTACAGGCCCATCAGGCAGTGATCGATTGTTGGCATAAGTCTGTTAGATGTGTGGATGATTCTGGTGTAGAGGTTGAGGTCATAGGAGTTTGAAGACCTATTTCCCTACGTATGATCTCCGTTATGCAACTTAAGAGATGCATGCGTCAGGGATGTCAACTTTTTCAAGTTTCTGTTAGTGACTTGGAGATGGAGGTGAGTCGAGAGGTATCTCTTGACAATCACCCACTCTTGAGGGAGTATGCTGATGTTTTTCCATCTGATATTTTGGGGATTCCACCTAAGCATGACATCGACTTCAAGATTGATCTTGCTCCCGGCGCAGAGCCCATCTCTCAAGCTCCATATAGGATGACCACTCAGGAGCTTAAGGAGCTTCGACTGCAGTTGAAGGAGCTATTAGCCAAAGGATTCATTCGACCTAATGTCTCTCCTTGGGGAGCACCTATGATCTTTGTGAAAAAGAAGGATGGATCTCTACGGCTATGTATCGATTATTGATAGCTCAATAAGGTGACAGTGAGAAATAGATACCCCTTGCCTCGGATCAATGATTTGTTTGACCAGATTAAAGGAACAAAGGTGTTCTCTAAAATTGACCTTAAGTCAGGATATCACTAGTTGCAGATATTTGAGGCAGATATTCACAAAACAACATTTCATACCCGTTATGGACATTATGAGTTCACAGTGGTACCATTCGAGTTGACGAATGCACCTTCAGTATTCATGAGCCTGATGAATGGTGTTTTCTGCACTTATCTTGACAGGTTTGTCCTTGTTTTTCTAGATGACATATTGATCTATTCGAGGACTATGGAGGAGCATGAGGAGCATTTGCGTCAGGTGTTGCAGTGTCTGAGAGAAAATCAGCTTTATGCCAATTTGTCGAAGTGTGAATTCTTTCAGACAGAGGTGAAGTATTTGGGTCATGTTATCTCTGGAGAGGGTATTGTAGTGGATCCTTCAAAGATCCAAGCTATTATGGATTGGCTTGCACCTACTAATGTTTCAGAGGTCCGCAGTTTTATGGGTTTGGCAGGTTGCTATCGCCTTTTTGTTATGGGGTTTTTGAGGATTTCCCATCCTATTTCTTCTCTTCAGAGGAAAGGGAAGAAGTTTGTTTGGTTAGAGCAGTGTCAGGTAGCTTTTCAAACCCTTAAGGAGTAGTTGACCAATGCACCCATTTTAGCGGTTCCTAATCCTACCAGGGACTTTGTAGTTTGTACTGATGCTTCCTTAGAGGGTTTGGGAGCAGTTCTAATGCAGGATGGTTGTGTGATTGCCTATGAGACTCGTAAACTCAAGGATCATGAATTGAACTATACCACTCATGACCTGGAGTTAGCGGCAGTTGTGCATGCCTTGGTGAGATGGAGGCATTTTCTCTTAGGGCATCGGTTTGAGCTGCATAGTGATCATCGTAGTTTGTAGTATATTTTCACCCAACCAAACTTGAATGCAAGGCAGAGGCATTGGATGGAGTTCTTGTGTGAGTATGACTTTGAGGTCAAGTATATTCAAGGAAAAGAGAATGTGGTAGCGGATGCTCTTAGTCGTCGGAGGCATGAGATCTTAGCGGTTTCTCTTACAGTTGATTTGAGAGGTCAGATTCTTGCAGTACTTCCTACCGACAGTTGGTGCCAGGAGGTAAAGTCTGAGATTGAGTCTGGTAGACCTTTAGAGGGTAGATTCTCCGGTTACTCTCTTGAGTCAGATGGTCTTTTGTGACATTTGGGTCATATCTTTGTTCCTAGTTCTAAGGGTCTTCGTACCCTAGTGTTGTCAGAGGCGCATTGGGCACCCTATTCTGCTCACTCGGGTGTCAAGAAGATGCATGCAGATCTACGTCAGTTGTACTTTTGGAGTGGCATGAAGTGGGATATTGCTGATTTTGTGTCGAGATGTCTTGAGTGTCAGAGGGTGAAGGCGGAGCATTAGCATCCTGCAGGTCTTTTTGTAGCCTCATTTGATTCCAGAGTGGAAGTGGGACATCATTTCGATTGACTTCATTGTTGGTTTTCCGGTATCCTCTTGCCAACACCATGCTATTATGGTCACTGTGGATAGGTTGACAAAGGTAGCTCACTTCTCTCTTGTCCATTCTTCTTACAATTCCACTACGGTGGCTAGAGTGTTCATGGAGGACATCATCAGACTTCATGGGATTCCTCGTAGGATCATCTCCGATAGGGATCTAGTGTTCACTTCTGCCCTATGGACTTCTTTGCAGCATACCTTGGGGACACAGCTGAACTTTAGTTCATCTTACCATCCTGAGACTGATGGTCAGACTGAGAGGGTTAATCAGGTTCTCAAGGATATGTTGAGGATGTATGTGATGGATCGGCAGAGCCGTTGGGAGGACTACCAGTACCTAGTAGAGTTTACTTATAATAATGGATATCACAGTTCTATCGGCATGTCTCCATTTCAGGCCTTGTATGGTCGTCTGTGTAGTACCCCTTTGAGTTGGGATCATCTCAAGGATAAAGTTCTTCTTGGTCCAGATATGCTTAGAGATATGGAGCAACAAGTTGAGAGGATTAGAGAGCATTTGGTGGCAGCACAGGACAGACAGAAGAAGTATGTAGATGCTCATAGGATCGATCGTCAGTTTTTAGTTGGGGATCGGGTATTCTTGCGTGTGTGACCATGAAAGAGTCTGATCCGTTACGGAAAGGGCTCTAAGCTAGCACCACATTTTGTTGGACCTTTTGAGGTGTTTGAGAGGATCAATCCAGTTTCTTATCGTCTTGCTTTGCCGCCTAGCCTTTCACATATCCATGATGTGTTTCATGTTTTTGTACTTAGACCTTACTATCCAGATGTTGCTCATGTTCTTGATTGGACTATTCTACAGGTAGTGGATGGGCAAATGGCTTTGGAGCCCGTAGGCATTCTATAGCATAGGAGACTTGCTCTTAGGGGCAGAGACGTGGAGTAGGTCAGGGTCTAGTGGGATCCTAATGGTGAGACTTCTTCTACCTAGGAGGATGCTTCGAGGATGAGAGAGTTATACCCTTACTTATTTGCAGGCTTCCAGGAGTAAGCCTGATTCTAGGGGGAGGATGTAATGCCCCTCGTATTTTGGTCTGTGATAGTTGTTAGTTTCACATTTCTCTCTCTGTCAGTTCTGAGACAGTTGCTAGTCTTTCATTGCATTTATATAGTTATGAGACATTTGGATTAGTAGGTTATCGTTTATTTTATTTTGATGGACTATGTTCGATTTATATAGTTTAGACATGTGTTATGAGTTTATGATGACATTGTTATTACTCCAATTATGATGAGTCTAACATGATTAGTAATGGTTTAATGTTATCATGTTTCATTCAATTTGTTGATATCTGAATTTAAGTAAAAATGGTTATAGTCATATTTAAGAGCAGGGACGGTGTAGTATTACTTGCTTCGAGTACCCTACTACGCCGCGATTATCTGAATCTATATGTTTGTTGACATATATGTATTTGATCATATACAACCAATTGTTTAGATGTAGGCTGTAGGTACTGAGCCTTGACTCCACCTAATATAGCAAGTTTGAGCGGGCTCTTGCACCAATGGGTATTGGTGATGGGAGATAACTTGAGGTTTATTTCGCTAGGTCAGTCCCAGTCTTTGTTGTGGTCTTGTGTCATGATGTGGTGTTTGATCCTCGTTTCATGTTGTTGGTCATCATGTGTTGTGGAGTATTGTTGAGGTTGTATAAGTTATGTCTATGTGTCCTCTTGTTAATACCTTCATGAACTATTATTATGATGTTAATGCTATCTACATGATAAATTTAATAGTATTATGTATAGTCGTAAAATTTGGAATATTATTTAAGTAAAGTTTATATTGACAAAATTAATTATTTTAATGTTTAATTTGTCGTCATAAGTGTTAGTATGGCGATTATTATGTTGTTATTTAAAAGAATAATATTAGGTAATGAATTAATGTCATGAGTTGTCGATGGTGAAATTTTAAGATTTGGAGAATCTCTTTTATTAGCAAAATTTTAAATTCTTGGAGGAGTGGGATTTTGGGTAATGGATGCATGTCTGTGATAATTGATGAGAGGAATCATTTTTTTTAAATTGGGGGAATTTGTGTTGGAGAGGGGAGTTGTGAAGGGGAAGACAAAAATTGGGAGAAAAACCAAGAATTCGTTGCGGGAAATGGAGAAGATTTGAAGTGGGATTTAAATTCGGGTATGTGATGTTGCCTCTCTGTGAAATTTTGCATTTCTGTAGATTAGAAATTAGATCTAAATTTTACACGAACATCCTATGTTCTGTGTGTGAAAATTTGAAATTCTGTAGCTTGTAATTTAAATCTTCTTATAACACGAACATCCTGTGTTTTGTGTGTGAAATTTACATTTCCTGTAGCTGGAGTTTAAATCTCATTGTAGATTGAGTCGTCTTGTGCCCTGTGTGTTCGAATGTGGATACCCCTAGCACACCCTCACCTTGGGAATCGCACCTTGTTGTTATTATGTTTAACCTCTGTAGATTTCTTCAAGATTCATTTTTTTGATTCTTCTAGTTTATTTTGTGTCTAAACCTCCCTCAAATATTAGAACCCAAACCATTGTAATCATTCTTGGGATCTCAACCAAAAGAGAAATGGCCCATTTTTTTTAAATCAATTACCAAATTTTTAAACCCATTCGTCCTTGACTGTCCTCTATATCGCAGTACGACTTCACCCTGCTTAAACCATCAGAATGGTGGCTTGCAACAAAGCCCTCTTGCAATGAGTCAATCTAAACACCCAGCCAATGTAATTTTTAACCAAATGCAATTTCATTTGTAGTTTCTACCTCAGCCATTGTATTGGAGACTACCATATGTGTTGCCCCTGTCGGCATATTGTGGGTCATTTTCTCTTTGTAATCCTCCTTTGGCCCTTTGAAGCTCTTTTACTTTTAATTTGAAACCGACCAAATTAGAATGGAATCTTCCTTATTTGCAAGTTACTCCAATTAGATAATGGGGGTCTCCATAGGCTCTGTTCTTGCTAGTATATGATTTTTATGGTTTTCTTGTTCCAATGTAATCTGCACCTAGTCCTCTCTGTCCCACACCTCCGCCGTACATCTTTCTCCTACAGTCATAAAATCATCCAAATTTCAGCCAGCGAGTAAGCTATATGTCTTTGTTGGACGTTGTATGGTGTTTGAGGGATCTAGACAGAGTTACCTTATTTCCCATAGGCATCGCCGTACATACTTCTTTTCAACCCTGAGTTCTTTTTTTCATTTCATTATTATCTTTCATTGTTAGGCCAGTGCATTTTCAAACTATTTTGGCCTGAGTACCAGCTTGGCATGAACCGAGTTCTTTTGGAAGGCAAATAATCAGACTAGTGTGATTTAAATGATTGAGAAAAAATGATTTTTTTTGCTCACCGTATAAGGAAACTTCCTTTCAGACTCTTGTATATCTGTCAGTTTGAATGCCCCAAGGGAATCATGGTTGTCAGACTTCTTGATTGCATTCTCTGCCATCTTTAGATATTTTGGTATTAAAAGAGATTTATGTATCTTGGTAAATTGTTCTATTAGGAAAAATTGTAGTCGTAGTACGCAAAATGCGTAGTCATCATTCATATCGAAATAAATGTATTTTGTAGTTGTTTTGTTAAGTATTGTAGATAGTAGGTATCGATGGGAAACTTGTGCTAACGGGAAAAATACTTATATTTTTTTTTTACAGTGTTTGAATTGAAATTGCATTGGTAATTTGTTCTATTATGAAAGTTGTAGTTAGTAGTATGTCGATGGTAATTTATGCAAATAGGAAAATATATAGATATTTATAGTTGTTTTTTAATAGAATGGGTAGTTGGTAAAATGTGATGGAAGTTTATGCTATAGAAAATATATGTATATAATTATAATTTTTTGTTGTTAGCAAATTGGTAGTTATTAGAATATTGTAGTAGCAAAATGATCGTCGGAAAGTTTATTATTATAGCAAGAATATTTATATATTTGTAGTTGTTCATATTAGGAAGTGTAATTAGTGAATCTTAAATGGAAATTCTTGTTTAGCAAACATATTTTGGTTTGTTTTTATTAGAAGAGGATAGTTGTTAGGAAATTAGTTAGGAAATTTATTTTTGGAGTTGTAGAGAAATTATTAATTCCGTAAACTAGAATTTTCTTTGAAATGAAGTTAAAATCCCATAGTTAATTTCACGTTATGGATTAGGAGTATATTGAATCTCATATACATGATTGTCTTCCTTGTCATATCGAAATGCCTACCGTGGGTCAGTTATGCTATGACTAGTGTGAAGTGGGGTAACTAGAGAGATGTCATGACTACTTGGTGTCAAGACACGAAAGCGTTATCCTTGTTAGGTAATGGTTACTTTAACATTGGTTTTGTGTTCAACCTACCTAACTCCAGAGGTGTGGCTTCTTCGTCTTTGGTTCAAAATTGTGGCATGACAATGTAATGGGTTTAATGAATCAAGTTTGTTTTGGATGGGAAAAAGTCTTGTGGATATGGAACTTTGTAACTGTTTATGTAACCTGATGGGTTGTGGAAAGTTAGATGTCTTATAGTCCCTCGATCATCCATGTCATTTGTTTCAAATGTTGGATAAGGGTTTCTAGTGTAGAAAGGAGAGTGGCTTCCATGGAGGGGCCGGTGCCCGAAGTGGCTGCCTGGATAACCCCATGGAAGTTGTAATCAAGTGATAACTTAAAAATATATCTAGGTGGGTCAGGGAGTCTTTCACATAACAAGATAAGTATGTTGCCTCACCCATGCCTTAAGTGCTCTCAAAGGCTAAGGATGGGATGAGAAGGCCTGGTTGGGAAGGTCGACCTCCTTGTCCACATGAGAGGATGTGTCGGCTCCGCATGTGTCACCCTATGGGGCCGGTGCCAAAAAAGGGTCGCCAAGATAACCATAGATGGGGGCCAGCTTCTAGTGAGAGATAGCCTGGATAACCCATGATTAGGACCATGCGATGACACTCTCCTCGCTGCAACTTAGCTACTTCCCTCTTTATGTTTTCCTCGTTGCCTCTGGAGCGTTGTCTTGTCTTGTGCAGTCTTGTTATCATGTTCAGTTGTGTCAGGTCTGTATTTGTTTGGTTATATTTGATGTTGTTCCTTTCGCTTAGTGGAATCCTCATTGTTATCTCCTAGCTCGAAGGGGTGGACCTCAGGGTTCCACATGGTTCGGAGGCATGGCTATCCATTGGTCTTCTTGGAGAATCAGTTTGAGCCTAGTGCAGAAGTGATCCAGTTCTAGATTTGCATTTCACTTTCAGAGTTGTTGTAAATATTCATAAGTATTTATTTGTAAACCGACATGATCGGTCTTGTAATCTTGTATTGTAACTTTGTAATTGACTATCTTGCAAATGTAAAAGTTGTTCTTTCTGTAGTAGTATGATGTATATCACTTGTGTTGATAGACCTTATGATCAACTGATGCAGTTATGTTTCCCTAGAGGAGTTAGAAGTACACTTTTCTTTATGGTGTGTATAATGATGTCTTTGGCTACTGTTATTGCAATTTCTTGCTTTCAAAAAAAAATTTATGTAATTTTGTTCTTGTCAATCTAACTCTCTAGGGTTACATGACGGGGCATGACAACAGATGTATTTAATTATTCATTCACAGTTTTCCAAGACACATGTATTAATCTACCTTGGGACATTGTCAAGAGGCTTTGAAGTCCATTCAAGGAAATGTATGACAGTCAAATGATGGTGCCTTAAAGTTATGCTTAGGGTTTGTTTTTTGACTTGATCAGCCAACAAGATGAAAACAATAGTGAGCCAAAAGCAGGATACTTCATTTGAATGCAGAAATTGTATCATCGTGAGTTCATTATAGGTAAGTAGTGCATCATAGTGTCAGTGTATTCGAATGAAGGGAGATTCAAGCAAGGTAAAGGAGCTGCCTAGGAGTTAAATGGATTAGATGCATGATGAGTATGATACATCAATGACATAGGCATCAACTGATATACTCTACAACATGAAAAGAATATAAAGCAGTCAACATGACTGTGATAGCAATCTTTAGCAAACTCAATAAACTCAGTGAATTTCATGAATAATATAGATGATAGTGTAGGGTTTGTTTCAAAGGTCATGTCACAGTTGTTGCTAGTTAATCAATGCTCAATGAGAAGAAATAGATATGGAAACAATTATAAGGAGGACTATGAGGAGGCATCCATAACAGTTATCATAGGCAATAATGACAGTTATGATTAATAGTGATACATATGGAATGGTGATCATAATAGTAATACAGCACAGGAATAGTCCCAACTATCATAAAGGCACAATGTTTTGAGCAACTGAACTGAAAGTGTTCAAAGCCTATTTATAGTGTTGTAGCCATACCTCTCAGGAATGTGTGTATAAAAAATTTGTAATGACTATGTTATGAAGTTTTAAGAAAATAAAAGAAAATGCTTTTGAAGTCAAAATAAGACATAGCAATGAAGAGATATTCATATAGGAGACAACAATATGCAATCAAGTAGTGACAGTTAGTAAGGAGGTATGCCAGAGAATATCAAGGATTTAAAACCCAAATGAAAAAATACAAGGTTTTTTTTTACTGCTACAGGAAAAGGCCATGAAAATCTTGTGTCTACAACAGAAAAATAAATGGTCTTCATGTTAAGCAAGAAGACAAGAAAAATGGTGCTCAAAACCCTCAGGATGGAGAGGAATGTCATTTTGCAAAATTTTTGTCACAGCTGGGAGCTTGTTTTAAGATAGAGTAATGCAAATATAGAGGAAAAATTTAAGGTTTTTCTAACTCATTTCAAAAGAATATACACATAACCCTCAAAATCACAGCCTCTGGCAGTGAAATACAAAGTAAATCTTAGAAAATACAGAGAGATCACCAGTGTAAAGGAAAAATCTAAAGATTTTTAACTCGTTTAAAAAAAAAAACCCAGAAATGCTCAAATTGTGTCTCAAAAAGGTGAAATATGCAGCAAAGATCTCAGAGAATGAAGAGCGATCTATAGCAAAGGACGACTTACCTTCTTTCTACCAAATGCTGGTGTAGAAAATCACATAGTTTTCCCTCATTCGACCTTCCAGATCGACCTCAAACATCGTCAAAAGTAATATAGGTGGTCAGCCATGACAGCCACAAGAAAATACATCAAAAAACCAGTCAAAACACGGCCTTGGAAGCCCAAAATCAGCCCAAATTCAAGCAACAAGAGGTTAAAAATCTTGGCAACAGCAACTTACCAAGTATTTCACAAAGAAAATCTACATGGAGGCTCTTAAAGATCACATAAATCATGCAATTCAAGCTTTCAAACCCTTCCTCTATAGCAGCAGTCGAGCATGGCAACGAGCAAATAGCAGAATGCAAATGATATCTTTTTTAGGTTTTCCTTCCTTTTTCATGTTTGACCTATTTTGCATCATTGTGTTCTTTTTGACTTTTCATTTAAACATCATTGCAATCCATTAGGCGATGTGGTCAAAACTTGAAATCTTTAAAACCTAGTGATAATACATCATGTGGCAGTGAGACCTTTTTCTGCCTTTTGGTCTTTTTCAAAGTCAATAAACATTATAAATGCATAAGGTCGAGTCCATTACATCTTACTAAATATGGTTTTTTTTGTGAGATCATATGGCGAATATGATGGTTTTAAAAGCATTGTAATGTGTTTAGGGAGTCATAAGGGTCATTTTTTAAAATGTATTGCATTAAACTTTGTAAGGACATGATGTTATATATTGTGAAGCACATGAATGGCTAGGAGTTATAAGGTATTGGATGTAGCCATGTAATGTGAGAGGTGATGCAAGTGTATGGAGAGTCATTTTTGCATAATCTAGAAATAGATTAAACGTTGTAAACGAACGATAAAGTAATGAATTTTGAATTACTTTATCATTTGTAATAAAAATGTAAAGAGGCAACATTAGGCAGATTTATCACACATGGCAAAGTAAGTCTCGTTGATTACTTTGTCATTCCTTCACAATATTTAATTTGTCCCTAAATCATGCAAAATCAGGAAATTAAATATTTGTGTCCTAAATGCCATTATTTTCTGTACGGAATTGTAATAAATTTGGATTGTAAAACATTAACTAAGGTGGTGTAATTATAAACCTCTTAGTCAATGTTAATTAAATGTAGAAATAATGTGTATTTATGTCATTTATTGTGCAAAATATCAAACATTTATGGTGCTGCAAGGTGAAGTTGACAAACAGGGGGAAGAGTTATTGCACAAATTTGACTTATTTTAGTGGCCTTAAAGATCATTTAAAGGCATTTAAAGACATTTTCAGGTGCTTTTATGATTATTGATGGCATGCCTTGACTATTTCTGCATTGGAAACCCATTTTGGAAGACTTTAGGCAGATATTTTGGGCACATTTATTAGATACACGAAAATGGAGATGGCTCATCCTTATCTCATTGCAGTTGTTTGGAGAGTATATAGTCATTCATTTGACTCTTTGTATGGGGTTCTTTTCCATGTACATTCTGGAGTTAGTGATTTTTTTCTGCAATCCTACTCAGTTTGAGCATGTTTTTGTAACTCTTTTTGGCATATGAAATACAGAGAACACCTTGGATACCATTGATAGTCAGATTTTGCCTTCTTATTTTTGTAGTATTAGGTATTATAAAGTGTTTGATTAGGTCATTTATGAGGTATTTTTGTTTCCTTGTGACTTTGTCTTATGTTTCAATACCCTTTTCTGCAGAAGCTATGTTTATGTAGGTTGCAAACTATGTCTTAAAGTGTTATAAGGCCTTTAAACTGTGAAGTGGGCTTCCTTTTAAAGATTTTAATGCATTTAGGCCACTTTGTGAAGTGTTTTTTTTGCAAACATATAGTAATAGGTTGTGCAGGTTTAGTTTCTGTTGTCTGTGGCCAAGTGTATGCAAGTCTGAGTTTCATTAACCATATCAAGTTTGTTGAATCACCCTTATTTTCACATTTTCTAGTTTTTAACTTTCATTTACAAAAGCATTCCTTTTCCCTTTTCCTCTATAAATCTAGTAGATTCTAGGTGATAACTAGCTAGGAATCTGGCCTTCTCTGGAGGTTCTTTCCATCACAGGTGACCCACAGACCTAGAAAGATCCCATGTTTCTCTAGATTGCCAAGTTTTACAACTCATCAAGCATGCAAATCTGAGAGACAACAAGTACATGGAAAGTAAACACACAACCCAAAATGCAGGAGGGACTCATCGCCACATGTCTATAGACTGCATATGGGTAAACAGACACGCAATACAAATCTTGGAGTGTAGGAGGGACTCATCACCACATGTCTTTAGACTACACTTGAGAACAATCACGCCATATAAATCCCAAATCATAGGAGGGACTCATCGCCACATGTCTTTAGACTATGCTTGGGAACAAACATGCCATACAAGAGGGAAAACACACAAAAAACACATGGATTGACATGAGTGTCGTATAGTATGCCAAATACATACTATACATCTAAAACATGACAAATAAGCAATGGAAGGAGCCTATTGCTAGGTTCACCACCATCTCAGGCACATTACAGGCATACTTGATGGTTGGGCTTATGCCACAAAAATCCCCAAAGACATGCTTACGAGAGGATACAACAACCCCACCTACTCGAAGGACTTTTAGAATAAAAAGGATGAGCACTAGATCAAGAGATACACCATCCCCACCTCCGCAGAGGTCTTAGAATAAAAGGATACACACTAGCTCAAGAGATACAATATCCCATCTCTGCAGAGGACTTTTTTATTGCAATATAAAATAAAGATGTGCACTCACACATAGATACAACATCTCGCCTCTGTAGAGGGCTTACAAACACGCTTCGTTAGTACCAAAATCATCAGACAACTTACCTTATATATGCCCCCACCTTAAGGTGGTTGATGTCATGTAGTGATATCAAGCACGTGAAGGTAGAGAGAAAACACATGTAAGGGAACAAGAGCTTTCGCAAAGCCCATGCCCCCAAATGTGACATGTACTTTACGATTGCCGAATGTTCCCACAAACACACAATTTCCTACAAGAAAAGAGGTTAGAAATCTTTCTATAAGATAATAACCACATCACATGATAAGAGAAATGCATGAAATCATTCACACAAAGAGTCGAGGTTATACTACAGGTCCAAGATCCGAGTATAACTGTGGGCTATACTATAGAAATCTCAAAACCGAGTGTAACCAAGGTGAGATTCAAAGATAAACAAAGTGCATGGAGTAGATGTATTGTTATGGTTTGTTAGTACGATAAGACAACATCATAATATCACACATAGTGATTCTACTAGCCAGGTGTCAAATAAAATATGTCAACCCCATTGTCATGTATGGGCTAGGTCCATTTTTGCTTACTCACTGAAGGGACACGTGGCCCGTATTACTATTATTTGTTTTTCGTCATCCACCAATTCTAGATAGAACCACTAGAAGAGGGTAAACAATAAATCAAGAGAGGAGAAACAAGTGCCTTAGGGTCATCACGTAGGAAGGTGCCCCTAGGTCACCAACTGCAATGCTATGCCCCTAGGACACAACACACAACAATTTGAAAATAGAGAAGAGGCAATATAGAAGAATGATGATACAAATAGAAGGGTCAGAATAGAGGCAGTCTCCTGGTATCCTTGACCTTACAAGAGTATCAAGGGTCATCCTAAGGGGCCTAAACAACACATAACACATCACGGGGGAGACACAACACAGAGGTAATGGGTTAGAAATACTTACCTGAAAGCACAACTGAACTAGTGGTTGTTCTGGATCTTGATCTTTAATTTAATGGTTAAAGTTTTATTTCTACTTGTTTCTTCCACATTTTCATGAGCTTGTGAGGGGACCATTGTCGAAAAGGTATCTATTAATGATGGTGTAGAAGGGATGTCATGGTTTTCTATATCAATTAAAGGGGGTGATGTAGGAGCTTTAACAATACCCATTCCATTCGAGTGAGGTTGTGAAGGAACCCAGAAAATGCCCATTTCAGTTCATATATATGGTGTTGGAATACCTTGGTTGTGAGGAATAGTTTGGTCTTCGATGTTTTGTAAGTTTTCATTATTGTCCAAGGTATGTGAGTGTTTAGGTAGAAATGTGTCATTTGTTTCTTTGTTTAAGATGTAGTTGAGAAGTGTTTGAATATCAGTTGGTAAATTTTTAGTTTCAATAGGTTGAAGTAAATGTTCACAAAGGGAATCTACATCAGCCAATGCTTCATCCTGGCCAGGGACAACAGGAAGGGATGGCAGAGTGGTGTTAAGGAATGTCTTAACAATGTCATCTTCTTGTGCCAAAATATCCTCACCAAGTGGGGTTATGTTGGTACACACCTTTTTATTAGATGAATCACACATGGCTATATTAGTCTCATAGGTCTCAGAAAGAATGTCCATTATGTCATCATGAAACGAAGGGAGTGAGGGAAGGACATTGTCACCATTACTTTCTTATTGATTGTTTTCTAGAATGAAATTAGTGAGATTTTCCAAGATTGAAGGGAAAACACCCACGGTAGTGACAAAGCTTTCAAAATAGGCTATTGTTCGAAGAATATCATAGGTAGTGCTTACAGACATATCAATACCATAGATGTATGATATTTGATGCAAGACTTGAAGGTATTTATTAGTGAATTTGCAAAATTATCAACATTTACAATGTATTCAAATAAATATTCCAAAGATGAATGACAAGGAGAATCCATGATATATGCAGGAAAATGAATGCAAAACTATGTGTGAATATGACCTAAAATGCTTGATTTTTCAACTTTTTTCGATGCAAATAAGTAAAATAAGAGGTCTTGTGAAGAATTTTAAGAAGGGCATAGAATAATAAGATTAATATCAATCCAATAATGCAACAATATCCTTTACAACACGCCTATACTGCAATTTTATATGCAAAATAAGCCAAAATCTAGTGAAAATGCAAGATTTTTAAACCTTAGACATGAATTTTTACAAAAAAGACACTATGATGTGCAAAACTACAATTATAAATCAGTCCTAAATGAGTGTTTAAAATAGTAGTGAAATATGAAACGAGATTTTAACCACAAACCCTAGCTAATGCAAAAACTAGGCTATATAAAAAATGCACAATTTCAAGCAATTTTTAACAAATTAAGCATGAAAATGTATTATAAATGATTGAAATAAGATAAATTAATGCAATTTAAATCAAATCTCATGAAAATAACAGAAATTAAATTAAATTGAATGCAAATTAATTCAAATTATTTGAAAATGCAAGCCTAGAATGCCAATTTTTTCAAAATTTTCAATTTTTTTGTAAATTTTCAAATGCAATAAGATGAAAATTAAATGAATGAATGAAATGAATTTCAAATCTAAAGCAAAAAATAGAAATTAAATGAAAATTAATTCCAATTATATCAAAAATACAAGCTAAAATGCCAAAAAATTTCAAAATTTTCAAATGCAATAGGAAAATGATGAATGAAATGAATGAAAATCTGAAGTACAACACTCAGTAAGGTGCAAAATTCATAAAAAACATGGGTTCACCAAAATATTTCATGCAAAAGGAGGGGTTTCAATTTCAAGGTTAAATCCTCCTTTCAGACCTTACATTCAAGGACATAAATTAAGTTAAGCCACAATCTTTTGTAAGAGGGATCTACTACAGATTTAGTGTCCCTTAGAACGAAGAGGAAACTTGGAATTTGCTAATTAGTTGATCAATTAAAGTCCAATTATGCTTAAAACCCTAATTTTGTAAAATTGTAAACAAACTAACGAAACATGACAAATGTTCGCAGACAAAGATATCAAATGACAATTAGATACATACCAGATTTCAAGATTTCAGATATGGGAAAGTTGGGGACTAATGAGCGGGTTCCAAGGTATCAGTTTCTGTCAAGATCTCTAAAAGTTATTCGTGACTTGTTTCTACTATTCTGGGGATTTCTTTGTTTTGGGATCCAGAGGACTAATGAGCGGGCACCCAAGTCTAGCTCCTACTTTTTTGCTTTGATCTACAATTCTGACACTCAGTTATACTTCCTGCAACTCCACTCCTTCTGCTTCTACACCTATAACCTGTAATCACAGAAAAGGGGGTTGGGAATTATGGTGTTTAGAGACTTGCCTCAGTCAAGCCCCGGAGAGACATTTAAGTCTTCCGAACACCGTTGTAAGATAAATAGTGTGTATCCCTGCAGGATAGAGGCATAAACCAAATGATAAATGATTGTAAACACAAATAAATGTCATCTCGGAGGTGTAGCTCGCATATAGATGAAAATCCTTCACATCATGAGAAGATGAAGCCAAATCTGCATAACAAACAGAATAACAAGACAAGTCTGCTCTATAACAATGAATATCATGAATGCTCTAAAATCACAAGTGCACCAAAAGTTCATAATCATCTTATAGTTTACAAATGAATCCCTAAACATGCTTATATATGCATCTAAACACATTCCCTCTTTAATTTTGTAATTCAAACTTAAGATGTCGACATAGGACCTAATTAACGGTCACATAACCGACACTTGAATTTAGGTCTTGCCTAAAATAGGGCAGGACTAGAGCATGGGTGCCCAAGTCCTTCCTCCCTATTTAAGTCAGGACTTACTTTAATAGCACCCGCTAGGTCCTATTTGTCATAAAACATCGGGGTTTTCTCATCGGGAGTCAACATGAATACGCAAGATGATTAAAATACTTTCTAAAGGACTCGAGAGCTAAACATAGGAGGGAAAAAGTCCTAGGAAGACATTTTCTAACGTAATAGAATATTTAGAGGAATCACATTTTTAATTTGAATTAAACTATATAAGTAGATTGTCATTGAATTATATTAATTAAAATTAGGAAATTAATAGATTTGAGAGAGAGAAACTAGTGAATATGAAACTAAGGAATCAAGTGGAATAAATCTAAAGAATAAAATTAGAATCTGTGATAAATTTGAATGTGACGTATGTCAAATATGAAGGAATCTAACTTTTATTGATTCAAAATGAAAATTGAAAACTATAGTCAAACCCTAGATTCGATGATGTAGGGGAAGAGAAGTGAACATACCCTATAATTTGAATTGGAACCCTAGGAGAAGCAAATTGACTTGAACAAGATTAAAACATGAATACAAATGATTTTACTATGATCATGAATTTTTGAATTACTATTTTGCATAGTGTTGTATGATTGATTTGATTAGTTTTAAAAAAGAGGGATTTGGGGAAAAGCATAGTCTAGAATTGTATTTTAATGAAATTAAAGGGTTAGGGTTTGGGAAAGTGGTTGTTGATTTTTGAAAGAATTTTCCTTAGGAAAAATAGAAAATTTAGATCCTTTACTTTCTGCAAATTCAATTAAATTTATATTTTACATGTTTATAAAAATTTATACTGCTTATTCTTGTTTTTTACTTGTCATATTTGAATTTCGGGTGGTATAGAGGCTTGTAGGAAGTGTGTGTGTTAGATATAATAAAATAGATATAAAAAATTATGTCTATAGGGATCTAGGGCCCAGGTCTAACCCTACTGTCCACACAAGTGCCCTGTCCTAGCACTAAGGTCTACATTAGCACCCTATAATAGCCCTTATGTCTATAGAAGTGCCACACTATGGTCCTAGAGATTGCATGAACTCCCAAATTTGGCCCTAGTGTTTACACTAACACCTTGGCTCAATATTAGTGAACATTGTTCAATTTTTCTAAATTTTATTTTGGTAGTTTATATTATACTAATGTTTGGGTTCCACAATTGTACTTAAAGTTTGTCATAAAATAGTGTATCCTTCCCTTAGTGGAAATGAGTATTTGAATACATATGATACAATTCCTAATTGTTATCAAAATTCTTCCAATATAGTTTGGTGACATTGTCATTTGAGAGTTATGTATTGTTAGGAAATGGTGTTGTGTTGTACACCTTGCACAAGAAAGAAATATTTTAATTATATAAAATAAATATTTATTTGTGGTGCATCTTTAGTGATGTGTTTAGCTACATTAAATATTTATTTTTCTCCACTTGTAAATTTGTATTGTAATATTGATTAGATATTTTATGTGTGGGAGACATAGGACAAATATTTAATATTTGTAGAAAATATTTAATTTTGGGGTCAATGGTTTTGTACTCTTATGGCTTTGTGACACATGGTTTTGTCAATACCACAGTTGTATTTGTGTGATCTTGAATCTATAAAAACAAGCACATGTTTAGTGGTTGAGGTTGACTATCATTTTAAAATTGGTTGTCAAATGTATTGAGCTCTTTTAAAGAGAGCATATGTGAAGCATGGCATGGGATGTGCGGTTGCATGGTTACCCATTATGCCTGGACACATGGAAGATGCATTGGAGGAGCTTGTTGTTTTAGAAGTATTCATGGAGACTCTGTAAGTGTATTGTAAAGTTTTATTGTTGAATAATACATTGAGTGTGGATGCTTTGGAGGTTGATTTTTTCCCTCATGGAGGGTTTTCTCTAAGGTATATCTTGTGTCATATTGATAGTATGTTTGTTTATTCTTTTGCATGGTGGATTCTAAGTATTTGTTTGCATATTTATCTCTCTTGGGTTTATATGGAAATATTTATTATTGCTACATTTTTTTCTTTTACGTGGTATTAGCATCTGGTTACTAGGTTGTGGGAGGAGATCTCTCAGTATTTGTAACTATTGTAGTGAGTAGATTCTTGTGTATAGTTGAATCCATGGTCTTGCAGAAAAATAATGAAGGCATTTTTAAGGTCATACGTGTGTTTGCAGACTTGAGTTGTTGCAGATCTGGGGTTTGATGGAGATTTATAAAATGAGTTTCATGTTAGGGAATTTTTGTGGGGGTTTTAGGGATGACTATTTTTGGAGACTTCCTAGACAAAGATAGACTTTACCATTGAGTTCAAAAGGCCTGAAACCTATATCTTGATATAAAACTTGACATATTTTGGCGTTAAAAATATATATATATATATATATCAAAAAATTTGCCCTGGGAGGAATCTTGTAGTGGGAATATTTTGTATGATCATAAGGAATCCATACATCTATACAATATGGGTCACAGTTTGCATAGAACTAGAATATTCATAACATATTCTCTCTATGCAGGATTGGCTTAACCCCTAGTTGCAAGGGAGCTATCCCTCAGTCATGGCCAACCCATGAGAGCTAAGTCCATCGAGTGGAACCCCCTTTCGGCTATTGTTCAGTGACTACACCACCACCTAGCTAGTCCACTTCTCAACCAACAATGTCACTGAAGGGCCGCTAGCTAGCCACCTAGCAACCACCAAATTTTGTTTATGAAGCCAAGTGGAGGAACATTTTTCTAGGAGGCATAAATTTCACACATGGTATTAGAATTTAGGCTTCTTATAGGTGTCACAAAACTCTCTCTAAGCACTACATAGTGGTACAGGTTTAGTCCTTAGATTTTTCTGTTTATGTCAGAATTTAGTGTCTAAAGCTAACATTGCTCCAAAATGGTTAATAAATGATATCTTGAGCATACAAAATTAGATTTTGGATTTCGAACAAGCGATGGAGAGAATTTGCAACATATTACATAGTCAATCAGTTGGTTTTTCACTTGGATGAATAGAGAGAGGTTTATACTTGTTTGAGTGCTTGTAGGTGCCTGAGATTTGGGGTGTGATTATGTAAGCATCTAGATGAATTTATGGGTGAAAACTTGTGGGACTGCATATTTTATGAGACCAATATGATGGTAAACAGGTTATTAGATTTAGTTCTTTCTAATATAGGTTTACAGGTATTTTTAGAGTGTTGACTTTGATGGAGATAGGTACACAAGTTATCTTCCAATTTAAGGACATGGTTGATATGTGTTTGAGACTAGAAGTGTCAATTTAGTGAGAGTTGAGTATAGGTATAGAGATGGTGGTGATCATGGTGTCATGGAGGTTTCTTATATGTTTGGAGGTTTCACATGACATGATGGTTGATGTGAGTATATGGTATTAGTTGTGGAGTTGGCATGTTTGATGGCATGGAGGTCCTAGACAACCTCTTGATCCTATTGGATGGTAGTGCTTGCATGTTTCAGATTTATGTTGGCTAGATATGTGGTTATGTTTAGATGTGATATTCCATTGTTTTGGTTTAATCATTTTGATATTTTCAAACTCGTTGGCCTTTAGATGATAAGTGTGAGGCTCACCCTTATGTGACAAACTTAATGGTACTATTAGGTCTATTATGGTTTTTATACCCCTGTATATTGGCCATTTTATGTATAGATTTATGATTCATTTGATAGACTATATGATTTTTGGACTTATGATCCAATGATAGATTATATTAGACATTAGCATCTTGGTTAGAGTAGTTGATATAATTTGTATGTGATGATGACCCAATTAGGAGATAACTATATTATAATTTGATTTTATGTGATGAATGCATGCTTTGATTTGATCTTATATGTCATTTAATTATACTTTGAGGATTATGCAATTGAACTAGTTGATTTGAATCAAAATTAAGTATCGATGTTGAGTAGATTAGTGTAATGCATATGTGATGCCACTATGAGATATTGTGAAATAGAAATTGAATTCAAGTGATATGAACTTGGATGATTAAATGGATTATTATTATCAATTGAATTATGTATGTTTGCATTAGATGTAATTATTTTTAGAAATCATATTTCAATTTGCTTTAGCTATATATACATTGGATGTATTAATGTGTGTAATTGAGTTGTGTAAGTACATTCCATAGCCAATGGAATTTTGGAGGTCTTCTGGAAACTCTATGTGATTTTTCTTGTGATGCTTGACCTTAGTTCATAATGGATACTAAAGTATTTATTATTGTGCAAATATTGTAATGTGAATTAGTTGTAATGATAATTTGATTTTAATTTTTGTGTTAAAGTTGTTGAGGGGTTCATGGGTGGTGGGTTGTCATTGTATGTGTCATATTTTGAATTTGTAATTAGGGATCCTTTTTGGGGTCTTAAAATAGCATTTTCTTGAGTATTTTCATGTTTTTAGGTCCCTACATCAAGTACCTAGGGGTTGGGCACCTTTTGGGCTTTGAAATTCTAGTTTTGGGTTAGTTTTGACCACTCCTAAGTTCCTTGGGAAGAAAGTAGTGTGGATTAGTTTTGGGAAGAAATATGGTGGACTTACAGTCACCATCTCATGTCACCTTCCTAGGTTCAAGGATGAGAGTTAGACCAAGTACACCCTAATCCCAATACTCTAAACATGTGGGAGCACAACCTAAGAAGATTTTTGGAGAAGAATGTATAGGTACACTCTTCTCCCCTAGATCTCACACATGTGTGAGAACATAAGGGGTCAAATCACTCCTTGAAATTTGGAGATTAAATGAGAGGGGATGAGTGGGAAGCCATGTGGCACCTCCACACTTGGAGAGGAGGTGTGAAATGAAATTAATTACATATACCCCTCTTGTAAGTTGAGAAGGGATTCTTGGTTCATTTTTATTACTTGTGTTTTGAGAGAGAGAGAGAGAGAGAGATCTTGGGATTGAGAGATTGCAATTGGAGAGGAAGGCTTAAGGAGATCTTGGGAAGGCTTTATCAAGATCAACTCCACCTTTTGGATAGCATTTTGAGGTGGGCTTCTCATTCTTTTGTTAAATATATTTAGTTTTTAAATAGAGATTTGTGTGTTGTGAAATGTATTGTGTTGCCAAGTGTTATTGTGTTGCATTTGTTTTGTGTTGTTTGGGATAAGGGCATTGGTGTTTGGGTTAGGCTCTCCCACATAGATGAGAGCAACCCATGTGAGGGATTGAGGGAGGTGTGAACCTCATTAGAGAAATCTCATCCCTTTGAGAGGGAATTTTGGCATTAGTTCCTTGTAATTCGTGTTGGCAAGAATGCCATTGAGGATTGTTATTTTTGAAAAAAATTGTGATATGTTGAAAATGGTGTTGTGAGAAGATTTTGGTGATGTGTGAGGACAGAGATATTTATGTTATAACATAACCAAAAATTATTATTTATATTCCCCAACAGAAAGATGTACACTCTTCTCCCCCTAATATTATGGATTCCTTGTATAGAATCCATTGTGTATGTGTAAGCCTTGGGAGATTTTGGAGTTTTGTGTTATTCATGGTTTGTGAAATGTGAATAGTTGTGTTCTTATTATGTTGTCAACCTGGGTTTCTTAGATGGTCTTCTAGCTTAGGGATGGGCTTTTGAGAAAGACCAATAGTTGGGAGGTGAGCACCTCCATTGGCCTTGTTGAGAATCTTTCATTCTTGTAGGTACTATGGAGAGCTAAAGAGGAGTGCTTACTACCATTGCAATGACTTGTGATGATACCTGTGTTTGACCTAGTGACTTTTCCATGGTTAAGGAAGTGGAGTTGAGATGTCTCTAATTTATTTTTTCCCATTTCATTATAAAGGTTGAGAAGGTTCTTTATGTGGAATTTCTTACTCCTTGTAACACTTGTATACTATCATCTTGTGTATGTTCTTGAAAGAAACATCTCCTTTGTGGGTTCATTAATGGGGAATGAAAAATGGTACTTCTTAATGCACTTAATCCTTCATTTTTTTGTATTCATGTTATCTTACATACAAGTTAATGAGAAAGAATATATGTATGTGTTTATATAACAAAAACTAATCTACCTCTTAAGATATAGAACAAATTTTATTTCCTTGTTATATTTGTATAAAACAAAGGTATATGTATAATGCATTGAAAGTTATTATACTCATATATTTATGACAAATATGCATGAATTTAAGCCTTGAATTTTTGGTTAATTTAAACAACTATCTCGATTATATTCCATTGGCAACTTGGTTAGAGTAGTTGATTTAATTTGTATGTGATGATAACCCAATTAGGAGATAGCTATGTTATAATTTGATTTTATGTCATGAATGTATGAAGATCTATTCTTGCGCACATTCACAAATCTAAAAGAAATCAAAGAGGAAGCATGAATAATGAAAATCCAACTAAAAGGAGTAAAACCACAGAAAAAGAGGCCATACATATTAATACCAAAAATGAAAAAGAAGGTTAAAATAGAAATTGATAAAATGCTAGCAGTAGGGATTATTAAGCCAGTAGAAGATGTGGAATGGATAAGTCTATTGGTAGTACAAAATAATAAGATATGAGACATCAGAATATGTGTAGATTTTACAGAATTGAACAAAGCTTGTATCCATGATCCATTTCCTACGCCATTTAGAGAAGAGGTCTTGGAATTAGTAGCCAGAAGGGAAACTTACTCTTTCACTGATGGATTTTCCAGTTATCACCAAGTCAAAATTGAGGAAGAGGACCAATCAAAAACTACATTTGTGATAGAGTGGGGGTCCTTCATGTACACAGTAATTCCCTTTTGACTAAAGAATGTGCTAGCAGTCTTTAGCTGAATTATGGTCAACGCATTTAAGGATTTCATCCATGACATTCTAGAAGTCCACTTAGATGATTGGACAATCTATGGACTATTAAAAGACCATGTTCAAGTGCTCCGCACAATGCTATAAAGAAGTAGGAGCCTACAAATTGCACTAAAATTAAAGAAATGCATCTTTACAGTACCATTTGGAATGCTTATATGACACATAATATGCAAATAGGGACTCTTGATAGATCCCTTGAAAGTGACACTAATCATAAATTTACCACTGCTAAAGATAGCATTAGAGTGAAAACTTTCTTAGGTTATACTGGATACCACCAAAAATTTATCAAAGGATATGCTACCATAGCAGCACCAATAGAAGAGATTTTAAAGAAGGAATAAATAAAAATAATTGAGTGGAACTAACAATGTCAACAAGCATTTGACATATTGAAACAAAAGATAGTAGAATCTCCCATACTAATCTTTCTGGATTGGAACATCTTATTTCATGTTCATGTAGATGCTTCTAGAACAACAATAGGCACAACATTAGCACAATCTAGAGGAAATAAGGACCATCCAATTGCCTTTGCAAGACACAAACTTTTTCAAGTAGAGAAAAATTATACTGCTATAGAAAGAGAATCACTAGCAATGGTAAATGCTTTGCATAAATTCTAAAACTATCTTTTGTCTACCCCATTCACATTTTACATAGACCATGAACCATTAAAATATCTACTTAACAGACTGGTCACACAAGGGAGAATATGTAGATGGTTGTTATTATTCCAAGAATTCAACTTCAATATATGGTAAAACTGGGGAAGAACAACCAAGGTCCTAATTACCTATCTAGAATTGAAAGAAGAGAGGAACTAGATAATATGGAAGAAGATTTGCCTGGTGCAAATCTATTTAGAGTAACTGTGGTACCGAAGGACCTAGAAGATGTAGCAAGATTATTATCCACTAGCCAATTCCTAGAAAATAGTTCATCAAATGATAAACAGATACTTTTAAAGAAGTCATTACCATATACATTAATTTAAGATGAATTACATAAAATTGGAAGAGATGGAACCATAAGAAGGGTAGTATTTGAACATGAAAGACAAGACATCCTCAAAGAAGCACATCAGGGAATTTCTAGAGGACATAATTCAGGAGAAACCACCACAAAGAAAGTCATGCTCTCTAAACTATGGTAGCCAACACTATTTAAAGATGCCAGTCAATATGTTAAGCAATGCGACATATGCCAAAGAGTGGGTAAACCCACCACAAAAGATGAGATGCTGTTATGGCTAGTCCTCACCCAAATACCATTTGAAAATGAGCTATAGACTTTATAGAACCCATTGATCCACTAGCAAAATGCACAAAAGCTAGATTTATAATCACTAGAGTTGAATATCTTACAAAATGGGCAGACATAGAAGCAACTAAATATTGTACAGCCAAAACCATTGCAAGATTCATATATGAAAACATAATAACTAGGTTTGGCTATTCCTTGAGCATCATAAGTGACCAACACAAACATTTTGTCAACAAAATCATTGCAGAGCTCTTGAATATTTGATGATCAGTCATAACAAAAGTAGCCCCTACCATCCACAAGCTAATGGAGTAGGTGAAGCACTAAATGAGATTATAGGCATATCACTGACAAAAATGTGTAATGGCAACACAACAGACTAGGATGTAAAAATTCTAGAGGTACTATGTGCATATAGAATAAATTACAAGAGAACAACCCAATTTTCACCATTTGAACTAGTATATGGATTAGAACCCATGAACTTTATTGTGCCAAACCTACGCACCACACTTACATTGCGGTTGGATGAGGAAAAGTCACTAAAACAAAGGTTGGAAGATCTCAACAAATTGGATGAAAACAAGCTACTAGTAGCATATAACCAAATCCTAGAATGCAAATGACAAAAAGCCTAGCATGATAGAAATTTAAGACATAAAGTACTCAACAAAGGGGACCTAGTGTTACTCTATGACAATAAGTTCAAAAAGCAAGGGAAGTTGAAAATCAGATGATTGGGACCTTACTACATTGAAGAAATCTCAAGTTTAGGTGAAGTGAGACTAAAAACATTAAAAGGAAAACTCCTAGTTGGATATGTGAACAGTGCAAGACTAAAACATTACCACCAACCTACGAAATAAATAAAAATAAAAAAATCAAATTTTGTATTATATGTAATATATGTACGATATAAAGTGCAAACTAGTAAAAGAAAGCAACCCGTGAAAATGCAACGGTAATAAAATTGTGCCAAATGAGGAACAAATAAATGCATTTAATACAAATCCCACCATTAGGGTTATAAAACATGACTCCAAAATAGTCACTAAACATAATGGCATATTGAGAAAAGTCATTATCTTGAGAAAGAAGAACAATCTCTACAAATTTAGATGAACTAAATCTAATTACAAAGGAAAAATGTCGACTCCTACCTTGATCGATATCTTCGAGAAGCCACGCCCAAAGTATAAGAAATTTCCATATAAGGTGATGGAGGTCGATCCAGATGGGGCATTCTCTACTGTCCCAGTTGATGTCATCTACACTAAGGATGTAAGGAAGTATATTCACACACTATTAACAGAAATTGATAACACAAAATTTGAAATACTCCATAAATTTCTATTGCAACTGAATCAAAGAAATTACATGCCCTAGTATCAAGAGATTATAAAAAAGAAGTTGGATGTCTTGAAGGATTTCCCAAAATTTTTAGTGGAGAATGGGTGGATTAAGATAATCCTAAGACAAATTCATGATGAGTACATTTACCTAGACAAACCCTACCACATAACCAAGCAAGCCATCCAAGCGGTAATGGGGTTAAGTGCAACAAGGAGCTGTTGTCTAAAAAGGTGATAAAAATGACAAAGTCATGGAGTTAACTGATGCAACATATGATGGAAGGAGCCTGTACATGACTAAAATAACAAATCCAGATATGCGGTATGCAACCATACGTATCACTTACAAGATTTATTATGCAAACATAGAGGATTCAACAACAGGCACAACAATCCATACAACCCATCAAATGGTCATGGAGGGCAAAGATTTTAACTTGTATGAAGTCCTCTGGGAGCAATTACTAGAAAAACTCCAATGGACAAAGAACACACATTATCAATTCTAGTATGGTACTTTGATCATTTGTCTTACATTTTATTTCATGAATCTATTACCCTTATTTTTTGGCAAGGCATGACAGACTAATCAATTTGTGGCGACACAAATAAACTACCATGTTTGCCAATTCAAGGATACTGCTACATGCACTACCACATATTGGAGGTTTTTCAAATCCCTTCAATAACAGATGCAAAGCAAGGAATACATATCATATGACATGATTCACAAGTATGCCAATGACATTGTCTTCTTGGTACCCAAAGACTACACTTTGATGGAGGCAATAGAACCTAGGGTTTCATGGATCCTTAAGCTACCATATGAGATAAGCAATGACATGGTAGAGTCATATGCAAAGAACCTATTAAAAAAACCAAAATATACAAAGGCGGAGGGGTTTGAAACATATAAAGAATTCATAAAAAAACAAACAAAGAAGAATGCGGAAGAGAAGGTGAGAAAAATAAAGAAAATCTGCAAGAAAATGGGGAATTCCATAAACTTAAAAGCCATAGACTAAGAAGCCACAAGAAACTACATCTACACCATAGGTTTGGAGGTCTGAGAGACTAAGTTTGGGGTTTCTGGTAGCTCAACAAAAACTGAAGTAGAGCACATCAGCACTAGCAACAACAATAAGTCCTCCGCAAGCACCACAAACAAATCCATCAGTTAAGGAGGTTTCAAAGATACTGATACAATTAAGCTCTGAAAAGAAAAAACCTAGGCAAAAACAAGGGGTCAAACTAAATATAATCAAAATGGTAGGCATAGACGTTGAGCATGAGGAAGAGAAAATACATCAACCATAGAAGAAAAGGGTGACAAGATAAAGTAAATAGGTGCCAATAGAAGTAACATAGGAAGAATCAAAGAAAGAGGGCATCATGAGTGTAGATCTCAAAAGTGCATTGAATAATAAAGGCATGCTAAAACAAACTGCCAAGATGTACACTAAAGTGGGCCCCAAAAATTAAGCGATGATCAAAGAAGCTATAATTCAATATATAAGAGTGTCTGAAGATACCTTAGACAATATCATTGAGAATTTCTTGGACCATCTAGCATTTATAATTTGAAAGAAAGGAGAAAAAGCAATAGAGATGGAGGAAGAAATAAGGAAACAGGCATTGGAGGAAATTGACCCCAACCTCCCTACTGCACAGAAGGAAAACTAGCATAGTTATAGGACAAAGAGCTCAGATCTAAATAGAGAGTAGATACATTAATGGCTCTAAATGAGGAGGTAAAAGGGAAAATTTAACAAGAAATAATTGTGGTGATAAAGAAAGTGTATGCGATAATGTTAGAAGAAGAAAATAAGGTTTAGTAAGAAGAAAACAAAGAATCTGGAGGGACCTAGCATTAAACAACACAATCAAAGGGAGAGGGCCCACAACAAGAGCCACCTCTATCTCTAGAGAGTCCAACTTCATCCACCATAACATCTCCCATGCAACACATCAAAGACTTCTTGGTTCGGCATAAATAGATCTAGCCTATGGCAACACTACAATTACTCCAAATACCACTCAAGCTCATAGGTAGATCTATCTAGTATCTCACCCTTGCAAAAGTTCCAACTAGGAGATACATTTTACAACCCGCAAGGGAAGAAATCCTAAAACATCATGTGGAAAGGAAAAAACAATTAGACAATGCAATAGCTACAATTTAGAGTAAAGCACCGTATATGTAAAATTATACAACATTTCCACTAGGACAATAGCTAAAATAGTTACTAGATGGGATCATAATAGAAATGAACAATCAAGCCACCACAATCAACAATAAAGTCCTATTAGAGGTGGAGAAAAATAGAATGGATGAAGTAAGAAGGAAATGTGCCACTGTGTATACACAATTAGAAACTTACATTAACACTCTGTAGAACATGACCAATGATATCAACACATTGTATCAATTTTGCCCCCAATGACTGACACGAAGCAAAGGCCCAAAAATTAGATAGACCAAATAGAGGTACATATACTACAAGCGGTTGGTACCTATGATATAATGCAAGATGTGGATGGGACAACAAGGGCACATATTGAAAAATGCACACCAGTTACAACAATTACAATACCAAAGAGCATCGATACACACCTAAATCAAATAGCTCAGGGAGGTGGTGAGCCTTAGATTGGCACATGTGACTAGACTACTAAGAGATGCTAAGAAAATAGTTCAACAAATTCAGGTGCCTACCACTATTGCAGAGGCAAAAAAGATGATAATTCAAACACACAGTCAAATTCATGTGTTGCAGCAAGCAAAGAGACAATGGGATATCACATTTGCATAGCTGCAAGAGATATATAAGAATATCTTTCCTACAAATTAAACATTTTGCATGTCTTGAGGACAAGAGAGGGTTTCAAAAGGGGGGATGGCATTGGAAGCAACTAGTACAGCATCCAAAAGTCACCACACTTGGCCGCAAGAAGCATGCGAAGCATAAGGATGACTAGGCCTACTAGGAAAAGTCATATTTTGTAAGGGATGTGTCCCCATTGTAATCATATCTATATAGTAGCATAGGAGTAGAAGTAAGAAGTAAGAGAGAAATAGAATAGGAAGAAGAGAAGAAAAGAGATTGTACATATGATTTTGCAATACATGAAGTTTATATATATAAAGATGATATATGGTTCCAGTGCTTCAAATGAGTGTTTAATTTATATGTTATGAATTCTCTGTTATGTTATGTTACCACATGACATTATTTCCTACTGCAAACTCTCTGATCATTCTCTTACTGTAGACACTGGGGTATAAATACAACATGCAAGGCTCCTGGACTCAGAACTTCAGTTTGTGACTCCTCATTCCTTGCCAACGTTAACATTCATGACAAATTTATTGTGAACCATATAAAATGAAACACACAAATAACCAATCTGGTGAAAGGATGGATAGTATTCCAAAGGTTCCAATGCCTTGGGTTCTTTCTTATCAAAACCTTTCCATCAAAAGAAGGTAAGGATTCATTGCACAAGCTTTTCATTTCACACACATGGTATATCATACCTACAGTTCTAAAGTGAGTTATTATAGAGTGACAAGTATATAAGCCTATATGTATATAAGCATATATGTTATAATTAGTATTAAAGTTTTAAATGCCATTCCATAGAGTTCTCTCCCTTGATCAAGGTGTTAATAAATCTTGGGCAAATTGTGTTTGTAGATTTTATCAATGTTACTAGAAGAAATCAACATCCTTGTGTAGCGTCGTAAATTGTGCTTGCACACAATTTCATGCTCTACTTGGCACTCACTTTAGCATTCCCTTCCCTTTAAATTCTGCGTTGACCTCTTTCTGTCTGCCTAAACCAAAAATTGCAAAAGTGCCTTAATCCCAGCAATGTCCCAAGCAATCTTGACCTTTTAAGACTTGAAGTTGCCTAGACTAGAGTGCTAGGCACGAATGTCTATACCAAGCGCTGGCGTCTCGATATCATCTTCCAGTTTGTCAACTCATTTTAGAAGGTGTATTTTTTCTTGGGTAGCATTCCCTTTTTTTTGCGTGCCTATTCGTGCCCAAATGGCTCTTTGCCTAGCCCTTTACCTCCATTCTTCCTCTATAAAAATGCTCTCACTTTGCCTTTCAAAGGATCGCGAATCTTTAAAGCAAAGCTCTACCAAATTGTTTCCTCAAGCTCTCATTACTTATTGCACTACATTTTGCATATTAGCCATCTGTTGCAAGCTACCAATCTCATGTGATTCACTTTGATTTTTATTATACATTCACACGTGATCACCATCCTTGAAGAATAGAGCCCTCTTGTTCTCCAATGTGATAGCCTTCCATCATAATTCTTGTAACCCTCTCTTGCACATTCACTTCATTTCATTTAGATTAGTAGTAGTCTTTTTTATTTGAAGCCTTTATTGTTTATCTTGAATATATCATTGTTTGTCACTGCTCGTCTCTATTCTAGATGCACGTAGAGTACAAGAGCATGCACTTCCTATCATTATATATTCATTTGGCTGTTATTGAGGTAGAAATACCAAAAATGGGGTTTAACTGAGGCAAACCTCTATACAACCCAACCCTCTTTCTCTCTTCTTGCAATTTGAAGATCAAGCAGAGGAAGGATAGCAAACGCAGGAGTGTTTGCATACTTCTTCCTTTCTCTTAGTTATTTTACCATTTCTAATTCGTTTCTAATAATAATCAACATTCATACTCTTATTGTTAACAGGATTCACTGAAATTTGTGCATAATTCGTACACATACAAACTATGGATTTCGTGTACCATATGGACTATAGCGCATAGCACAAACGTCTGCACCAAGCGTTGGTGTCCCCGGTAGTGGACTCCCAACTTTGGTGCCAAGTTCCTCATTTCTAATTATTTCATTGCCTCTGTCTGTGCTTGTCTCTTCAATTTTCCATTGTACGTAATTAGTTTTGTTAGTTTAATTAGTCACTTAGCGCTTCAATTACAACAAAAGAATCTAGCCCAAATCATCTCGCTCTTCCACAAGGACAACAATGAGGTATACATCTTCGTTGGCTAGGATTCTAATGTTTTAGCCGATAAGCCATTCCATATGTGCACACATCTTGTAACTGCCAAATTTTGGTAGTCCTTCAATTTTTTTCTCCAAAATTTAAAAAAAAAAAATTCTTAGAAAATCTATCAAGCCACAACTAAAATTAGAATTTGGTTTCAGTTACCACTGGCTTCCACTTTTTTCTGGCATTTCTAGCCAAACCTTCATATTTTCTGGGTGTTACCTATAAGTCATGCATGCACAAGAATGTGTTTTTGGTTCTCATTAGTTACCTGCTTGGTTGGCACCACAACTATAAATCATCCTCTTCCCCATTCAAGTCACATTGATTTCAATTACCTGCTTGGTTGGCCTGTTGTAGTTTCTTCACAATGATTTCAATTTCATTCATGTTTTGACACTTTACAATGGTTATTCTATGCATTACATTTTGTTTTGATTGTTTCCATATTTCATCTTTACATGAGCATCTCAGGGCTCCAACTTGATAATGCAAGCACCCATTTGCTATAGATTATCTAGAAGAAAGGAAACATAAAAATTGGAATATCTTGCATTATTCTATCATTCAACAAAGACATATTTTTTACGCAAGGGATTTTAATGGCGTTCAAGTAAAGGGAGTCATTTCTTGGGCATTTAATCATCCTACCAAGGTATTCTCTTGATAAATCTTTGAATCGATTGTTAAATTTTGTTTCATTCATCTTTACATTTGGTTTTGATTAAGGCATGGGACTATGCACACAGTCCGGACTCCTTCCATGTGACCATAGAGGTTGTTTATTCTGTCTCCCTTATGTCTATCTATGTAGAGTTCTCATAAAGCTCTGAATCCAAAAAAAAAAAGTTGTAACTTTATGCCTATAAATTAGGAATTTAACTTATATAAGAGCAAAATAGTAACAATATCATTCTAATAAAGATATAAAACAAACACTAGTCTGTGATGTACTTAAGCATTTTGTGTCACTCAATTGCTGCCCATTTTACCATTCCTAATATATCCGGCCTAAATAGCTTTTGTTTACTACATAGAATGAAAACTACTCTTAATTTCATTCTTAATTGTGTTACTTGCAACCAAAAACTAAATACACGAAATGTAAAAAATAATATATATACACATTAAAAATTACCTGAGGAACTTCCTCATTGGAGGCACTTTCAGGCGCCCTCCCATTTGCCCATGAAGAAATTAAACTTTATTTTATTTTGTTTAAGTTATTTGGATGGAGATATACTTTATCTCTCACTGTGTTTTTTTTTGGGGGAAGTTTCTATAAATTTATTTGGAAATCTGCCTTTTGTCTTTTTTATATATATTTGGTGGAAATTCTATGATTTATAATAAAATGTATTTTAGAATTTATTTTTTTATTTAGAGGAATATTAATGGAAATAGAATGTATTTTTAATCCTATAATTAATATAGTGGAAATTTAGTTATATATTGAATTATATCTATAATGGATAATGGCTATTGCATTTATTGATTAATAGGAGTTAAGTTTCGAGTTTCCTTAGTAATTTAAAAATTAGTTTTTTTTTTTTATTTTAAAGATTTGGTCTTTGATTTTAAAATAATTAGTGGAACTTTTAAGTTTTTATAATTAAATGATTTTAGAAATTTGCTTTTTGATTTTAGGAAAATTAGTGGGACTTTTTATTAACTTATTACAGTCAAGCAAGCAGACAAATGGCATAGATATTATCAAATATTTGTTATTATAATATATAATATATTATTATCAATATAATATATACTAGTATATTTATATTTTAAAAAATATATCTAAAGTACACCGACAGATATCTCTTTTCCAGAGTTTATTTGAAAAAGAAATTTGAAAAAATAAAAAATAAAAACCAAAAAAGAAATTGGAAAAAATAAAAAATAAAAACTAAAAAAGAAATTGGAAAAATAAAAAAGAAATTGAAAATAAGAAAATCACAAAAACTATCCAACCAAAAAAGAAATTGGAAAAACTAAAAACTAAAAACTATGGAACCAAAAAATAAATTGGAACCAATGATCTTCAAATGAAAATAAGTTTCCTTTTTGGAATTTTAATTTTTTTTTCTATAAATTTAGGCAGAAAAAATGAGTGCTCTCATCCCCACCCCGATGTGACTGTATAAGCCTCTCGACATAAATATATTACATTATAATATAATATAATATAATATTATATTATATTATATTATAATATTATATTATATTATAATATAATATAATATTATATTATATTATATTATATTATATTATATTATATAATATATTTTTATCAATAAAGATAATGAAGAATATATATTATGAAATTATGTATATTATCACATATTTGATATATTATAATTATTATTTTTGAAAATATAATATATATTATATTATAATATTATATGATATTATAATATAATATTACATAATATAATATAATATTATAATGTTATCTTAAAATCCTAAAATAGGACTTTACCATTCTATTTTTTTTGAACTTTTAAATTTATTACTATATGCATATTTATATTCTAGAATCTTTTTAAATTATAAAAAGTATTCTAATTTTTTTAAAAGATAGTATAGAGTAAAAATAGTTTAAAAAATCAAACTAATATATTTAACAATTTTTGTTTTTTCTTAAAACTTTTAATTGTTTAATTATATTCCTTAACTATATGCATATTGCTATTCTTTAATTATGCTATAGGTAGTTTCTGTTTTTTCTTTAACTATGTTATGGCACTCTTGTGGTAGTTGTCTCCCCTCTTCCAACTTATTTTTTTGTTTTATATAAAATGTAAATTATATATTTATTAATTTATTAAATCATTTTCATACAATTTAACCATGTGCTTCCTTAGTCTCTGTTAAGGGAAATTTGGATCAAACAATGAATATGCAATGATAAACAATATCAAATACCCAAAACTCAATAGAATAGTGAACTAAGAAGATTAAATCAAATAAGCAATGAATCAACAAAACAAACCTTCCTTAGATCGAGACTTCCATTGTTGCCTATCAAAAATCATTCTTGTGTGTATGAAATAGGGCCCTCAGTGAGTGCACTTCTTTTCTTTGCCAAGAATGTCGATTGAGAATGGCTATGGTAATTTCGCAATGAAGAGAAGCTTCACAACGATGGTAGTGTGTAGTGCGTAGTAACAAAAAGTGTGATCACAAGCAATGAAGGAATTGGTGCTAAAGGCACGCTGTAATTCCTGCAGAGTAACAATACTTAAAGCTTGGATGATTGAAATGGAAGAACAGGGTTCAATTTATAGACTTGAGAAGATCAATGATTGAGAATAGTTGAGGAACGTGCAACGAATAAGAAGAAGACAAGTGTCACACAAAAACTATTTTATTTGAGTTAATCACTTTCTTTTGTAAAGATAAGACATGCTTTTCATAAATTAGAAAGTTTTTTTTAATTTAAGAGATATTGATAAAAACAAGGTTGATTGAATAGATAACTCAACTAAAGATTTGCTTTTGCATGATTTTGAGAGAAATTAAATAATAAATTATTTAATTTTGTGTGCATGGAGAAGAAGACTTATTTTTAGAAGATTTGGAAGATATTTGAAGAATTTGAAGATAAGAAAGCAAATTAAATAAATAAATTTATTTAATTGTTGTGCATGATTTGGAAGAATAAATAAAATATTTGACTGTATTTTATTTTTGGAGATTGAGAGGATTTAAATAAATTTGATTTAATTTATTCAAATTTGGAAGAATGAATTTGATTTAATTAAATAATTAAGAATTATTTAATTGTTTGGAAGAATTTAATTAAATAAATAATTTTATTTAATTTTGACTTTAGAAGAGGTAATTAAATATTTTGATATTTAATTAACTTAGAAGAATGTGAATCAAATAAATAAATTTGGTTATTTATTTATTGATAGAAGAATTAGAAGGGAATAAATATTAAGAATATTTATCTAGACCGAATCGTGTCATTTTTAGGCGTATACATTTTGCCCCTCTTTGATGCAATGTAGTTTACAGCGTTGCTTCAAAGAAATCGATTGTTGAATAATGATACATGCCCCAATTTGCCCCTAGTACAGGTTATGACGATAGGATGCCCCCTCGGGAGATTGGACGAGGAGAAGGCATAAGGACGAGAGACAGACAATCTCACAAAGATGAAGGAGAAACTAGGTTAGGTTTGAAGAAAATAGGATGTGTTTCAGAGAAACGGGAAAGAAAACTGGAAGAAACAGATGCAGGAAGTAGTCGTAGTCACCACATAGCCAAATTAAGGTTTGCATGCTATAGATAGGAGCAAGGTCCACAAGACAATTCATTTGCACACTTGTCTTAGTTTGATTTGCTTCAGAGAGCTTAGAGCAACATGGCAGCCAAAGAGGCAGATATTCCACGCGAGGAACATCAATTTGAGTGCGTTTGTCGATTCAATCGGCCAGTAGAGGTAGGACCCCCAGTATGTATCTCAAAAAAATTCTCCTAGGGTCAAATTAGGTAGCAATAAATGCTAAGAGAAAAATAGGTAAATAGAAGCGCTAAAAGGCAGTGCAGTGCATACGTTGCACGAAACAGCGCATGCCTGTTCTTGCGGCGCATGCATTAAAAGAAACGGCGCATATGCTAAAACGACGCATTTATTAGAAACTACGGCGCATGCATAATCAAACAACGCATATACGGTATGTTGTGGCCCATGTATTAGAACTGGACATATGTAGCATGGATCAGCGAATACATTGATTGCTGCAACGCATTTGCCAGAAATGGTGCTTTGGTTAAAAAGCGGTGCATTTACCACATGTTGTGGCGCATATGTCATAGATAGGTAGGTTACTTAGCGAAATTGACTCGATTAGTGTCTTCTTTGACACGTCAATCGATAAGCTATCTCTAAGATTGCAAGAATCTAGTCAAGAGATGTAGTTTGCTGTTTTGATCAATTTGAAATGCTAAGTTAGTTGACATGTTTCTATAGATATGTTAAGTATGGTACTTGCAACTTTAGGTTGATGCCTTGCTTTGCATGTCTGCAAGAGGAGATACGGGATACGCTGCAGTCTAGGGAACAGTTCCCTATGCCCTTGTTACAAAGATATATGCTGACTGAGATAGATAGAGAGGCGCTTGGTGCTATGGGACTGGATTACATTTGCTTCATGCCCGAGGTGCAGGAGAACCGTGGCTTGTTGACTGTTGCTGTGGAGAGATTCCATAGTGAGGATGGGACATTCCACTTCCCAACTGGAGAGATGGCCGTGACACTGGAGGACATCTACAGGATTTTACATTTGCCGATTGATGGCGAGCTTGTGGAGTATGATCCACAGAGAGGTACGGGACTCACCAAGTGCAGGCGAGTGTTTGATGACCCGGAGCTAGTTGGGCAGGTCATCCCTTGGTAGGATATTCACGATTACTACGACTACTTCCCAGGGATTCTAGCAAGATTGATCAGAGGCGTTGTATGCCCCGACAGGAGATCACATGGGTTCCCCATTGGATGGGCTAGGATTGTGGAGAGGATGGTGACAGAGGGCACCCGATATGCTTGGGGTGTCTACGTGCTTGCTCATTTATACCATGATATGCATCAGGTGGTATACCACAGGAGCACAATCCTTTCTACAGGTGTATCACTACTATAGTTTTGGCTATGGGAGCACATAGCGATTATGAGACCGATATGTGTGTTTGACCGACAGAGGGGAGAGCCATATAGCTATGGCTATACAAGGGTGATTTCCCAGCATAGGCTGGGGAAGCTAGAGTACTGGAGACATGCTTTGGATGGGGTAGATGTGGTCATCTGGCGACCATATCTAGACTGTGAACTGTGGGACGACGAGGCAGATGAGTTACCTTACTATTTTCAGACGAGATGGATGATAGGGCAGACCTGCCACATACTAGAGAGACAGATCATTGGTAGAGTACAGAGACAGTTCAGTAGGAGGCAGGGCATGCCACAGGGGCAAGCTCAGTTTGCATGGACACATGCAAAGAGGGTCAGATGGGGACCGATGGCATCCTATGAGGAGGCCTTAGTAGAGTTTCAACAGACACCTTATGTCTCCTGGGACATGAGGAGGGAGATAGAAGATGTAGGGATGACACAGGGTTATGAGGACTAGTTTGCTGAGCACCCCTTCCTGAGATACTCAGGATCCAGGGTGTTGGTGCCTCATATAGATGAGGCAGACTTAGACGATGAGGGTCAGGTTGGCCAGAGGAGGAGGAGGGGGAGAGGGAGAGGGAGAGAAGGACAGAGAGGTGGTAGAGATGGAGGAGACGATGGAGGAGGGGGAGGAGGTGGTGATGATGGAGGCTGACCTAGATAGAGGCGGAGGGTTGAGGAGGGACCAGAGGTCGCACAGCAGGTACCACAGGAGGTACCGTAGGTACATCGAGGATAGATGCTACCACCTCAGCAGGTGGCACAGTAGCAGGTGGGACAACAGCAAGTGCCCCAAGGTCCAGCATAGGCAGATGCTCATGAGAGGACCATAGCTACACTAAGAGGGCAGGTTAGATAGCTACAGGCCTAGATCAGGAGGGTTGAGGCTCGACAAGAGACAGACACAGAGTACATTGCGGGTCTAACTAGAGAGAGGGACATGGCAGACACTTGGATACGAGTTATCTAGGTGGAGAGGGATACCGCAGTGGCAACCATGGGGACAGATGCGATGAGTAGTTTCCTAGTTGGGCAGGTGCAGCAGGCACAGGCGCAGCTAGCACAGGCATAGGGGGAGTTGGCACAGGTGCAAGGGTAGCTAGCACAGGTACAGGGAGAGCTTGCTAGAGTGCAGGCCCAGACACAGTAATATCACGGATTATACCATGGTGCAATGCCGGTTAGTCAGAGGGCTCCAAGCTATAGCAGTCAGTCTATGGCCTCACAGAGAGCAGGTCCGTCGAGGTCAGGGGCCTCTGTTATGGGCCCATAGCAGTCTGAGGCTGGGAGAGGAGGAGGAGGGGACACTACCAGTAGCAGTGGTCCTCAACAGCAGGGGTAGAGATTCGCAGAGTTTGGATCCTATGTACCTTTTTGATGGCTCAGATAGCCGGATAGACCTGTACCACTTTTGTACTTTTGAGACATGTATCACCATCTGCTGGGATTTACTTATTGTATATGACACTGATTCAGAGACAGATACTTGGATATTGTACATTTGGACATTTTTTATGATATTTATATGATGATGCAGCTATTTTGATTCTCTCTATATGTATGAGTCTATGATGTATTTCTATTACATGATGTGATGTATGTGGCTTAATGCAGACTTAGATGTTATACTTGATGTTCTGAGATGTTATCTAATGCAGATTTTTGATATGATGCTATGTGATGCTATATGACCTAATGCCGACTTAGATGTTTTTTTACTTGATATGCTTCTAATGTGTGTGAATGTGACTGGTATCTATATGATTATGCAACTTATGTGATGCACTTTATCTATGTTTTTTGATTTTTTTCTGTTTTGACACTGTGATGATTGCAACAAACTGTACATGGATGACTTAATGCACTCTATTATGTATGCAACTGATTTAATCATGTAAATGACTATCTCATATGATATGATATGCAACTATATGCTCTATTTTTGTGATGTCCAAATGTACTCTATCGACATAGAAATGACAGAATGATAGATAGAAGATTGTTTGACAGAAGAATGACTCGATAGATAGAAAAGACTCACAAGCTTCACTTTGTATTGTTACTTTTCTTTGATTGGATCTTTTATTGCATGGGATATGAATGTATGGATGTGTAAATGAATGGATTTGATTTTGACATCTTGACGGTGCAAGTATTTTGAAGTGATTTATTTCATCATTGGGCGGTTTTTTTTTTGGTACTTTTTTTGAAATGTTGTAAGTTAATACAAGCATTTAGGTATAATTGAACCGAGATGACCTGAGCATCACTTACATGGATTTTGATTTAGCAAGTTAATACAAGCATCGAGGTATAATTGAACCGAGATGACCTGAGTATTTCTTGCATATCAACAAACAAGGATTGCCCCCGTTCATGTTAGACCTTGGATGTACTCGATGATCTTTTACCGATCATGTCCTTAGACAAGATTTCACATTACTAAATATTAATCCACAAACAACAAACAAAGAAAATAATCATGTCCCCATCATAGCATCTCTAGCTTTTGGCATCCTTAAGTAGCATAGAAAGTCATGATGGCAGAAATCAAGACTCTGTAAGTTTAACCTAACCAACACAAAACATTCTTGCATTTAGATGTGTTTGTTTCTTGCCATAATTGGAGTAAAATCATTTTAGAAGGCCTTAGGTGTTTTTCTGCGTTGCCTTGGATAGGTTTAAGTGCCTCGTGTCAAGATTTCTACTTTGGGATCGAGTTCTTCTTGCACTTGCTTGCTTGGTGAGAAGATTTCACAATCCTTACTGGTGAGATGGACCCTAAGGGACTGACCTAGTGCCTCGGGGGCTCATTGCTAAATGGCCTTGCCTACGTGATGACGTAGAGGCAACGTAGTTCAGGGTAAACCCTAATGGACCACAAATGGACTAGAAGAAAGACGACAAGAAATGGGACGGATGGGACCGTGGGAGCCTCGGGGGCGCATTTGAGAAATGGCGTTGCCTACGTGATGGCGCAGAGGCAATGTAGTTCATGAACTTGGACCATGGATACCGACAAGAGACACTATGCCAGGCTGACACGATGGGTACGATATGGGATAAAACCTTGGTTGACAAGGCCAACAAAGAGATAGAGTATCAAGCCATGATAGGTTACTGTCAGGATTTTATTATGGGATAGACACGGATCGAATGGGACATGAGGAAGAATGGACGCATGGTGATTAGTTTCCCAAAGATGGAGAAGGCGGTTTATCACAAGTAACGCCTGTTTACCAGGTTTTCATCACTTGCTTTTATTTACACGAAAGCTAGAAAGTAAACACAACGCCTGTTTGCCAGGTTTTCACCAGAGGATGATTTTTTTGTACTTTTTTTTTTTTTTTTGTATTTTTATGCCCCCTTACATTGGGGTTCTCCTAGGTATAGAACCAGCGAAGATGCATGCTGTTGATTGGGTCATCGAACAGCTCACCCTCTGATGTCGCTAATTGATATGCCCCCGATCCATAAGCAGCCACAATCACATAAGGCCCAAGCTAGTTGGGCTCAAACTTGCCCTTCTTTTCCCTATCCTGTTGATTGCGTGGATTCTCTTTAAGTACTAGATCTCTGACCTTAAAGACTCTTGGGTGAACTCTGTGGTTATAGATTAGTGACATCATTTGTTGATATGCTTTGAGATGGTCAAAGGCTTTCTGTCTCCTTTCCTCTAGCAACTCTAGTTCTTGCAATCTGGAGACTCTGTATTCTTCATCTGATATGAGACCTTTTAACGACACCCTTAGAGATGGTAATTTGACCTCTATGGGAAGGATAGCTTCTGAGCCATAGACAAGGGTGTAAGGTGTAGCACCTATGGGAGTGCGTATACTGGTTCTGGAGGCTCACAGAGTGGGATTGAGTTGGATGTGCCAATCACGGCCAGCATCATTGACTATCTTCTTGAGAAGTTTCAAGATGGTCTTGTTGGATGCTTCAACTTGACCATTGCCTTGGGGGTAATAGGGCGAGGAGAAACAGTGTTGGATTTTGAATCGGTCATAGAGTTCTTGAACATCCTAGTTTTTGAAGGGTCTTCTGTTATCCGTGATAATGGATGAAGGAATTCTGTATCTGCAGATGAGGTAATTCAAGATGAATGAGGAGATTTGCTTACCTGTGACGGTGGTTAGGGGAATGGCTTCAATCCACTTGGTAAAGTACTTAGTGGCGGTTATGATGACTTTATGGCCATTAGAAAAGGGTAGATGGATCTTTCCCACAAGGTCAAGTCCCCATTGGCAAAAGGGCCAAGGTGTTGTTAAAGGTCTCAACTCTTGAGCTGGTGCATGTATCAGGTTCCCATGTATTTGGCACTGTTTGCACTTCTTCATAAACTGGTATGAATCTGTCTCCATGTTCAGCCAGTAATAACCCAAACACATGAGTTTCTTGGCTAAGGAAGGACCGCTAGAGTGTGTCCCACAAATCCCTTCGTGTATGTCTTGTAAGGTGGTTATGGATTCTTCTCATTCTAAACAATGGAGTAAAGTACCATCTAGACCACGTCAGTATAGGGTATCGGCAATGATGGTATAGCAAGAGGTTTGGCGTATAAAGGTTCGTCGTTGGTTTGAAGATAGGTCAGGTGGGAGGGTGTTGTCCTTGAGATAAGTATAAATCTTACCGTACCAAGGTGAATCAGATTCAACTAAAAGGCATATGGTGTGGTTCTCAGGAATATCATAAGCTGGTTGTCAAATAGTTTCCACTAAGAACTCATACCGTGACTCATTCTCTAGTATCTCAAGAAGAGAGGCAATGGTTGCCATGGCATCTACTGCTTTGTTCTCAATTTGAGGTATCTACTCAAAAGATATAATCACAAAGTATTCCTTGAAGTCATCTATCATGCGCTTGTATGGGACAAGCTTCTCATCTTTGGTTTGGTAATCGTCATTGACCTGATTTATCACTAGTTGAGAATCACCGTAGACATGTAGCTCTTTGATTTTCCACTCTATTGCCATCTTGATACCAATGACTAAGGCTTCATACTCTGCTATGTTATTGGTGCATGGAAATAACAAACAGTAAGACTTTGGTATGGTATCACCATGAGGAGTTACAAACAAGATTCCTGCCCCTGAGCCATGGTTTGTGTAGGACCCATCAAAGTATAGTTTCCAGGAATGGGTTGAGATAGTGAATAAGGATTCATCCAGAAACTCAAATTGCATTGGTGAGGTGTCCTGTAGTGGTGCATCTGCTAACTGATTAGCAATGACTTGCCCTTTGATAGCTTTTCTGTCTACATACTCAATGTCATATTTGCTTAGGAGCATTACCCATTTGGCTAGGCGACCTATGAGAGATGCTTTACTTGGTATTTCAGTGGATCTATTTTTGCAATAAGTTTTACTGGATGTGCAAGCATATAATGCCAAAGTTTTTGGGAAGCAAAAACTACTGCAAGACATGATCTTTCTATCTATGAGTATTGCAACTCATAGCCCACCAATGTGTGACTGATATAGTAGACGGCTCTTTCTTTATTCTCATAATCTTGTTGTGCTAGAAGAGACCCAAGAGCTGTAGGTGTAGTAGATACGTAGAGTATCAATGGTTTCCCTTGGATAGGAGGCATGAGAATAGGTGGATTCATAAGATACTCTTTTAGTTTGTTGAATGCCTCTTCACATTTCTCATCCCATCTGAATGGAATGTTCTTGTGCAGGAGATGACTGAATGGTTGACACTTGCCTGCCAGTTGTGATATGAATCTATGAATTGCTTGTAGCTTGCCTTGTAGAGATCTTAGTTGAGTAAGAGTCTTGGGTGGTGGTATGTCCATGATAGCCTTGACTTTGGCGGGATCCACCTCTATTCCATTTGCTGATACAATAAAACCTAGGAGTTTGCTTGAGGTGACTCCAAACACACACTTCTTTGGGTTCAACCTGACCTTGAATTGCTCTAATCTCTGAAAGATTTTCTCTAACACATCCAGGTGTGATTCTCTTGTGAGTGATTTTGCTAGGATATCATCTACATAATCTTCCATGGTGACATGCATCATATCATGAAATATAGTGGTCATAGCACGTTGATATGTGGCTCCTGCGTTCTTTAGCCCGAATGGCATGACATTCCAACAGAAAATGCCCCAAAGACATGTAAACATTGTCTTATGTTGGTCTTCTGGTGCTATCCTGATCTGATTATATCCTGAGAATCCATCCATGAGAGATAACATGGTATGCCCTATTGTTAAGTCGACTATGATATCTATATTTAGCAACAAAAAATCATCCTTGCGGAAAGCTTTGTTTAGATCTCTAAAGTCATTGCATAGTCTAACTCGGCCATCTAGTTTGGACACTGGTACTATGTTGGAGACCCATTCCAGATAGTCTATAGCTCTGATGAACCCTACATCCAGTAATTTCTTGAGTTCTTCTTTTATAAGCAGTGCTATGTGTGGATGCATCTTTCTAAGCTTCTATTTCATTGGTTTCACCCCTGGATCTAATGGAAGATGATGTCGAATCAAATCTAGATCTAACCCCGGTATATCTGTGAATGACCAAGAAAAATTGACTTGCTTTCTCTTGAATAATGGTACAAACTTAGTCTTCCCTGGTGGGGTTAGAGACTTAGCAAAGTGAATGATCTTAGGTTGTTCCTCTGTTCCCAGGTTAACTGGCTCTGTTGGTTCCACAACAATCTGAGACTTCTCCTGGTGCATGTCATTGGGGAGAGTGTCAAGCCTTCCATCGTCAGGTGCCACAGTTGGGTTTTCACCTTCGGATGCGTCCTTTCTTTTTACTATTTTAGGATCTGACACTGTCGCAGAACAGTTTTCACTGTCAGATCCAGTTTTTATTTTGATATTTTTGCAACTAGAAGGCTTGGCACCCTCTCCAAAATAAGCCACGGTATTAAGTTCAATAGCAAAACCAGCTTTATGATCTCCTTTGGGTAGGTGGTCCCTAAGTTCCATGTAATCAATAACATATCTAGTTGAGGGGTTGCTTGTAGATCCCAGTCAATAAGCTCAGGATGCACAAGGGGGAGAGAGTCGGAGGATAGATCTGATTCGTTGATAGTTTGAATGGATATACTAGGAGTAATGGGAGGGGGAGTGTTCGGGATGGTACTTTCCTCTAAATTATTTATTGTGATAGAACTCAAACCTTCCTCAAAAGTCGTATTCTCAAAGAAAGGCAAATCAGACTTTAGCGGTCTATTCGGTAGCGTTTGTCCCTCATGGTAAGGGGTATAAGTTTGGATAGTATCGACCTGTTTGTCGTCATAGGAATGCTCTGTCAGCTCATCCCACTCATATTCATTGGAATCTGTGTCACTATCCACTTGAAGTGTATGGATCATTTCCACTAGACAAGCATTTTCTTTAGCCTTGCCCTTCTCCTTGTATCCTAGGCCCTTTGTATTTCTAGCCGATGAGGATGAGGAAGGTTGAATGGGTTCTATGATTCTTTCTTTTCTTAGGCCGGTAGGGCCTTGTCCTTCGTAACCCATTCTATGTAGGATAGCTTCTCCCTGCCCATAGAGTTCTGTTGGGAGCCTAGGCGGTTCCTGTTGTATGTTTTCTTCTTCTTCAGTATAAATCCATTGTAGGACATCTCTTTCCTCTGTTTCATCAAATAAGGTCCCCCATTTTACAAAGGGAGTTGTGGGAGCTATAGGAGGAGCAGATGGCTTTGGAAAATGCTTAGGTCAACCAAAGGATCTAGGACATAAAGGCATCTTGGCTAGGTTTAGGCTGTGCTCAATGGCGTATTCCCCAACTCCATATTCTTTTATGGTAATCTTCTACTTTTTGGGCCTTGATGAGGAAGCTTCAGAGGTATGATCATGCGGTGGGGTAGAGGATGTAGATGCTCTATTGTTTAGTATGATGCAATCGGGTTTTGAAAGGACAAAATTGCAATGCTGGAAGGGATCAAGGTCTCCTTGGATGGTGACTTGCTTGCCATCATGCGGGCATTTTATGCATTGGTGATAAGTAGAGGAAACAGCTTTCATGGCATGAATCCATGGTCTCCCTAGCAGAATATTATAGGAAAGCTCCCTATCTAGGACTTGGCACACAACATCTTTTATGATTGGTCCTACTTGTATGGGAAACACCACTGTTCCTTTTGTAGTTCTCTCCTCTTCATCATAGGCTTTAATAGTAATCTTCTTCCTTGGATCGACGACATTTTTAGAGAACCCCAATGTAAGAACTAGCTTTAATGTACAAATATTTAAACTGGCTCTCCCATTAATAAGAACCCTCTTGATGCGGTGCTTGTGGATGAAGGCGACAATATGTAGAGGGGTGTTATGAGGTTGAGACATTGAGAGGTCATCTTGCTTGGTAAATGATATGGTACTTGAGGAGGTCAGATTACCTACCATGGCCTAAAACTTCTCTTGGGCCAAGTTAGTGGGGACAGTGGTTTCCACTAAGGCTTTATTGAGAATCTCCTTATGGGAAGGAGATAGACACAACAACTCTAAGATAGAAATGTGGGCCAAAGTTTTCTGTAGTTGGTCTATGACATTATACTGACAGAAGTTGGATTGGGAAGGTGATGACCTTGGAGGGATGATATTTAAGGTGACTTTACCACTGCGGGTAATGATACTACAACCAGTTCGGTTAGGTTCTGATTGTTGATTGGGCGTGACCACATTGATTTGTGGGACATGCTCGAATAGACAATTGATGGTGTAGTCGAATGGCACACTTGCATAGTTGGCATTACTATTCCCACTATTCTGATTTTGCCTGTTGCAATTGTTGTTGTTGTTATTGCCATGGTTGTTGTTGTCGTTGTTGTTATTTCCATGGTTGTTGTTATTGCCATGGTTATTGTTGTTGTTGTATGGCCTGTCGTGATTGAGAAGTGGATCCCTGTAAGCCACATGTGTCTCATTGGAGGTATGCTATTGGGTTCCTCCTTGATTTCGATCAAGCACATCTTGGATAACATGTTTCAGATGGATACAATTGTTGGTTGTATGTCCCCTTCCTCTATGAAATTCATAATAGTCAGTGTCTTTCCAATAGGGAGGTTTGACTATAGGCTCATAATCACTAGTTGGCAGTAGAGAGGTTTCGTTGTTGGCCAATAACTTCCATAATGCGGATTCTTGGGACTCACCCAACGGTGTGAACTTTCGTCTTGGATTGGCACTGAACCATGGTCTTGGCTCCCGAGAGAACGTTTTGTTGGGCGTAACATTCTTTGCTTCTCCTTTGAGAGTGAGGATGGGTTGTTGCTTGGGAGCCGCCACCTTGGCGTCAACCACTCCATCGTTGACAACATTCTTATTCTTGGTCCAAAACTTTGATTTGTTAGTCGTGTAGTTGGAGGTAGGTGTGTCCTTGTATAACTTGATTTGCCCCTTGGCGATCATAGCTTTTTCGATAAACAATCCCATTTCGATGACTTTTAAGAATGATGTAGGGCATTGTATTTGTATTTAATAGCCAAGATCAGTGTTGAGGTTATGGACAAACATCTTCAGTAGTTGCTTCTCAGGTACATCGTATGAGCATTTGCTTGCTAGTTGTCTCCATCTTTGTAGGAAGGTGGCGAATGATTCACCACTCTTTTGCTTGGTGTTGCATAGGTCAAGCATAGAGACTTCATGTTCAATATTGTAAGAGAAGTGTGTGATAAATTTCTTGACTAGTTCATCAAAAGCTTTGATGCCTGGTAGAAGCTGCGAGAACCAATCCATAGCTTGACTGCCTAGAGATCTAGGGAATAGTCTCATTAAGTAAGTCTCATTGTGAGCTACTTCCAAACATGTTGCGTTGAATTCCCTAATGTGATCTCTAGGGTCCCCTTTTCCTTTATATTTGTCAAACTTAGGAATTTCAAATCGATAGGGAAACGGTTTCATGATCAAACCTTTATCAAAGGGGTACGGTGCAATATCTTCCAAGGAGTAGTTTTTAGTGTTTGTACCCATCTTGAGATCCGACATTTGTTGCTTTAGACCCTCGAGTTCTTTCCTCATTTCTTCCATAGGAGTACTTTGGTCTATGGGTTTCTTTCCTTTATCCCCTTTCATGATCATCCTCTATGTTTTCCAGGATAGAGTCTATATCAGAATCCGCAGGCAATTTAATTCCAAGACTAGCAAGATGATAGAAATACTTGTGAGGGTTGTCATGGAGTACTTTCTCTACTAAGCGTTGGAATTTTTGATCTTGGATGCTTCCTTGATAGTCTTCGTTAGAGATTTCCTCATCACTATCGTGAGGTGTGAAGATGTGGTTGGATGATCCAGCCATTTCGAGTTGTTTTTTGTATTGAGATTTAGTAAGAACCATGCAAGGTGACGTGGGATGAGGTGGAATGGGACAAGAGATTTTGGCAAGGTGCCGATGGAGACTATTGAGAATAGGATACTTATGGCAAGATTTGGACAAAGGACTTTCTCGATCAATGTTTCCAAGTAAGATGACTGATACAAGATGATAGCCACTAGTAAGGGTACTCGATACCTGTCTTACTATGTAGGGACTAGTCGTGTACCAAGACCTCTAGCAAAGTTCTGTGACCTACTAGGTTTACTTGAATCCAAAGTGATACAGAAAAAGGGGCCTATGCTGACCTGATATGGGATAGTTTTGACTTTGGACTAGAAAGACCTGATAGAAGGTGAATGGGATGACCAACGAAAGAGAGATTTTGATGTGAAATGGATGGAAAACTGACTGCAAGGTGAGACCTGATCTCTGAACCTGAAACTAGACTAAAATGGGTACCCAGAACTGGTAAAATTTTTCTCTTGAAAACTGTGCAAGTGCTCACTGTCGTGTATGTGCTGAACAGATGCGCTGGAAAAATAGATAAATGCGTTGCAAGTCAGGATATATGCGCCGCACTGCTAAAGTGTATATGCACTGGAATAGTATATAGAAGCGCGGAAAGTCACTACAAATGCGCCGAAAGTCAGCTCAGATGCGCAAGAACAGAGGACGAATGCGCCGCTCTGGCTTTTCTCAATATTTTTGCAAGTTTTTGAAATTTTTTGGTGTTTTTGGTACTTTGGTTGCAAGAATGTTTTTCTGATCTGATTTTCTAAATTTATGGCAAGAAAACATAGCAAACACAAAGAATTTTTATGGTTTTTTTTAATTATTTTTTTGTTTTTTTTTACTCTTTTTAGACTAAAAGGAAAAAACAAGTACAAAATCCTAGGCTCGAAATGGATTATAAGGGTTTTTGGCCACTAGAACAAGAGTTGTTTAATGAGGGAAACCATTCGAGTGGTTACACATGCAGCAGTATTACTCTCCGTTATGGAGTCTCCTAGCCTGCAAGGGTTGCGCCTTGGAGGGTTTTGGGTGAGGTTGGCTATCAGTGTAACACAACTTCACTCATTTTTTGAAGCTTTCGCTCTAAACACAATTTATTTATAGTGGCTTGGAAGGGCTTGGCGTCTATCCTGTTACCACTTAGGGTCATTCCTACTTGGATAAGTGGTATCCAAGAGCAGGCCCCTCTAAAGGAAAAACACATGCAAAAATGATACTTCTGGCATTTTGGTCACCCAAGATAGGGGAGAGCATAGCCCTGGTATCATTCCCAAAACACAGTATACAGTGGTTCTTTTCCCCTAGTTAAAATGAAAAAACTAGATGAGCTATCTACTTGGGCAAGCACAGAACTTTGTAGTGATTTAGCAAGATAGCAATGGTCCAATTTTAACTAAGATGGCAATGATGAGTTCAATTTTATCCATGTAGCATGAATTGTTAACTTTGAAATGTAGGTCAATCGAGATAGCAATGATGAGTTCAATTTTTAACCACGATAGCACGAGTTGTTAACTTTGAAGTGATGGTCAGTCGAGATAGCAATGGTTCAGTTTTAACCCAGATAGCAATGATGAGTTTGGTTTTATCCCAGATAGCAATAACTTTGAAAAGATAGCAATGTTGCAATGCAAGATAGCAATTATTCAATTACCACTTTCCTAATTAAAAAACTGTGAGATTTGCATGAGCATTCGTTTTACTTTCCCTTTTAGAAATCGCAATGTGAGCTAACAAGTGCAACTATATGAAACTAAACTAGAACCTAGCCTACAAAACAGATCAAGAGAGTTCCTGCAAAGACGTTAGCGTTAGCAAAATCTTCCTAGAAAACCCTAAAATCACTGCCTACAATAGAAGCGCCGCTTCAGAGACTATATGCGCAGAAATAGTCAATAAAAGTGCTGCATAACATATGTGCTGAAACAGATAGTAAATGCCCCAAAATAAGGTGTATATGCACCGATCCTATGTATGTGCCGTTTCAGAGGGTAAAAGCGCTGGAACAGTGTATATATGCGCTACATGAACAGATGCACTGTAATAGATCGTATATGCGCCGGAATAGTGAACGTATGCGCTGATTAAACGGATGCGCCGTGACAGGTAATAGATGCGTGTTAGGAAGTGACATATGCGTTGTTTCCTCCTGTGTACGACTTTCTAAACACAAAAACTTAGTTTTTGGTTAAATTTGGGGCTAAGCCCCACAGTGGGCGCCAAAAATGTTAAGGGAAATTTGGATCAAACAATGAATATGCAATGATAAACAATATCAAATACCCAAAACTCAATAGAATAGTGAACTAAGAAATTAAATCAAATAAGCAATGAATCAACAAAACAAACCTTCCTTAGATTGAAACTTCCATTGTTGCCTATCAAAAATCATTCTTGTGTGTATGAAATAGGGCCTTCAGTGAGTGCACTTCTTTGCTTTGTCAAGAATGTCGATTGAGAATGGCTATGGTAATGTTGCAATGAAGAGAAGCTTCACAACGATGGTAGTGCGTAGTGCGTAGTGCGTAGTAACAAAAAGCGTGATCACAAGAAATGAAGGAATTGGTGCCAAAGGCGCGCTGTAATTCCTACAGAGTAACAACACTTAAAGCTTGGATGATTGAAATGGAAGAACATGGTTCAATTTATAGACTTGAGAGAAATAAGATCAACGGTATAGAAGACTTGAGAAGATCAACGATTGAGAGTAGTTGAGGAACGTGCAACGAATAAGAAGAAGACAAGTGTCACACAAAAGCTATTTTATTTGAGTTAATCACTTTCTTTTCTAAAGACAAGACATGCTTTTCATAAATTAGAAAGTTTTTTTCTAATTTAAGAGATATTGATAAAAACAAGGTTGATTGAATAGATAACTCAACTAAAGATTTGCTTTTGCATGATTTTGAGAGAAATTAAATAATAAATTATTTAATTTTGTGTGCATAGAGAAGAAGACTTATTTTTAGAAGATTTGGAAGATATTTGAAGAATTTGAAGATAAGAAAGCAAATTATATAAATAAATTTATTTAATTGTTGTGCATGATTTGGAAGAATAAATACAATATTTGACTCTTTTATTTTTGGAGATTGAGAGGATTTAAATAAATTTGATTTAATTTATTCAAATTTAGAAGAATGAATTTGATTTAATTAAATAATTAAGAATTATTTAATTGTTTGGAAGAATTTAATTAAATAAATGATTTTATTTAATTTTGACTTTAGAAGAGGTAATTAAATATTTTGATATTTAATTAACTTAGAAGAATGTGAATCAAATAAATAAATTTGGTTATTTATTTATTGACAGAAGAATTAGAAGGGAATAAATATTAAAAATATTTATCTAGACCGAATCGTGTCATTTTTAGGCGTATACAGTCTCTACCAACATATAGAATTAATATATTTTTTCAATTTCAATACATAGATCCAAATTTTAAAAAATGTAATTTTATTTTTGTACATAGCAAAATCGATAACAACAAAAATGATAGACCTTAAATAATTAAAACACCATCATATATAGACTATATGTGTAAACACCACTAAGAAAATTGAGGTTTATGGATCTCAAATTTTCTGCAATCTTTTGTACCTACAATCAAACTCTAGCTAAATATCTCATCTTCCTTCCTCTTAGCACCTACATGCATACCATCTTCAATCCTGTAGCTGCAATAAAACTGACATACATAAAACTAAACAAAACACCTCCATTGCATGCAGATCAAGAAGAAATTTGAGAGGCTAAAAAAAAATTCTCTCATTGTGCAACCCTCATGCATAGGGCTTAAATTTGACAGTCAACCTTGGTTGTCAAGCAATTTTTTTTATGATAATTATCTATTCAATAGTGCCTTTCAAATAATATGACATATTTTAGTATAGATAAATTATATAAAAACCATATATATATATATATATATATATATCATCATAATCCTATATAAATTTTGACAATTTGTCCAAAATCTCTCCTTTCATATGATATAGCCTTCTCAAAATTTCAGTTGTATTTTATAGCTAAAATGTCTAAATACAACTATACAACTGTCAAATTTAAGCCCTGCTCATGCAAACCAAGAAGAAGAAATTTGAGAGCCTAAAAAAAACAACTATGGAGAAAATTAAAATAAGGTAGTGTAAAACTATAGTTTTTATATGCTTTTTATATCATTTTGGTAAGTTTTAATATTTACTCCACAACTCCCTATTTGCTAGATAATGTGATTTAAAATTAGATTAATGTGCAGTAGCTAAATTAGAATTTTAGTTTATAATTACTAAATCATGTGATTTTATTTAAATCATATACCTATATTTTAGGTAAATGACTCCATAACTTATGACTTAATGATTGTGGTGTAATTTTAAATAGGTTTATTTGTTAGATGTGCTTTAAAATTGAATTTTATTATTTAATTATGGAATCCCTTGTTTTATGCAATGTGACTAGCAACACCAGTTGAACCAGCCCTGAGGCGGCAAACAAAATAGAATTTCTAATCGGGAACTGGACTCCTTAGCTAGACCATCCTTCCCTCCTTAGCTGGACCAAGGTCAGGATAGTTCAATCGGTGGTGCCCAACCCCACCACCCATAATTTCCTTGGGGTGGGAACGAAAGGAGTTCAACCCTGACCGTCTATCAAGGTTGTTAGTTTGGCTGGATAGATAATGAACTCTCTGAGAAAAAATGTGTAGGCGAGAGAAGAAGTGGGGAGGGAACTCTGAGCAGTTGGGACAGAGTAGTAGCTGTAGTAGGAGCAGTGAAGAGAGAGTAGTTCAACCGGTTGATCCACCTAATTGACCATCCTTGCCACCAGCCGCAGTTGATCCAGTTGTTGGACTAGCTAGCAGAATTTCCCTTTTCTGGTGAAGTGAAGTTGAGTACTGTCTGACCGAGCACGGAGAATAATGCTTTCTTTCTATCTGCTAGCTCTCCTCGCTGGTTAAGCTGGTTTGAGCATCCGACCATCCTTTGTTTTGATTGGCTGGAAGGAAGTCAGGTTCTGTCCAGTCATTTTGTTTCTTTCCCATCCTTTCTCAGCCTAGCAAAAGGACCATCCTTTATGGAGCACACCCCCTCATTGCCACTAAGGGTGAGGGAAGGAAAGAACCCCCTGTTCATTCTCGCCCATCTCTAGAAGGCTGATAGTCCCGTGGAGGAGTTAACGAAACTAGATTAAAGAGCTAGTCGTTGGCCCCATCTAGCCTAACTTCGGCTAGTGGGTGGGGGGCAAGCCAGATAGCCCACCAGGGGTAATGCTCTCATGTTGTTCCATCCTTCACCAGACAAGATTCTCTTTCCAGCAGCTTCAAAGTGGGGTGAAGTCCGAGGGTTTACCTAGAACCCTTGGGTAATACTCTCCCGAATGATCAGTGAAGATGAGGGGCCCCCGGGAGGGCTACTGTAGTTGAAGGAAGTTGCCAAGGTATTGGATAACCTATAGAAAGGAGGGCTCAATTGCCATATTCTATATGTAACATGAGTTGAGTGATGCGAACTAGGGGGGCCCTGTGGTCTCTGCCGGGTAAACCGAGGGTGGGAGGTAGAAGCGGGTAAAGCTGCAACAACGATGTCTGTGGCATCGACCCTATAAATTGTCAGGGAGAAATAAGGTATTTAAATTATTTAGAAAAAAATAAAAATTGCTCCATTCAATACCCATTCATCTCTATTGTAAGACATAAATCCTGATAGTAAGAAATTCCAAGTATAAAAGGAACTTACACCTACGTACAAGGATTTCTTTCTAAGCAGGTGTCGTTGATAGAGCGAATCTTTTTCATGTACTAACTTGGTACCATGTACTATTCTCTTTTCTGTACCTTAAGGTCGCGTATATGGAGAGGACTAACTTCTTCCACGTACTGACGAGTATATTGGAAGGGTGGGTATATAGAAAGGTTCAGTATATCGAACTGATATTATAAAGAAAGGGAAACCTTTTTGGAGAGATAAGGAACCCTCAATTTAAAAATGACTTCAAATGATAAAAAAAATCATACGTGTTCATTATCAACTATCTGGTCCCCTTTAATGAATGACTTGCTTGAATCTTACGTGTTCATTATCAAATACAAAATGGAGTCAAAACCACTAAAAAACTGTAATTCATTCTACTTAGGGTAACATTGATCTCTATTGATGAGATGAAAAACTTTAGTTATCCAGCATGCTCATTAATGAATGGTAATTCACAATGCCGACGAAAAGTGACAAAAATTACAAGTGGTGGATGGAACTATTCCAAGTGTACAAAAACTTTTCCTGAACGTGATTATAGATACATATTTAGGGTTTGCCTTGAAGACTATGCAGGTTCTATATGGGTGACAGTTTTTGATGAAGTGGGTATTGCAATGTTGGGTGTTAAAAGCAAAGATTTGTGCATTGACATTCAGTATCATAAAATGGATCCATGGAAAGTCAAACAAAAGTTATTGTTCAGGTTTTTTATGTTCTTTTTTGCATGCAAAATTAGATACTTTTCATGACAGCGTTTGAGAGATTTCCCTGATGATTGCCTACCTCAGCAAGTGATGCGTTATGGATGTCAATTAAGAGGAACTAGAGCTTACTAGCAAACATGTAGAAATGAATTGATTGATATGATAACACAATTGGGTTGCCCTACCTTTTTCATAACTTTGAGTGCAGCCAATACAAAATGTTCTGATCTTCATCAGCTAATGCCAACACAAGCCCCATCAAACTCAAGGGATGCATACAAGTGGAGAAACAAAAATATAATTGAAAATCCCCATATTGTTGCTATGTACATGGAGCATTGCTTCAAAAAATTTCAGCAAGAGATCCTCTTCAAAGATTTTTGAGTAAAATACCTATGGGCAAGGTATTCAATTTAAAGTAGTATAATTATGAATAAAATTTATATGTTATAAAAATACATAGTAGTTACCTTTAATGATATTGTGTTTTGTTTTTATAGAAAGGAATGGCAACATCAATGTTCAGTGCATGAGCATATGGTTGTATGGATAGAGGGTGCACCTAATGTAGATACATTGGATTGGAATAATCCAAATGAGCTTCAAAAGGCAAAGGATTTCTATACAAGTTCATAAGGTCATGGAATCCTCTTGAAGAGAATGTAAGAAATGTATTCATGCCACAATCTACAGAAGAAGATTCTTGTTTGATGGACACAACTAAAATTTTGGTTACAGATCAACTTGTAGATTACACAGATTTATTAAATCGTGTTGAATGCCATACCAAATGTAGCTTGGATACATGTCTACGAAAGAAGGGTCAGATCAATGTTTGTTGCTACAATGCTCCTTGGAAATTACAAAGTGAATCCAAATTATTCATTGATGATGATGGACATAAAAAATATTTACCAGAATGAAATAATGAGAGAGTGAATGTTCATAACCCAGATATGCTTTCTTTATGGAGGGGTAACATAGGTTGTCAACCAATATTGTCTCATCATGCAATTCTAAAATATATTACAAAATATGTGTCTAAAGCAGAAAGGAGTTCAGAGAGTTATTATCACATGCTGACCAGGATGTCCAACACAAATAGCCTAGATGACCCTGCATTATGTGTATATAAAAGGTTCCTAACTGAAACAGTTGCTGAACGTGATATAGGTGCACAAGAAACATGTCATATGTTACTAAAACTACCTATTGTTGAGTGTATCAAGTCCTTCATTTCTTTGAATGTTGGACGAAAGGCGTTTCATCATGTACATTTCAACCATAATGATGATCCATCTAAAACAAACTGCATTCATGCATATATGGAGCGTCCTGTACAATTAGATCATCTATGTATGGTAGAAATTACAAAATCTTGGTCATATTATCTACGTCGTAGGTATCAAAAATGGAAGCCACAAGATATACCATCAATTGTTAGAGTTTGGCCAAAATATCTTTCAATTCCAAAAAGTGACACACCTGAATATGAGTTATTTTATTGGAGTGAGTTGTTATTATATAAACCATTTCGTAACATTAAAGTTGATATTGGGGATGAAAAAGAAGTAATTATTCAACATTGGGAGACAATTAAAAATACATATCATGCATGGTATGTACATACCACACCTGTTTCTTCAGAGACTATTGATACTAGTGATGTAGAGATTGAAGATAATGCTCCTAATGACAATGTAGAAATGGAGGAGTGGCAAGTTTTGTCTAACTTGGCTCCACGACAAGATTTTTAGTTACTTGATATTGCCAAATGTTTTACAAGAAACAACCATAGAATTCATAGAGTCAAGCCGAATAGGAAATCCAATCCAAAGAGAATTTGATTATCAATTTAATCCTTCAATTAATTTAAGTGAAAAGAAATGAATTGCATTTGATGCAATCATGAGACATTCTGAATTGCTTGATAATGCTGAACCTCTTAATATGATCATCCAAGGAACTGCTGGAACAGGGAAATCTTACCTAATTAATTGTATTAGCATGCAATGGATCGTAAGTCAATCAATGGAAAAAGCCCCTTGCTACTACTTGCACCAACAGGAGTGGCTACTTTCAACATATGTGCCACTACAATTCATGCATCTTTAAAAATTCCAATTAAAAATGTCAAGCCTTTGAGTGGTCAATCATTAGCTACTCTACAAGAAGATGTCAAGCATATCCGATATATTCTCATTGATGAATGAGTTTTATAGGCCCAAAATTGTTTGTTGATATCAACATGCACTTGAAACAATTATTTCCATCACATGGCACAAAAGATTTTGGTGGAAGGTCAATTATCCTTGTTGGTGATCTTGCCCAGTTACCTCCTATGCGAGACATACCACTATATGCAAGTGTCACTTATTGTATTACTATCCTTACTAAATTTTATTGGTGTAAATGTTTTGTTTCTTAATCTATTTTGAAAAAATATACTTTCTATGTTTACAGGTAGCACTTATGGTAAAGCATTGTGGACTACATTCCAAATAGTTGTGACTTTGGACACAATTTTTTGTCAACAAGGGCATGATCCAGAACAAGTTAGATTTAGAGAAATATTAACAAACATTAGGAATGCAATTGCAAGATATGATGATTGGAAACTCCTTATGGGTCGAACAAATGACTCAATAAGTCTTGAGGAGCATATAATATTTGATGCATCTATGCATTTATATGCCACAAACAGTATGGTTCTGCTCCACAATAAGAACATGCTAAAGTCACTTAACATGTCAGCTGCACGTAGTTTGTCTACATACACCCAATGTATAGAATCACATGATGTTGATGATGATCACTTGAATAGGGTGGTTCTACTATGTGTTGGCTAGTGTGTGATGTTGGTATGCAATTTGTGGGTAAATATTGGATTAGTTACTGGAGCACTTGGTACTATAAAAATATAGTTTATCATCAAGGTACTCAACCACCAGAGTTGCCATTATGTGTGATTGTGGAATTTGATAATTATGTGGGTGTGCCTTGGGTTGTTAACAACCCAAAGTTTGTCCCTCTTTAACCTGTTACAAGAGGCAAACGTACACAAATCCCCCTCAAAATGGCATGGGCTTTAACAATACATAAGTCACAAGGGTTAACACTGGCAAGATCAACAAAAAATATTGGTGATGTAGAGAGGGCTGGTTTAACATTCACTGCTATCTCTTGAGTTAAATCTCTTAAAACTTTGAGAATATCACCACCATTCTCATTTGAATGATACAGTAAGATAGAAAATGCAAATTATGTTAAGAATAGGAAAGATGAAGAGCATCGATTGCAATCGTTATCTCTATGTTGATCATTGAGAGAACATCCAATAAATATTCAATTTATTTGTTGTTCATTTACATAAATGAATATTGTGTTGTTAACAATAATGTTATGGCCTTTATACTTGCAATAATATTTTTTCTTTAAATTGTGTCCATGTAATAATAGTTGTATAAAATAAAATATTTCATGTGATCTTATTTCATATAGCTTACTATTTAATATCATATCTCAATGTGATTTATTAAAAGTTACATTCAAAACATTGATATATGTTTGTGTTATTATTATACATTTTTCTATTGTCTTCATTACTCTTTAAAATTCTTATGATATTAAATATTTTATATAAGTAGTAGATATAACATAATGAGGCAATCATAAAGGGGGAACAAGAGCTTTCAACAAGATGAAATTTTCTTGCAATTACTAAATATATGGTTTTTTTATGATTTAGTTTTATAATGGCACATTCATGATTTAGTTGATGTGGTTATTCATTTAATACCATTTCATTATTTTGATTTGCAAAAATAATTTTCTTATAGTATTTATAGCCTTGTCCACCAACTATTACATTTAATGATTTTATAGAAAAATATAAATATATACTATTTAAGGATAGGCCTATAAATATTTGTGCCTATCGACCATTTGATAGCACCTTTGGTGCTTTTACTAGTTGATAGAAGTTTGATTTCATTAGCAGTAGTTTAGTTAAAAGCAATTTTCCATTATACATTTTGGTGAACCCAACGTGCTCAAAACACTTTGTAAAACTTTTTAAAACAACAAAACAAAAACTAAACACCTCTTTCTTTAAAACAAGAACATTTCCCTCTTCTTCTATCCATCGTATTGTGAGATCTATGAGCACATACGTGTTGTGGAGCTTGTATTAATTTATAAGCTTTATGACCAAATGCTCTAACTTTGAATTATTTGTTCATAGAAGTGTGAGAATATTCATGACTTCCTATGCTCCTGGTATCTTTAGCACCATGTAGCCAAATAATGATATTTTCAAATTCTCAATGGCTAATTCTAGAGTACAGATTCCCAATGTCCTGCGCTCTCATACCGATCCTCTCATTGGACTAATTGACTTCACAGATCCTCCGGGTATAGATACATTCATCGCTAGTGTGCCTCCAGCCCAACTACACTCGTTAGATAGCTAGCTGGCTGAATTTTGTGACATTTTGGGTACCAAGCACCTATCAAGTGAAACCGTACCCCTTGAGGTGAATCTTATAAAGTCATTAAACAATGACCTGCAAGGTGTGGATTTCCTTTATAGCATAGCTAACATAGTGAACAACAATGTTACTTCATTAGCTAGCTACACAGAAACACTTAATGAGTCACGGTCGTACACCACTTCTACGAGATCAGATGGGAACCCATAGATCAGTTTGGTTTTGTTCCCCCGAATACTTCCTTATCATTTACTTTCTCAGGTGCAAAATCTGGGGTTCCTCCACCACCACCTTTCAATTCCCAATCCAACATACAAAACTAGAATGTCCAAGTACAATCCAACAAAACTACCGGCCCTATCATAAACCAACTGCTTCAAAATGTTAACTCCCTACAACAACAGTTGGCTAGCATATCAACTCTCACATCTCAACCTTCTATTCCCTCATATTATACCCATATCCCACTATCTCTTTCCATTATCCATGCACCTATTCCACCGAACTTCAATGTGTCACATCTTGAGAAATATAATGGTAAGAGCGACCCACAGAACCATGTGTTTGCATTTATTGCTATCTGCAGCGATTTCCTCTTCAATGATTTTCTTCTTGCAAAACTCTTCCTCTGGTCCCTCAACGACATGACATTAGATTGGTTTTGTTCTCTCCCTGATCATTCTGTCACTTCCTTCCAACAACTAATTAATCAATTTCTCTAACATTTTCAAGCTAACATTGGACTGCAGGTCACATTGACTGATCTCATCCATTGCAAATAGATCGTGAACGATAAATTAACTAACTTCATTGGTTGGTATCATGCTATCTTCTCGTAGATACCTTATGCTCTTCCCAACTCTGACGTGCAACGAGTTTTCATTACAAACCTACAGCCGCAAATTAGAGATAAGATTTTGTTGATGCGCTACTAGTTGTTTATGCATCTTTGCACAACAATCTATGATTACTAGTAGTTGATAAGTTAGTATGAGGGCTCCTCATCACAAACTCCTATTGGGCAATCTGATGGCGGTTCTTCCTTTAACTACAAGAAATTTTTTTATCAAAATAAACACAAATAAAAATAACAATAATGTAGCAGCCACAACACCTAATAACAGTGTTATGGCCCTCTCTTCTCAAGAAAACCTAAGGACTCAGCAATTTACCCCACTCTTTGAATCCCTTTATTAATCATGTAACAACTATTGAACAACAACCTTATCCATTTACCACATGTTCATCCCATTGGCACTTCCAAACCCCTACAACTGTCATACGACCTAAAGGCCTTTTACTAGTTCTATAGAGTAGCTAGACACGACACTAAAAGATGTATGTATCTCAAGCACAATGTGCAAGACCTCATCAATCAAAAAGTCATTTAGCCCTTTGGAGTGAATAACAAAGGGAACAAGTCAAGACTTTCTCTTATTAGAGTGGAAATGAGAGACTTAGCAAAAAAGATTAAACTAGGTCAAACCCTCTTCCATTAACATTAGAACACAAACTGAGCTTGGCTTCTCCCATGAAGGAGAGCCAAACTACAGGGGTTTTGTCCCTTTGTTTTATAGAGTGTCAACCAAATTCAACCAAAGTTAACCAACCAAACTAGGGAAAAATATGAAACCCTAATTAACCAAGATCTATAAATAGATGACTGTCAGAAACTGATAGAAAGATTCTGAAATGATAGCAAGGATCAGTGATCAGGGAAGAACCCAGATCTGAGTTTGGGAGCACAAAAGAACTAGGGAACTAGGCACCCTAGACCCTAATTAGGGTTTTTTAGAATGTCAAGATCTGGATGTCTTCGCCTGTTACTCTTCTTCAGTCCTCTAACTTCTTGTAGTCTAATTCTTCTGGATGCGACCTACACACAAGAAAAGATGGAAAGTTGTGTTGTGTTTATGGGCTTGCCTTAGTCAAGCCATGTGTTGATGTTTCCACCTCCACTACAATGATTATTAGTGATCCAAGAGTGCATGCCCTAGGAGGGTAGAGGCAAGATCTACAATATTTGATGAAAGCATGAATGGAAATGATAAAGATTACCACAAGATGTGGAACCCTGGTTGGAGTAGATAACTCAAGATCATGAACCAACAAGGAGATAGATAAAGATGGCTTGAACTTCCTTCAAGACCTTCAAATGAGCATCATAGCATCCACAAGCAAATAGCAATTCCAAGCATGAAGAGCACTTGAGCATAGGAGATCAATCATGTAAGAAATTCTACTCTTTCATTATCCATCTAGGTGTAAAATGAATTGTAAAACTCCTTATATGCATTCTCACTCACCAACAATGAATAAAACCAAATGGGATCGATATGTATAAGCTAAGGAGGTGTTCTAAGATGACACCATAAAAATAGAGCTAAAGTAATCATCTGGGACTAGGGTACTAGGCGTCCTGGTCCTTTAGTGCCATAAACTCCAGAGAGTGTTAAATATGGTGGGTTTAGGCCAGTCTTAAGTTTACTTTGTTAGATTTATTCATCGAGATCGAGATTTAATCATTTAATGTTTAAAAAGGTGTTAAAATAGGTCCTAATTAACAAGGGTAAATATTTTACTCCATAACATTTATACCCCACTTTAGCATGGATACGAACTTAAATTCAAACTCACACTAAAGTAAGGAGAAGACAGATTTCAAACACAAAAACATAGAAGCCAAATAATTCTGCTAAGTTGTATACCATAATAGCCCCCAAGCTTAGGATTCTAAGGTTGCAAACACACAAGACATTGTAACATAATTCATGCATACATAGAGTACTGCAAGCATACATAGGAATACACACAAGAGACATGTAATACACAAAGGTAATACATGCCATACACAATGAATACACACTTGACACGAAGCATACATATAAGGCCTAAAGTAAACATGGAAAACACATGGAAAGCATGATGAAGACACAAAATATTTTTCTAGGAAAACATAAAGAATACATAGAATCATTAAGAAATACAAGTTCAAACAATACATCAAATAAACAAACATGGAAACAAACACACAAGGCACATGACTCTGATTCTATCTTGCTCTGTCACTATGGATCATGTGAAGAGAGGTGCTTTTATGGATCACACACTAGTAAGGACCATTGAATTACTAGGTGACCATGACAATTCACATGAAGCAAACAGGCTAGCAAACTTCGTTGTACTAGGTGGCTCATGGACCAAGAACAGAATGGAAACATCATGGGCTAGTGAGGACCACTGAATCACTAGGTGAGTTCCATGTCAACTATAATAAATAAGTATGTAATAAAAAGGAGCATAGTGTGATGTATGCCCCCACCTTAAAGTGATTGCTAACTCCTATCAAGGAGCAATTGCTTTAAGGTAGAACAAACTACAAGATAGGCATGAGAGCTTTCTAGAAGCACATGCTCATATGATATGTGTTCCCAAAAACTACATCACAACAAGGGGTTGTACCCACAAAGGAAAACTGAGGCGATGCTGCGAGCATGATACACAATGGCTTGTGTAGTCATGGTATGACGTCGAGCATAGCTACAAGGTGCCACATAAATCAAATCATAGAAGTAATATCAATTTAGAGTGAAAAATATAAAGTAATAACACACAGGGATCTACCTGATTGGCATTAGTATATGAATGGTTATATAATAGAAGTATAAATATTCAGAATTGGCATCATCTACCAATTGGTAGAACTATAGAGACAAAGGAATAAATATCACATGAAATCAAATAAAACCTTGCGTAAACAAGGAAGAATGTCAAATCATTCTATGTCTTGCATCATCCCCAAAGGAAACAACAATACAACTTATGCCATATAGAAGAATGATGATACAAATAGAGAGAATGTCACAATGAATTTCGGTCCCTTTGTATCCTTGCACCTACAAGGGTGTCAAGGGTCATCCAAAGAGAGCTTAACAATGACAACATAAATAAAGCATGAAGCAACACATTACAGGGGAAAATAATTACATGCACTCATGACACAATAGAAATAGGGGCCACACTCGTGAGTTGGCCTAAAACAAATCAGGTCCTCCTCCCAATCTTGCTCATCACCGATTTGGTAAGGTGGACACAATGAAAGAGGAACTATAGCAAGTGTGGTGCAAGGAACAAGAGCCATACCTATATCATTATTATATTTATATTTGTTGTCAGAATATAGAATGATAGGCTCTGTTGTGAGTTGTGAAGCACTATCTTTCGCTAGAGGAGACAAAGCACGAGTAGATGTCTCTTTTGAATCTAATGGTGATAGATGCTTTTGAGGAGGGAGATTCTCCTCTCTTGCAGCAAGGCAAGCCATAGCACAATGATGCTTATTTTGTGCTCTTGCAAATTTTATTTCAAATAGCTTTGCTTTTGCTATTCATTAAGGGAACCATAGTATCTTCCCATGTGGGTTCCTTCTCTTCCTTTGCTTTAGGAACATTAGAAGAAACAAGAGAAACAACCAAAGGTTGAGAGACCACAGGGGGAGCGTTCATCAATATGGGATGCCCTTCCTTCTCAACTTTTGAAACAAGTGGAAGTACGTGAGCATCCATAAGCGGTTGAGAAACCTCAGGAAATAATACACACACAATCGATTGATTCCCACTAGTCTCCGCAGAGGTAGGTGGGACAAAAGTAATATTGCGATTGTGAGGAGGTATGTTTTGTACTAAATGGTTGCCTTGTCCTTGAAGGGATGGCGAAGGGGGAACCTCATCATATCTACCAAATGCTCAGGGATGGAGAGGAACCTTTGATTCAGGCTTAACTTCATTCACCACCTATGGGATAGAGGGAACTATTATCATAGCCTCAGAACATCGAGAGGGTCCAGGGACATCACAAGGAGGTATGTTACTAAGTGAAAATTCTATAATTTTCTATGCTTTATATTTTTGATATGATAAAAATAATAAATCCTGTGTAGCTCAAGAAACTCCAACTGGTTTTGGCTAGAAGTAGTCAAGTGTAAAGTGTCCATGACGATCGATGGGCTGATATTGACTATGATGTACATTGTGCACACGTCCCTCAAATGGAAACTTTAAGCACTTATGAACCATATAGGGGATTGCCTTCATGGAGTGGAGCCATGGGTGACTCAAATTCACGTGAAATAACTCTGATGTTGGAATGACAATAAAAGTGACATCCAAAGATCTTGGTCTAACCTTGACGACAAGGGTCAATGCACCAAGAGTTGGAAGGATAGACCCATCGTGTGCTCTAATCATGATTTCTAATACATCGTAGTTATTGCGGTGTACACCATGCATGTAGAAAACTCTGCAGTCACTACATTTACCATGCAAATAGGATTGATCATAGAACCTCTTATGGGTTTATCATTGATTCGAATGGTGATGTATAAAGGTCCATCAAGAGCTTTAATGGTAGCGTCATGAGGAGTGAAAGATATAGCTGGTTCAGGTTTTGCTTGCTCTTTATGAGGATGAGCATCTACCATGCAAATATCACCTTCATAGTCTTGTTCTTGATGATTATAAGTACATAGCATCTCTTGAGATGGATCCACAACATTAGATTCATGATGAAGTAATAGATTTGTATATATTTGTAAGTTTTGATTAGGTGGATCCACCGATTTATTTCCTTTATTGTTTACACCAGCAACCTAGATGACATTGGAATCAATGAAGCCTTAAACTTCATGTTTAAGACACATACTGGTGGAACCCCCCAAATTTTTTAGCTCTTTGGTCCTAAAACCCTGAAATGGCTAAGTCTGTGACTAAGTGTTTAAAACCCTAAGCCCTTAGCCCTTTTTTCTAATCCTGTGTTATAACCTTAAATTGACTTGTTATAGACGGTCATCAATTTTTAAGTCACAACATCATGTCCTTTGTCCCGTTCTAAACTGACCCCATGAGCCTAGTAATCGACCCTACCCGTCTGTTTAATCCTTTTTAAGTCCAAAAGCTAAGTCTTTAATAGATCGACGGCTATCACGACATCATGGGCTCCAGATCTATTAGAGTCATGCTGATGCACTAGCCGTAGGTCTCCAGACAAGTGGGTCTAAGGTCTCATTGGATGGTAGTGCTAACTCGATTGCGGGAGCCCGTTGTCGGAAAGGTGATGAGAATATTCCTTACGCTGCTACGACAAGGTGCCAAGTGGTATATGGGTCCCGTCCAACAAAGCTAAGCTAAAGGATAGTGCATGAGAATTAGGGTGGTAGTGTGGGTCCCTTCTGGGTCTGTGCTACTATGATGAGGTTACACGTGGGTCTAAGGTGGAGGTCTATGCTGAGATTGCAAAATTTTATTGGTCGACGGTTTCTTTCAATGCTGCGATGGATAATTTGAATATTGAGGACTGATCCGGGCCATTCCTTTTGCCATGAAAAGCCTATATTGATGGCCAGCATTTGAAAATAGAGAATTTCATGACTTTTAAGCATAGAGTGCGTTGTAAAGGAGGAAAAGATAAACTATAACAGATTGTATCAATCCCAGCTCACTTCAACGGACTAGATTGGCTGCAAAAAATGTATTTCCAACTAGATCCAATCAGAACAAAGATGAAATTTTTCATAGTTACAAAAATTAAATGCAAAATTTAATCTGTAATCGACTGTTGTAGTCCGACATTCCCCTGTTTTCCTTTATAATGGAACTGGTAGCATTGTAATAGGGGTCTGATTCTAGGCTTTGGATACAAGATATCCACACTTTTGGGGAGTAGTTTCTTTTTCCGAGTAGGTTCATTTTGTCAATCTACATAGTAGAATGTTCCCTGTATATGAATAAAGTTATGTATGACATTTTCAGTTCAGATTGAATTCTATGAATAACACTACATGTGTGTGTTTATTGCAATTGTTTCCTTGAATGTATGCATTTCTTTTGTGAATGAAGGAATCAAGGATTTTAGAGTTCATCTATGCACACTTGCTATATTGAATGTCTTATTTACTGCTTCTATTCAAAGAATGGATTAAACATGCTTTGAGTAAGACATAGGGAGTGATGTATTACATTAACGATTGTTGAAGAAGAGTTGCAAGAAATACTCATTCTTGGGTGTATCATTGTAAAGCAATGATACAAACATACCCTCTGAATTTGAAGTTCTGATGTCAAAAAGTAAACATATGCATTGTTGCATTTTGACTCTGTTGCCCTTGATAAAGCACCGATCTAAGGAATTATTTGCGCAAAGGTATAGAAAGAATATTGAATTCAAAGATCAAATCATTCAAACTATTTTATTTTGTTTTGCTTTAGTTTAGGTATGTTTTAGTTCATGTTGTCAAAGCCAGCAATCTAAAAATCTCTAAGAACTTTGCCAATTTGGGATAATCTTACATATCTTGGTACAAATCTGTGAGAACATTTCTGCCTTTTATAGTGAAAGGCAAATCTATTGACAGTGTGATAAGGGATACCCCTAGGTTTGACAGAACCTGAAGTGTAGAGGAGATAGGTGTAAACAATCTCCCAATCTGTTGGCCAAGTCTCCCATTGAACTTGATCATAGGAATTAGAAAATCTTTAGAGTTTGATGTATGCAAATTTAGGAAGCAACAGAATTGGTGACTCCATTGGGGAAAATCTTAGTTATCCACTTGAAAAGAGTCAAGCCATTATCTGATCTGATCATTTGGGTTAGATAGTAAAGGTCTTCAAACCTAGAGAAAGAAATTCTTACAGCCTACTAGAGCATTCCATATAAGGTGCTCTGTTGGTGAAGTGAATCCAGAATGTAATTCATTTTGAAGGAGCTTTTGGTTGCTTGATGTTTTTCCTCTTTAGAGAGGTGGCAACTCTATTGTTGAACCTATTTGGAGCTGCAATATATTCCCAGGTACTTCATCTTCTTCATTCAATATGATTAGTTTGGAACAACATTCCTAGTCATGTTCTTAGAAGAAATTCTTCTGTGTTGAAAGATACAAAGCTCTCAATTTTAATGGTATTGATGGGTATCCAAACATTGTTCCTAGTGAAATCAAAAATTATTTACGAAAATATAGTGGAAATATTTTTGAATCAGCACACAAGCATTTGCAAGTTTTTTGTGATCTAATAGGGGATTATGAGATAGAGGTTGAGGATGTAGTTATGACGCTTTTTGTTCAGTCACTGAAGGATGATGCTAGGGATTGGTTTTTAGATTTACCTTTGTGTTCTATTTCTTCATGGCTAGATTTTAAGATTTCATTTCTAGAACAATTTGGTGAAAGGACTAATGTGATTTCATTAATTACACAATTCATGAACATTCAAAAGGAAAAGGATGAGTTGGTTCCAGCCTTTAACCTAAGATTTTCAAAAAATGCTCAAACATATTCTAGAATATATGAGGCTAAATGATGCATTATGTTTGACAATCTATCTCAATGCATCAGGTGAGGAAATGAGCTATTTGCTGAGAGATAAAGAGTCTGCTATACTTTATCAATCTTATGAAATTGCAATGGATATTGAGAATAATTTGAAATATGCAATGCCAATAGGATACATGTCTACAAGTGTGGGTTATTGTAAAACATCTTATGCAGACATGAGCAATATAAATTAGAGCATGAAAATAGTTTTCAAAATGAATGTATTTCTGTTGTTCCATCTTGTTCACCATTGCTTCATGTGAATCACAAATAGTTTCAAGAAACTTGTGAATAGATTTTAAGTACTAGTGATCCTATTTTTTTTCTCAATCATTGCTTGATTTGAAGAAACAAGAAAGAGAATCACCCTATGCTCTGTATACATGATTCATGAAAACTTTGTTAGAAATCCTAGATTATTGTAGACCTGAGGACTCTGTGTGTGTTGATTTGTTTTGTGAAGTTTATAAATTGGGTTTGAGGACTTTGCCAAATAAACTGAAGCCTCAAAATCTTGATCAAATATTAGATTGGATTGGGATTATGGAAGGAGCTAAAGGTGATTATGTTGGAAGAGTTATGTTTCATAATACTGATAGCAATTGTACTATAGACCAAAATCAAGGCATAATGCATAAGGATGAAGAGATTGTGGCAGAAAATGAAGGTACATCCTCGAGTGATAAAGATGAAGTTTGTGATCAGCCTGGCATAGGGGAGAGATATGCATATGCAAGTTATATGCATGATGAAATAAAGGATATACATGAAATTGTATCTTGTAGCAGTGTTGTTGAAGACTCAAAGGAATACACAGATATCAGGTATGATGGATCAACTTCTGATAATAATACTGAGTATAATGCATTTGTAAGTGAGTATGTCCTAGTTGTTCATTATAGTTTATATGAAGTAGAGATGGAGGTTTCTATTTTACATGAATAGGATATTTCTTCATCTGGGAAGCCATCAGGTGATGAAATTTGTGTGAAGGATAAATATGTTTTCTTTTATATTGATGAATATTCAAGTCATAACAACTCTAATTTTGTATATCAGACCATGGAGGATGTTAAGAAGACACAAGATATGTGTGATGGATGGTTATAAAGAGCTAGGAAAGCAAAGTTATTGGTTGCCCAAGTAAGACAACACTTACAATAGGCTAAGGAATGTTGCAATCAACTAGATCATATGAGGCAACAAAGGGATTCATACCTTAGAGCTCTATTTTTTCCAAGGGAAGAATACATGGAGGTTGAGAAAGCAAAGGAGAAGCCTTTTGAGGTAAGCAAGCAAGAAGAATATGTAGATTTGGTTGAACAAGAGACTAGGTATAATTCAGAAAATTTTGTTGGTATACCTAATTTGCATCATGAGTATCATGAATTACCTCTAATTAAGAGCCCCTTGAAAACTCAAATCATAGATGAGGATGGAACAGCTAAGCATGCACTTAGTGGATCAGCCACTAGTGTTATATCTACACATGAAGAGGGAGACATAAGTGATTCATATTTGGGTGAGCCTTTGATTATTCATGGAGAGGTTAAGGAGTTGATTTGTGACAAGGGATAAGTACACCTTTTGGGTCAGTATATAAGGGTGAGTATCCAGCTATGAAAGAATTTGAACATGAAGCAAGTATGAGAGAAGACATGATGAATATAATTGTTCACTCTCTAATGATTCTAATGGTTTAATTTGGGACATGTTTTCACCAATACATAACTATGATTCATGGATTTTGAGTATGCAGAGGGATAATATCTATGTGGATTTTTAAATTTTTGTCAACATGGATCAACAAAAGCATGATGAAGGATTGCACATAGTTGGGAAATATGAGACTAACAGTGGCACAATTAGGAATATGATGATTTGCTTGAATGAACATAGTGCTTTTAAATTGAACTTGGAACATTCTGTTGAAAACAAAATATTTGACAGAGGCAAATATTAGTTTTTTCCTTTTTGGTGGCCTAGGGCCACCAAAGCAAAATTTGAAGGTATGAATTTTGATACAGAATGGAGCAGTGACTCTGTAGCCCAATGGATTTGGCACCTAGTCTACACCTCAAAGTTATGTGGTCGTCTCCATGACTAAGTCATCCATGTGTCCCCAACCAGAGCCACTGGTGGAACCCCCCAAATTTTTTAGATCTTTGGTCCTAAAACACTAAAATAGCTAAGTCTGAGACTAAGTGTTTAAAACCCTAAGCCCTTAGCCCTTATTTCTAAGCCTGCGTTATAATCTTAAATTGACTTGTTATAGGCAGTCATCAATTTTTTAAGTCACAACCTCATGTCCTTTGTCCGTTCTAAACTGGCCCCATGAGCCTAGTAACCAACCCTTCCTGTCTGTTTAATCCTTTCTAAGTCTGAAAGTTGAGTCTTTAATGATAGATCAACGGCTATTCCAGCATCGCGGGCTCTGAATCTGTCAAATCCATTTTGATGCACTAGTCGTAGATCTCTAGACAAGTGGGTCCGATGTCTCATCAGTTGGTAGCCCCAAGTTGATCACAGGAGCGTACTATTGGAAAGGTGCTAAGAATATTCCTTGTGCTCCTATGACAAGATGCCAAGTGGCATATGGGTCCCGTTCGACAAAGCTAAGCCAAAGGATAGTGCATGAGTGTGAGGGTGGTAGTGTGGGTCCCTTTTCGACCTGCGCTACTAGGATGAGGTGATTCGTGGGTCTGAGGTGGAGGTCTATGCTGAGCTTACAAAATTTCATTGGTCAACGGTTTCTTTCAACACCGCGGTGGATAATTTGAATATTGAGGACCAATCTGGGCCATTCCTTTTTCCGCGACAAGCCTATATCGATGGCCACCATTTGAACATAGAGGATTTCACGACTTTCAAGCATAGAGTGCATTGTAAAGGAGGAAAAGACAAATTGCAACAGATTGTATCAATCCCAGCTCACTTCAATGGACCAGATTGGCTACAAAAAATGTATTACCAACTAGATCCAATCGTAACAGAGATGAAATTTCTCATAGTTGCGAAAATTAAATGCAAAATTTAATCTATAACCAACTATTGTAGTTCAACATTCCTCTATTTTCCTTTATACAGGAATTGGTAGCATTGTAATAGGGGTTTGATTCTAGGCTTTAGATACAAGATATCCACACTTTTGGGGAGTAGTTTCTTTTGCTGAGTACATTCATTTTGTCAATCTGCATAGCAGAATTGTCATGCCCAAAAATTTAAACACATCAATGCTCAACATAACCCACATTTTTTTCTAACTTTTATAAAAGAACATACAAGTGTTGTACCAATGCAATGTGATGTGTACATATACATATTGTTACCATGTATAATGTTAGCACTCATTTTGACCTGAGGTTGATTTTCCATGATCAGGGGGTTTCTTCATTTGAACCCTTTATCTTCTTGCCCATTTTTTCTAAGTGATGGACCTCCTCAGCATTTTTCAGCTGCAGCATCATATTTTCCTGAGGAGGAGGTCTTCATCATCATATTTGGTTCGATGATGGTCAGCATCATCATGTTCTTCGTCGACTGGTTTCTCATCGTCATCATCATATTTCAATATCGGGTGATGTTTGGTTTTTTATCCTGATGATCCTGATGAGCTACAGTGCGCCCTGATCTGCTTGCGAGGGTGATTTTTCAAAGTATCCGGTGATCTTCCATTTATCACCTTGCGCAAACATGATGATGATGTTGCCCCGATATTCTGAAGGGGTTATTCTCTAAGTTGTTCGACCTGACTTGTTCTTTCTTAAGGGTCGTCATCATCATCATATTTCCAGTTATCACCGTGTTGCTTGCGAGGGTCATCATATTTTCTGCCTTCATGATATTTCGCCGGGGTGATATTTTTATCATCGGGTGATCTTGGTTATGATCATCCTGATGATGTTGTTGAAGAGTTCTAAGTGCGACCCGATATTCACTGGGGTCATCATATTTTGAACGTCAGGATGATCTTAGTCAATATCATCCTGATGATGTTGTATCACTTCTTGTTCGTTGTTTTGTCATCCTGACGATGCTGACGTCATCCTTATATCAGGGTGATATCTTTCTTTCTGCCTATCTGCATCATGATATTTCCGAAGGAGGGGGTGATATTTTCATATCACTCGAGTGTGTGTTTGTTCCAGCATCATGATGATGCTGATATCAAGGAGATATCCGCCTGCCGGCTTCGTGCATTATCTAGTGGGGGTGATCCTTTCAAGCATCATCATATTCGTCTATCGCCCCGATCTTATAGTGGAGCTACAGTGCAACCTGATATTTGTGCATCAGGATGATATTTCCAAATATCCGGTTGTCTTCCGAATATCATCCTGATGTTAATATGATGATGACGTCATCAAGGTCCCGGGGGGGTCATATTTCTAACACTGATCATCTTGAGGAGATCTCCCGATATTTGCAAACATGATGATGACGTCATCCGGATATGAGGAGGTGCGCAGTAGGCAGATATGATGATGACGTCAGCAGGATATGATGATGATGTCATCAGGATGTTCATCGGCCAGACTTTTGGTATAAGCTCAGCAGGAGGATGTTCCTCCGATGGATCAGGTTGTGCCGATTATCATGCAGGTTATATTGCAATATGATGCTAACGTCAGGGTGATATTTCGGGCAACAGGATATCATGCTGCTGGAGGATGATGATGATGAAGTCTTATACTAGTGTCGTCAGGAGCAAAAGCACCGACATGATATATGCTCATGACCTAGTATATAAAGTGTTAAAGAGGTCATCGCGGGGTGCATGTGGGATAATGTTATCCTGCATATTCGAAATATCATGATGATGAATCTCGGCGGGAAATGGTTGCGATGCAGAATTAATGTTCTTCTCGAGGCCGCGGGTTGGTGCACCATCAATGGCGATTGTTGCAGAGGTATGGGCGATGGCGTGGGCGGATCTGGTACCCGATGGAAGGTGTACATCAGTCGACAGTGGCGCAGGGCTCGAGAAATCTTCCTGTCTCCTCCCCTACCTGCTGCATTCAAGTTTGGGCGCCAATCTGGTAATGTTTGAGCGCCATCTCTCTGATACTGTGTATCTGGCGGGATTTTTGGTCAACCATGTAATTAATTGCTGAGCACCTACCTGGCTGTTATAAGCAGGTTGTGTTGCTCATTTGTTGGTTGTTGAAAGTTGAAGATTTTTGGCTCTGTAATGCATAACAAGCTGATCTGGTTGCTCTGTACAGCTTACCTGTGAGTTTATGTATCTCTTGTTGTATGTTTTTGGCATGAACCCACTGATTTCATGATTAAACTTATATGAGAAATGCTATCTTAGCATGTGTTGTGTTAATTCTGTCTCCAGTATTGCATGTATTCTTCTTCTGAATCTGGATATTTGAGTAATGTTTAGATTCTAGAGCATAGAATTCCTATGTTGAATGTCTGATCTTTTAACTTCTGCTCAAGGGGTAGATTAAACTATTTTCAGGTTGAACATTGGGAAGGGTATACTGCAGTAGGGATACCATAAGTAGAGATAACCTAACACTTTGTATTGGGAGATACCTGTAAGGCAGGTATCACGTATATCCCCTTGAAATCCAGTTTTAGCTGTTTATGCTGATCATTCACAGGTGTATGTCTACTGACTCCAGGCCCTGGATAGGCACCAATCATGCTTTGTTTTTGTGTTATAACCATGTCCAGCTTTGCATCCAAACCTAAAATCCAAATCAAAATCTAAAACAAACATTAGGACATTAGAATTAGTTTAGGATCCTCAGTCCTCTGTCTACAACTGCTAATAGGCCCAAAGCTAGCCCCTTTGCTCTTATCTTTCAGTTTTGGTCTACTTACAAGAGGACTATCTGCTTTCTGTCAGCATCCCAGCCTTGTATGCATATCCTCATGGATGTTGAGTAGGGAATACCCCCCTAGGTCTTGCAGAGCCTGAAGAAGAAGAGGAGATAAAATATAGAGTCTATCTCCTACACTATTGGCCCCCTGGCCCAGAGATCCTGTTGATCACTGATGGCTACCTTGTAGGGAAATCTGGGAATAAGCATCCAGTCTGGGAAAAAGTCAACAGAAATTGGCGACTCTGCTGGGGATCCTTGTGAAAGAACCCTGGTTTTCAGAAGAAAACAGTTCCTAGTAATAGGTGGCAACTCTGAAGTAATCTCCCAACCGGTCAAAGTAAAATTTATATGCAGGGGAGAAGATCCCAACAAAACCCTTTATTTGAAGAGTTACCATTAACAAAAAGAATGATGTATAGAAGAAAGGGAACTGTCTCAGTTAGTCATGAGAGCTCCCCCAGAAAAGGTGATGATATACAAGATAACCCTAGGCCATCAGGACAGCATGCGCCTTATTTTTAAAATGCAGAAGCTGATATTCAAGGTGCATATGAGAGGCAACAGGGTGGTAGCATGAGAATGAGGTCAGAGGTGTTCCAAGAACGCCCTTTTCTAGACCCAAGTGAAAGGTTTGAAGAGGCAGAGTCTCTGAGGGATGATGAAGATGATGACCAAAATGGTATGAGACCATCTACCTCCAGACCTAAGGATGAACAATTGGCTGAAGAAATCAGAAGTCTAAGAGCAGAACTAGAATACCTACAAGCCATGAAAATCAGAGATGATATAAGGCAGAAAGTGCAAGCCTTAAGAACTGCACAAAATGATTCAGTTCCTACCCTAGAGAATGCAAATGTGCAAAGACACCAGCAAAGATATGAAATGCAACATCAGCATCATGATGAAAGACAAAATGTGAATGATGCTAGGATACCACTGAACAATGCAGGAAACCAGAATGCAAACAGAAATGTTAATGTTAATCAGCCAAACAGACAGCCCATGCAGTTAGATAGATTCAGGCAGCTGGTATTTGATGGTATTCCTGGGTATCCTAACCCCATTGACAAGCATCTGAGGCTGCAAGTGCCTAAATTTTCAGGAAATAACACAGTGTCAGGAGAAGATCATCTAAAGGCCTTTCAAAATGTCATGGATAATTTTGAGGTTGAGCATGAGGATGTTTTCATGAAGTCATTCATGCAATCCTTAATAGATGAGGCAAGAGAATGGTACAGGAATCTGCCTGACCGGAGTATTTCATCATGGGATGATTTTAAAAGGATATTCAAGGAGCAATATGGTGATAAAACTGACCCTAGCTTTTTTGTAAATGAGTTCACCAGTATCACCAAAGGGTCAAATGAGCAGGTTGCAGACTTTAATGCAAGATTTACTAAAGTGTTGAACAAATTGCCACACCACATGAGGCCAAATGAACCAATGTGCATAATTTTGTATATCAATGCCTTTGATGCAAAGACTGCATATGGACTAAGAGATAAAGGTCCTGCCACTCTCAGGGATGCTTTCAGAATTGCAGTAAATATTGAAAACAATAGGAAAGCATCGGGCAAGACAAATAGAAGGGATGATGTAAAAATTCTGCAAAATCCAAACAAGCCTCAGAACACTCAAGGTAGTACGTCTGCTCCTGAAGATAAGATAGACAAACTAGCAAATGTTGTTAAGGACCTAAGCTATAGATTAGCTAGAAGTGAAAAAGGGATGGGTCCTGATAGGCAAGTCTATCAAAGGCAGGAAAAGAGGCCATCATTACATGATATGCCTTATAACACCAATTGGCATGATGGTAAGCCTGTATTCCCACGTAACAACACAAATCAGAGGGCTCAACATGTCAAGGAAACTCCTGATCCCCTAAAGAAAACTATAAATATTGCTGATGACGCTCCGTGGTGTATAATTTGTCAGATGCCACATTCACAGTCACAGTGCATGATTGCTCAATCCTTGTATGATAATGCTACATCTTGTAATGAATGCAATGAGCCACATCATGTGCAGGATGATGATGTTAATATGATGTCCATAGGCAATGGATACACTCTGTATGATGCTGATGACAATACAGATCATCAAATTCAGGCCTGCCAACAGTCCCCATATGATGAAGATAATGAAGATAACTATGTGTATGCTCAGAACTCACACAATTTTCTGAGTAACTTACAACGACCTTCTGATGAGGAAATTAGAGCCTTCACAGCTGCAGCAGTTGCTCAAGTCAAAAGCAACTACAATCTCAGAGGTAAAAATCAAGTAGGCAGCCCACATCAGCTAGAAGATATTTCTGCAGGACAACTGGTGCATGGTCATAAAGGAACTGAACCACAAAAAAGGCAGTGGGTAAATAACAAACAGAACTTTAGACACAGAACAGGTCATGATTTTCAAGGACCAGAAAACAAAATCCCTCAGGCTGAAGATCAAAGTAGAGGTTCCCAAGACAAGAATGATGATCAGGGAACTATGAAAATGAAAACTAAATCAGCTCAGGATAAAAGCAAGATTGTGGAGCAAGCTACAACTGTTGTACAAAACTGTGCTCCATTTGATATAGCCCAGATCCTTTCTCAGGTAAAGGTCTCTGTTCCACTTATGGAACTCATGAAAGTGGAAGAGATCAAAAATAGGACAATATCCCTAATCTCAGGGGTACCTTTTCAAGCTAAACAAAATGATCAGACCCAGGGTGAGAAACATGTCATGTGTAATGAAGAAGATGAGACTCCTGAAGTCTATTTAGGAATGACCATGACATAGTGTCCTTCACAGGTGGAACCATTTTATGTTTCCCTGGTTATAAATGGAAAAATAATTAGAAATTGTATGCTTGACTCTGGAGCATCCACAAATGTCATGCCTTTGGCCATCATGCAACAAACTGGATTAAAAATTGATAAGGCATGTGGAAAATGTTATGCTATGGATGCCAGAGAGGTACCAGTTATTGGAATCATGAAGGATGTAGATTTCAAACTGGCAGCATTTCCTGAAAAGAAATATAAAATGAATATAACAGTGGTTGACATCAAGCCACAGTATGGTATGCTGTTGTCAAGAAGATGGGCAGCACTAATTGGTGGAAGTATGTAGCTGGACCTGCCATATGCCATGATTCCAATGAATGGCAGGGATGTCAAGCTAATCAGAGAGCAAAGATCATCAGAGACAGTGGAAGACCAAGAAGCAAATGAACAAGTATGCTTTGTAGACACTGACTGTGATAACTTCAAGGTTGTCTCAGATGATACAGAAGATAAAAAGAAAAATGTCTGCATTGAAGAGCTGGATCAGCAAGGCTTATGGACCATGTTTTTTGATGGAGCTTGTGCAAAAGAAGGCTCTGGAGCAGGAGTTGTTTTCCTGTCTCCAACTGGTAAGCTCCTCAAATTCTCTTTCTTGCTGAGGTTTGATTGCACAAACAATATTGCAGAATATGAGGCTTTACTCTTAGGCCTAAACATTGCTCTCAAACATGGAATTAAGATGTTAAGAGTATTTGGGGATTCTGAGCTGATTGTATCCCAAATCAGAAATAAGTATGCTGCAAAAAATAAAAGATTGAAACAATACAAGCATGCTGTTTGGGATACCATTGAACTTTTTGATGCATTTTCAATTGGCTGGGTAGAAAGGTCAAAAAATGTTATGGCTGATTTCTTAGCCAATGTTGCAATAAGGCCAGATGACATCACTCTGTCAGGTGTTACAAATGTAGAAGTTAAAATTAGGCCTGCCATACCAGAAAATATATGCAGTTGGCAAGTGTTTGATGATGATAGGGATTTGCTGAAATTTTTGCACTGCATAGATGAATATGAGAATCAACAAATTGATTTCCAAGCTTTTGTAGAGACTGTAGATGGAAAAGAAACTCTTGTGGGAAAAGAGATCATTCAGTTGAGGACTAATAAAATCCCTAGAGGGTTGGTAGCTTTGGAAAGAGTTTTTGACAGTAGAGATAAAATGGTCACAAAGACATCCCCCCACAAATAAGGAGGATTTAGAAGAAATAAATTTGGGGACATCTCAGGCCCCTCAGAAAGTATATATTGGTAAACAGCTCAAACCACATATTAGAAGTATGCTGATTGCATTACTGAAAAAGTATAAACATGTTTTTGCTTGGTCATATGAGGACCTAAAAGCCTATAGGGAAGACTTATTCCAGCATGAGATCCCATTGAAGCCTGAAGCTAAGCCATTTAGACAAAGGCAAAGACCTATTAATCCTACCTTAGCTCCCAAGATGCAAGAAGAACTCAAAAGGCTCAGGGAAGCTGGAATAATTGTGCCAATCAGACATTCAACTTGGGTGTCTAACCTTGTCCCAGTCAGAAAAAAGAATGGTGATATTAGGCTTTGTGTTGATTTCAGGAACTTGAATGTATCCTCTTTGAAGGATAACTATCCACTGCCTAATATGGAAGCTATGTTGCAGAGAGTGACTGGTTGTGAACTCCTATCCATGATGGATGGATTTTCAGGATATAATCAGGTGAAGGTAAGGAATCAGAACAATATAAGACTGCCTTTACCACTCCATGGGGAACGTATGTGTATGTTAGAATGCCATTTGGACTAACAAATGCAGGTGCTACATTTCAAAGAGCAATGGATGTTGCTTTTGCAGGGCTGATTGATTCAATCCTGGCTGTATATCAGGATGACCTGACTGCTTACTCAAAGAAAGAAGAGCAGCATTGTTTGCATCTGGAGCAGATTTTCATAAGAGCACTAGAATATGGTATTTCTTTAAATCCAAAGAAGTGTGCCTTTGGGGTAGTTGAAGGAAAGCTTCTGGGACATATTGTTTCCAAGGATGGAGTCAGGGTAGATCCAGAGAGAGTGGCTGCTATTGACAGGATTCAAATGCCAAAAACTGTGAAAGGAGTTCAGTCCTTCTTTGGACAGATAAATTTTGTTAGAAGATTTGTTCCCAACTTTGCAGAAACCACAAGGAACATTTCCAAGATGATGAAGAAGGATGCAACTGTCAACTGGGAAAGGGAAGCAATAGAATCATTTCAGAATATCAAAGAGGCAATCAAGATGGCCCCTGTTCTTAAATCTCCTGATTTTTCTAGGCCATTCCAAGTATTTTCATTTGCTTCCTTTCATACTGTTGCTGCATGTTTGTTACAGAAAAATGAAGATGGTTTTGAACAGCCCATCGCTTTTTTCAGTATGTCCCTGCAGGCCTCTGAGTTGAAGTATGATATTATGGAAAAACAGGCATATGCACTAGTTAGAGCCATCAAAAGTTTCAGACCATACTTGGTAGGGTCATATGTAATTGCATATGTACCTCATGCAGCAGTCAAAGACATATTCACTCAGCAGGAGGTGACTGGAAGAAGGTGCAGATGGATAAACAAACTGCAAGAGTTCAACATAGACATACAAGTTACTAAGTTGATAAGAGGACAAGGATTAGCCAAGATGATGGCACAGTCAAACTTGGAAGCATGCCAAGTTAATGCAGTCCAAGATGAGAGTGTAAATGTATCAGGATCTGAATGGTACAAGGATATATTCTACTACTTGCAAAATCTGAATTGTCCTTCCCATTTCAGTGACTGTCAAAAGAGGACTCTAAAGTTACATGCAATCAGGTATGTTATTGTTCAAGGTGAGCTATACTAGAAAAACCCTGATGGTGTGCTGCTGAGATGTGTGGATGAGGATATGGCTAACAACGTTTTGATTGATATGCATAAAGGATTGTGTGGTGGACATTATACTACCCAAACAACAGCTCATAAAATTCTTAGGGCAGGATATTGGTGGCCCACTCTCTTTTCAGATGCACAAAGGTTAGTGAGAAAGTGTGACCCTTGCCAGAGATTCTCAGGAAAGCTGAAATATGATGGTGCTTTACCCCTCAGAACTGTACCTGTGGATGCTCCATTCCGACAATGGGGAATTGACTTCATAGGGGAAATTGCAGACAAATCAAGTGGGGGACACAGTTGGATTTTGGTGGCAACTGATTATTTTACCAAATGGATTGAGGCCATTCCAACTAAGAGAGCTACAAGTAAGGTGGTGACAGATTTCATACTAGAAAACATCATCATCAGGTTTGGAGTACCATTTAAGATAATCACTGATAATGCTATGTGCTTCAGATCAGGTGAATTTGTTGATTTTTGCAACAGGTATGGGATAAATCTGTCATAGACATCACCATATCACCCACAAGGAAATGGTCAAGCGGAATCAAGCAATAAGAGCATCATGAAAATTATCAAGAGGATACTGGACAAGAACAAGAGAGCTTGGGACTCAAAGTTGAACTTAGCAGTATGGGCTGACAGAGTGACAGTGAAAAGGGCTATTGGGAAGTCACCTTTTGAGCTAGTATATGGTGCATCAGCTAGACTGCCCATAAACAATCTCCTACCAGTTTACAGATTCATTCAGGAAAATGATGAGGAGATTGAAGATTCCATGACAGAAAGAGTGAATCAGCTGGTTGCATTGGATGAAGACAGAAGGAAAGCCCACCAGATCAATCTCAAAAGGCAACAAGATGTGAAATATCAGTTTGACAGGAGAACTACAAAAAGGAAGTTTCAAGTCAATGATCTGGTGCTCATTTGGAATGCTAAAGGTCAGGAAAAGGGTAAACATGGTAAATTTCAACCCTTATGGATGGGCCCATATCAGGTTTGCAATACTCATGGGGAGGATTCTTATTTCCTCCAGGCCCTAGATGGTGAAGTTCTGGAATTGCCTGTGCATGGCCAATTCCTTAAGTTCTATTTTGCATGAACAACTGGTTGCTATGCACATTTGTAAAAATATGTATGTAGTGTAAATGCCTTGTACAGCTCGCGTTTTTTGGCTTTTTGTCTGGTCTGCCCGGAGATCTGGTTCTCGCTGCAGGTTTTCACCTGCACGTCCCCATTCGGAGCCACTGTTAGCACTCATTTTGACCTGAGGTTGATTTTCCATGATCAGGGGGTTTCTTCATTTGAACCCTTTATCTTCTTGCCCATTTTTTCTAAGTGATGGACCTCCTCAGCATTTTTCAGCTGCAGCATCATATTTTCCTGAGGAGGAGGTCTTCATCATCATATTTGGTTCGATGATGGTCAGCATCATCATGTTCTTCGTCGACTGGTTTCTCATCGTCATCATCATATTTCAATATCGGGTGATGTTTGGTTTTTTATCCTGATGATCCTGATGAGCTACAGTGCGCCCTGATCTGCTTGCGAGGGTGATTTTTCAAAGTATCCGGTGATCTTCCATTTATCACCTTGCGCAAACATGATGATGATGTTGCCCCGATATTCTGAAGGGGTTATTCTCTAAGTTGTTCGACCTGACTTGTTCTTTCTTAAGGGTCGTCATCATCATCATATTTCCAGTTATCACCGTGTTGCTTGCGAGGGTCATCATATTTTCTGCCTTCATGATATTTCGCCGGGGTGATATTTTTATCATCGGGTGATCTTGGTTATGATCATCCTGATGATGTTGTTGAAGAGTTCTAAGTGCGACCCGATATTCACTGGGGTCATCATATTTTGAACGTCAAGATGATCTTAGTCAATATCATCCTGATGATGTTGTATCACTTCTTGTTCGTTGTTTTGTCATCCTGATGATGCTGACGTCATCCTTATATCAGGGTGATATCTTTCTTTCTGCCTATCTGCATCATGATATTTCCGAAGGAGGGGGTGATATTTTCATATCACTCGAGTGTGTGTTTGTTCCAGCATCATGATGATGCTGATATCAAGGAGATATCCGCCTGCCGGCTTCGTGCATTATCTAGTGGGGGTGATCCTTTCAAGCATCATCATATTCGTCTATCGCCCCGATCTTATAGTGGAGCTACAGTGCAACCTGATATTTGTGCATCAGGATGATATTTCCAAATATCCGGTTGTCTTCCGAATATCATCCTGATGTTAATATGATGATGACGTCATCAAGGTCCCGGGGGGGTCATATTTCTAACACTGATCATCTTGAGGAGATCTCCCGATATTTGCAAACATGATGATGACGTCATCCGGATATGAGGAGGTGCGCAGTAGGCAGATATGATGATGATGTCAGCAGGATATGATGATGATGTCATCAGGATGTTCATCGGCCAGACTTTTGGTATAAGCTCAGCAGGAGGATGTTCCTCCGATGGATCAGGTTGTGCCGATTATCATGCAGGTTATATTGCAATATGATGCTGACGTCAGGGTGATATTTCGGGCAACAGGATATCATGCTGCTGGAGGATGATGATGATGAAGTCTTATACTAGTGTCGTCAGGAGCAAAAGCACCGACATGATATATGCTCATGACCTAGTATATAAAGTGTTAAAGAGGTCATCGCGGGGTGCATGTGGGATAATGTTATCCTGCATATTCGAAATATCATGATGATGAATCTCGATGGGAAATGGTTGCGATGCAGAATTAATGTTCTTCCCGAGGCCGCGGGTTGGTGCACCATCAATGGCGATTGTTGCAGAGGTATGGGCGATGGCGTGGGCGGATCTGGTACCCGATGGAAGGTGTACATCAGTGGACAGTGGCGCAGGGCTCGAGAAATCTTCCTGTCTCCTCCCCTACCTGCTGCATTCAAGTTTGGGCGCCAATCTGGTAATGTTTGAGCGCCATCTCTCTGATACTGTGTATCTGGCGGGATTTTTGGTCAACCATGTAATTAATTGCTGAGCACCTACCTGGTTGTTATAAGCAGGTTGTGTTGCTCATTTGTTGGTTGTTGAAAGTTGAAGATTTTTGGCTCTGTAATGCATAACAAGCTGATCTGGTTGCTCTGTACAACTTACCTGTGAGTTTATGTATCTCTTGTTGTATGTTTTTGGCATGAACCCACTGATTTCATGATTAAACTTATATGAGAAATGCTATCTTAGCATGTGTTGTGTTAATTCTGTCTCCAGTATTGCATGTATTCTTCTTCTGAATCTGGATATTTGAGTAATGTTTAGATTCTAGAGCATAGAATTCCTATGTTGAATGTCTGATCTTTTAACTTCTGCTCAAGGGGTAGATTAAACTATTTTCAGGTTGAACATTGGGAAGGGTATACTGCAGTAGGGATACCATAAGTAGAGATAACCTAACACTTTGTATTGGGAGATACCTGTAAGGCAGGTATCACGTATATCCCCTTGAAATCCAGTTTTAGCTGTTTATGCTGATCATTCACAGGTGTATGTCTACTGACTCCAGGCCCTGGATAGGCACCAATCATGCTTTGTTTTTGTGTTATAACCATGTCCAGCTTTGCATCCAAACCTAAAATCCAAATCAAAATCTAAAACAAACATTAGGACATTAGAATTAGTTTAGGATCCTCAGTCCTCTGTCTACAACTGCTAATAGGCCCAAAGCTAGCCCCTTTGCTCTTATCTTTCAGTTTTGGTCTACTTACAAGAGGACTATCTGCTTTCTGTCAGCATCCCAGCCTTGTATGCATATCCTCATGGATGTTGAGTAGGGAATACCCCCCTAGGTCTTGCAGAGCCTGAAGAAGAAGAGGAGATAAAATATAGAGTCTATCTCCTACACTGTTGGCCCCCTGGCCCAGAGATCCTGTTGATCACTGATGGCTACCTTGTAGGGAAATCTGGGAATAAGCATCCAGTCTGGGAAAAAGTCAACATATAATATGGTCATGTAATAACATCATGCATAGAAGAACATAAATCAAGGCATATGAGGTGGGAGGAGCTGGAGAACAAGGGTATTAGAAAGGAAAACAAGTAGCATTCATCCCTAGGTGAAACTATGCAAGCGAACTTCCTAAGAATGGGGTGGTGCCTAAATATGTGACTACTAACGACAAGGGTATTCATACAATACTTCCCTTATAATGATACCCTCTAGCATGGAAGGATAGAAATCCCCCACAATAATGGCAATGATGACCTTAGCCTACCTAATCCCGAGCATTAACTAAATGAAGCTCAAGCCACAATTTAAGCCTAGTGTCATGCACTCACTCACAATCATTCTTTCCTACAACATTTCAAATAAATAAAGGCATTGGGAATTGTGATGTCCCTATGGAAGTAATAACTTGAACCGACAACCTTATTACAATTTTATAATGTGAAAATAAGGTTTGATAGCTCCACAAGATACACCAACTTCCCTTGTACAAATAAATGATAGGGTACAATGATAAGGTGACTATAGATTTGACTCAACCTTGCAACACTCATCACAAAGGTATTTAAATGAAAAGGAGCAATAGACAATCTACTTCTCACAAAATAATCATGGCTTTTTCAATTTCTTGAATTATATATAGAAGTTGAAGGCACAACTCTTTTATTGTGAATGATTATATATGTATACATATACATATGAGCCGTATATTGAGTTAGCTATCCTATAATAATTTTGATGATATTATTTATAATAGAATTTTTATAATTTACATCCATTCCTAACTTATATCTCTCACAATGACACAATTTTACTCATTATGGTCATTTTTTATTAATCCAGTAGAATTAATACCATATAATCCTAATATTCCACCCCAATGTGCAATTTATTTATACATGTAAAGTTTATAATATAAGGAGCTTCATTAATCTTTAAACTAGTATATTTATATTTAAAAAATATATCCACAGTACACCGAGAGACACCTTCTAATTTGTTTTTTGGTTTTTGGTTTTTATTTTTTATAAATTACTGGCAGCTAGAATGCAAGCATTTCATTTCCCATTAAATATATTTCTTATTCTTGGCATTTATAAATTACTCCAACTAGAATATTTGCTTTTGGTTTAAAATAGCAAAAGCATCTTTGAGAGTGGTGTCAGGTTTAGTGGTGTATTTATTGTGGCGTTTCATTATGATCCACTATAGCCATGCATTGAATTTTGTTTGAATTTATTTTATTTATTTTCTATTTACGTCGAAAGGCGTTTCTTTAGTCACATCAGGAGAGGAGAGAAGAGCATAAACAAAAATATAGTAAACAAAAATCCAAAGAAATAAAAAAACAAATAAAAATAAATAAAATCTTTATTAAAAGGAGAAACAAATTAAGAAATAAATCATTCAATGCGTCAGTCTTAATTTTCCACGATCCTATATTTAAAAAATATATCTAAAAAACCTAGAAAGAGGAGATGGGATGGGGACAAGTCCACCGTCCCTCTTCCCAAAACTTATCCACGCCACTCCCTTCCCAAGGGGCTTGGGAGTGGTCCAATCTTCCCCCAAAATCAAAATTTCACGACTCAAAAGGTGCCCAACCCCTAGGTACTTGACCTAGGAACTTAAAACAATTAAAATATTCAAGAAAAAGACATTTTAAGACCCTTAAAAAGGCCCGTTAAAAACAATTCCGAAATTTGCCACATAAGATGACTCTCACCACCTATGATACACTCAACAACTTAAACACGAGTTAAAAATTGAACTAACATCATCGGGTAAGTGTAGGAAGATGGGGGGCCAAAAAGGGGTCTTAAGTGGCCACTTTTTTTCTGAAATTAGGAAATACTGGCCTTGGATGAGAAATTGAGCATAGTTACACTCAAAATTTGGAGATGCAACCAAAACAACATTCGTAGTGCTCCGAGTCTACTTTCTAAACTATTTTTTTTTGAAAATGGCATAGATTAAGGGGTTCAAAAGAGGGAGCCACAAAAATTGGATTTGTTTCTGTCAAAACAACATAACATAGCATGTTTTGTGGCTCCCTCAAAAGGTCAACTTTTTTTTGGTATTTTTAAAATCGCTTCAGTGAGAAATTAGCTAATAGCACGTAGTTTATGCTCAATTTTTCTAATAATTTTTTTATGAATATTTGATTTTTTACTAATTTTCAAAGTGGACACATCCTAAAAAATAGAATTTTGGCCGTGCTACCCCTATAAATTTTGAAAACTAATCGAAAATCATTTTTTTCTTTTTTAATATTTGTAGAATGGAGTCTAGTTTCTAAATATGTAATTTTTTTGAAATTTCAATGAATAGTTAATTTACAATGAAAAAAAGACCAAACAGTGGTTTTTGCCCAAAAACAGACACACAAACAAAAGAAATTAAAGATGAAAGGCTTAACATTGTTAAAATGTGAAAAAAATTACATCGTTAGATAGCTGAGAGAAAGCCTAACATTACCCAGGTGTTCGATTTGTTTGACCTTGAAACACGTGCAAATCTGAGGGTTAGCACGAACGAAATTATGTAAAATCTTGAAGAATATGGAAAAACACGTCTATTACTATTCAAAAGGCACTCCAAGCCTTTGGGTTGGAAATCCAAAGCAAATCCCAAGCCCAAGGCTTGGGATTCCCAAAGCAAGACATAACGCGAGCGCGTTATAACGTGCTCGCATTATTCTTTTCTTTGCATTTTTCTTTTTCCACAAAAGTTTGTGTTGTTTTTCATGTTTTAAATAACGCGAGCGCGTTATGTTCAACTTTAAAAAATTTATCTTTAAGGATATTAATCATGTATATATGTATGCCTATATGTGTGTATGTATGTATGTATGTATGTATGTATGCCTATATGTATGTATGTATCTATGTATGCCTATATGTATGTACATATCTATGTATGCCTATATGTATGTATGTATAGTGTCGAGGGTAGAGGAGGGTAGAGATGGGAGTGAGCCAGATAGGGGAGGAGAGGGGTGGATAAGGATTGAGTGATTAAGGTTTAAGGTTAAGGGTTGAGCATTTAGGGATAGGATTTAGAGTTTAGGGATAAGGGATTAGAGTTTAGGACCTTGAGGGATTAGGGTTTAGGGTTAAGGCTTTAGGGATAGCGTTTAGGGTTAAGGGTCGAGGGATTAGGGTTAAGGTAGAGTGTTGAGGGTAGAGGGATTAGGGATAGGGTTTAGGGTTGAAAGTTTAGGGTTGAGGGATTAGGGTTTAAGGTATAGTTTAGTAGTTCTTGTGGATAGAGCCACTAAACAATGGGAGATTATTTGCCTGTTTTATAACAATATACTTCCCCTAAGTGCGGGGTGGACAACAAGAAACATAGATGTACCCCAATGCAAAGCTTTTCTCATAATGATCATCCTTCTGATTTCAACTGTTAATTACTCACTGTGGATGTACCATACGCAAAGCTTTTCTCATAGTGTGTACACCTATTGGCATAATGAACCCCAGATGGGCTAGAAAAACATGCCATATAACATTACTAACATTAAAAAAGTTCATAGCCATTTTTCTGACATATTCTTGCAACTCAAATATCTTTAAGAGAAGAGTGTCAAAAATGATGGGTTTAACAACCTAACATAAGGCAAAGCAATTTTGTTGGGTTTAGGGATAGGGTTTAGGGTTTAGGGTTGAGGGATTAGGGTTTAGGGTTGAGGGATTATGGTTTAAGGTATAGTGTTGAGGGTTGAGGGTTTAGGGAGAGGGTTTAGGGTTGAGGGTTGAGGGATTAGGGTTTAGGGTTCACGGATTAGGGTTTAATGTTGAGAGTTGAGGGTTGAGGGTTGAGGGTTTAGGGATAGGGTTGATGGTCAAGGGATTAGGGTTAAAGTAGAGTGTTGAGGGTAGAGGGATTAGGAATAGGGTTTAGGGTTGAAGGTTTAACGATTGAGGGTTGAGGCTTTAGGGCTAAGGGTTAAGGGATTGGGGTTTAAAATATAGTGTTGAGCGTCAAGGGTTTATGGATAGGTTTTAGGGTTTAATTTTTAAGGGTTAAGGGTTGAGGGATAGTGTTTAGGGTTTAGAGATAAGGGATTAGGGTTTAAGGTATAGTGTCGAGGGTTGAGGGTTTAGGAATAGGGATAGAGTTTAGGGTTTAGGGATGAGGGATTAGGGTTGAGGGATTAGGGTTTAAGGTATAGTGTCAAGGCTTGAGGGTTTATTGATAGTGTTTAGGGTTGACGGTTGATGGATTAGGTTTTAGGGTTGATGGATTAGGGTTTAAGGTATAGTGTTGAGGGTTGAGGGTTTAGGGTTGACAGATTAGGGTTTAGGGTTGACGGATTAGTGTTTAATGTCAAGGTTAGGGTTAGAGTGTCGAGGGTAGAGGGATTAGGGATAGGGTTTAGGGTTGAAGGTTTAAGGATTGATGGTTGAGGCTTTAGGGATGAGGGTTTAAGGCTTAAGATATAGTGTCAAGTGTTGAGGGTATAGGGATAGGGTTTAAGTTTTAAGGGTTAAGGGATAGGGATTAGGGTTTAAGGTATAGTGTTGAGGGTTGATGGTTTAGGGATAGGGTTTAGGTATGAGGTATTAGGGTTTAGGGTTGATGAATTAGGGTTTAATGTTGAGAGTTAAGGGTTGAGGGTTGAGGGTTGAGGGTTTAGGGTTCAAGTTTTAAGGGTTAAGGGTCGAGGGATCAGAGTTAAGGGTTAAGGGATTAGGGTTTGACGTTGAGGGTTGAGTACATTAAGGTTCGAGGGTTAAGGGTTTCAGGATAGGGTTGAGGGTCGAGGGATTAGGGTTAAAGTAGAGTGTCAAGGGTATACAGATTAGGGATAAGGGATTAGGGATTACAGTATAGTATCGAGCCCATTGAGGGTCTAGGAATAGGGATAACATTTAGGGTTTAGGGATGAGGGATTAGAGTTGAGGGATGATGGATTAGGGTTAAGGGTTGAGGGATTAGGGTTTAGGGATAAGGTTTAGGGTTGACGGTTGAGGGATTAGGGTTTAAGGTATAGTGTTGAGGGTTTAGGGATAGGGTTTAGGGTTGAGGGATTAGAGTGAAGGGTTGAGGGATTATGATTTGACGTTGAGGGTTGAGGGTTAAGGCTTTAGGGTTTAGGGTTTAGGGATAGGATTGAGGGTTGAGGGATCAGAGTTAAGGGTTGAGGGATTAGGGTTTGACGTTGAGGGTTGAGTACATTGAGGTTCGAGGGTTAAGGGTTTCAGGATAGGGTTGAGGGTCAAGGGTATAAGGATTAGGGATAGGGTTGGAGGGTTTATGGATAAGGGATTAGGGTTTAAGGTATAGTATCAAGCCTGTTGAGGGTTTAGGAATAGGGATAGCATTTAGGGTTTAGGGATGAGGGATTAGAGTTGAGGGATGATGGATTAGGGTTGAGGGTTGGGGGATTAGGGTTTAAGGTATAGTGTTGAGGGTTTAGGGATAGGGTTTACGGTTGAGGGATTAGAGTGAAGGGTTAAGGGATTAGGATTTGACGTTGAGGGTTGAGGGTTGAGGCTTTAAGGTTTAGGGTTTAGGGATAGGGTTGAGGGTCGCGGGATCAGAGTTAAGGGTTGAGGGATTAGGTTTTGACGTTGAGGGTTCAGGTTCGAGGGTTGAGGGTTTAGGGATAGGGTTGAGGGTCGAGGGTTTAGGGTTGAGGTAGACAAGGAGTGACTAAGAGACATAGAGAGGGGAGAGGTAGAGAGGTGAGGGGGAAAGATAAGTGAGATATAGAACATGAGCTAATGGAACTAGAGGTGAGATATTGTAAAGGTGCTATCGAAGGTGAGATAGGCACAAATATTAACGGATCAATCTATAGCAGGACAAAACGCGAGCCAGTAAACAATGGGACATTATTTGCCTATTTCATAACAATATACCTTCCCTAAGTGCAGGGTGGACAACAAGAAACATAGATTTAGGGTTTAGGGTTGAGGGTTTAGGGATAGGGTTTAGGGTTGAGGGTTTAGGGATAGTGTTGAGGGTTGAGGGTTTAGGGATAGGGTTTAGGGTTGAGGGATTAGGGTTTAGGGTTGATGGATTAGGGTTTAATGTTGAGAGTTGAGGGTTTAGGAATAGGGATAGCATTTAGGGTTTAGGGATGAGGGATTAGGGTTGAGGGTATACAATGAATAAACTAGAATTTAGGCAAGGTTGGGAAAATTTTGTGAATCATCATGGGTTGGAGATTGGAGATTTTGTTGTGTTCAAGTACATATCCAAGTCATATTTTAAGGTTAAGATATTTCAAAGAATAGGGTGTATGAAAAATATCAATACTATTCAACTTATGAATACCAACATTGATACAAATAAAAGATGCCCTTTTTTCTAACAGAATATGCACTTCAAGTCAACCAATGGGCAGCAAGTTGCTGAATGAATTGGTTTCTGATGGGGAAAACAACAATGATGTTGAATCAATGGAAGAAAATCAAAATTAGGGTTGAGGGTTGAGGGATTAGGGTTGAGGATTGAGGGTTGAGGGATTAGGGTTTAGGGTATAGGGTAGAGGGTAGAGGTTTGAAGGTTGAGTGTCCAAGGTTAAGTGTAAAGGGTATATAGGGTTTAAGGGTTTAAGGTTTGAGGGATTAAGAGTTTAAGAGTTGAGGGATTAGGGTTTAAGGCATAGTGTCGAGTGTAGAGGGTTTAGAGATAAGGTTTATGGTTGAAGGTTTAAGGGTTGAGGGTTGAGGCTTTAGGGCTGAGGGTTAAGGGATTAGGGTATAAGGTATAGTGTTGAGCATAGAGGGTTTAGGGATAGGGTTTAGGATTTAAGGTTTAAGGGTTGAGGGTTGAGGCCTTAGGGATAGGGTTTAGTGTTTAGGTTAAGTGAGACACCTAGATGACTAAGGATAGATGAAGAGGTAGACAAGGAATGACTGAGATACCTAGAGAGGGGAGAGGTAGAGAGGTGAGTGGGAGATAGAGGTGAGAGATAGAGAGGTGAGGTGAGAGATAGAATAAAATGAGAGTAAAGTTGACAACTTGAGGGAAAGATGGGTAAGGAGGAGGGAGAGAGGTGGAGAGGAAGGGAAATATCTAGAGAGCCTTGAGAGATATACAAGTGAGAGACCTACAACCTAGGGAGAGAGGGGTGAGAGAGATAAGGGAGAGATGGGGGTGAGGCATATAGAGGAGGAGAGGGGTGGATAAGGGTTAAGGGTTTAAAGCTTTAGGGTTTAAGGGTCAAGGGTTTAGGGTTTAAGGATTGAGGGTTTAAGGGTTGAGGTATTAAGGGTCTAAGGGTTGAGGGATTAGGGTCTAAGGTATAGTGTCAAGTGTTGAACCCTAATTCCTCAACCCTCAACACAATACCTTAAAACCCTAATCCCTCAACCTTGGGGTTTAAGGTATAGTGTCCAGGGTTGAGGGATTAGGCTTCAACCCTCGACACTATACCTTAAACCCTAATCCCTCAACCCTTAGACCCTTAATACCTCAACCCTTAAACCCTAAACCCTTGACCCTTAAACCCTCAACCCTTATCCACCCCTCTCCTCCCCTATCTGCCTCACTCCCATCTCTCCTCTATCTCTCTCACCCCTCTCTCCCTAGGTTGTAGGTCTCTCACTTGTATATCTCTCAGGGCTCTCTAGATATTTCCATTCCTCTCCACCTGTCTCCCTCCTCCTTACCCATCTTTCCCTCAAGTTGTCAACTTCAGTCTCTCATTTTATTCTATCTCTCCCCTCACCTCTCTATCTCTCACCTCTACCTCTCCCCTCTCTAAGTTTCTCAGTCACTCCTTGTCTACCTCTCCATCTGTCCTTGGCCATCTAGGTCTCTCATTTAACCTTAAACCCTAAACCCTATCCCTAAATCCTCAACCCTTAAAACTTAAATCCTAAACCGTATCCCTAAACCCTCAACCCTCAACTCTATAACTTAAACCCTAAACCTTATCCCTAAAGCCTCACCCCTCAACTCTTAAACCTTAAACCCTAAACCCTCTACCCTCAATACTATACCTTAAACCCTAATCCCTTACCCTCATTCCTAAATCCTCAACCCTCATCCCTTAAACCTTCAACCCTAAACCTTCTACCCTCAATAGTATGCCTTAAACCCTAATCCTTCAACCATTAAAACCCCGACCCTTAAACATTGGGCAAACTTTTACAAAAAAGAAAAAAATGCAAAGAAAACAATAACGCACTCACGTTATAACGCGAGTGAGTTATACTCACGTTATAACGCGCTCACGTTATAGCGCAAGCGCGTTATGGTTTTGTGTTGCTGAGCCAAAGGCTCGGCAACACCAAGCCATAACGTGAGCTCATGTTATGGCTTTTTAAAAAGTTTTAAGAATTTGGCCACTTTTTGGCCCCCCATCTTTGTGCACTTACCCCATCATTAAATCACATAACCACATATCTTAACAAATGTAGGCCTTATTCCATTCATGGGCTAAGGTCCAAGCAAAACAAAGGAAAAATCATGATTCTAGGGTTTCCTAGAGGACATTAGTTAGATCAAGCCACAACCTTAATTCCCTAGGAGCTTTAAGATCACAACAATAAACTTCAACATATGAAGTGGTTCAAATGAGGGTTCTAACAATTCTCTCATTCCCCCATTAGCACTTTATTCCTGCACATTCATCACAACATTAATATGTCCAAATAAACATAGTCAAGGCAACTTAATCATAAATTAATCATACTCATTTCTACTTGCATTAGCATCATAAACTCACTTCTCATTTAGCAATATTCATATAAATCATGTTTTATTTAGATTAAAATTGAATCATTATTTTTAGAATAATACAATCGTAGAGTTAGGATTAAGATCATATTAATATACCCAATTTATTCTTGAATGATTACATAATATAAGATCATTACCAACAAGATACTCAATGTACATAACTTACCAAATTTTCTTACCTGAGTTTCTCCTTTCACATGACTAGCGTTGATAACTATCGAACCACTTGACAATCCCGTAGATCCTAATTCCACTCATGGTACTTTCTCATCAAGAAGCATAATGCATTAGTAACTCATCAAACTAATTATCAATACAAATGTCATCCTTTCCTTGAAGCTCACTTACTAAAACAAAATGTCACCTTGAAAACTAAACTCAATCACATAAGATCAAAGGTATCAAAATTACTAAATTATATAACCACCCTTTAAATATGATAGAATCAACAACAATATGACTTAAGATTAACAAGTTAAGAGATCCAATACATAATTCACATTTCGTCAGGTGTAACAATAATATTAGATGAACTAATGTGATTAGTGTCAAAATAATACAAGTTCTCCTATCAAAATCACTATAGAGACAACACTCAAATCATATTACGAGCACACACACCTTTACAACACGATGTCAAAAAGGGTCATCCAAAAAGGGTTCTCCAAGGATAACATATCAACACCAAACTAGAATCAAGGTCATAGGTTTCTTCACTTAATTCCACTAAATAGAAATTTAGGTTCTACCACAATGGTCAAGGGTGTCACAATAGCCACAAGTAAGGCAGGGCGTTACAAGAATGTTGCCTATAGATGAATAAAGTTATGTATGACATTTTCAGTTCAGGTTGAATTATATGAATAAAACTACATGTGTGTGTTTCTTGCAATTGTCTCCTTGAATGTGTGCATTTTGTTGTTAGAAATGAAGGTGCAAACCACACAACAAAAATTTGATTCAAACCTTATTAATGTCCTCTAAATAATGTAGAATCAATGGAGATTACAACAGAAATAAAACCCACTACACATAAATAACATGCATTAAGAACTGAACACATAACACAATATGTAACGTGGAGAAAACCCTTTCAGGTAAAAAACTCCACCAAGAAAAGAGGCTCCAAGTTGTATTATCTTCAAATATGAGATTACAATACATGCACTTCCTCTTCTTCTTCAATCTTCAATCTAGTGGTGCTTGTTACTCTCAACTCTGCTAAAAATATAGTACAAATATCCTTATAAAAGGGGGTTGCCTTCTAGGGCAAGAAAACTGACATAATATCGACTGTCAAATCTGTGACCTAATGATGAACGGTCCAAATTTTACCCCTCATCGTGGATGAATTAGCGTCGGGTACCAGATATAAACATGCAGCTGAAACAAGATCACTGCTGGTGAAAACTTTCATCCTTTATGGGTGATTTACATAAAATTAATAGGAATAATAAATTACATAGGATTTACAAGGTTGATGGCACCTTAATCCTAACATTTATTTTTTGAATGAAGGAATCAAGGATTTTGGAGTTCATCTATGCACAATTGTTGTATTGAATGTCTTATTTACTGCTTCTGTTCAAGGAATGGATTAAATATGCTTTGAGTAAGACATAGGGAGTGATGCATTACATTAGGGATTGTTGAAGAAGAGTTGCAAGAAATACTCATTCTTGGGTGTATCATTGTAAGGCAATGATACAAACATACTCTCTAAATTTGAAGTTTGGATGTCAAAAAGGAAACATATGCATTGTTGAATTTTGACTCTATTGCCCTTGATAAAGCATCGATTTGAGGAATTATTTGCCGAAAGGTCTAGAAGAACACTAAATTCAAAGATAAAATCATTCAAACCGTTTTATTTTATTTTTCTTTAGTTTAGGTAGGTTTTAGTTCATGTTCTCAAAGCTAGTAGTGTGAAAATCTCCAAGAACTTTGCTAGTTTGGGATAATCTTATATATCAAGGTACAAATCTATGAGAACATTTCTACCTATTATAGTGAAAGACAAATATATTGACAGTGTGATAAGCGATACCCCTAGGTTTGGCAGAACCTGAAGTGTAGGGGAGATAGGTGTAAACAATCTCCCAATCTATTGGCCAAGTCTTGAACTTGATCATAAGAATTGGCAAATCTTTAGAGTTTGATGTGTGCATATTTAGGAACCAACACATACATCTTTGAGTGTCATGACTAGCAATGCGATCAAATTGACAAAAGGCCTTCGAATCAAAAGAATATGTGTTCATCTTACTTGGATTGAGAGGTCGAACGGGTGGAAGCTTGATGGGATTGTTGTTCAATAGTTGTGTCATTATAGAGTAGAGAGACTTTGATAATGGTCTGAAATGTCTTGTCTTTGGTTTCAATTTATATGGGATAGGAGCATAAGGTGATGCAACCACCACATGTTTTGTTATGTGATTGGATGAAATTGCATTGATTTTGATAAAAAAATTTGTTGTGTCTTTTGAATGAATGAGTGTGTGAGGCTTGGGATTGAACAACTAGAGCCAATGAGGGATTATTCTCATACTGACTAACTAATAGTTAGTCATTACGGAGAGTCGTGCAAAGATGAGTGAAAGAATCATAACGCATCAATAATATTTTGTCATGGATGTGAGGTTGTAAGTTTCCAATGAAGATTCTTTATACATCAGCATCTGAAATGGAATATTGAACTTGTGAAAAGAGGGCTTGATAATGCCCCATAAAATTAGTTATTTTCTCCTTTATTCCTTGTTTACAATGGACCAAATTGATCAAAGAGACTTGGGGTTTAATGTTTGCTTGAAAGTGTTGAAGAAATTTGTTGATTAGTTGTGAGAAAGAAGTGATTGAATTAGGAGGCAATGAGGAAAACCAATCCAAGTCCATGTCTTTGAGTGACCTAGGAAAGAGTTTTGCCAAAATTGTGTCTTTAAAGAAGAAATCACTACACATAGTTGTAAAGGCCACCACATGGTTGTTAGGATCTCCCTTCCCATTATACTTCTCAAAGTGAGGGATTTACAACTTCTCAAGCATTTGAGCTCTCAGGATTGGATAGGATAACAGGTTGTGAATATAATGTGATGTCATAGCAGGTTTCAAGGGACATTGGTTTATGTTTGCTAATTGGTGTTGGATGGAAGTCATATTTTGCAAAGTTGATTGATGATAGGGTCGGAAGGTGAACTAGGCTGAGATTGGTATGAATGAATAGGTTGACCATAGGTTGTGACAATGCACGATTGGCTTTTTGGAAAGTGATATTAGGCTTAGTTTGATTTGATGTAGCCGGGGTGACACTAGGTGTAGTACTTGGATAATTAAAGGGAATTACACTATAATGACAAATGGGATTCTTGGTAGATAACTCTTGACATATGTGGTAGCACTATTACTTGGTTGTGTATTTTTGGTGAGGATAGTAGAAGTGCATGTAGGAATAGGGAGTGTTGGTATGGGTCCCAAAACTTGAGTCCTTATTTGATTTGAAGAAGTCACATTAGTGATGATTCCTGTGCAACTAGATGCAGACAAAATGTTATTGTGCACTATGTGAGCTAGCCCACTCAAGACTTCTAGTCCCTCTTGTCCTTCGAGTAATAAACTTCTTAGACTCTCAACAATAGGGATGACCTCTTTGGCTATATGTTTTGAGCTTATACATTGTTGACAATTAGCCAACTCAATGTCTAATCTTTGAATTTGAGCTTCAAGAAGATGAGCCATGAGGTCGTCTATGTCAATGGTTTCATGAAAAGTTGTTGCTTCTAGGATATGTGAAGTAGGGATATCATGAAGAAGTGATGGGCCTTCTTGTGTGATTGGACTTGCAAATTGGGGTTCCAATGTGTTGATATCAGAGCTATTCAAAGCAATAGAACCCATAATTCAAAGACTTCTTCGCACAAGAGTGTTAGAATTAGGGTACTGGTCACAAAACTCATAAATTGTTTATAGGCCTTGGTGACACACAAGATGCACACAAAGAAGAGATGAATGATGTGATGAAAGAAGAGGTTGACTTTTGTTTAAATTTAAATCAATGTTTTGCACTTTTGATTAAATGTAAATAAATATGACGCAATAATAGATCAATTTCAACTCTACTCAAAGCCAATTAGATATCATCAATGCTCATCTTCAAATCAAACCCTAAATGTTTTTTTTCAAAATGTATCAATCCAAAAAATGTTCTTCCTTTCAAAATACAAGATGACATTTATAATGTATTAGAGAAAAGTAACATTACATTTGAAATGCAGATGTCATTAGAAAAATCTGAAACAAGATATCAATCACAAAACCTTAGGTTTCAAAATTAACTAGGTTTTGTAAAATTTCTCCTTTTTTTTGAAAAATCCCTAACAATGAAGAGGATCAAATGCAAAAATAGCACTATGAAATGATTAATTTCTACAATACCAATCAGATCTGACGCAAAAATTAGAAACTTATGTCTTTCTATGATGACTTATACCTATGAAATGTAGACAAGGTAATAAATATGCTTTTTCCTTAAGCCTAAAATGCTTGAGTTTCTACTCTTTCAATGCAAATATGAAATAATGTATTTTTCTTAAACATAAAGGTGATATTCTACAACAAATGAAATCAGCTTAACAATGCTACAAAGATCTAAAACCATTCACTAATCTACAAACCCTAGGTTTAATACTAGCTAGATTTTCTAGGAATGCAACGTTTTTGTAAACCCTAATGTTGAAACAATGTAAAAATAAGCTATATAGGTATGCAAAATGATCAATGATATCAATCCTAATCAGATCTAGGGTAGCAAACATCTCAAATATGAATCAAGAAGGATACACGGGTGCAAGATACGTCAGGTTCACCAAAATGTTAGAGTAGAAAAGAGAGACAACCTAAAAGATTAAACTAGGTCAAACACTCTTCCATTAACATTGGAACACAAACTAAACTTGGATTCTACACATGAAGGAGAGCCAAACTATATGGGTTTTGTCTCTTTGTTGTATAGAGGAGTGTCAACCAAATTCAACCAAAGTTAACCAACCAATCTAGGGCAAAAGGTGAAACCTTAGTTGACCAAGATCTACAAATAGACAATTGTCAAACGACTGTCAGAAACTGATAGAGATTCTGAAATGATAGCAGGGATCAATGATCAGGGAAGAACCTTGATCTGGGTTGTAGAACACAAAAGAACCAGGGTGCTAGGCACCCTAGACCCTGATTAGGGTTTTGTAGAATGTCAAGATCTAGATGTCTTCACCTGTTAGTCTTCTTCAATCCTCTGACTTCTTGTAGTCTGATTCTTCTGGATGCAACTTGCACACAAGCAAAGAGGGAAGGTTGTGTTGTGTTTAGGGGCTTTCCTTAGTCAAACCCCATGTTGGTTTTTCCACTTCCACTACAGCGATGATTAGTGATCCAAGAGTGCGTGCCCTAGGAGGGCAGAGACAAGATCTGCAATATATGATGAAATCATGAATGAAAATGATAAAGATTACCATAAGATGTGGAACCCTAGTTGGAGTAGATAACTCAAGATCATGCACCAACAAGGAGATAGATAAATATGGCTTGAACTTCCTTCAAGACCTATAAATGAGCATCATAACATCCACAAACAAATAGCAATTCCAAGCATGACGAGTACTTGAGCATAGGAGATCAATCATGTAAGCAATTCTAATCTTTCATTGTCCATGTAGGTGTAAAATGAATTGTAAAACTTCTTCTTATATGCCTTTCCGCTCACCAACAATGAATAAAACCAAACGGGGTTGACATGTATAAGGTAAGGAGGTGTTCTAAGATGACACCACAAAAATAGGGCTAAAGTAATCATTTGGGATCATGGTGATAAGCGCCCTGGTCCTTTAGCCCCATAAACTCTAGAGGGTGTTAAATGTGGTGGGTTTATGCTAGTCCTAAGTTTACTTTGTCAGGTATATTCATCAGGATCAAGATTTAATCATTTAATGTTCAAAATGGTGTTAAAATAGTTCTTGATTAACAAGGGTAAACATTTTACTCCATAACAGCTCTGCTGAACTAGAACCTTCAAATCTACACAAACCCCTTTCCTAATCATTCCACAAACCTCATTGAACTTCTCTCTGATATGATGATTGCTCTAGATCCTACTGGTGAGCCTTCTTCCTCTCTCTCCCAGATGATCGCTATGGTAGATGACCGCCCTCGACCCAGTCGACAATGTGTTCCTACCGAGACTATCATCTCCTTCTCACCCACCAATGTGCCACATCATGTTTATGATGGACCCCTCTACATCATTGCCATGGTCGATGAAAGGTCCATTAAGGGTGTCATGCCCACATTTCCCATGCGGTCACGACACACAACACACGTGTCATATCCATATTTGCCATGTGGTCATGACACGAATTACGAAAAACTTTTTTGCCTATCCCTAAGAACCCCCTCGCACGCGTCTGCGTGTTCAGTGGCAATATGCATAAGGCGTAAACATGTCAACAAAATTCAGGGAGGTACGTTATCCCACGCAGTCTCTTGCATGATGATAGCCGTCTAGGGGGTATGTGACATGAAGTGTGTCACTTTTAGGGTAAGAACAATTTTAATCCTAACCCTAAGTTTCCTAGGTGAGAAGGGGATTTCATCAGATTCGAAACCAATCCCTAACTCAGATCAAAAATGAAATCAAAATAATGATTAAGAAGATAATGGCATGATGGACGCATGATTAAAGTGGAATGGTGAAATAAAAGTTAGTAAAATATCGTAAAATAAAAACCCTAGAAATTTAGGAAAAATTCGACAACATAACGCGTTTTCAATAATCGACTTAAAAATTTTAAAATAAAACTCAAATAAGAAATTAAATAAAATTTAAGAGTGAAAGTTTAAACTTAAGAACAAATTTAAAACAATTTAAATTAACAAAATAAATACCCTACCAAAGTCAAATAAATCGACCTTGCATAAAAAGGTTAAAAATTTGAAAGAAAATAATACAATAACGACGTGACGCCAAAATAGATTTCAAAATTTGAGTCTGTTAATAAATATAATTTTGACATTATATTTATTAACTAACTCGGAATAATAGAGAAGGGAAGAGATTAAAATACTTCTTCCCGTAAAATAATAATGAAATTGATAAACAAATAATATAATTAAAGCACGCTAGGAAATAAGATAAATGCCCTAATAAAATGAATTAAAAACAAAGGGAATACAGTTCCCATCTAACAAAAATCAAACCCATCCACCACTTAAAATAAAAATCACAAGACATTAAACAAAGCTCAAAATCCCATTTAAATTTAAAACAAAATAAATGAAACACAAGGATTAAAAGACAAGGGCAAAAATGGAGAATTTAAAAATAAAGAATAAAATAAACGCCCTCACAATTCCCTCTTATTAAAATATTGTTTTCTAAATTTGAGAAGCCCTAATTTTGTATTTTATTGTTTTCTCTTTGATGCCCTACTTCTCTATCTCATTCATTCTTTTTTTGTTTTGTTTTGCCTCTTTGTTTATGCAGGTTAGGGTTTTGAAAAGAGGTGGAAGCCATGAATGGAGCTTTCCACTACCTCTCACGAAGGTATACACAACAGAGTTGTTGCTATATTTTTTTTTAAATAACAGAGGGTTTGATATATATATATATATATATATATATATATATATATATATATATATGATTTAAAACATTTTTTGCAGGGTTTAAAGAGTATGGAGGGGGCCGAACGATGTCAAAAAATAAGGGCAAGGGGAGGAGTTACTGTCGCCGCCACCGCCACCGAGGAGGACTGCAGGTGTGAGGGTTGAAGGGACCAGAGGAAGGGAAGGGGTCGTGGTGGTGGAGACTGCGGGGAGCGCGGGGGAGGAGACTGCGTGGAGTGGGCACGGTTTAAGTTTAAGTGACTAGTGGGGAGGGGGCCGAAACCCCCACCCACACCCTCTGTATTAACAATGGCCGTGATGGGACTGTGGTGGGCGCCGACGCCCACCACAATGCTCACCTCAACACTTTTTTTTTCTCTAGTTTTTTTTTTCTTTTCTTTTTTTTAAATTCCTACGACCTAACACAGTCCGCCAATGGGTTTCTCTTTTTTTTCAATAGTTTTCTTGAATGCAAATTTTAGGTTTATATATATATATATATATATATATACTCAAATTTATATCAACAGTTTGTCCAAAATATCACAGTCTATATACTTCTTCTATTCGGGTATATATATATATATTAATATATACAGGATTTATATAAAGTATAGTTTCTCTTCCAATCTCTGTGTATAAACAGTAATAAAACAAAACAACATCAAACTAAGATTTAAAAGAAAATGAAAATGTGTATATATATTTATATACATACATACATATATATATATATATTTTTCATATATATATGTATATTATTATATATACACTTAAACTAACTTATCATTAACACTAATCTTGACTTAACATAGAATGCTAACCTTCAGCTTGCAACATAAATTAAATCAGTAGCATTTTTTTTAACATATACTATTTAGGAACATATATATATATATATATATATATATATATATATATATATATATATATATATATTAAAAATAATTCAAATACACAGAAATATATTATCTCTCTTTTTTTTTTTTTGCAACCATAAGGTAGAAAATTATAATTTCATTTAAATTTCTAACAGCCCATTTTCATAACAGCAACTATTAATAGAAACTTCCAATGTAAATAAATAGAAACTAATATTAATACTTTCTCCTTCTTTCTTTTGTATGCAATAACTATAAACAGCAACTAATAATATAAACTCTCAATGCAACAAAACAGAAACTAATTTAAATTTTCTCTTTCTTTCATTTGCATATACTAAGACTTATTTAACACACTCATATTTTTTTTTGTAAGGAAAAATATGACAGCAAAAGATAATTTCTCATGCAACTCTCAAAACACCCAAACTTCACAACATAGGGAATAAACAACTTCTTTTTAATAAAAAAACATAAAGAATGTTTAAATTGTAACACTTAATACAGCCCACTCCATGGGTAGAATAACTTGACAAAATAAATTACGATAGGGCCACAAAGGCCATGGCTCAAACAGCCAACAACAAAAGACTAAAGCAACACAAAAATAGACTTCTCATTAAGCTCCATTTCTTCATTTAAGCACCTACAAATAAAACACAGTAAAAAAGGAAAACCCAGCCACTTCGAAATGCCCTCCTCCCTACTATAAACCTGCAAGTGGGTCACCCCCGAGCTACGGAGGTAGGGATTCACACGGTTGCAACACACCACAACAAGCATCAAGCAACAACAACACAAAATCAACCCCAAGGATAAATACATAACACAACTCATGAGAATGAGTTTGATGGGGGTAGGGAATGGACCCCTCTACTTCAAAGGCCACACCAAAAACTCCAAATACCAAGTCTCATGGCCTCAAGCCAAAACCTCCAAAACCACAACTCTCCAAAGATCACAAAATAACTTCCATGGCACTCTTGCCATTCAAATAATCTCCATAACAAGTAAAAAGCCCTCAAGGCCATATATAGCAAAAAATATGGGAGTGACCTCAAGGAGGTTCCTTTCCCCTACCCCAAGCAAGTTGAGCCTTACCTCCAAATGGAGGTGCTCTCACCAAACTCCCATCCCACACAAAAATGAAACAACAAACAACAAACTACAAACACATCATAGTAAAAATATGCAAGTGTAAAGAAACATAGTCATGAGGCTTACCTTCAAAAGCCCTATAATGGAAGCACATTTGGTGATGAGCTCCAAGCTTCTCCAAATCTCTCTAACCTTCCCCAAAAATTTCTCAAAATAGAAAGAATCTCTAAAATGCAAGAACCCCACACTCTTCAACAAGAGGAGGTAATATAGGCCTTCTAATTTGGCCTTGAGGAATGAGAAGGTGACACTTGTCACCTTCTCCTTCCTCATCCTATGCCACTTGCAAGGTAGAGGAAGTGTGAGGGTGACAAGTGTCATCCTTCAATTCCATCTCAATCCTCACCTTATCCACTTGTGCTCTCACACATGTGTGAGAGAACAAGTGGTGAGGTGGCATTCCCTTTCAAACCTCCAAGAGGATAAGGGATGCCATATGACATCCTCTTATTCTCTAAGAGAGCCATCTCCCTCCAAGATGCTCTCACACATGTGTGAGAGCCTTGGAGGAAGATCCCACACACTTGGGAGTCTTGGAGACCTCCCAAGTTTTCCTAGGGAAGGGATTCCCAACTTTGGGAAGGGAGATGAGTCTTTCCCAAAGCATGACTTATCTCCCACCCTTATCTAATTCAAATTTCGTCACTTTGACTAAACCTTAGTTTAGAGTGACCAAAAGTGAGTTAACCCAAGGTTTAGTTAGTCAAAATTGACCCTAGACTCATGGGTAACCACCTAGGGAAAATTTTGGGACACTAAGGTTCACCAAGGGGGTCATAAATCCACTTTAAATGGCCTCAAAAATAAAAACAATACCAAGTGGTATAAATCAATAAAAACTATACAACACATGATATAATTAAATTAAACCAAGGGGTACTAGGCCAAAATGATAAAATTAAACAAGCATTTAAATCAACACTCAATTCAAATGTGATCCTCATCCCTCTTGGGAATGGATCGGTTTCACAGGGAATAACATATGTGTGAATTCTACCTCTAATTTCCCGTGGCCTGGGAATGTAATCTTGCACATCTCGATCAAGTGTCAATCATATCATGAATAATCATAGCCGAAGCAACTGGAATTAAATTCATGCCATTGAATACAACAATAATCATCTATAACATAATTCCAAATTAAACTGCATTTTTTAATCAAATGTCACATAATCATCATCACATAAATAACTAGAAATCACATCACAAAACATCATCTAATATATCTCGCATGTCTAATCACAAAAATAGCATTGAAATATGATCAAATCCAATCACCATATGTCTAATCAATGTCATCAAAATTAGGAGATATAATCAAATCTGCATAATGAAACCATAGTCTCTAAAAGTCTGATAATGTCATCAACTGAATGCATAACGATCAAAATAAGGAAGGAAAAATAATCGGCCTCACAATGGGAGTACTAGTCAATTTGGTATGCATGGTTAATGTGATCACTAAGGATTTCTTTTACATACACAATCTATATCAAGATTCGTATGAGAAATCAGAGGTCTGGATACATGCACATCAGATGGGTCCTCTTATTTTACCATGGGTTTGCTTACCCTACCTATCTGGGTCGGACCTAAGGACCTGGACATTACCTTCTCTGTGATCCCCACTTCTAACCAATTTCACATGAAACTAAACCATCTATGGCTTGTTTCCATGAGGGTGGTCCCCTTCGTGGTCCATAAGTGTTTGAAGTTCCTATACGAAGGTCAGGTACACACTATCAACCATAGTGGGTTCAATCCCCTTTCTTTCCAAGGAAATTGTTGTCCTATTTTGCCTTCAAACCAAATAGCCCAAGGATCCATGAAATTTCTAAGTGTTTTCCCTTTTGAAGTGCAAGGAAAAAGCCCCCCAAATGGATAAGTCCAAAATCCTAAGTGTTTTCCTTGTATTTTCTACCTTTTCGTAGTTTCAGAGTTTGGGGTTCTCCTCTTTGCTATGTCATTCTTTTTGGCTCCGAAATCCACCTTGATTCCTTTGTAATTTGCCTAAGTGTTTCAGGCACGGTGGTTAGGAGGCTCATCTTGCTCCTTTTCTGAAGGCGGAAGGTCCACTTGTTGAAGCCTGATGAGCTACAAAGGTTTCTAAGTGTTGTCGGTAGTAGCCAATGGGAGTTCACTCTTCCTCCTTATTTTTTGAAGGTAGAAGAAAAAAGGTCCAACGACTGAGGTCCGCCAGTTTCAAATGCTTCTAAGTATTGCAGAGCTCGAAGGCCGAGGTTGAGGTCTTTTTTTTCCATTTGGTGGAAGCGGCAGATGAAAGGCTCGATTGTCGAAGTCTGCTGAGTTTCTCAATGTGCCTAAGTATTTCAAACATTGGCGAGAAGGAGTTTCCTTCTCCCTCTTTCCTTTTGGAATGCAGAAGGCAAAAGGTCCAAGGCCCAATCCTTGACAAACTTCATAACTTCTTCTAAGTATTATAATGTTGAGGATTGAGTGGTTCTTCTTTTCAAAAGTACAATGCACGATGAAGGCCCGATCTCTGAAGCCTGGTGATTTCTCTCTTTCTCCTTCCAAACTTTGGATATCAGGGTTTCCTTCTTCACCATTCAAAAGCTCGATCGGAGGAAGACCGATCAGTTGGGGCCCAACCTGTTTTGCCTTCCAAGCACTTTCTACTATTCCTGATGCGATGGGACTGCTCAACGACCTTCCCAACTGCCATTAATGCTTCTTCAGAGCCTAATTACTTGTGAAAAATGGATTTCTCGCACCCCTATGCCACTGTAGCTCCTTTGCATTGAGTTTCTTGTACCCAAGGCATGGGCGAACACTCTTCTTCAATGGATTTTCAGGGTAGAGCCATGTGGGTGAGTTCCCAGGACATAGAGATGAAGTTATTGCATCTTGGGTGACTAGTTTTCCTTGTTGACCATTATTTCCCACATCCACGGTTGCTACAGTGTGATCTGAAAAGCTATATATGCCTGCATTTGAGATGTATTTATGTTGGTTGGCTGCTCTAGGTCATTTTCATAGGTAGAGGATTCATTTACAGGTCCAGACCTTGTGATTTTCTCCATACTTGAGTGGATTTAATGGACTGTGTTTTTTCCTGAGCCTCTCACGTCTCTATATCAGTTAAACAATGAAGGAGATCCTATCATTTTGTATCCATTTCACCTGTAATGAATCTGTCTTCTCTTTGTACTGGCTATTTAGGCTCTATGATCAATATAAACTGATGTTTTACCTCTCTCATGGTTCTCACATTGTGTTTATTTGATAGATGTAAGTTGTATATTGTGGATAAAATAGTCCCTTTCATACTTTCATCTCTCTGTTTGAACCTGCATGAGTCTTTGTGAGTTCTCTTTAGTCTTTGAGATCATTATTGTGCTAGGTCAGTTGCAGTTAAAAACTCTAAATCTAGCGCATCACCTTTTTAATTTTAGTTTCTCCTTCGTCCCATTTTTCCTGGTAACTGGTAGCATTAGATTTATCTATTTTCTCTTAGCCTTAAGCTCAAAAAGGGAAACTATCCTTCTCTAGAAGTCTGATCTCATCTGCAAGGTCCCACACCTTGAGATCAGTCCCATTGTGTCATTAGAATGCTTGAATAGGCTTCAAGTAGGGTGTAATTCCATGTGATAACAGAAACTTCTCCTTAGACTACTTCTGACTGACAACAACTAAACCAATGTGGCCTCTGGCAACTTCTTGTTCCTTTCATACCAAAAGTTTAAAGACAACCACATAGCCTAGTTTTTTGTTGGTGCCTCCTCATCATCTACACTGGATGCTACCCCTCCAATGCCTTTGTTGTTAGAATTTGCTTCTATTCCTTCCACTATCTCTATGACAGGAAGAGGAAAGAAACCCACACAAAGTGCGCCTGCCCTCTCCCCTGCTTCAAGAGTGCTCGTGATCCTGCTGTCAGCACTACACCGCTACTAATTTTCATCTTTTTTGATAGTGACTCTAATCACCCCTCCCCCATGGAGGATGTAATTAAGTCCTTAAGAGAGATACAATCATTATCCATGATCTTGACACAATCAATGGACCTTGCCTTCGATGAGTTACATGAAGATCCTCCCTTGTATGTTGGTCTTCCACATGATGAGCTAGGTGTTGTGCTCAACACTGTTCTCAATGTGGTCCTTCTCACGGCCTATCCTCCGTCCCTTTACAATGAGCAAGATTGGGAAGAGGATGACCTACTTGAACCTAATCCTTGAAAGCAGTCCCTTCGTGTATCTATCTTTATATGTGTTTACATGTGTGTTTGGTAATCCCCGTGTGAGTATGGTGTGTCTGTTTCTTTGTTAGTCCTCACTGGATGACCCTTGATTCCCTTGTAGGCACCTGAATACAGGGGAATGAAACTATCGTTTCATTCTTCTATTTGTAGCTACATTCTTCTATGTGTTGTTCTTGAAATTTCATACATATTTTGGGGACGATGCAAGCGTCAGATGATTTAGCATCCTTCCATGTTGACCCAAAAAAAATATTTTTCTTCTTGTGCCTTTCCTCCTTCGTGTTCGTAGTTCTGTGTGCTTGGAGGATGATGACAATTACAAATAATTGAAAAAGATCAAATTGTGAAAATATTGCCCCAAAAAGATCAAATTATGTATATTGTACTAACTCCAATGCATGCATATCCCTTTGTGTTTTACTTTTGATGTTGCCTGTCTTATGTAACACCTTGCCGCATTGCTCAGTGTCATGCCATGCTTACACAATCATTTGTGTATCATGCATGTAGCATCACCTTGGTTGTCCTACTTGGGGGCAACCCCTTCATGACGTAGCTCTTGGGAACATATCTTCTAGGAATATGCTTCCTAAAATCTCTTGTGCCTTCTTGTCCACTTTTTATCGGTGTGGTGTGTGATTAAGGTGTGATCCATGATACCACCTTTATTAGAATCACCTAACAAATAGCAAATTTTGTTAGTCCTATAATTTCTGATACTGTCTAACATGTAACTCACCTAGTAGAGAAATGCTAGCCTGTGATGTTAAATTTGCTACCACTTAGTGCTTCTCATAAGCCACCTAGAAAACAATAGATTTTGCTAACCCTATAATCATATCTCTTTTTCTCTTTTTAATCTTTTTTTTGCATTTTTTCATGTGTTTGTTAGATTAGTGGGCATTAAACTTTATTATTTTCCAACCACAAGTGTTTCAACAAATAATATTTGCCCTAAGCCTCTTATCATTAGTTTTATATATTGATGTGTACCAGTGCTTCTGACATCTATGTTATGGGCAGATTTTCTAGCCTAACATTGTGGTTTTGCAGAATCCTGAGGTTGGGGGATTCACACCTTCACCTAGTGGAATTCTACTTCCTTCACAGAGTGTTTAGGTAAAAATTTGCTTTCATGTTATTTCTTTCATGTACTTTATCTTACATATGCATGTAGTGGCATATGCCCGCTAAAGTGGGGGCTAAATTTAGCATCATAAATTGTGCTCACATACAATTTTATGCTCTACTTGGCACTCGCTTTAACATTCCCTTCCCTTTAACTTTTGTGTTGACCTCTTTATGTCTGCCTAAACCCAAAACTTCAAAAGTGCCTTAATCCCAACAATGTCCCAATCAATCTTGACCTTTTAAGACTTCAAGTTGCCCAGACTAGATCGCTAGGCACAAACATCTGTGCCAAGCATTGATGTCTCGCTAACATCTTCCAGTTCGTCAGCTCATTTTAGAAGGTGCATTTTTGCTTGCACGACACTCCATCTTTTTCTACATGCCTATCTGTGCCCAAACGGCTCTTTGCCTAGCCCTTTACCTCCATTCTTCCTCTATAAAACCGCTCTCACTTTTCCTTTCAAAGAATCACGAATCTTTACAGCGAAGCTCTACCAAATTGTTTACTCAAGCTCTCATTACTTGTGACACTACATTTTGCATATTATCCATCTATTGCAGGTTACCAATCTCATGTGATTCACTCCAATTTTTATTATACATTCTCACGTGATCAGCATCCTTGAAGAATAGAGCCCTCTTGTTCTCTGACGTTATAGCCTTCCGACACAATTCTTGTAACCCTCTCTTGTACATTCACTTCATTTCATTTAGATCAATACTAGTCTTTGTTATTTGAAGCCTTTATCATTTATCTTGAATATATCATTGTTTGTCACTACTTGCCGCTATTCTAGATGCACATAGAGTACAAGAGCACACACTTCCTATCATTATATATTCATTTGGTTATCGTTGAGGTAGAAATACCAAAAATAGGGTTTGACTAAGGCAAACCTCTATACAGCCCAACCTCTGTACATCTTCGTTGACTAGGATTCTAATGTTTGATAGAAGTTTGCTTTGATTAGCAGTAGTTTAGTTAAAAGAAAAATTTCCATCATACACCTTGATTGCTACTTACTAATCTAAAAATAAAGAAACTCATCTCATCAAATCATGTCCAAGCAAATGCACCCAAGTGCAAAAGAAAGAAGCAAGCTTTTTACCTCCTTTCTAGATGTAGTTCTTAAGCTAGAACCAGACATATTAGAAGACATTATTAGTAATTACATATTTCTACTTGATAGTCTATTATGTTTCAACTTTATTCATGCTTGGGAGAGTCATTTTATTGGGTGTTCCGTTCATGTATTCTATGTGTTTTTAACTAGATGTGGAAGATGGCATCAATAAAGTAAAATTATGAGTTGGACTACTTGTAATATGTGTTTTTAAAATGAAAAAAGTGACATGAAGAGAAAACGGTAGAGTTATAGCGAGTTAGATTTACAAAGTGGTAGTGGTGGATATGCAAGAGTGCCAATGTTGTCACACAACAATTGTGATTCCAAGAAAGTGAAGATTGTGGTATTTATGATAGTAGTGCAATATATAATGATCATCACTTGCACAGCCTAGAAGGATACATATCCATAAAAGATATTATGTGTAAAATTTCTATCATGACAATTGAGATTGTCCTTAGTCATAAAAAGGCCTTGGAAATTAAAGAGTATCATCTTTCCAACTAAGATTCTACTCGTGTTTTTTGTAACTCAGAGAATTAACAGCCTAGTGACCAAGACACCCCTCATAGCTAGAGGATTGAGATAAGAGGTGAACAAGCTACTATAACTCTAGGCTACATCTGGAGAGACCCCACACCCTGACACAACTTGTTAATCAAGTTTCAAACCTGTGACCATTGTTTATGTTTTTCAATGGCTCGACCTTTTGGTCTACACTCGGGGGCCAACCAAAATGTGACTCTTAAGGCTAGTGCTAAATTGACTTTTTATTTATTTTTTAAGCCTAACCTTGTTGTATTGTTTAATAGGAGGTTGATTTGGCTAACTAGATTCTTATTTAGCTATATCAAGACAAAACTATCAACTCCTTACTAATTCCCTATTTTGATCAAATTCACTTTACACACTTACTTAAAGTTTGAAAATAGAGTATAAAGAGAGCACTATTACCAATTTTGGTATATATTAACTCTAATTATGATCTATTTCACAATATAATTGAATTTGTGCTTGCAATCTCTTTTAATTTTTGACTTTGAATGATTTTTTTTTTGTTTTTTATTTTACTTTGAATTTATTAGTTAACCAGTGTGCCACATAATTTCATGTTTATATATATAAAATGTGTTTTTTTAAAAGACTTCTTCTAAAACCACATGTTCAAGAACAATAAAACACAATGTTGTGTTACTAAACAATCAACCACCATTTTTTTAATAGATGATTTCATGTTCATGTCGTGTTTCTAAACAATCAACCGTCATTTTTTTAATAGATTATATCATGTCTCTATTTAAACATCAAACAATCAATAATAATTTTACATTTCATCCATACCAAAAAAAAAGTGATAAATAAATGTCCTATTTTACTTGCCAAATTCACTTTTTAACTATTGAACTATTTGATATCTAAAAATAGCCCATAAATTGTAAATAACAATCACTATTTTGTTAACCAATGTGCCACATAATTTCATGTTTATATATATAAAATGTGTTTTTTTAAAAGACTTCTTCTAAAACCACATGTGTTTGCTAAGTTTTTTTCCCTTTGCCCTAATATTGAAATGGTGCGGAAGTGGGAGTCTAATCGTTGGAAGGTCAAAGGCAGTGTCTCTGTCATAGCTATGGCGAGGGGATTGTTTCTCTTTAAATTTACTAGCAGAGAGGATATGTTAGCCATTTTGGTGGGAGGGCCGTGGCTATATGGTACTCATTCTCTTGCTCTGTGTACTTGGAGACCTGGGTTTGATCCTAGTATTGATTTGAACCGGACTGGCCTAGTTTGGGTGAGGCTTCCTGGGTTTCCTCTAGAATATTGGGATGAAAAAAAAAATTCTGCTATTGGTAATACTTTTGGCCAGTATGTGACTCTTGATAATACCACTCTGGCTAAATCCCGTTGTGTGTATGCTAGATTCTATGTTAATGTGGAGGTTCACAAAACCCTCCCCATGACCATAGAGCTGAACTCTAAATATGGGATCTGGACACAACCGATCCTTTATGAAAACTCTACCACATTTTGTTAGCTTTGTAAGAAGAAGGATCATTTAATGACCCATTGTAAGCTTAAGAAAGTGGGAGAAACTTCTGATCTGAATAAAGAGAGAGATGATAATTCATCGAAAGAAGACATTCCTGAAAATCAGGGGATGGGGGGTAATGAGGAAAATGATACTTATGTTGCAAGAGAGAATCTTGAGAGGAATCTGGAGTGGGGTGATCAGAAGGCTAACCATATTGATTCCCAGACCCTCGATCAACAGGTTACTAAGGATCCCCCGGTGCTCGAAGATGGTGAGATTCAAACCTAGTCAGCTGAGGCTACTAATGATATTGATGGGTCCCCGTCAACACTAGTGGTGAATGCCCAAATCCCAGAATCTATTTGTAATAATAGTGATGCGACTGTTCAACCTTCTTCTAAATAGAGGCCTTCTCCTGCCTATGATAGGACCACTGTTGGGTCCCTTAAGGAGGGGTTATCTGAGAATCAGTCCGCTATCCCTTCTCTGATCACTGGAGTAGGACCTAGTGGTAACTGTAATGACCAAGATGAGTGGATTACCCCTAAGAAAAAGAATCGTAGGACTAAGAAATATGCTAATGTTGGAACATATTCTAGGCAAGGAAGACCGACCCTCAAGGAAACAAGGCAACGAGAGATTGCTAGAGAGATTGCCAGTGGTAAACAAAAAATACTGGAGATTCAATCTCAAAAACTTTCCAAATGAGAATTCTTTCTTGGAATATGAGAGGTTTTAATAGCCCCACCAAATAGTTCGAGGTCAAGAACTATATTTTGGATCATAAAATTGATATTCTTTTACTTCAGGAAGTTAAAATGTCTGAGGAGAACTTTAAGTTGATAGCTGACAGAATCTAGCCTAATGGTACTTTTTGTATTAGCCCTGCTATGGGTGCTTCTGGAGGGATCATTACTATGTGGAATAATGCCAGAATTCAAGGTACTCTTATGGTTTCCAGTAAGCATTTTCTGATTGTCAATTTCTATATGCCTTCATTTAATTGGTCCCTAATCAATATATATGCCCCAAACACAAGGGCCCTGTGGAAAACTTTGTGGATGGACCTATCTACTCTCCTTTCCACTTCCTCTCGTTCTCTTTGGATGTTGGCTAGAGATTTTAACACTCCTTTATACCCTTCAGAGGAAATTAGGGGTATTCTTGACTATTCTAATAGTATGTTTGATTTTGTTGAGTTTATCAATAGCTTTGGGTTGTTGGATGTGGAGCTTCAGAATCAGAATTTTACTTGGTTCAATGGAAGAAGAGGGGATCAAATGATACAAGTTAAATTGGATAGATTCCTTATCTCCAATAACTGGGATAATCATTCTAATCTAAGTCTGGCAGCTTTACCAAGAACTATTTCTAATCATAATCCTATTCTCCTCAATTGGATGGTCCAGCATAGGTGTGGTCCCTTCCCTTTCAGATTTGAAGCTATGTGGATTAAACATAAAGATTTTAGGAGTCTTCTAACTAATTGGTGGCAAATTCTAGTTTAGGGTACTCCTATGTTTAGGTTGGTCAAGAAGCTCTTACATATTAAACAAGAGGTCTGTGGTTGGAACAAATATAGTTTTGGTAATGTGTTTGCTCAGAAGAAGACTATCTCTGGTAAATTAGCTGACCTTCAAAATTTAATGGCTTAAGGAGTTGTTACAGAGGATATTGCCCAGGAGGAAAGTAATCTGATTTCTGACTGAAAGAACCTTATGAATAAAGAAGAAATTTTCTGGAAACAGAAGTCTAGAGTTCAGTGGCTCAAAGAAGGGGATCGTAATACTGTCTTTTTTCGTCTTTCAGCTATGAAGCATTGGAAAGCTAATTCTATTTCTAAATTATGTTTGGAGGATGGCAATACTATCATGGATGACAATGAGATTGGCAACCAAGCTGCTTTGTTTTTTCAAAATTTGTTGTCGGAACAGGCTGATAATGTTGGCAATGGGTAGATAATGGATCAGTTCCTTGATAAAATTCCCTCGTTGATTACTGAGGAGGATAACATTGAAATGTTGAAACCAATTTCTGAGGAAGAGGTTTGTGCTATTTTATTCTCCATGGGTCCTTTTAAAGCCCCAGACCCTGATGGCTTTCCTCTGATATTTTTCCAGGAATATTGGGATATTGTGGGCTTTGATGTTACTGTTGCTATTAGGGATTTCTTCATAACTGGTAAACTTCTAAAGTAGATCAACAATACTTTTATTGTCCTTGTTCTAAAAAGCCAAATCCTATGCTATTTACTGATTTCAGACCTATTAGTTTGTGCAATACCATTTACAAGTTGTGTACCAAATTTCTTGTTCTGAGATTCCAACCTTTCCTAGATAAAATTATTTCCCCTTCTCAGAAAGGTTTTGTCCCTGGATGACAGATTTTAGATGTTGTTATAACCACTCATGAAACCATTCATTCTATGGCGAAGAGCAAGTCCCTGGTATGGTTCTAAAGCTAGACATTTCTAAGGCCTATGATAGAGTTTCATGGCAATTTCTTTTCAAGGTTATCCAAAAGTTTGGTTTTAATGATAAACTCTCCCTTCTCATTCAGGAAGTTGTCTCCACTGCTAAATTCTCAGTCTTGGTTAATGGGGTCCCGAGAGGCTTTTTCTCTCCCACGAGGGGGATTAGACAGGGAGATCCTCTTTCCCCATATTTATTTATCTTGATGGCTAAGGCCCTTGGGAGATATGTTCACTCTAAGGTTCTCTCTATGGAAATTTTGGGCATTAAATCTGCTTCTTCTATACCTCCTATGTCTGTGCAGTAGTTTGTGGATGATACCATCCTCTTTGGTATCTTTTCTGTGGTTGAAGCTCAAAGTTGGAAGAATATTCTCAATGACTATGCCCAAGCTTCTGGTCAACACATTAATTTTCAGAAAAGTAATGTTTATTTTTTCAACACTTAGGGTGATCTCTGGAGAAAAATTATTAACATTCTTGGCTATGTTGAGGCTGATCTTCCTGCTGTCTATCTTGGCCTTCCTTTAACTGTTAAAGAAGTATCTCCAAGATTTTGGAATGGAATTTTGGAAAGAACTCAGAAGAAGCTGATTGGCTGGAAGGGGAAGCTCCTGAGTAGTGCTGGTAAATTATAGCTCTTACGAGCTTCTCTTCAAGGTATTCCTACTTATTTTCTATCTCTTTCTAAAATGCCTAGGTTTATTGCTGACAAATTGGAGCAGACCCAAAGAAATTTTCTATGGACAGGTGTGGAAGATAAAAAGAGAATGTCTCTGGTTAATTGGGAGAAAGTCTGCCTTCCCAAATCTCATGGGGTTCTTAATATTAGATCTATAAGAAATATGAATAAAACCCTCCTTGCCAAAATTAACTAGAATCTGGTCCACAGCCATAAAGAATGGGGAGCCATTATGTAAGATAAGTATTTACATGGTGCTGACAATCTTAGTTTCCTTTATCAGGAGGGGCTTCCTCAGGGCTCGGTTATTTAGAACAAAATGCTGAAGTCTAGAAGCTTACTCAAACAGGGGCTTAGGTGGAAATTGGGGAATGGTAATACTATAAATTTATGGGATGACACTTGGGTTGTTGACAATGCCCTTGCTGCTCTGGGGGATTATAGGACTATTACTGATATTGCCGAATAATTTTTTGGGTCAAAAGTTTGCCATTATATTCATATTGAGAATGGTATCAGACTTTGGAAAAATCTTCTTGATTGTTGTGATCATCGCCCTAAGTTTATTCCTAGAATGAGTTCTATTCAACAAATGCTTCTGGGTACCAGAATCCCTCTCTTTCCTAGGGAAGACGAGTTGTATTGGTGGCCTGATAAGAGAGGTCATTTCTCAGTTAATTTTTCTTACCATCTGCTGATCCCTGATGTTCATAAAAATGATCTTTGGAGGAAAATTTGGAATCATAAGCTTATTCCTAAAGTTAATATGTTTTGGTGGGCTGCAGTTCATAATAAGATTTTAACCCAAGATAAATTGCAGAGGAGGGGATTCACCCTGGTTAATAGGTGTTTCATGTGCCTTAAGGAGGAGGAAACTGTTTCTCACTTAATTCTTCATTGTGACTTTGCCATGGAAATTTGGAGCACAATTTTGTAGAACTTTGGCATTCAATGAGTTTGTAATCTAGATATCAGGGAAGTCATTGCTAATTGGTGTCCTACTTTTTCACATCCTTGGTTGGACTTTGTGGAAGGAGCGGAATAACAGAATATTTAGGGAAGCTGTCAGGGACTCCTCACAAGTCTTTCAATCTCTCTCTAAGCTCCTCATTGAAAATGTTGTTAGCTCTCACGTCAAAACTGCTAATAAACTACTCACTCAAGAGGAAGAACAAATTGCTGTCAACTGGAGAATTCTTAACCAAATTCTAGCATATGATAACTCTAAGTAAATCCAGAGATTAAATACTAGATGGACCCCTCCAAGGCCCCATTGGTTCAAACTTAACTTTGATGGGGCTTCTAAGTCCAACGGTAGGGCTAGTGGTGGTGGGATTATCAGGGATGACAGAGGGGGGCTTGTTGTTGCCTATGCTGGTGGGATAGGTATCAAAAGTAATAACTATGTTGAAGCCTTTGCTCTCTTATGGAGGGTTAAATTGGCTATCTCTCTCGGCATTCCTCATCTGCATATTCAGGGGGATTCAAAACTGATCATTGATGCAGTTTCTAATGCTTCGGTCTACGGGTGGAGACTCAAGGATATTATTGTGGATATCCAAATCCTAGTCTAGAGGATCCCTAGAGTGGAACTTTCTCATACTTACAGAGAGGGGAATGGGGTTGCTGATGCTCTTGCTGATTATGGTCAGCAATTTACGAATTGGCGTTGTTGGCACCAATTTAAAAATATTTCCGCTAACATAAGGGAACTTATTCAAAAAGAGATGACTTGTCAAGGATGACTCATCATAGTGAGGGTGTCAGCCTGGCTTGTCAGCTTTGTTGGGCGATGATGATGTGGATTTTGAAGTACGAGATTATTACGAATTATTGTACTTCTTTGTATAATGTCATTTCGGCATTATTTTACACTCGCGTTAAGGTGAGTTGGATAGGGGATAATCATAGGAAGTTTATGATTATCATTTTTGAGCATGAGAAGGGTTGGCATCAGTTGGAATTTGTGAAGGCGCTCCAGGATAATGATGACTCGTGCATGTTAATTTATTGCTTCATTTACTATTTCATCATTCCATCCCAAGCTATTAGAATTACCTTCTGAAAACACTCTATTAATTCTCAGCTCTGTGTTCTTTATGTCTTTGAGAGAAAGGAGATAATGGGGGGAGAAAGGATTCGTACTGAGCCAATATCTTGTTGTGAATTCAAGGATAATGCTATGGTTTGGCATTATTGCAAGGAAGGTGGCATTAGTCCTTTTCTGGAATGCCTGAATGATTTTGATAAAAATTTGTCTGTACAGTTTGCCCTTTCCTGGCACAATCGCAGAGTTACCATGGGTAGAATTGGTTTTGAAATCTCTGAACAAGTCATAGCCATGGCAAATGGTCTTTCTACTAAGGGTACTAAGCTGCAAAGGAAGGCGAAGGTAGCTGATCATTTGAACTAGAAGCTTTTTCTGGGGGAAGGAGAGGAATTAGTTCCCTACCAGGGAGGGTTTGAACAAGCCAAGTTGCCAGAGCCATGGGATGAGATGTACTTTCTTCTCATGAAATACTTCACATTGGAAGGTCGGTTCACAAGGTTTTATAATTATCACCTCCCTCTGCTTAATCATTTCATGTGTAATGCTCTAATTAGTTTCCCTTTTTACTTGATGTCATCCCTTGAACACTTTATTTTTAGGGTTAAAGCTAAGATGGATAAGAAACCCTCTAAAAGGCATGTCCCTCTGCATCAAGGTCTCATCCTTTGTTTGTATAATTTCCACCTTGCTTTGGAGCCGCCTAAGCCAATTCAGACTCCTAGTTGTGAGGTTCCTGCCAATCTCGACCCCCCTGATGTTGTCGTTTCTGAGGAACCTTGCCCTACCTCTGCTTTCCAAAAAATAAAAGGGGTTTCTTTCTCTATGTCCACTAAGGAGACCACCATGGTGAAGGATATTCATACTCTGGCCTCTAAAGGGAGTGTGAAAAGTAAGAAAAGAAAACTTAGGGAGCTGGATGATGATATTGTGGGGGACTCTGTAGGGACCCATAAGAATCTAAGCAGTGACCTTGTGGGACCTGGCCATAAACATAAAGCTAAATTGTCTGCTAAAGATAAGAATGTGGGCTTCTCATCTGGGGTGAGGAGGTCGAGAAGGATTGCTGACAAGCCTTCTCCGCAAGCTAAACTAATTGACTACTTTGAAAGTCCTTCTGAAGCCTCCACTTAGGGGGACAATCAACTGAATTCCAAAGACATCGAAGTTCAAGAGATCTCTGAAGAGGATGCGGGTAAGGATGAAGGGAAACAGGTTGATGATTCAAGAGGTGATGATGGTGATCCTGTGGACAATGCTGGTGAAGGGGAGAGGATGAGTGTAGAGGAGGTTGGAGAGGAGACTAATGAGGAAGGGGATGACCATAGGCATGATCTTGCTGTCCTTAAGGGTCGTGTGGATGATTTGGAGTAGAAGGTTTCTTCTATGGGAGAGCTCTTAAGCAGCGTGCTTTGTCGCAAGGTGATTCTCAACCTGTCTCTGTTACAGGAAATTGGGACTCGTGCTAATGGAGAGGAGGAGAAAGTCAAAAAACTTGATGAAATTGTTGAATTTATGGCTAAAGGCTGGGAGAATGTATCTCCTTAGTTCTGTTATGTTTTATGATGTCTTTCTACTGTTACTTACTATCTGTTCGTTATAGGTTGTATATGTTGTTTATACTATTTATACTATAGTTGGTCTGGTGGCTCTTTTTGTTCTTGAGCCCCTACTGTCTCTTTTTGTCTTGATGTAGTTTTTGCCGACTTATATTATCAAAAACAATCACTATTTTGTTGTTTTTAATGTCGTTTAATTGAAAAATGTGTTGCACTTTTTAAAGACTTCTTCTAAAACCACATGTTCAAGAACAATAAAACACAAGATTATTTCATGTTCATCAATTGCCAAAACAACCAATAATAATTTTACATTTCATCCATACCAAAAAATATGATAAATAAATGTCCTACTTTACTTGTCAAATTCACTCTTTAACTATTTAACTATTTGATATCTAAAAATAACCCATAAATTGTGAATAACACTCACTATTTTATTCTTTTTAATACCATTTAATTGAATCAATAACATTTTTATATAAATATGAGGTAATCCTAATTTATTAAACACTTGGATAATTATAATGATAGATATTTATATAATATATTTTTAATTAACAAAAAATACTTATTTTTTAAGTTAATATTAATATTTATTATATATGAATGCTTCTGGATTTTTCTGATAAGGGCGTGGTTCGGTGGTTAGGTCGCTCAGTTGTAGTGGCGGCCACCAGAGTTCAAGCCCCCGCTGGGCCAATGAGCTCGCAGGCTTTACGCCTTCGTTGGGCCAACGAACTCGCAGGCTTTACACCTTCGCTAGGCCAATGAGCTCGCGGGTTTGAAGTGTTCTTACTAGGAGATGAGGTCCCCCGTGTTGTGGTAGGGCGTGTCGCACCAAAGTTTACTAGCGCATTATCTTAAAAAAAAAAAAGGAGAATGAGAGCAAGAGAGGAGAAATACAAATCATCAAGAGAATGAGAGCAAGAGAGGAGAAATACAAATAGATCACTAAGCGTATCAGAAAATCCAAAATGTTGAGTCAAATCCAAAAGCATTCATATGCAACATCATGGACTGTGGAAAACTAATGACTTCCATTAATATTTATTCTTCTTAATTTAAACATATAACGTATTAACTAATTTTTTCAATAAAATAATTTATTTAAATTTTTATTAACTAGATAATTCAAAATCTTATTACAAGATAATTTAAAATCTTATTACAATCTTTATGTTATCGTATATAAATATTAATAATTAATTTTTTACAAACTAATTAAAAAATAAATATGTAAGACATTTATTATTATATATATGGAGGTGGCCTTCTTACCACCCACTTTTTTTTTTTGAATATGTGTATTTTTATCTTTTATTAATATAGATATGGTCCCCTATTCATCACAAAAAATTATATATATGGAGGTCATCCACAAATTCGTTTTTGCTACTCAATTGGGGAGCACGAGCCTTATGCTGAATGTCTTCTACTGACCGCCAAATTTCTCCGGAGGAGGATCCCGACCTCATCCCTTATGATGTTGGGGACCTTGCACTCAGCAAGACTTATTGATTTGTCATTTCTACTTACAATTGCTGAAGAAATATCATATCCATTTGAAAGAAATATTTATAGCCGTATTGAAAGATCACTGGATTAATTACAAATCCCTAACAGAGAAGTGAAGAAGACAGTATGATGTACCAGTGAAAAATATCATACGGCGCTGCTGGTTTTAATTTATACAGCAGCATTTTGTGGAGTTGAAAGGAGATTATCATTTCCAGTACTTGTAAGAACATTTTTCCCTACTGAGCCTGGGAAAAAAGAGATTATCACTTACAGTAGTTGTATGAGGTGGAAGCCATGGCTTTAGCTTCGTGCAAAAGATGAGAATCAAACAGCATTAATTATACGTGTCTAGTAAAATAGCTCAAATTTTCAAACGTGTCAGGTGCAGATTCATTCTACAGAGCTTGGCGTGTAGTCCATAAGATTAAGTGCATGTAAGTTCTATGTTTGACAGGTGTATATATTCGCTCAGACAATTTCCAGAAAGCTTTCGGTGTACACATAATCTGCAGGGACGTTCTGATCGGTTGTCTGCATTTAATGCATAATGGTGGTCCCATAGACCATTTTGGTCTCGTGAGGGTAATTAAAATCAAATCATTTCATTTCACTTCCATTTTTTATGTTTTCAAGGGACGGTGCAATGATCATCTCGGTGGCCTGAAAGATTAAGCTTGAATCCTGTGATCATTGAACAACATACGGCTTCAGAGGCCCTGCAACTTTTTATGGCCATTGATTTAGCACTTGATCTGAACTGAATTGATGTCGCAAGCATGTCTACCAACCAGAAGATGACAAGCCCAAAAAAGGCTTATGTGTATCTATAGACTTGCTTCAAATAGGGGGTCCTATCTCGAAAGTTAATATTTACACACAAAAAATGGTAAATAGTTGTCTTATTTTTATTGGCCAAAATTTACCTTTGATCATTGAATTGGATGACGTTTCAGAATAGCCACACTCTCGATCCATTTGATGTGTTCACTTACCCAAAAATTAGCCTACACTCTTGGTCCATTTGATGTGTTCATTTACCTAAAAATTAATTCAACACTTTACTATGTCATATCTTTAATGCTCGTAACATCCCTAATCCCATTTTCAGTTTGGATCTTAATTACAATTTTTGCCTTTGGATTGGATCGTGATGCAATCTCATCTTCTCTTTCCCTAATCCCATTTTCAGTTTGGGTCTTAACTACAATTATTGCCTTTGGATTGGATCGTGATGTAATCTCGTCTTCTCTTTTACAAATTGAAATTGCCCACATTTTAAGATTAAAAATCTCAGTGCATTATTGTTACTTGTCAATGTACACACCAAAAAGTTCAACTTGTGCCTAGGGTTTGTATTTAAAGACACATCACCCCAGATCATTCTAATCAAAAGCAATAGTGAGATAGCATTTAATCAGGGCAACACACTTTTACATATTTGTTGCTAGCATTTGCAATCTCAACATATTGAGCATTTTCTCTACATCCAACACCAATGTTATTTCTTTGTTTTATCACTATCAATTTGCGGGAGTGACTTTTAAGAAGGAAGTTGATTGTTCTTCTTTATCATTTATGCTATCGTATTATAATTGCAACTATTTTCAACATTTGCATTTTTTTGTTCATTCAACAACTTCAGGGCAAAAGAAATCCTCTCCTACTAAAAAATATAGTAAAAAGAAACTCAAACAATTCAAGACACTTAATATAACTAAATTCACATTCATCATAGAGCTCAATAATGAAATGGCATTGAGAAACTTGCAATCGTTGCCCATCTCAACATGTAAGGTAAAATTATAGTTATTGCTCAATTCACCATCTAAAGTACAAAACATATTTGTTTCGACGTTTAATTAAATGCATATATTACAAGCACATTAGAACTAACATATGTATGTGTTATATGTGTATAGTTATAGGGTAGACTTAGTTCCAAATGTATACACACATTCATTTTCACCACTTTGTGAAAAGTGTGGTTTTGTAATTGAACCTTTCAGTAAATTAGATGGCAAAACTACCTATTTTGTGCTAATTTCCACCAATCATGTGTATATGTCTATAATCATCAACTATCTTGAGTTCTGAGAACTATAGATGAAGGGAGCTTACAATGCAATCTTCAAGACCAGCCTCTGAACGAGTTGTTAATAGCACTTGCAGAAATAAAATATGAGGAATATTTGAAAAATGAATATGTTGATGTATACATATTATGTGCCTTTCAAGTGCAAGGTAACTTCACTTTCGATGGCAACGATATCATTGTGTACATTGACTAATCTACCAAATCATCTTAAACAACAATATAAATAAATATAAATTCTCATTCCTACTAACCAATCATAAGTAGTGATTTCCTTCTAGCATTGTCAATACTGGTTCCTATAATGTAGACATTTGTTAACCAAAAATCTCAAAAAAAAATTTATGGAAATTACTATTGGTTACATCTTTTTACTGATTAAAAATCCCAAATAAATGAATGTCTATAGAAATCAATATATCATAAACCCTTTAACTACATATTATTAACTATACTTTTACACAAATTGCAATGACAGGGACTAGTCACCACACAATACTTGTAGAAAATGGAATACTATAGTGACCCTATATGCTAAGCTCTCAATGCATGACCCTATAAAAAAGCAAGAGACAATTTGTAAGCAACACAAAAGAAAGATAGATACATATCACTTCTTTTGTATTGAAAACCTAAATAATTTCCTTGCAACATGCCATAAAAGGCTCAAAGAATTCTAGACACATAAACTAAGATTTCCCTAGAACTTACAAATGAAAAGTAGAGAAATAAAACTAAGCAAATAGGGCTCCTCAAAGCACAAATCTACCAAGATTCCTCCTATTAGCTTGAATGAGCTAGTTCCATTTATAGAATCTAACAAAGGAGGAGAAAAGATAAGAGAAGCGAATATTTTTCTATACAATGATGGTTACATTCTCTCTTACAAAATAGAATTGAAGAAAATAATATCTAAAAATATCTGCTCCATAACTACATGTTTGCCACATATGGCCTCCAAATTGGAGTGATTAGTGTTAGAGTTGGGTATGATGGTAGCCACCCAAGATTTAGGACTTCATGAAAGCACAAGAGAGATCAAATAAGAGAATAATTTGAATACAAAGATTGTTACAATGTACATGATATGCCTTTCTTATAAAGACAAGGATGAAATGTAGGATGTTGTAGTCATGTGACAAGTGTCTTAATCCTATGACATGTGACAACTATAGGATAAGATGCCAACTATCAACAACTAAACACAACTAGAAACACCTAGTAGACTCACTATGTCAACTTAACATGTGAATTATGTGTGATGTGTGAATATTATTTAACTAATAAATAGTTAAATAATATGAATTATTCACACAAAGGGAAATTAACTAGGAAATACTAAACTAGTTAGGAAAAAACCATATACACACCAACACCCCCCCTTAAGTCCAACTTAGGGAGTAGTTGACTAAAGCAAAGATGCAATGATGGGTCCCAGCTACTAGGCCATGTTAGGTACCCATGTACAAGCAAATCTCAAGTGGGGAAAAGGATAAAAGCTCATGGAACAAAACTTCTCTCCAAAAGTGAGAATGCAATAAAGTGAAAGAAGAAGTGATAGTAGGACTCAACATGACCCCCCAAGGACTACTTCTATCACATATATACAATCAAATACCCCCCATAGGAGATCAAGAGTGAGACTATAGGTCCCCCCACAATGAAGTAGCTCCTATGTTGATGGTGAATGCCTGAAGATGAATGCTGAAGAAAATCATGTACCTACAAACAACATTTCTCCCCTTAGGAAGAAACCAATCCAAAGGTTGATGTAGAAGAAATTCCATCTCCAAGAAGAGAAATGAAGGAAGATGTCTCATGATGGATGTCTCTGAAAACTGTTGAAATGTCCACATGTCAGAATCAAAGAATGGAAATATGTAATGAGGTGTGACCAATCCAAAAACCTAGGTAGACTCATGAAGAACAATCTCCAATGATGAAGTAGATGAGATAACAGTTGTGTTGTAACTGTCATCAAAGAGGAGAGATATCTCCTCAAGTGTGTCCTCCAAATCTACAAGATGGGACTCACAAAACAAATCTAAAATACTTGTCAAATACTCATCCTAAGAAGCTGTTTCTGAAAGACTAGAAGTATCCTTCTCAACTAAAGTAGAAGAAACCATGTTGATGTCGACCTCTGAAGTAGCAGGAGGTTGAGGTGATGGAAGCTCGGCACTAGTCTCATGAACCAAGGTGGATGAAAGAACACCAAGGTTCAAGTGACCAAACTTATCCTCAGAAACATAATTCACACTTGATGCATGAGTGTGAATATAAATCAATGGATCTACATCATCAGAAGAAGCAAAATGGAAAATGTATGCAAGCGAGATGCATGATCAGCCAGAAGCAATGATATCTCTACTCTCCAAGTCTCGTATAATCACTAAATCAGGAGTGAACTCAACTGTCTTCCCTCCACCACAATGAGTAATCTGGTAGATGGAAAGGAGATTGGTTGACAAGGAAGATACACATAATACATTATTGAACGTACCCTTGCCAATATCAATAGTCCTTTTTCCACTTGCATGCATGTATGTATTGTTACCCATCAAAATAGGTGGCAAAGTACATGACTCAAATGAAAAGAACATCCCTTGTTAAGAATCCATATGATGAGAAGCTCTAGAATCAAGAAGCCATCTCTCTAACTGAAGACTCGTAGAAGCAAAGAGTGCTTGTGCTTTTCCCTTGTTTGTCCCATTAGCAATGCTTATTGTCCCTATCTGTGTAGATGATGATGGTGTCAAAGAAGAGGATGTACTAGATGACATGGTTGATGGCAATTTGATATTGTGCTTTAGAATAATGTGAGTCAACTAATCAATTTTGTTCTCATAACACTTATGTTCATCATGTCCTAGTTTCTTGCAATATGCACACTTTGATATCTCCTTCTTAGATGATTCCTTCTTGGGGGAGGATGAGGACTTAGGTAAATTATTTGACTCCTTTGCTTGCTCATTGTTCTTGAGATCCTTATTTTTTTGTTTCTTGCCTTTGCTAGTTGAAGCCTTTTCATCCTTTGTACCTTGATTAGCAAGAAGAGCTTGAGGTCTAGGAGACTTCAATGTGCCCGTGTGTACTAACTTAGCTTGCTCCCTTGTGAGTGATGTGGCAAACTCAACAAGTGAAGGCATAGTGAAAGCTTTCCCAAGAGCATCCATAGTAGCATAAAAGGTAGAAACGAAGAGTGAATAGTCTGGAGCAGGCTTGGAAAGCATTGAAAGAATCAATTGAGTGTCAAGTCTTTCTCGATTCCACATTGTTTGAGTTGCAATCTAAGTGATTTTAGCTTTGTGAAGAAGTCTTGGATGCTTGAAAAGTCTGTTGGATTAAAACCAATTAGTTCAATTTGAAACCTCTCATAGTATAGTGCTTACCAAAGAGATTGTCTAAGGTAGTCCACACTTCATTAGGTGTATTACAAGATTCAATATGAAAAAGAAGATCGGGAGAAATAGACAAGCATAGTGTTCCATAGACTTGATCACATCTATTGTACCACTTTCTTTTTTTTACAACTATTGTTGGTTCAATTTATGTACCCATTGTTACTCTATGAATTTTCAAACTTCTTAAATGAATCTCCATTTTAGTTTTCCACTCATGATAGTTATATGAAGTGAGCAGAGGAAGTTTGTTTTGATCCATGATACAAGAGTATAAAAAAGAACACAAGTACAACCCCCTCTTACTCAATCAATGAGATCACCCCAAGAAAAAATGATTGAGGGACTTTATATTCAGTCCAATTACAATTGCCACAAGCCAAAACAATGAAGTGGTCTTTGATTTTGGTACAATGCAAAAGCCAAGATTAGGCTAGAACTAAAAGTTCAATTTCTATGCAAAATTGGATCAAAATGATTGCAAATCAAGAAAGTAATCGAAAAATTATGCACTTTCAAAAAAATGACCAAAAAATGTTATTGTATGAGCCTGAACAAAGCCTTTGATATTATGAAAACAGGAATTGTTCAGGTACAGGTGAGAGAAACTATAATTTCTGGAAAAACTAGGCACCAAAACCAAAATTTGATTCCACAAATTAAACAAAAAGCTCAAAATTAAATTCTAGCATATAAAATTCTAGCACAAATTAAACAAAAATCTCAAAAAATGGAGCAAAATTGAGCAAGATATGAGCCTTCGAAAATCAGGTGCCAAAATGATAAGCTCAATGGGGGGGGGGGGGGGAGTGGGAAAAGGGTTGCTGACATCAATAGATGGATTGCTGATGTTAGCAAATAGAATTTGAATATGCTATCGGTATTTCCTTGTACGGTGCCGAAAGATGACATCACCTGACGGAAATATGACGTCGCCAAAGGTGACCGGGATGTTGACGCGAAGATTACATCAGCAATAAATGGTGAACGAAATATTCTTTTAGGTGATGGATTATGTTGTATGGCCATTAGATTATGATGTCACTTGCTGAATAGTGACATCAACAATCGGAAAAAAAATTATCAGTTTGTCGAAGATTCCATAGAATATTCTGATACTACTCATTATTTTCTCGAAACCGCCTGGTAAACCTTGAAACCATTCTTTTGAAGCTTGAAAAACATTGGATCCTAGGCGGAAACCACTTGAGTTTCTGGAGGTGGTTTTTCGGTTGTCGTCAGGTAATCTCTAGTCGCCATCAAGGGAAAAGACCATCGTCGACTGTGGTTTGTATCATCGCCTATGGGAGTGAAGTCGTCGGCCAGTTTGTTTGGATGTTATGGAGCTGGCGGTGGTGTTTAAATGCTTGCCGGGAGTCTTTTTGATATGGTAGTTAGTCACATACATAGGAATAAAAGTTGTTACAATGAACCTTTACTCATCTTGAAAGACTTTGAAATCCTTGAGGATTTGATCATGAAACCTCAGATGAAGATGGAGGAGGTAACTTAAGCGAATTTGAAAGGTATTTGTCTAAGGAAATCTGAAGCTACAGAGTGCAAGGAATTCTGCTTAGACAAACTTTACTAAAGGAATGGTGAGGGTTGCACCAAAAATCAAGAGAGGAGAAGGCGAGTTCATCGCAATCTTCAATGATCACTTTCAGAGAGCGTACTCCAGGATAACCGTTCTGTATAACACTCTCGAGGATGCAGATTTACTAGTTTATTATTCCACTTTGGATCCTTTAACTGCGATGTTTGTGAGGAGAGAAAATCCTATCATCGCAACACTATCTAGTACCTATGCAGAGGTAGTGAAAGTCAATACTGAAATGAAACAAGTAGGACATGGTCCTCTGCCAAGTATAGGACCTCTAGCTGAATCCCACGTCAACGATGAATCCCACGTCAATGATGAATCCTTTGGTAGTTCCACCGATCAACACGATCCCTCCACACGGAAATCATCAGATGATCATGCATCCTGGACCTCCTCCAACTGAGGTTAGACCAAATAGAAACGGCAATTAGTTTTTCCTCCCTACTTAGGACAACGTAGTAGCTAAAGTCCAGGAAGAAAAAGAAGATGTCAAGGAGATCACAGCTCAACTGAAGAGGTTGACTGTTGAAGTAACTCACCTAAGGAATCAAAATCTTTATTCTTAGAGTAATGGTCAAAATCTGTAGAATAGGGGTTATAATGACAAAGGATATAATGATACAGGATACAACGCTACGCGACCTTTAAGGGTCTGAAATACCAAACCAAATAATGGAAGCTTTCCATCACCATTGGATAATTAGGTCCCTGTAGAACTTAAGCAAATAACTAGAGTCAACTTAGCTGAGGCTGTGTTGAACAATTGGTGTAGAATTCATAATATGAGTGCTCATGCAATGTTGGATTGTCCACAATTCAGAATAGATGCTAGTATATTCCAAGCTAAAGTGTAGAATACGGAAAGAGAGACAACATTGTCTGAAGGTAACGAGCTCATACCTATGGGATATGAATCCTCCATGATGTTAGAAAGTTCCTTGTTCCTGCGAGAATAACTGAATACAGTGTATGAGAATTACACTCTAGTGTGTGAAGAATCATTCTTGGTGTTTGAAGACTACACTTTCCCTTTTGAGAAGGATAATGAACTAGAACACGAAGTGGATGAAATCCATGCCTTTCAACAGTTCCAAAGAGGACATAATTATAATCTTCAGAATAACAGTGATCGGCCACCTGGACCTTTAACTAGCTCTGTCCCACCGAATAATTTCAACAATCCTCTGGATGCGACAGCTAGCAACAATTCGGCACCTCCAAGGGTGAATCAACAACACTTCGTCTCATCCTCGAGCTTGGCCAAAGTTATGACTGAACTTTTTGAATCAGATAAGTTAGTTACTTACTCAGCTGAGGAGATTAAGAAGATAAAGATCAGTCTCTCCTTATTTAAATTACTTAAGACTCCAGTCATAAAGAAAACCTTTCCTTAAGTCTTTAAAAGAGCCTGCACTGAAAGAAAATATCCCTAGCAATATCCAGACAAGAGACCTTTCACATAAGGATGTTCCATTCAAGCCTAAGGATAAAGGGCAGGTCCATGCTGTAGATGCACAATTGATAGTCTATAAAGGAAAGACTGAGTCTCCTCCATGTCTTCTAAAATGGAGGATATTTGGTAAGAACCTGCATAATTGTTTAGTAGATTCTGGAGCATCTACCAACGTCATGCCCCTGTCAGTATGCCAAATCCTAGGTCTCTCACCTGCAAAATCATTGAAGGTCACTCAGCTAGATAAGTCTAAGGTCAACGTAATAGCTGAACTAATTCATATTCATATGCAGTTAGCTTCTGAACCTAGGGTGCAACGCTTAATTGACATACAGGTAGTGGATATCCCTGAAATGTATGGTATGTTGCTAAGTAGAGATTGGTCCAAGATACTCAATGGATACATGGCTACAGACTTTTTGCATATGTGGTTACCGTAGAGAGGTATCCCAAATCAAATCTGTATAGAGGTTGAAGTGAGGATGAAGCATATGATTACTGAATACCATCAAAATAATGAAGTGTTATATACAAATGTAGAGCATGGGGTATACCGTGTTGAACTCCCAGATATTACAATAGAAGAAGTATTGATGTGTACTTATACACACGATAGCAGTAAAGTGGATCACATTATACTTGGAACTGATATCCTGGTGAAATATGATCATGAAACCTCAGATGAAGATGGAGGTAACTTAAGCAAATTTGAAAGGTATTTGTCTAAGGAAATCCAAAGGTACAGACTGCAAGGAATTTTGCTTAGACAAAATTTACTAGAGGGATGGTGCATGTTGCATTGGACTTCACATTTTGAAACCACGTGTGCCTTGTGCCTAGACCTGATTGATAGAAAGGAACACTTGTATTCAGGGAGTAAATCTGATCTACCAAATGAAGTCCTTGTTGTCATATTTTTCCCAGCCTAAAATATTCAAAAAATCCCCTCCTTCTATCAGAGAAATCTAATTAGAGAAAGCACGAATAGAAGGAGAAAAATCCTTGCAAAAAATCTAGGAAAACCCAGAAAAATCTCCAAAAAATTCTAAGTTTCTGCTTGTCTTTTTGCCTTAGTCGGTAAAAATGCAGTTTGGTGAACCTTTGGTTTAGCAGTTCGGCAATTCGTCGGTTCACCGATTCGTCGATTTGCTGACAGGGGCGAATTAGCTAAGGCAAGGTAGCAATGAAGAAAAAAAGAAGAAAAAGCGTTGCCTTTGTCGGCAAACTTTTGGTTTGGTGAATCTTAAGTTTGTCAATCAACAAGTTCACCAAGCAACAACTTTGCCGACAAAGGAACAAGGTAGCCATGGAAACAATGATGTGCCTAAGTCAAAGAAAGGAGGGAAAAGTAAATTGGGGAATCAGAAAAAAAAAAAAAAAAAAAAAAGCAAACTCGTTCACTAGTTCATGATTTCCTCAGTTCGCCGACAAGGTAATTTGCCAATAAAGAGACCAAGTAGAGGGTTGTGGTTCGTAGAGAGATCATTTCTCTGGCCAAAGCAAAAGCGGAGGAAAGTTTCAAAGTAAAGCAAAATGTTTTCCTTTGTTAGAAAACTTATGGTTCAGCGAATCTTAAGTTTTCTGATTGGTAGGTTCGCTGATTGGCGACTTTTCCAACAAAGAAGAAAAGAGTGAAGAATCGATTAAGGTAAAATGGTTTGGCAAAGTGACATTTCACCGACAAGGAGGACTTGATTCGAAAGTTGGAGATTTTTCCGATAAGGCATGGAAATGGCTAAGGCAAAGAAAAAGAAACTCTTATCGGGAAATCGGTAAAAGTACGAACTTTTCCAAAGTTTGAAAATCCTCAAGTTTGTTGATAGGGCAATTCGTCGATAAAGAAGAAGGCAAAAGAGGCAAAGTTCATGAAGGTGGAACTTTGCCGACAAAGGGTGAAAAGAGAAAAGTGGGCAGGGCAAAATGGTTTGGCAAAAGACACTTTTTTCGACAAGGCAAAATGAGACAAAAAGAGGCGCTAAAGGCTTGGTTCGAAAAGGTGGCAGTTTGCCAATAAAGTGAGAAGGAAGAAGATAGAAAGGTTCACCAAATGAGAAATTTGCCGATAAGGCAAAATTAGCGCCAAAGAGATAAAAGATAAAGACAAGGCCAAGTTCGTGGAAGCAAAAATTTGTCGATAAGGCGAAGGTCAAAAAAGGCAAGGCAAAACTTGGTTCGCAAAATGCAAAATTCACCGATAAAGGCGAAAATGAACCAAATGGGAAAGGTTCGGCAAAGGATAAATTCACCGATAAAGTGAAATCTAGGGCCCGATGGTTCACAAAAGCAAACATTCATCAATAGGGCGAAAAGGAGACAAAACAAAAGTTTAGGAGAATGGTTTTTTGCCAATAAGGCAAAAGAGGAGGCCATAATAGTTCTAAAAAGTGAAGTTTTGCCGATAGGTAAAAAGGGTGGTCGTCCGATATGAGCAAGCAAGCACAGAGAAAAGTATGAAAAGATACATTTTCACCAACAGGATGAGAAAGGAAATGAAGATGGAGCCTGATGGTTCTAGAAGCAGAGAATTTGCCGACCAAAGGAAAATCAAAAGCATGTAATTCTGCATGAGGCGAATTCGCCAACCATAATGAATTTAGAGGCACCATCCATGGAATATTTTAGAGGTACAACACTTTAGAGTGTTGTAAAAGATTGCTCTTCCCTGAAAACACGTTGTTTCTCAGGGAGAGGTACCCAGCACTCAAAGCTCTGCAGGCCTGGGCCGAATGGGGGTAGTTGAAATAGTGAATTCTTCAATGCGCTAGTACAGGGAAGGGACAAAATAGATTTGCAAGCCTTCTCTCATAAATATGCCTGGCACCCATGCATGCAGGCAATCTATTTTGTAAGTTTGTGGGCATGTCAGAAGCATGTCCACCGTCTCAGTTGCAGGTTCCGTTCTAATTTCTAGGGCTTCTGAGCTAAAAATTTAATGAAGCATGGGCATGTCCTAGGTCAATTGACCAGAATTCAGCACCCACTATAGTAGAATGAGGAAGAAATGTTATATATACATTTGAAAATAATGTATTTCTATTAGTTGTTCTTCTGGGCTATTATATAGATAAGAGAGTTCTTTGTGACCAAACCTTGTAATGCAATTGCACGAACCAACCGGATTTGATACATTGTGCTCAATTTTGAGCCTTTGATGTCTCTAGTTGATAGTTCACCAATGAATATAATTGGTTATTCTATCTACCTTCTCTAAAATAATTCTCTCTTTTGTAATGGCTATTTGGCCTCTATGATCAATATAAACTAATTTTTTGCCTCTCTCATTATTCTTGCATTGTGTCTATTTGATTGATGTGAGTTGTGTATTGTGGATAAAATAGTCCCTTTCATACCTTCACCTCCCTATCCTAACCTCTATTTGAATTGGTATGATTCTGTGTGAGTTCCCTTCAACTTTGAGATCATTACTGTGTTGAGTCAATTGTAGCTAAACATCTTTAATCCGGTGCATCACCTCTTTTAATTTCAGTAGTTCTTCTCCCCCTTTTCCCCTGCAAGTATTAGCACTATATTTAGTTCAATTCTCTGAGCCTTAAACTTAGATTGAGGAACCAACCTTCTCTAGAGGTCTGATCTCATTAGCAAGGTCCCTCACCTTGAGATCAGTCCCATTGTGTCATTGGAGTTCTTGAATGAGCTTCAAGCAGGGTACAATTTCACATGACAACAGTCCTTAAGAAAACAAAATCTGAAGATGATGAAAGAAGTAATCCATTACAAGACCAGGTCCCAGAGGTGCTGAAAGGTGAATTAGAAATGATCAGATTTGCTCTAGATGATGTACCGATGTTACAAATCAAGGTTTCGGATAATATCAAAATTACTATGAGTAACCTCAATACAGATGTCCAGTCGCATGACATCCAAACACCTGTGTATCCAAATGCCCCTGTTCCTTTGGAGTAGAGGATGTCAGACCAATGTGAATCGTAGAAATTGAAGTGGATTGCTGAAGGAAGCACTTCAAGGGCTAAGAAAAAAAAAGGTCTTGACAAGGATCCTCCAAATGACAAGCCATGGATACTAAAATTTGATGGATCCAAATCCAAGCAAGGTGATGGAGTTGGGATTGACCTCATTAATCCACAAGGAAAGTCATTCCTGGCGACATATAGGTTACAATTCCACTGTACCAATAACATTGCAGAATATGAAGCCTTGATTCATGGTCTACTATTTGTGCTAAAGAAGAAGGTTAAAGTCCTTCATGTCTTTAGAGATTCCAAATTGATAGTTAAGCAAGTGAGAAAGCAGTATTCCTACAATTATAAATGTCTATTCAGCTATAGACATCGAGTCTGGGACCTAATAGAAGGTTTTGATGTCTTCAACATCACCCACATACCAAGAAAACTCAATCATCGAGCTGATGCTTTGGCCATAGCAGCCAATACATTGTAGCCACTAACAATATCCGTGACGAAAAGATTCTCATTTGAGCTGGTATCAACTCCATCAGTTCTAAATAATGTCACTAAATTTTAGGTTTTCAAGGAAGATCGGCACATCTTGGACTTCATTACCAATAGGGACGTCTTCGAAGCTCAGGTGATAGATGAGCAGGACCGAGATGATCAAGCATGGGACAAAGAGTCCATTATCAATTTATAGGATAACAAGATCCCTAGGGGAATGATCTAAATTGAAAGGTTGTTTGATCTAGATGGCATCATGAAGCAAAAGGATCTACCTAAAGCAGATAGAGGGGATTATGAACCCATAAACATAAGCTAGAATTCGGAGGTCGAGAAGGTCCTGATCGACAAAGTTTGCACGCCTTCATAATGAGAAGGGATAACTCAGGCTTTGAAGGATTCTATCCATGTGATTGCATGGACATATGATGAACTCAAAACACGACATTTCAATCATTACACACATTATCTTGTTGAAGCCAGATATAAAGCCATTCAGGCAAAAGAAAAGGCCAGTAAATGTTTTACCGAAGCCTTTGATATTATAGAAATTAAAAATTTGTTAAATACAATGATTATCTTCCCTATCAAGCATTCTACGTGGGTTGCTAACTTAGTCCCAATGAGAAAGAAAAATGGAGATATCAGGTTATGTGTAGACTTCTGAAATCTCAATAAGGCATCAGAAAAGGATAGTTATCCTCTTCCTTCTTTAGATGAAGTGCTTCAGATGATTAATGGAGCTCAAATGATGTCCTTTCTGAATAGTTTCTTTGGATATAATCAAGTCATGGTGGATAAGATCGACCGACTGAAGACTGCCTTCACAACCAAGTGGGGAATCTTTGCATACAGAAGGATGCCATTCGACCTAATCAATGTGAGCACAAATTTCCAGTGTGTTATAGACATATCCTTTTGAGGTTTAGTTGGCCAATGTATCATCATATACATGGATGACTTGATAGTGTTTCCAAAGTCAAGGGAGATCACATTGGTGATTTGTGAAAGGTAATCCAAAGATGTGAACAGTATGGCATCTCACTCCCCAAGAAGTGTGTTTTTGGCGTCACTATCAGGAAATTGTTAGGACATCTTATGTCAGAGAATGGGATATCCATTGACCCAGATTGGGTTAACTCTATCATGAAACTATGGCTATCGGGGAGTAAGAAAGAACTGAAGTCCTATTTTGGTAAGATCAACTTTGTCTAAAAATTTATAACAAGTTTTACTAAAATAGTAAGGCCACTCAACGCTATGTTAAAGAAAGATGCCAAGATAGAATGGACATCATAAGCCAAAGCAGCATTCAAGGATATCAAGAAAGTAGTTGTTGATGCTGCAGTGTTGAACAACCTTGATTACATTGGGGCATTCTAGATATACTCGTTTGCCATAAATCATACATGTGCCGTGGTGCCAACACAAAGAAATGATGTAAAGGATGAAAAACCTATCACTTTCATGAGTAGTCCATTCAAGGACACATAATTGAAGTATCTTGATGTCGAACGATAGGCTTTGGCTTTAGTACGGGTAGTCAAGAAATTCTGACACTATATCCTAAGGAGCAGAGTGATCGTTGTTGTGCCAGACTCAACTATCAAAATGATGCTAATGCAGAATGAGCCAGGAGAAAGATGAACCAAATGGATAATTGTTCTACAGGAGTCTGATATGGATATCATTCCGATGAGGTTAGTTATGGGACATGCTCTAATGCAGATGATTATTGAGGTTGATCCTAACCTGATTAGTCAACTCCGATGTACTAGAAGATTGGTATTCAAACATCAAACATATTCTGGTCACAGGCAGATGTCCATCTAACCTGAAATTATCCCAAAGAAGAGCTCTAAGGGTATGCTCCCTGTAGCATTTGGCATAGCACTTGTGGTCCATACCACCTTTATTAGAATCACCTAACAAACAACAAACTTTGTTAGTCCTATAATTTCTGATATTGTCAAACATGTAACTCACCTAGCAGAGAAATTCTAGCCTATGATGTTACATTTGCTACCACTTAGTGCTTCTCATAAGCCACCTAGAAAACAATAGATTTTGCTAACCCTATAATCATATCTCTTTTTCTCTTTTTAATCTTTTTTTGCGTGTTTTCATGTGTTTGTTAGATTAGTGGGCATTAAACTTTATTATTTTCCAACCACAAGTGTTTCAACAAATAATATTTGCCCTAAGCCTCTTATCATTAGTTTTATATATTGATGTGTACTAGTGCTTCTGACATTTGTGTTATGTGCAGATTTTCTAGCCTAACATTGTGGTTTTGCAGAATCCTAAGGTTGGGGGATTCACACCTTCACCTAGTGGCATTCTACTTCCTTCACAGAGTGTTTTGGTAAAAATTTGCTTTCATGTTATTTATTTCATGTACTTTATCTTGCATATGCATGTAGTGGCATATCCCTGCTAAAGTGGGGGCTAAATTTAGCATCGTAAATTGTGCTCACATACAATTTTATGCTCTACTTGGCACTCACTTTAACATTCCCTTCCCTTTAACTTTTGTGTTGACCTTTTTATGTCTGCCTAAACCCAAAACTTCAAAAGTGCCTTAATCCCAACAATGTCCCAAGCAATCTTGACCTTTCAAGACTTCAAGTTGCCTAGACTAGATCGCTAGGCACAAACATCTATGCTAAGCATTGATGTCCCGATAACATCTTCCAGTGCATCAACTCATTTTAGAATGTGCATTTTTGCTTGCACGACACTCCATCTTTTTCTACATGCCTATCTGTGCCCAAACGGCTCTTTGCCTAACCCTTTACCTCCATTCTTCCTCTATAAAATCGCTCTCACTTTTCCTTTCAAAGAATCACGAATCTTTACAGTGAAGCTCTACCAAATTGTTTACTCAAGCTCTCATTATTTGTGACACTACATTTTGCATATTATCCATCTATTGCAGGTTACCAATCTCATGTGATTCACTCCAATTTTTATTATACATTCTCACATGATCAGCATCCTCAAAGAATAGAGCCCTCTTGTTCTCTGACGTTATAGCCTTCCGACACAATTCTTGTAACCCTCTCTTGTACATTCACTTCATTTTATTTAGATCAATACTAGTCTTTTTTATTTGAAGCCTTTATCATTTATCTTGAATATATAATTGTTTGTCACTACTTGCCGCTATTCTAGATGCACATAGAGTACAAGAACACACACTTCCTATCATTATATATTCATTTGGTTATCGTTGATGTAGAAATACCAAAATTAGGGTTTGACTAAGGCAAACCTCTATACAGCCCAACCCTCTTTCTCTCTTCTTGCAGGTTGATGATCGAGCGAAGGAAGGATAGAAAGCACACGAGTGTTTGCATACTTCTTTTTTTCTCTTAGTTATTTTACCATTTCCAATCCATTTCTAATAATAATCAACTTTCGTACTCTTATAATCGTCTTTAATAGGATTCGCTGAAATTCATGCATAAGTCGTATGTGTATATACTGTGGATTTTGTGTACCGTACAGACTACAACACATAGTGTAGACGTCTGCACCAACTGTTGGTGTTCCTGGTAGTGGCCTCCAAACTTTAGTGCCAGGTTCCTCGTTTCCAGTTATTTCATTGTTTGTATTAGTTTTTATGAATTATATTCTATGTATGTGCTTATCTCTACAATTTTCCATTGTACTTTGTTAGTTTTGTTAGTTTAATTAATCACTTAGCACTTCAATTACAACAAAATAATCTAGCTTAGATCATTTTTCTCTTCTACAAGGACAACATCGAGGTGTACATCTTCGTTGACTAGGACTCTAATGTTTGATAGAAGTTTGCTTTGATTAGCAGTAGTTTAGTTAAAAGCCAAATTTCCATCATACACCTTGATTGCTACTCACTAAACTAAAAATAAAGAAACTCATCTCATCAAATCATGTCCAAGCAAATGCACCCAAGTGCAAAAGCAAGAAGCAAGCTTTTTACCTCCTTTCTAGATGTAGTTCTTAAGTTAGAACCAGACATATTAGAAGACATTATTAGTAATTACATATTTCTACTTGATAGTCTATTATGTTTCAACTTTATTCATGCTTGGGAGAGTCATTTTATTGGGTGTTCAATTCATGTATTCTATGTGTTTTTAAATAGATGTGGAAGATGGCATCAATAAATTAAAATGATGAGTTGAACCACTTGTAATATGTGTTTTTAGAATAAAAAAATTGACATGAAGAGAAAACGATAGAGTTATAGCGAGTTAGATTTACAAAGTGGTAGTGGTGGATATGCAAGAGTGCCAATGTTGTCACACAACAAGTGTGATTCCAAGAATGTGAAGATTGTGGTATTTATGATAGTAGTGTAATATATAATGATCATCACTTGCAAGTCCTAGAAGGATACATATCCATAAAAGATATTATGTGTAAAATTCCTATCATGACAATTGAGATTGTCCTTAGTCATAAAAAGGCCTTGGAAATTAAAGAGTATCATCTTTCCAACTAAAATTCTACTCGTGTTTTTTGTAACTCAGAGAATTAACAGCCTAGTGACCAAGACACCCCTCACAACTAGGGGAATGAGATAAGAGGTGAATGAGCTACTATAACTCTGGGCTACATCTGGAGAGGCCCCACACCCTGACACGACTCGTTAATGAAGTTTCAAACCTGTGCCCATTGTTTATGTTTTTCAATGGCTCGACCTTTTGGTCTACACTTGGGGGCCAACCAAAATGCGACTCTTAAGGCTAGTGCTAAATTGACTTTTTATTTATTTTTAAGCCTAACCTTGTTGTATTGTTCAATAGGAGGTTGATTTGGCTAACTAGGCTCTTATTAGCTATATCCAGACAAAACTATCAAACTCCTTACTAATTCCCTATTTTGATCAAATTCACTTTACACACTTACTTAAAGTTTGAAAATAGAGTATAAATAGAGCACTATTACCAATTTTGGTATTTATTAACTCTAATTATGATCTATTTCACAATATAATTGAATTTGTGCTTGCAATCTCTTTTAATTTTTGACTTTGAATGATTTTTTTTTTGTTTTTTGTTTTACTTTGAATTTATTAGTTAACCAATGTGCCACATAATTTCATGTTTATATATATAAAATGTGTTTTTTTAAAAGACTTCTTCTAAAACCACATGTGCAAGAACAATAAAACACAAGATTATTTCATGTTCATCAATTGCCAAAACAACCAATAATAATTTTACATTTCATCCATACCAAAAAATATGATAAATAAATGTCCTACTTTACTTGTCAAATTCACTCTTTAACTATTTAACTATTTGATATCTAAAAATAACCCATAAATTGTAAATAACAGTCACTATTTTGTTCTTTTTAATACCATTTAATTGAATCAATAACATTTTTATATAAATATGAGGTAATCCTAATTTATTAAACACTTGGATAATTATAATGATAGATATTTTATATAATATATTTTTAATTAACAAAAAATACTTATTTTTTAAGTTAATATTAATATTTATTGTATATGAATGCTTCTGGATTTTGTCGATAAGGGCGTGGTTCGGTGGATAAGTCGCTTGGTTGTAGTGGTGGCCACTAGAATTCAAACCCCCGCTGGGCCGACGAGCTCGCGGGTTTGAAGTGTTCCTATTAGGGGATGAGGTCCCCCCGTGTTGTGGCCTCACCGGTTCGTAGCTCCGGGCAAAAGCATTTACATGGAGCCGGAGGGTGTGTCACACCAGCGTCACCGGTCACGTTAAAAAGTTTATCTGGCTCATTATCTTTTTAAAAAAAAATTACTTTTGGATTTGACTGTGTTAATTATTTTTACTCAACGTTTCGGATCACATCCATTAATATTTATTCTTCTTAATTTAAACATATAACTTATTAACTAATTTTTTCAATAAAATAATTTATTTAAATTTTTATTAACTAGATAATTTAAAATCTTATTACAATCTTTATATTATCCTATATAAATATTAATAATTAATTTTTTACAAACTAATTAAAAAAATAAATATGTAAGACATTTATTATTATATATATGGAGGTGGCCTTCTTACCACCAACTTTTTTTTTGTGAATATGTTTATTTTTATCTTTTATTAATATAGATATGGTGGCCTATTCATCACAAAAAATTATATATATGGAGGTTGTCCACAAATTCGTTTTTGGTACTCAATTGGGGAGCACGAGCCTTATGCTGAATGTCTTCTGCTGACCACCAAATTTCTCCGGAGGAGGATCCCGACCTCATCCCTTATGATGTTGGGGACCTTGCACTCAGCAAGACTTATTGATTTGTCATTTCTACTTACAATTGCTGAAGAAATATCATATCCATTTGAAAGAAATATTTATAGCCGTATTGAAAGATCACTGGATTAATTACAAATCCCTAACAGGGAAGTGAAGAGGATAGTATGATGTACCAGTGAAAAATATCATACGGCGCTGCTGGTTTTTATTTATACGGCAGCATTTTGTGGAGTTGAAAGGAGATTATCATTTCCAGTACTTGTAAGAACATTTTTCCCTACCGAGCCTGGGAAAAAGAAATTATCGCTTACAGTAGTTGTATGAGGTGGAAGCCATGGCTTTAGCTTCGTGCAAAAGATAAGAATCCAACAGCATTTATTATAAGTGTCTAGTAAAGTAGCTCAAATTTTCAAACGTGTCAGGTGCAGATTCATTCTACAGAGCTTGGCGTGTAGTCCATAAGATTAAGTGCATGTATGTTCTATGTTTGACAGGTGTATATATTCGCTCAGACAATTTCCAGAAAGCTTTGGGTGTACACATAATCTGCAGGGAGGTGCGGAACGGCTGTCCGCATTTAATGCATAATGGTGGTCCCATAGACCGTTTTGGTCTCGTGAGGGTAATTAAAATCAAATCATTTCATTTCACTTACATTTTTTATGTTTTCAAGTGAGGGTGCTGTGATCATTGAACACCATACATCTTCAGAGGCCCTGCAACTTTTTATGGCCTGGAATCGGATCTTTGTTTTCTTTCTTCTATACGATGAACACGCCATTGATTTAGCACATGATCTGAACTCAATTGATGTTGCAAGCATGTCTACCAACAAGAAGATGACAAGCCCAAAAACGGCCTACGTGTATCCATAGACTTGCTTCAAATAGGGGGCATGTCTCGAAAGTCAATATTTACACAAAAAAAGGTAAATAGTTGTCTTATTTTTATTGGTCAAATTTACCTTTGATCGTTGAATTGGATGACGTTTGAGAATAGCCATACACTCTTGGTCCATTTGATGTGTTCACTTACCCAAAAATTAGCCTACACTCTTGGTCCATTTGATGTGTTCATTTACCTAAAAATTAATTCAACACTTTACTATGTCATATCTTTAATGCTCGTAACATCCCTAATCCCATTTTCAGTTTGGATCTTAATTACAATTTTTGCCTTTGGATTGGATCATGATGCAATCTCATCTTCTCTTTCCCTAATCCCATTTTCAGTTTGGATCTTAACTACAATTTTTACCTTTGGATTAGATCATGATGCAATCTCGTCTTCTCTTTTACAAATTAAAATTGCCCACATTTTAAGATTAAAAATCTCAGTGCATTATTGTTACTTGTCAATGTACACACCAAAAAGTTCAACTTGTGTCTAGGGTTTGTATTTAAAGACACATCACCCCAGATTATTTTAATCAAAAGCAATAGTGAGATAGCATTTAATCAGGGCAACACAGTTTTACATATTTGTTGCTAGCATTTGCAATCTCAACATATTGAGCATTTTCTCTACATCCAACACCAATGTTATTTCTTTGTTTTATCACTATCAATTTGGGGGAGTGACTTTTAAGAAGGAAGTTGATTGTTCTTCTTTATCATTTATGCTACCGTATTACAATTGCAACTATTTTCAACATTTGCATTTTTTTGTTCGTTCAACAACTTCACGCCAAAAGAAATCCTCTCCTACTCAAAAATATAGTAAAAAGAAACTCATTCAAGACACTTAATATAACTAAATTCACATTCATCATAGAGCTCACTAATGAAATGGCATTGAGAAACTTGCAATCGTTGCCCAAATCAACATGTAAGGTAAAATTATAGTTATTACTCAATTCACCATCTAAAGTGCCAAACATATTTGTTTCGACATTTAATTAAATGCATATATTACAAGCACATTAGAACTAACATATGTATGTGTTATATGTGTATAGTTATAGGGTAGACTTAGTTCCAAATGTATACACACATTCATTTTCACCAATTTCTAAAAAGTGTGGTTTTGTAATTAAACCTTTTAGTAAATTAGATGGCAAAACTACCTATTTTGTGCTAATTTCCACCAATCATGTGTATATGTCTACAACCATCAACTATCTTGTGTTCTGAGAACTGTAAATGAAAGGAGCTTACAATGCATTCTTCAAGACCAGCCTCTGAACGAGTTGTTGCTAGTACTTGCAGAAATAAAATATGAGGAATATTTGAAAAATGAATATGTTGATGTATACATATTATGTGCCTTTCAAGTGCAAGGTAACTTCACTTTAGATGGCAACGATATCATTGTGTACATTGACTAAGCTACCAAATCATCTTAAAACAACAATATAAATAAATATAAATTCTCATTCCTACTAACCAATCATAAGTAGTGATTTCCTTTGAGCATTGTCAATACTAGTTCCTATAATGAAGACATTTGTTAACCAAAAATCTCAAAAAAAAAAATTATGAAAATTACTATTGGTTACATCTTTTTACTTCTTATTAAAAATCCCAAATAAATGGATGTCTATAGAAATCAATATATCATAAACCCTTTACCTCATATTATTAACTATACTTTTACACAAATTGCAATAACAGGGACTAGTCACCACACAATACTTGTAGAAAATGGAATACTATAGTGACCCTATATGCTAAGCTCTCAATGCATGATCCTATAAAAATGCAAGAGACAATTTGTAAGCAACACAAAAGAAAGATAGATACATATCACTTCTTTTGTATTAAAAACCTAAATAATTTGCGTGCAACATGCCATAAAAGGCTCAAAAAATTCTAGACACATAAACTAAGATTTCCCTAGAACTTACAAATGAAAAGTAGAGAAATAAAACTAAGCAAATAGGGCTCCTCAAAGCACAAATCTACCAAGATTCCTCCTATTAGCTTGAATGAGCTAGTTCCATTTATAGAATCTAACAAAGGAGGAGAAAAGATAAGAGAAGCAAATATTTTTCTATGCAATGATGGTTACATTCTCTCTTACAAAATAGAATTGAAAAAAATAATATCTAAAAATATCTGCTCCATAACTACATGTTTGCCACATATGGCCTCCAAATTGGAGTGATTAGTGTTAGAGTTGGCTATGATGGTAGCCACCCAAGATCTAGGACTTCATGAAAGCACAAGAGAGATCAAATAAGAGAATAATTATATTCTATCAATGAATACAAAGATTGTTACAATGTACATGATATGCCTTTCTTATAAAGACGAAGATGAAATGTAGGATGTTGTAGTCATGTGACAAGTGTCTTAATCCTATGACATGTGACAACTATAGGATAAGATGCCAACTATCAAAAACTAGACACAACTAGAAACATCTAGTAGACTCACTAAGTCAACTTAACATGTGAATTATGTGTGATGTGTGAATATTATTTTACTAATAAATAGTTAAATAATATGAATTATTCACACAAGGGGAAATTAACTAGGAAATACTAAACTAGTTAGGAAAAAACTATATACACACCAACACCCCCCCTTAAGTGCAACTTAGGGAGTAGTTGACTAAAGAAAGGATGTAATGATGGGTTCCAGCTACTAGGACATGTTAGGTACCCATGTAGAAACAAATCTCAAGTGGAGAAAAGGAGAAAAACTCATGGAACAAAACTTCTCTCCAAAAGTGAAAATGCAAGAAAGTGAAAGAAGAAGTGATAGTAGGACTCAACATGACCCCCCAAGGACTACTTCTATCACATATATACAATCAAATACCCCCCATAGGAGATCAAGAGTGAGACTACAGGTCCCCCCCACAATGAAGTAGCTCCTGTGTCAATGGTGAATGCCTGAAGATGAATGCTGAAGAGAATCATGTACCTGCAAACAACATTTCTACCCTTAGGAAGAAACCAAGCCAAAGGCTGATGTAGAAGAAATTCCATCTCGAAGAAGAGAGATGAGGGAAGATGTCTCATGATGGATGTCTCTGAAAACTATTGAAATGTCCACATGTCAGAATCAAAGAATGGCAATATGCAATGAGGTGTGACCAATCTAAAAACCTGGGTAGACTCATGAAGAACAATCTCCAAAGATGAAGTAGATGGGTCAACAGTTGTGTTGTAACTGTCATCAAAGAGGAGAGATATCTCATCAAGTGTGTCCTCCAAATCTACAAGATGGGACTCACAAAACAAATCTGAAAATACCTTTCAAATACTCATCCCACAAAGCTGTGTCTGAAAGACTAGAAGTATCCTTCTCAACTAAAGTAGAAGAAACCATGTTGATGTCGATCTCTGAAGTAGCAGGAGGTTGAGGTGATGGAAGCTCATCACTAGTCTCATGAGCCAAAGTGGATGAAAGAACACCAAGGTTCAAGTGACCAAACTTATCCTTAGAAACATGATTCACACTTGATGCATGAGTGTGAATATAAATCAATGGATCTACATCATCAGAAGAAGCAAAATGGGAGAATGTATACAAGCGAGATGCATGATCAGCCATCCCAGCAGCAATGATATCTCTACTCTCCAAGTCTCGTATAATCACTGAATCAGGAGTGAACTCAACTGTCTTCCCTACACCACAATGAGTAATTTGGTAGATGGAAAGGAGATTGGTTGACAAGGAAGATACACACAATACATTATTGAAAGTACCCTCGCCAATATCAATAGTCCCTTTTCCACTTGCATGCATGTATGTATTGTTACCCATCAAAATAGGTGGCAAAGTACATGACTCAAATCAAAAGAACATTCCTTGTGAAGAATCCATATGATGAGAAGCTCCAGAATCAAGAAGCCATCTCTCTGACTGAAGACTTGTAGAAGCAAAGAGTGCTTGTGCTTTTCCCTTGTTTGTCCCATTAGCAATGCCTATTGTCCCTATCTATGTAGATGATGATGGTGTCAAAGAAGAGGATGTACTAGATGACATGGGTGATGGCAATTTGATATTGTACTTTAGAATAATGTGAGTCAACTGATCAATTTTGTTCTCATAACACTTATGCTCATCATGTCCTAGTTTCTTGCAATATGCACACTTTGATATCTCCTTCTTAGATGATTCCTTCTTGGGGGAGGATGAGGACTTAGGTGAATTATTTGACTCCTTTGCTTGCTCATTGTTCTTGAGATCCTTATTTTTTTGTTTCTTGCCTTTGCTAGTTGAAGCCTTTTAATCCTTTGTACCTTGATTAGCAAGAAGAGCTTGAGGTCTAGGAGACTTCAATGTGCCCGTGTGTACTAACTTAGCTTGCTCCCTTGTGAGGGATGTGGCAAACTCATCAAGTGAAGGCATTGTGAAAGCTTTCCCAAGAGCATCCATAGTAGCATAAAAGGTAGAAACGAAGACTAAATAGTCAGGACCAAGCTTGGAAAGGATTGAAAGAATCAATTGAGTGTCAAGTCTTTCTCAATTCCACATTGTTTGAGTTGCAATCTAAGTGATTTTAGCTTTGTGAAGAAGTCTTGGATGCTTGAAAAGTCAGGTGGATTCAAACCAATTAGTTCAATTTGAAACCTCTCATAGTATATTGCTTACCAAAGAGATTGTCTAAGGTAGTCCACACTTCATTAGGTATATTACAAGATTCAATATGTAAAATAAGATCGAGAGAAATAGACAAGAATAGTGTTCCATAGGCTTGATCACATCTATTGTACCACTTTCTCTTTTCTACAACTGTTGTTGGTTCAATTTATGTACCCATTGTTCTTCAAACTTCTTAAATGAATCTCCATTTTAGTTTTCCACTCATGATAGTTATATGAAGTGAGTAGAGGAAGTTTGTTTTGATCCATGATACAAGAGTACAAAAAAAAACAACACAAGTACAACCCCCCTCTTACTCAATCAATGAGATCACCCCAAGCAAAAAATGATTCAGGGACTTTATATTTAGTCCAATTACAATTGCCACAAACCAAAACAATGAAGTGGTTTTTGATTTTGGTACAATGCAAAAGCCAAGATTAGGCTAGAACTGAAAGTACAATTTCTATGCAAAATTGGATCAAAATGATTGCAAATTGAGAAAGTAATAAAAAAATTATGCACTTTCAAAAAAATCACCAAAAAATCTTACCGTATGAGCCCGAACGAAGCCTTTGATGTTCTAAAAACAGGAACTGTTCAGGTACAGGTGAGAGAAACTATAATTTATAGAAAAACCAGGCACCAAAACCAAAATATGATTCCACCACTATGAAGCATGTAAAATTCTAGTACAAATAATAAAAAAAGCTTGAAAAATGGAGCAAAATTGAGCAAGATATGAGCCTTCGAAGATCAGGTGCCAAAATGAAAATCTCAATGGTGAGGGGGGGCAAATTGGGCAAAGGGTTGCTGACATCAATAGATGGATTGCTGATGTCAGCAAATAGAATTTGAATATGCTATCGATATTTCCTTGTATGGTGCCAAAAGATGACATCACGTGACGAAAAGGTGACCGGGATGCTGACGCGAAGATTACGTCAGCAATTAATGGTGAACAAAATATTTTTTTAGGTGATGGAATATGTTGTACGGCCATTGGATTATGATGGCACTTGCTGAATAGTGACGTCTGCAGTCAGAAAAAAATTCTTGGTTTATCAAAGATTTCACAGAATATTATGATACCGCTCATTATTTTCTCGAATCTGCCTGGTAAACCTTGAAACCATTGATTTGAAGCTTGAAAAACATTGGATCCTAGGAGGAAACCGCTTGAGTTTCTGGAGGTGGTTTTGCAGTTGTCGTCAGGCAATCTCTGGTCACCATCAGGGGAAAAGACCGTCGTCGACTGTGGTTTGTATCACCTCCTGTAGGAATGAAGATGGCGGCCAGTTTGTTTGGATGCTATGGAGCTGATGGTGGCGTTTAAATGCTTGTTGGGAATCTTTTTGATGTGGTAGTTAGTCACATACATACGAATAAAAGTTGTTACAATGAACCTTTACTCATCTTGAAAGACTTCGAAATCCTTGAGGATTTGATCATGAAACCTCAGATGAAGATGGAGGAGGTAACTTTAGCGAATTTGAAAGGTATTTGTCTAAGGAAATCTGAAGGTACAGACTACAAGGAATTCTATTTAGACAAACTTTACTAGAGGAATGGTGAGGGTTGCACCAGAAATCAAGAGAGGAGAAGGTGAGTTCATTGCAAACTTCAATGATCACTTTCAAAAAGTGTACTCTAGGCTAACCGCTCTGTATAACACTCTCGAGGATGTAGCTTTGCTAGTTTATTACTCCACTTTGGGTCCTTTAACTGCGATTTTTGTGAGGAGAGCAAATCCTATCATCGCGACACTATGTAGTGCCTATGCAGAGGTAGTGAAAGTCAATACTGAAATGAAACAAGTAGGACATGGTCCTCTGCCAAGTCTTGGACCTCTAGTTGTATTCAACCAGATATAGTAGATCAATGGAGCATTGATGAATCCCACGTCAACAATGAATCCTTTGGTAGTTCCACCAATCAACACGATCCCTCTGTTGGTTTTTCTTCTGAATCAACATTAGGGTTTGCCACTTCTAATGCACAGGCAGATTCAGCCAACTAAATACAGGAGGTTGCGTGAGCTCCTCCCCTTCACTTATGGTTTTGCCGCACCAAGGGGGGTGTCCCTATTTGATAAAAGTATAACCTTGACTAGCTCAATGACAGAAAGATTTAACTTGACAGCAACAGGCAGAATACTCTCATGTATGGACCAAGATTTGTGTAACAAATCACAAGGTTGGCAACATTCTTGGACATGATGTCTGGTTGGGTATGAGAGCATGCAGGGATCCTAATCCTACTCCTACAACTAATAGGTGGAAGGATGAAATGGTTTGATTTAATTTTTGGATGCAAAGCTGGACATGGTATATAACCTCAACACAGAGCTAGATTGGTGCCTATCCAGGGCTTGGAGTCGGTAGACATACACCTGTGAATGATCAGCATGAACAACTAAAACTGGATTTTAGGGGGATATACATGATATCTGCCTTACAGATATCTCCCAATACAGAGTGTTAAGCTGTCTATACTTATGGCATCCCTATTGCAGTATACCCTTCCCAATATTCAATCTAAAAACAGTTTAATCTACCCCTTGAGCAGAAGTTAAAAGATTAAACATTCAACACAGAAATTCTATGTTCTAGAATCTCAAACATTCCTTGAATGCCTGGACTCAGAAGAAAGATACATGCAAAACTGGAGACAGAATCAGCATAACACATGCAAACATAGCATTATTCATATAAAATTGACCATGAAATCAGTGGATTCATGCACAAACGTACAATAGGAGATACATAAACTCGCAAGTTTTGCTGCACAGAGCAACCAAAACTAGTTGTATCTTATTACAGAGCCAAAATGTCTAGTTTTTAACAACCAAAACAATGGTAACACAGTCTGCCTATATCGGCCAGAAAGTGTACCCACAGCAATTAATTACATGATTTTTACAAAAAACTGCCAGATACAGCCCATGAGAGATGGCGCCCATAAGTTATCAATGCAGTAGGCAGGAGAGTTGACAGGGGTGGCCTCGAGCCCTGTGCCAACATCTGGAAGTCTTCATGCTAAAAATTGGGCAGTTTAATTACTTGTACTGTCGCCCACACCCCTGCTACAATCGCCATTGATGGCTCAACCACCCGCGGCCTACTTGTAAACCGTTGCACTGTTCAAAATGGAGCTTCCCGCCAAGAAGCGCTTCCTCGCAGGTTCAAAATAATGTAGGGAGATTAATCCCACATGCATAGTGAGAAGACCACTTCAACGTTTTATAAACATGGCCACAAACATACTAAGTGTCGAGCGCCTTTTGCCGCACTCGATGCATAAGCCTTCTCCAAAAGCCCATCGCCAAAACCCAAGCCATCGGCACACCCCAGAATTCTCCTTCCGATCTCAACGGTCTCGCCGACCGCTACCTTCGCTTCCCCATCGGCCAGAGATGCATCATCGGGCCAACCATCCAAACCTTCGCCGATCTCATCAGTCACACCGACCACCAACGAGCCACACTCTACTCCACTATCGGCCAAACACTCATCATCGGAGCAACTGAAAAAACACTGGCCGACACCCTTAGTCACACCGACGAACACCTCCCTAAAGCCTCCAACTTCCACATCGGCCAGAGAAGACCCATCGGCGGACCCTCCAACTGCTAGCCCGATATGCATTCTTACTCCGATGGCATTCCCCATCGAGCAAACTCCTTACATCGGCGGCCCAAAAATTTGCTTCGCCGATAGCCAAACACACGCCGATGGACATCCATCAGCCAGACCAAAACAATCGGAGCACTCAAGAAATCTTTCGCTGATGAAGCCAATCACTCCGATAAGACCAAAAACATAAAGCCTTGAACCGTTGAACCCCGAACCAAAAGGGTTCAACACGAGGGTTCAACGCGATGGTTCAAACATCAAAAATAATACTCCATAGGCAACAAAGCTTCGAACCATTGAACCTTGAACCAAAACAAAAAGGTTCAAGCGGGAGGTTCAACGATGCAATATTTGCACAACGCAAATGCATAATGCGACCCGTTAGAAGAAAATTGAACCCTGAACCGCTGAACCACTGAACTTAGTGAAAAAAGGGTTCAAGTTCAAACCGAAATGTCGAAGACACAAAAACAAACCCATGCCGATGGAGAAAAGATGAAGACCCCTCCTCAAGAAATGAGATGCAGATGCTGAAAAGTACTAAAGGGGTGCCAAAACTTAGAACCTTTTGGATATTTTGGGATGGTGCCTACATGAAAATTGCTAAATTAACTGACAGTGAATTCACGCACCAACAGTGGCTCTGATTGGGGACGTGCAGGTGCAAGACTGCAGCGAGAACCCCAGATCTCTGGGATGCAGACCAGTGCCTTATCCATTGGGCATAGAGTCATGAAGTTACCATGATCTGCATCACCAATCAAACTTGATGGCATAAGGCCACCAAGAAAAGGAAAACCAATATTTCCCGTTGTCAAACACCTTGTTCTCATCTGCATACACTGGGTCAAGCCTGAGAGTACTGCCATGATCTGACCACAAACAAACCTGGTCATCTGCACATTCAACCTTCTGATTTATTTTGTCACTGTCAACCTTATGCAAACAACCCTCAGCATCAGGCAACAAATGGATGCAGAATGTATCAAGCAATGCATACTCAAATGGAATATAACACATGTTATCATTACTATGCATCGCAAAATGATTTCCTAGCTGGACTGAAAATTGAAAGCACTCGAAGTCCACCACATAACTAGGAAAAATAGAGCTCTCTTCATATGCTGGCCTCTCAAAAGAAAAGCTTTCAAATTCACAATTGTGCACATCATGTACACAACCAACAGCAGCACCAAACTGGAAAAGATCAGGCTCTGGCATCTCTTTCAAATCAGGCACATTTTCACAGTCACTTACCTAATGTATGTTGTTTCCTCTTTCATCAGGATGAGAAATAGAATCCAAGTCAAAAACAATGTCTAGATCCTCACCATACTCAGACAGATCCTCATCATCACATGTGTCATAAATGGGTGACCAGATGCATCAGTTTCATCGTAGTATGCCATTGGTTCATGGGCAGCAGAGCACGCATTTTCATCACCAATGGATTCACTCTGTGGAGGAGTATCAACTTGTGTGTCATAAGCAAAACAGCCATCAAATGAAAAACAATCATGCTCTAAACTAGCACTTGTTTCAATCCCTGACTGCTCTTCATGATCCCCATGTGTTTGAAAGGAAGTCAACGGGTCACACATAGGACTGTTTCTCTGTTTGCTTATATCTTCTCTGTCTTGAGTACAATACTCACAATTGTCTCCACAGGTCCATTCCAACAGTTGCTCATTGCTGTCCACAACCTCATTTTTGTTTTCATGGCCAGCTGCCTCATCATTGCAATGGGAGTCTTCATTAGTTCCTTCATTGGCCTCCTCAATTGGTGAACAATCCAGTTGAGCTGTATTGTTAGCATTATGTTTAAATACAACAGTCTCAACCTCTATGCTTTCATTTTCATTTTTATCTGCACATGATGCTTTAATTATTTGGTCATTTGCAGCTTCACAACTATTTTTCACACCAAAGCCTGTGGATAGGGGTTTCAACAAGTGCTCATTTCTAATTTTTTCTATATTTTCTACGAACTTGTATGCCATCTACATACTTGTCACCTTGAAATCCCTCAGTAATGCACTGAAGCCCTCCTCAAAAGCCTCAAAGAATATGCCTACACAGGCTGAAATATAAGGTCTGAAGACTTCTGGGATCTGTGAAAAGGCTACTGCAAACCTATGACTGAAATCAACACATGGCTCTTCATCTTGTTTTCTGATTCTCATCAATTCTGCAACAAGATCAGCCGGTTCTTTTGCAAATTCTTCCTTGAAACAGTCAGCAAGCTCATCCCAACAGGCAAAGGATCTTTTTGAAAAGCTCAAATACCAGTCTTTTGCTTTTGCATCAAAGGACCTAACAAAAAACCTCATCCACATATCCTCATCTCTGAATGAATGCTTTCCAATGAACTCATGAAAATTTTGGATATGTGCATTCCCATCACATACACTGTGACCACTAAATCTGGGCATCTGATAGTATATCCTAGCAGGCATAGTTTCTACTTTATAGTCAACCCATGACAAATCTAATTGGTCATACAAAGGATCCAAAGGGGTGGCAGGAGGTTTAGCTTTCTGACTGGCAGACACAACAGGGTTATTGTTTTTTAACTGGGCCTGCTCAGCCTCTAAGAATATCAACCTATTTCTTATCTCTTCTATTCTTTTATCCAACATTTCACTGCTGAGTATGGGATAATTCATACTTGGATTCATAAAAATCTTACTCTTAGACATCCTTTGTCTGCCTAAGACCTAAGGCTTCCCCTAGCATCTAACTTATGCAGTAAAACAGCAAATATAAAGGGGAAGGAACAGGGTACCTTTTCTCATACAGATGTTGAAGTCTGAACAGCACATTTTTGTCACAACACACATCAACTTTTCATGTGCATTTAGATCTTTTGTAGAGTCGCCACCTCTCCAGAGAGGACAAAATTTACAGCAGCTGAAAGCTCAACACATATTTTTCTGAGTTCATACCACCAGCAGAGCATCATCATTCACATGAAAGACTCCCCAACAGAGTCGCCATTTTTGTTGGTGACTCAGATGGGCACACAGATATTTCACCAGGGAGGACAAAAATAACAATTTTCAAATCACCATCCCCAGTGGAGTCGCCATTTTTGTTGGTTTTTCTTCTGAATCAGCATTAGGGTTTGCCACTTCTAATGCACAGGCAGATTCAGCCAACTGAATACAGGAGGTTGCGTGAGCTCCTCCCCTTCACTTCTGATTCTGCCACACCAAGGGGGGTGTCCCTATTTGATAAAAGTATAACCTTGACTAGCTCAATGACAGAAGGACTTAACTTGACAACAACAGGCAGAATACTCTCATGTATGGACCAAGATTTGTGTAACAAATCACAAGGTTGGCAACATTCTTGGACATGATGTCTGGTTGGGTATGAGAGCATGCAGGGATCCTAATCCTACTCCTACAACTAACAAGTGGAAGGATGAAATGGTTTGATTTGATTTTTGGATGCAAAGCTGGACATGGTATATAACCTCAACACAGAGCTAGATTGGTGCCTATCCAGGGCTTGGAGTCGGTAGACATACACATGTGAATGATCAGCATGAACAACTAAAACTGGATTTCAGGGGGATATACATGATATCTGCCTTACAGATATCTCCCAATACAAAGTGTTAAGTTGTCTATACTTATGGCATCCTTATTGCAGTATACCCTTCCCAATATTCAATCTGAAAATAGTTTAATCTACCCCTTGAGCAGAAGCTAAAAGATTAAACATTCAACACAGGAATTCTATGTTCTAGAATCTCAGACATTCCTTGAATGCCTGGACTCAGAAGAAAGATACATGCAAAACTGGAGACAGAATCAACATAACACATGCAAACATAGCATTATTCATATAAAATTGACCATGAAATCAGTGGATTCATGCACAAACGTACAACAGGAGATACATAAACTCGCAAGTTTTGCTGCACAGAGCAACCAAAACCAGTTGTATCTTATTACAGAGCCAAAATGTCCAGTTTTCAACAACCAAAACAATGTTAACACAGTCTGCCTATATCGGCCAGAAAGTGTACCCACAGCAATTAATTACATGATTTTTACAAAAAACTGCCAGATACAGCCCATGAGAGATGGCGCCCATAAGTTATCAATGCAGTAGGCAGGAGAGTTGACAAGGGTGGCCTCGAGCCCTGTGCCACCATCTGGAAGTCTTCATGCTAAAAATCAGGCAGTTTAATTACTTGTACTGTCGCCCACACCCCTGCTACAATCACCATTGATGGCTCAACCACCCGCGGCCTACTTGGAAACCGTCACACTGTTCAAAATGGAGCTTCCCGCCAAGAAGCGCTTCCTCGCAGGTTCAAAATAATGTAGGGAGATTAATCCCACATGCATAGTGAGAAGACCACTTCAACGTTTTATAAACATGGCCACAAACATACTAAGTGTCGAGCAGCTTTTGCCGCGCTCAACGCATAAGCCTTCTCCAAAAGCCCATCGCCAAAACCTAAGCCATCGGCACACCCCAGAATTCTCCTTCCGATCTCAACTGTCTCTCCGACCGCTACCTTCGCTTCCCCATCGGCCAGAGATGCATCATCCGACCAACCATCCAAACCTTCGCCGATCTCATCAGTCACACCGACCACCAACGAGCCACACTTTGCTCCACTATCGGCCAAACACTCATCATCGGGCAACTGAAAAAACACTGGCCGACACCCTTAGTCACACCGACAAAAACCTCCCTAAAGCCTCCAACTTCCACATCGGCCAGAGAAGACCCATTGGCGGACCCTCCAACTGCTAGCCCGATATGCAATCTTACTCCGATGGAATTCCCCATCGGGCAAACTCCTTACATCGGTAGCCCAAAAATTTGCTTCACCGATAGCCAAACACACGCCGATGGACATCCATCGGCCAGACCAAAACAATCGGAGCACTCAAGAAATCTTTCGCCGATGAAGCCAATCACTCTGATAAGACCAAAAACATAAAGCCTTGAACCGTTGAACCCCGAACCAAAAGGGTTCAACACGAGGGTTCAACGCGATGGTTCAAACATCAAAAATAATACTCCATAGGCAACAAAGCTTTGAACCATTGAACCTTGAACCAAAACAAAAAGGTTCAAGCAGGAGGTTCAACGATGTAATATTTGCGCAAGGCAAATGCATAATGCGACCCGTTAGAAGAAAATTGAACCCCGAACCACTGAACCACTGAACTTAGAGAAAAAAGGGTTTAAGTTCAAACTGAAATGTCGAAGACACAAAAATGAACCCATGCCGATGGAGAAAAGACGAAGACCCCTCCTCAAGAAATGAGATGCAGATGCTGAAAAGTACTGAAGGGGTGCCAAAACTTAGAACCTTTTGGATATTTTGGGATGGTGCCTGCATGAAAATTGCTAAATTAACTGACAGTGAATTCAGGCACCGACACCCTCCACAAGGAAATCATTATATGATCATGCATCCTGGACCAGCTCCTGTCGAGGTCAGACCAAATAGAAACAGTAATTCATTTTTCCTCCTACTCAAGACAAAGTAGTAGCTAAAATCTAGGAAGAAAAAGAAGATGTCAAGGAGACCACAGCTCAGCTAAAGATGTTGACTACTGAAGTAACTCACCTAAGGAATTAAAATCTTTATTCTTAGAGTAATGGTCAAAATCCGTAGAATAGGGGTTATAATGACAAAGGATATAATGATATAGGATACAACACTTCATGACCTCCAAGGGTCTGAAATACCAAACCAAATAATGGAAACTTGCCATCACCATTGGATAATTAGGTCCCTGCAGAACTTAAGTAGACAACCAAAGTCAACTTAGCTGAGGATGTGTTGAACAACTAATGTGGAATTCACAATACGAGCACTCATGCAAAGTTGGATTGTCCACAATTCAGAATAGATGCTAGTATATTCCAAGCTAAAGTTTAGAATATGGAAAGAGAGACAACATTGTCTGAAGGTAATGAGCTCATCCCTATGGGATATGAATCCTACATGGTGTTAGAAAGTTCCATGTTCCTGGAAGAACAACTGAATACAGTGTACGAGAATTACACTCTAGTGTGTGAAGAATCATTCTTGGTGTTTGAAGACTACACTTTCCCTTTTGATAAGGATAATGAACCATAACAGGAAGTGGATGAAATCTGTGCCTTTCAACAGTTCCAAAGAGGACATAATTATAATCTTCAGAATAACAGTGATCGACCACCTAGACCTTAAATAACTAGCTCTATCCCACCAAATAATTTCAACACTCCTCCGGATGCGACAGCTAGAAACAATCTGGCACCTCCAAGGGTGAATCAACAACACTTCGTCTCATCCTTGAGCTTGGCCAAAGGTATGACTGAATTTTCTGAATCAGATAAGTTAGTTACTTACTCAGCTGAGGAGATTAAGAAGATAAAGATCAGTCTCTCCTTATCTAAATTACTTAAGACTCCAGTCGTAAAGAAAACCTTTCCTTGAGTCTTTAAAAGAGCCTGCACTGAAAGAAAATATCCCTAGCAATATCCAGACAAGAGACCTTTCACATAAGGATGTTCCATTCAAGCCTAAGGATAAAGGGCAGGTCCATGCTGCAGATGCATAATTGACAGTCTATAAAGGAAAGACTAAGTTTCCTCCATTTCTCCTAACATGGAGGATATTTGGTAAGAACCTGCATAATTGTTTAGTAGATTCTACAGCATCTACCAACGTCATGCCCCTATCAATATGCCAAATCCTAGGTCTTTCACCTACAAAATCTTTGAAGGTCACTCAGCTAGATAAGTCTAAGGCCAACGTAATAACTAAACTAATTTATATTCATATGCAATTAGCTTCTGAACCTAGGGTGCAACACTTAATTAACATACAGGTAGTGGATATCCCTAATACGTATGGTATGTTACTGAGTAGAGATTGGTCCAAGACACTCAATGGATACATGGCTACAAACTTTTTGCATATGTGGTTACCCTGGAGAGGTATCCCAAATCAAATCTGTATAGAGGTTGAAGTGAGGATGAAGCATATGATTACTGAATACCATCAAAATAATGAAGTGTTATATATAAATGTATAGCATGGGATATACCGTGTTGAACTCCCAGATATTACAGTAGAAGAAGTATTGATGTGTACTTATACACAAGATAGCAGTAAAGTGGATCACATTATACCTGGAACTGATATCTTGGTGAAATATGATCATGAAACCTCAGATGAAGATGGAGTAGGTAACTTAAGCAAATTTGAAAGGTATTTGTCTAAGGAAATCCAAAGGTATAGACTGCAAGGAAATCCGCTTAGACAAACTTTACTAGAGGGATGGTGCATGTTGCACTAGACTTCACATTTTAAAACCACGTGTGCCTTATGCCTAGACTTGATTGATAGAAAGGAACGCTTATATTCAGGGAGTAAATCTGATCTACCAAATGAAGTCCCTATTGTCATATTTTTTCCAACCCAAAATATTCCAAAAAATCCCTCCTATCAGAGAAATTTAATCAGAGAAAACATAAATAGAAGGAGAAAAATCCTTGCAAAAAACCCAGCAAAACCCAGAAAAATCTCCAAAAAATTCAAAGTTTTTGCTTTTCTTTTTGCCTTAGTCAGCAAAAATGCAGTTTGGTGAACCTTTGGTTTAGCGGTTCGGTAGTTCACCTATTCACCGATTCATCGGTTTACTGACAAGGGTAAATTGGCTAAGGCAAGGCAGAAAAGAAGAAAAAAGGAAGAAAAAGCATTACCTTTGTCAACAAACTTTTGGTTTGGTGAACCTTAAGATTGTCGATCGACAGGTTCACCAATCAACGACTTTGTCGACAAAGGAACAAGGTAGCCAAGGAAACAATGATGTGCCTAAGTCAGAGAATGGAGGGAAAATTAAATTGGGGAATCAGAAAAAAGGCAAACTCATTGGCTAGTTCATGATTTCCTCAGTTCGCCAACATGGCGATTTGCCAATAAAGAGACCAAGTAGAAGGCTACGTTCATGGAGAGATGAATTCGCCGGCCAAAGCAAAAGTGGAGGAAAGTTTCTAAGTAAAGCAAAATGTTTTCCTCTGTCAGAAAACTTATGGTTCGGCGAACCTTAAGTTCGCCGATCGGTAGGTTCGCCGATTGGCGACTTTGCCGACAAAGAAGAAAAGAGTGAAGAATCGATTAAGGTAAAATGGTTTGGCAAAGTGACATTTCACTGACAAGGAGGACTTGGTTTGAAAGTTGGAGATTTTGTCGATAAGGCATGGAAATGGCTAAGGCAAAGAAAAAGAAAGCCTTATCGGGAAATTGATAAAAGTGCGAACTTTTCCAAAGTTCAAAAATCCTCAAGTTCGCCGATAAGGCGATTCATCGATAAAGAAGAAGGCAAAAGAGGCAAAGTTCGTGAAGGTAGAACTTTGCCGACAAAGGGTGAAAAGAGAAAAGTGGGCAAGGCAAAATGGTTTGGCAAAAGACACTTTTTCTGACAAGGCAAAATGAGACAAAAAGAGGTGCTAAAGGCTTGGTTCGAAAAGGTGGCGATTTGCCGATAAAGTGAGAAGGAAGAAGATAGAAAGGTTCACCAAATGAGAAATTTGCTGATAAGGAAAAATTAGCGCCAAAGAGATAAAAGATAAAGACAAGGCCAAGTTTGTGGAAGTGGAATTTGCCAATAAGGCGAAGGTCAAAAAAGGCAAGGCAAAACTTAGTTTGCAAAATGCAAAATTCACCGATAAAGGTGAAAATGAACCAAATGGGAAAGATTCAGCAAAAGATAAATTCACCGATAAAGCAAAATCTAGGGCCCGATGGTTCAAAAAAGTAAACATTCATCGATAGGGCGAAAAGGAGACAAAACAAAAGTTTGCGAGAATGGTATTTTACCGATAAGGCAAAAGAGGAGGCCATAATAGTTCTGAAAATTGAATTTTTGCTGATACGTAAAAAGAGTGGTCATCCGATATGAGCAAGCAAGCATAGAGAAATATTTGAAAAGATACATTTTCACTGACAGGACGGGAAAGGAAATGAAGATGGAGCCTGATGGTTTTAGAAGCAGAGAATTTGCCGACCAAAGGAAAATCAAAAGCATGTAATTCTGCATGAGGCGAATTCGCCAACCATAACAAATTTAGAGGCACCATGGGATATTTTAGAGGTACAACACTTTAGAGTGTTGTAAAAGATTGCTCTTCCCTAAAATCGCATTATTTCTCAGGGAGAGGTACCCAGCATTCAAAGCTCTGCAGGCCTGGGCCGAATGGGGGTAGTTGAAATAGTGAATTCTTCAATGTGCTAGTACAGGGAAGGGACAAAATAGATTTGCAAGCCTTCTCTCATAAATGTGCCTGGCACCCATGCCTACAAGCAATCTATTTTGCAAGTTTGTGGGCATGTCAGAAGCATGGCCATCGTCTCAGTTGTAGGTTCTGTTCTAATTTCCAGGGCTTCTGAGCTAAAAATTTAATGAAGCATGGGCATGTCCTAGGTCAATTGACTAGAATTCAGCACCCACTATAGCAGAATGAGGATGAAATGTTATATATACAATTGAAAATAATGTATTTCTACTAGCTGTTCTTCTGGGCTATTATACAGGTTAGAGAGTTCTTTGTGACCAGACCTTGTAATGCAATTGTACGAACCAACTGGATTTGACACATTGTGCTCAATTCTAAGCCTTTGATGTTTCTAGTTGATAGTTCACCAATGAATGTAATTGGTTATTCTGTGTTTACCTTCTCTACAATAATTCTCTCTTTTATAATGGCTATTTGGCCTCTATGATCAATATAAACTGATTTTTCACCTCTCTCATTATTCTTGCATCGTGTCTATTTGATTGATGTGAGTTGTGTATTGTGGATAAAATAGTACCTTTCATACCTTCACCTCCCTATCCTAACCTCTATTTGAATTGGTATGATTCTGTGTGAGTTCCCTTCAATTTTGAGATTATTACTGTGTTGAGTCAGTTGCAGCTAAACATCTTTAATCTGGTGCATCACCTCTTTTAATTTTAGTAGTTCTTCTCCCCCTTTTCCCCTACAAGTATTAGCACTATATTTAGTTCAATTCTCTGAGCCTTAAACTCATAATGAGGAATGAGCCTTCTCTAGAGGTCTGATCTCATTAGCAAGGTCCCCCACCTTGAGATCAATCCCATTGTGTCATTGGAGTTCTTGAATGAGCTTCAAGCAAGGTACAATTTCACATGACAATAGTCCTTAAGAAAACAAAATCTGAAGATGATGAAAGAAGTCATCCATTACAAGACTAGGTCCCAAAGGTGCTGAAAGGTGAATTAGAAATGATCAAATTTGCTCTAGATGATGTACCGATGTTACGAACCAAGGTTTCAGATAATATCAAAATTACTAAGAGTAACCTCGATACAGATGTTCAATCGCATGACATCCAAACACCTACGTATCCAGATGCCCCTATTCCTTTGGAGCAGAGGATGTCAGACCAACGTGAACCATAGAAATTGAAGTGGATTGCTGAAGGAAGCGCTTCAAGGGCTAAGAAAAAGAAAGGTCTTGACAAGGATCCTCTAAATGACAAGCCATGGATACTAAAATTTGATGGATCCAAATCCAAGAAAGGTGCTGGAGTAGGGAATGACCTCATTAATCCACAAGGAAAGACATTCCTGGTGGCATATAGGTTACAATTCCACTGTACCAATAACATTGCAGAATATGAAGGCTTGATTCATGGTTATTATTTGTGCTAAAGAAGAAGGTTAAAGTCCTTCATGTCTTTGGAGATTTCGAATTGGTAGTTAAGCAAGTGAGAAAGCAGTATTCCTGCAATTACAAATGTCTATTTAGCTATAGAAATCGAGTATGAGACCTAATAGAAGGTTTTGATGTCTTCAACATCATCCATGTACCAAGAAAACTCAATCATCGAGCTGATGCTTTGGCCATAGCAGCCAATACATTGGAGCCACTAACAATATTCATGATGAAAAGATTCTCATTTGAGCTGGTATCAACTCCATCAGTTCTAAATAATGTCACTAAATTTTAGGTTTTCAAGGAAGATCAGCACATCTTGGACTTCATTACCAACAGGGACGTCTTTGAAGCTTAGGTGATAGATGAGCAGGACCGAGATGATCAGGCATGGGACAAAGAGTCCATTATCAATTTACAGGATAACAAGATCCCTAGGGGAATGATCTAACTTGAAAGGTTGTTTGATCTAGATAGCATCGTGAAGCAAAAGGATATGCCCAAAGCAGATGGAAGGGATTATGAACCCATAAACATAAGTGAGAATTCTGAGGTCGGGAAGGTCCTAATCGATAAAGTTTGCACTCCTTTATAATGAGAAGGGATAACTTAGGCTTTGAAGGATTATATCCATGTGATTGCATGGACATATGATGAACTCAAAACACATGACACTTCAATCATTACACACACTATCCTATTGAAGCCGGATATAAAGCCATTCAGGCAAAAGAAAAGGCCAGTAAATGCTTTACTAAAGCCTTTGATATTCTAGAAGTTAAAAATTTGTTAGATACAATGATTATCTTCCTTGTCAAGCATTCTACGTGGGTTGCTGACTTAGTCCCAGTGAGAAAGAAAAATGGAGATATCAAGTTATGTGTAGACTTCCAAAATCTCAATAAGGCATCTGAAAAGGATAATTATCCTCTTCCTTCTTGAGATGAAGTGCTTCAGATGGTTAATGGAGCTCAAATGATGTCCTTTCTGAATAGTTTCTTTGGATATAATCAAGTCATGGTGGATAAGATCGACCAGCTGAATACTGCCTTCACAACCAAGTGGGGAATCTTTGCATATAGAAGGATGCCATTTGGCCGAATCAATGTGGGTGCAAATTTCTAGCGTGCTATAGAAATATCCTTTTGAGGTTTAGTTGGCCAATGTATCATCATATACATGGATGACTTGATAGTGTTTTCCAAAGTCAGGGGAGATCACATTGGTGATTTGTGAAAGGTAATCCAAAGATGTGAACAATATGGCATCTCACTCAACCCCCAGAAGTGTGTTTTTGGCATCACTATCAGTAAATTGTTAGGACATCTTATGTCAGAGAATGGGATATCTATTGAACCAGATTGGGTTAACTCTATCATGAAACTACGGCTACCAGGGAATAAGAAAGAATTGAAGTCCTATTTTGGTAAGATCAACTTTGTCTAAAAATTTATAACAAGTTTTACTGAAATAGTAAGGCCACTCAATGCTATGTTAAAGAAAGATGCCAAGATAGAGTGGACATCAAAAGCCAAAGCAGCATTCAAGGATATCAAAAAAGTAGTTGTTAATGCTCCAGTGTTGAACAACCCTGATTACATGAGGGCATTCTACATATACTCATTTGCCTCAAATCATACATGTGCTGTGGTGCTAACACAAAGAAATGATGTAAAGGATGAAAAACCTATCACTTTCATGAGTAGTCCATTCAAGGACACAGAACTGAAGTATCTTGACGTCAAACGATAGGCTTTGGCTTTAATTTGAGCAGTCAAGAAATTTTGACACTATATCCTAAGAAGTAGAGTGATCGTTGTTGTGCCAGACTCAACTATCAAAATGATGCTAGTGCAGAATGAGCCAAGAGAAAAATGAACCAAATGGATAATTGTTCTACAGGAGTATGAGATGGATATCACTCTAACGAGGTTAGTTATGGGACAGGCTCTAATGCAGATGATTATTGAGGTTGATCCTAACCTAATTAGCCTGTAATATGTAGTTGACTCAGATGTACCAGAAGATTGGTATTCAAACATCAAACATATTTTGGTCACAGCTAGATGTCCATCTAACCTGAAAGCATCCCAAAGAAGAGCTCCGAGGGTTAATGCCCAAAATTATATGATCAAGGGAGGAATCCTTTTCAAAAGAAACCATGAAGGTAGATATCTCAGATGCCTTGATAGACAGGAAGCCACCAAAGTCTTGCAAGAGCTACATGATAAATTCGGAATAGCTTATGGATCTCATCTGACTATAATGAAAAAAATCCTTAGAGTTGGATACCACTAGCCTACTATCTTCAAGGACATAGTTAAACATATTAAGCACTGACATACGTGTCAGGTGGCCACTAATAGGGAAAGATATGCAGCCCAACCATTGCAACCAGTAATGGAGATGCACTCGTTCGCACAATCGGGCATGGACTTCATCGAAGCTATCAATCCTTTGTCATCCGCTGAACACAGGTATGTCCTGACTGTTACTGATTATTATACTAGGTGGATTGAGGTTGTGAGTAGAACATGCACATCTAAATACTTGATCAAGTTCTTGGAGGACAATATCATTACCACGTTTGGCGTCCCTTATGCACTGGTATGTGACAATGGACTCGCCTTTGCTTTATTAAAATTGTCAAATTGGGCATTTGAATATGGTATTACCCTAAAGTTCTCATCTAATTACTATCCCTAGAGAAACGACCTGGCTGAATCCACTAACAAGAATTTGTTAGATATTATTAAGAAACTAGTGGAGAAAAACCATAGGGAGTGGAATACCTTGCTGAAATATGCCTTATGGGTTGATAAAACTAGAGTAAAGTCAGTCCTAGGAAATTTTCCCTACCAGTTAGTCTATAGAGTAGATCCTATACTCCCCATAAACTTGAAAATCCCTACCCTACAGTTTGCCCAAGAATATCTAGGTCTAGACGATAAACTGCAGGTTAGGCTGTTACAACTCTTACATCTTGAGGAGAAGAGAGATCGCACCATTGATCATTTCTCCAAACACCAAGCCATTGTCAAATGTTGGTTTGAAAAAAGGGCCAAAGTTAAGGCTTTTCAAATATCCAACCTTGTGTTATCCTGGGATAAGGCCCATGAAAAGAAAGGAGACCATGGAAAGTTTAACAAACGGTGGACACGTCCCTTCCAAATAGTTGAAATATTAGAAGATAGTACATACAGGTTGAAGACCCTAACTGGAGAGGATGTTCCATTGCATGTCAATGGATAATTCCTGGAACATTATTTCCAAGCTCGAGTCAAAAGAGGAAAAACCTGAAGTTTGTGTATATGTATAATTGCTTGTACAATCATTTGCTTGTTTCATGTTTCTGTCTGTTTGTTGAGCCCCTAGTTTTGTCAGGCATGTTAAGGGGCACCTTTCCACTTTAGAAAAAAAATAAAATTTCTAGAATTTAGGAAATAATCCTAAACTCTTACATAGGTTGTGATATCTACAGGTCTGGTTGTATCGATTTAGTCTGTGAAATCACATTCACCAATCATAATGAGGGTTGTTTAAGGGATCACAAAATGAACACACCTAAGGTTCCTAGGACTGGTTGAAAGTGCTAGTGTCTGCATTAAGTGAAAAATCTAAAGGTTTTCCTTTGCTACCACTATAATTCTTAGCCTAATAGTAGGTTCCATTACTGTGCAAGCAATGAGCTGAAATGATATATCTTACACAAAGGGAAAATATTAAAAATCAAAAGAAAAGAAATTTACTATCTCTAGGTCATCTAAATAACCCTACTAGGGCTATGGACACCTGGATAGCAGTGGGGCTCTATTTAGGGGAATTATAGCGATAACCTTGTCGGGGCTATGGACACTTGACTTGAAGCAAGGCTCTATCCAAGGTTGGCTTAGAAGGTTAAATCCAAACTATGTATCTTAATGCTAATTACTGTTATTTTCAACCTCTTCAAACGGAAGGAAATGAATCAAATGCACACACTTGCATTCCTTCTCATAATATGGGTTCATTGGTGAACGTGATTTCACATGATCAAGATTAGGATATCCACATACAATGGAAGTTAGAAATTCTATGTTTGAATGTGTCCTTCTTTCTTAAATTTATTGAAATCTGGTGGTTTTCTTTGGGGGCAAGTTGTTGTGTGGTCTCACAACATGTCCCACGTTGCCTTAGCAAAATAGGGACCCAACTTTTGCTTTTGTCTTGCTTATGTGTTTCCCTTTAGGCAGTATGGTAAAATGTTGTCTCAAAATCTAAGTCAAACTTTTGGTTAGGATATCTCCCTATAGAATCCATCAAGGGATAGAGGATCTAATTCTAATCAACTTTGCCTTTTATATCATGTTGAAATTTGCTAGAATGAGCAAGTTATACTTGTATGAAGTTCTAGTCAACGGGATATCCTAGTCAAAGGGATATGGATATTATGAATGTGTAATATCATGTCCACTCACATATCCATATCTTGTCCTATTGTCATGTCTAGTCTTATTGTAAGTCTAGTCTTTATACTAACTCTCAAACACATGAAATAGTATATCCAAACCCGAAATCATCATTAGTTTGGATTAAATCTTTATTTGTCTCGACCAGATGGATATAATCACTTAGCTAAATATCCATATCCATGTTCATTCCCAAACCATCAAATTTACTGCAGTAAAGCATAAAATTGTATACCGAATAGGATATTTTGACAGGATATGATTAATCGCCAAATATCCACATCCTTATCCATATCCTTATCTATGCTATGCATTGGCCGTCAAATTTATTCCAATTGATAAACTTCCCAATGCATGGATGTAGCGTGCTGGACATTTAGAATTAGATGTCTTTTGAAATATCTATATCCTTGTCCATATCCACATCTTGTCCTAAGTATTGGTCTCTCCAAATGCTCGATCTGTTGACTTTTTCAACTGAATATTCCTGTACTAGATATGTAACACCGAGCCTTTTATGCATATCCATATCCATATCAAGATCCATATGCCAAGCAAACATTATAGTCCACGTGTTCAACTGTTAGCTTTTCAATTGGATATGGTGTAATGGATATTTCATATATCCTAACCTTTGAGATCGAATGAGATCCCATCACCTACTTTTCAGGTCAACAAGGTTTGACTGCGACCTATTAGTGATGTCACCAAACCTATCTCTCGCCATGATACTCACCTCATCCTTGGTCAGAGTCAAGGGGATATTTCACACTAGATATTTAGTACTGGATGTCATGCATTGCATATTCATATTCAGTCCCACATTAAATGCTATACATAGACGTAGTTGGCAATTTAAATTCAAAATATGCTTTTGCCAGTTGTGCTTTGCCAGCTGTTGGATTTTCCCTCTCTTGAATGGTAATGATGTACCTAATTACAAAGCTAACAATTAATGCACCCTAATCAGCGAATTATTTAAGAAGAAAAGTTAGATTTCGTCGAGTATTATTAATTATCAAAGCATTATGTCAAAATTCAAAGAGATGAAGACAACATTATAGGTGACTAAAAGCATCATTACAAAGAACTGAAATGGCGTAATGGCACAACTAAATGGTATCCATTGCATATCCATACTAAGGTTGATATCTTAGCTACCAAGTATGAATACAACAAACCCTATCTTTCATTTAATCATTACAGTGTTTTGTTTTACATATTACCAGGAGGTAAATCTTTTGTTACGAAGGTAATTTTTAGGGTAAAGCTAAATTCACCTATGGGTTATAATGGATTTCAGATTACTCAGTGAATGAAAAATAATCTACCCGTCTTAGGGCATAATCTCAAAAAATAATTATGGATGCCTATCTTATGCAAGACAAGATGCAGAAGCGTCAAGATCATCGTGATGCTAAGTTCAAGATGATTATGTTCCCCACTCCTGGCGAAGTATGGTGTAAATTCAGCTATTCATTAGACACACATTGCGAACAGGCAAACCTTAATGCCTTCAAGGTGAGAGTTCAGGTCAGAGACAATGATAAGATATTGAAAAATGTGGTATCAATGGGGATGTTCCATTCCACTAGATTCTTGTATACAGCAGAGGCCTTGGAGCTTGTTATTGAATGTACCCAGAAATACATTGAAGTGAGCAGGAGAGTGGAGCACTAGGGGTGAGTATATGTCAATTTCTCTATCAAGGGCATCACAGAGGCCTTCAAATTGCCTAGAGATCAGAACATCTATGAAATAGACCTAGAGGCATTGACTGCGGAGTGCAATAACAACCTCGACGACTGTAGAAAGATCATATTCACATCATGGAAGGATCTAGAGAGCAATGTCAAAGCTGTGGCCAAAATGTCCCAACATTTGTATAAATATGACTTCAGCCTGGAGATACAATACATGATTGCTTTGCTCAGCAGAATAGCAGGGAAGAAATATGTCAGGACATTTGAACCATGGATGTTTGGTCTGATTTGTCTGGTTAAATATAAGAACAAGGTAGCCCAATGAGCCAAAATTATAAGTGGTGCTCTTCATGAAGGGATGATATCATGGAGGAAAAGGAAGAGGATGTTTTCTATGACGTCCTATGTCGTCTATGTATGTGCATACAAGTCCTAATTCAACATACTACATACAGTTGGAATGTTAGGGCATCTACCTACTAAGCAAGTAGTGTGAGAATATTATCCACAATTAGAAAGAAAGCAGTTGATTCAATATTATAAGACTGTAAATAACTATTTTCTCATGCACCTAGTTAAGTTAACGGAGGGTGGTTGAGCCAAAAGGCTCTCCAAAGAGGCTCAAGAGCTAATACAGCCTAATGGGGCATGGTTTATCCAGTTCTACACCTACACATACATTAGGATGGAGGGTTTTGAAGGGAATACATTCATGCTACCACATTACCCCACATATGGGATAGTACTACTGGAGTTTACCAGACATATCATTCCCTCGTATGAGGCATATGTGAAGAAAAAAAAGAGGAAATGTTTGGTTTCCCATGGAGATCAATTGGTATTCATGTCTACGAATTGATAATTCTAAGAAGTCTGAGGCTAAGCTACATATGTTGCATTTGCAATTGTTCCCTTTAACAAGATATTATGACCCCTACCATATAACGGAGAGATTTGTGAATAAGAAATTACAGCATGTCACATACCTGGAGGACTTTTGGACTTATTGTATTGATGAGGAAGATGTAATGAAAAGAGGGTATCAAAGGTTGAGTCTTAATCAGATCACGACATTGAATTGAAATCTGATGATGAGAATATCCTAGATCCTGAATATGAAGAGAAACAAGTGTATAAAGCTACCCTATCTCTCCTAGATTGGATTCTGGGCTATAACGGTGAGGGTCATGACCACTACCAAGAAGTGGGTTGATAAGAAGTTGAGTGAACTAAAGGGTAAGGGAGTAGTCATTACATGGAACAAGAAAAAGAAAATGAAAGACAAGGAGGATCTAGAGTATGATGACTTCCTTATCGATAAGAGAAGGATTATAGAAGCTAATATTGATGAGCCTAGACCTTCTGCATCAAGAGAAGAATTTACAGCAGAAGGGATCACTGTGGCTACAAGGACCTCACCTCTGAGAGATCAGCCTTTGCAATCCATCCCCATTTCCACCAAGGCTACAGAAGAGATGAGGTCGATGGACATACTACAAGGGGTAAACATCCCTAAGCAAAAGAGAGTAGGGGTTGCACCAATGAGGGGCTAAACTTATAAATTGGTAGAAGTTCATGCTGAGGCTACAGAGCCTACAAAAATGGAGTTAATGTTTGCACACGGTGCAACTCAAGGAGCTTCCATATCACCACCCGCTATGCTTCAAAAACATCTAGCATAGCAAGTGAAGGATATTCCTGATCTAACTAAAGGGGTGGTGAGAGAGCTACAACATGACACGGCTACTCCTCAAATTATTCAAGTGAAAAGAGAATTGGTTGAGGAAGCAAAGGCTGCAGAGAAAGCTATGGTAAGAGAGTTTCCATTATCCTTAGGTCATATCATAGACTTAACAGATGATGAAGTCACCCGGGATGTGACCAACATTCCAGTTGGTTCACTTCTTACACCTCCAGAGCCTCAGTAGGAACAAGACGTTTAAGAATTAAGGAATACATAGCCTATAAAAGATTCTGAGATACAAGATAAATTTGATACAGAGAGAGCAAGATCACCTCAAGAACCAATTCAATAGGAGCAATTGGATGATTTGGTTGGTAGGATAACCAACCCAGAGGCAATTGATTTGTCCTATCCAATAGGAATAGATACAACAGTCAAGGATACCAATCCTCTAGATGGGCAACAAGAAGTTATCCATGGTACTACTATGGAAGAGGCTAATCAAGACACCCCTATGGAGGAGGGAGCCAAGCAAACTAATGAACATGTCCATGAAGGGATGGAAGAAAAAAACAACAAATGGAGTCATCAAAGCAATAGGCACTATAGGATGCACCAGATATAGAAATACATCAAGAACCCCTTGAGACTTCTCAATGAGAAGAGCATCAAAAGGAAGTTCCCGAGAAGGAGGTTCCAAAGGATAAGGAAGCTCATCAAGAAGAGAATCCTCAGCAAGAGATTCCCAAGGAAGTTATGACTCAACAAGAAGTTTCTCAAGATGAGGAGGTGCCAGAACAAGAAGAAGGTTTGGATAAAGATGAGGATGCAACAGCTAAGGATCCTCACATTGAGCAATTAGGTCAAGCATGACCAACACAGGATGTGCCAGAGTGGCTTGCATCTGAGGTAACAGAGCCTCAAACTAATGTTATTCCGTGTTCTCAATTGAAGAAATAAATCCCAAGCGCAAAGCAAGGGTAATATCTATAATAAAAAAAGGATGCCACTATTGGGCGTAGGAAAGCACATTTGGCTATGCCTACTATAGATAAGGCCAAAGGGGAAATCTCAGCCAATGAGTATCAACTAACTACAATAGACCTTGGCCACGTAATAGCTAAGCAAGAAATTGAAGATCTTAAAGGTAGCACGGAGCTGACAGTAGCCTGCATCCACAAGGCTAAACTAAAGAATAAAGAATTGAAGGGGCACATTGCCCAGCTTCATACATTCATTAAGGGATTGGTTGACCTTGGCATGCAAATAATGGAGGTACCAGCTACATTGACGCTGGTAAGTCAAGATGAAATAAGTGATCTTGATGCAAAGAAGGATCAAGCACATGTGATGCAGGGTTGGTTCACTAAATTCATGGAAAGTGGGGATGAAATAATTCAGACAACCCTGTCCAATTGGGACACCCTAGCTTACATCAAGACTAAGGCTGATATGCTAACGAAATAATGTGCAAAGAGGCTTGATCAGAATGATCAAGACCTTAGTAAATTGAAGAGTGCTAGAAAGTTAGATGATCAAGTGTTACTCAAATGGAACATCCTAACACTGCAAACTATGCCGAAGATATCCACATGGTTAAAAGACTTGAAGTTTGAAGTGGATGTTCTTAAAGGGATGTAGATTAAAAGCAACAGATATTAGCACGAAAGAACATGATTATTAACAGATAAAATGGAGATCCGTGAGGAGTTACTAGGTAACTTGATGGATGACAAGGAAACATATGATGAGCAAGTATCCATAGGGACATTTAAGGCCTAATTTGATCTGATGTTGAGGGATCCTGTACATCACTTCTTAGAGAAGGTAATCGATCAAGTAATGGAATTATCCATGAAGACAAAGGCATACAGGGGAAGGTTGGATAACAGGACAAGTGAGTGGGTATCCATAAATGATCAACTGTAGATGCAAGAATATGCAAAGGTCAAGGCGTAGTAGTTTGACAAAATAGAGATGGATATAGCTATAAAGGCTTATGATGTCTACAAGAATTTAGACTCTCGAGGAATGATCATGGGTGAAGATTCATCTGATGCAGAGGAATAGAATATTCATGAAGTTGCAAAGGTAAAGATGCTGGTGAATATTCTATTGCCAGTTGTCTTCCATCCGAGATTGTCAATTGGCAATCACGTGCCACATTTTCTGACCGTAGATATTTTTGAGAGATATCCTGATCATTGTTGTACTATAACCGATCTTAGGTCCTTGTTCTATAAAAGGACCTAGATCATTTTGTATTACAAAGACTGAATTGATGAACTTTTGAGCACTGAGATTGTTGATTTGGCAACTCTGAATTGATGAACTTTTGAGCACTGAAATTGTTGATTTGGCAACTTTTAAGCACTGAGATTGTTGTTATGCTCAATTTATGCTTGTATGTTTAAATCTCAACTGGATACTTGAGGATCTAATATAATTGTCAAGAATTTATGCAAATTAGATTCAATGGATAGAATATTTGTGGAATTCAACTGAATCTGAGAAGGAAGACAACTATGAAGGTGTAAGTCCTTGAAATGGAATAGCAGGACACAACAAACCCTAAGCGATGATCAAACGGTCATGACCTGACAACTGAAGACTTGGGAAATCAAATCCTCAAGGATTTTGAAGTCTTTAAAAATGAGTAAAGGTTCATTGTAACAAATTTTATTCATATGTATGTGACTAACTACCACATCAATAAGTCTGTAAGCCATTAGTGGCAGGTTCTGTAGAGGCCACCGATGGGTTATTTTTAAGCGCCTGTCGATGGTGGGGTTGATTTTTAAGTGACCGTCAGTCGGTGGTTTAATAACCATTATTTGATTTGAAATGCTGGAAATGATTGACCACGGGGTGCATGGACTGCCATGTGGTGGCTCAGCAGGAAATCTAGTACCTATGGGTACCTACAAGCGTAGGAACGACCCTGCAACAAATATTCCGTAGAAAAACAAAACCCGTAGATAATTGTTTTACCCTACAAAAAATGCTTTAACTCAATAGATTAATACATAGATTCTAAGTCACTTGCACCTACTAATGATGCAGTCAAAGATTCTAGAGAATATACATCTCCACAGATAATATTCTCTATTGTGATTCCGTACGGCGGAATCAGGTAAAACATTTTTGCCTCTTACTGCAACTTTATCTGATTTTGATGAATTGAAGGTTGATCTTGGGGGTTTTGGGCCTCCTAAACACAATGCCAGGGTCAGATTTGACCCAAACTACTCTGAAAGATCAGGTACCTGTTGGATCTTGTATGCACCTCCCAACTTCAAACCCTCATAGATTTAGCCTCCGCTGTCTGATCTGGACAAAACAAAAGGTGATCTTGACTATCTCAAACCTCCTGAACACAATGGTGTGCTTAGATTTGTAGAAAAATGATCTAAAATGAAATTACAATACAATTCCACAAAGAGGAAACCCTCACAAATCTGGTATTTCCATCATGTCTTTCTAATTCTCTAGGTCACCATTCGGTGCAAGAGAAGAGCATACTCAACTATCAATATCCACTATGATTTGCACTCAAGATCTCTCAAAAATTGACTAACAAGAAGTGATTCTTCCTATAGCTCTGATACCATCTTAGAGTTGGCTATGTTGGTAGCCACCCAAGATCTAGGACTTCATGAAAGCACAAGAGAGATCAAATGAGAGAATAATTCTATTCTATCAATGAATGCAATGATTGTTACAATGTACGTGATATGCCTTGCTTATAAAGACAAGGATGAAATGTAGGATGTAGTCATGTGACAATTGTCTTAATCCTATGACATGTGACAACTATAGGATATGATGCAAACTATCAACAACTAAACACAACTAGAAACATATAGTAGACTCACTAAGTCAACTTAACATGTGAATTATGTGTGATGTGTGAATATTATTTAACTAATAAATAGTTAAATAATATGAATTCTTCACACAAGGGGAAATTACCGAGGAAATACTAAACTAGTTAGGAAAAAACCCTATTCACACCAACAATTAGTTGAGTGCAACCACCTCATTTTGTTTTCTATTATTTGTTATAAGTCCTCCTTTTGTCTTTTATCATAGAACCCTAATATGTGTCTCTTAGTGAGCTCAATTTTCCTCTATATTGTTGTGTTCTCTTATTTTAATACTAAGGAAAAACCTTTATTTTATTTAACACTATTAGCAAGAATGAGCTAGACAAATCAAGGATCTTATCCTGAGTTTCTTGAGAGTTATATTTATACCCCAGTACATGAGTGATAAGAGGAAGGTCAAGGGTCTATGTGGTAAATTATAAAAGGTTGCAGCGGGATAGAACACTTAAATAAATTTATAAATACACACATACATCATATCTCATAACTCATTACACATCCATTGCATCAACTTGTTAGAAAAATTAAGGCGAAACTACTGCAATTTAACTTTAATATTGTGTACAAATATTAAAATGATTAAAGATTATCCACTTTGATGTTTATGTGATTAGCACATTCAACAACAAAAGAATGAAGGAATAAATATAGAACAAGTGACAATATTTATGTGGAGAAACCCTTACGAGAACAACTCCACACCGAAAGAGATCCAATGATTGTATTAATCTTTCAAAGAAGTTTACATCAATAAAACATTTCTCTTTGAATTTTGGAAGCACATCGTTACTCCTTTAACCTGCAAAATCTCTTATAATACCACCTTGAACTGAAGGCACCAATATATAGAAGTGCTAGATGTGAGAATACCATTATGGTTTCTCAAAACAAGTGTCAAAACCACATGCAAAAACCATATGCCCCCCTTTGTGGACAGCCAATAAACTCAGTGAATTATAATAAGTCTTCTCATAGACTTCTCATGGCCACCCAACCCATACCCAATCAAATACTGACAACGAGTGCTCAATTACTTACCAATGACATGTAAAACACATGCAAGCCTTGGTGCCCCAAATTGGATGACATGCAAGAACATGCACGTACATGCAAGTCCATATGGACCCCTCCTCCAAAGTGAACTCCCACAAAAGACTCATGCAAGGTGTATGCAACAACATGTAATTCATGCAAATCCAAATGGGCCCCACCTCCAAAGTGTATGCCCATAATGGACTCAAGCAAGATTCATGCAAATCCAAATGGGTACCACCTCTATGAATGCAACTACAATTAGTCATAGACAAATAAATAATAAATATTTTATCTCTCATGTCTCTAGGCGTCCAAGAACACATTCCAAGGATCATGAAGACACATGAAAATGACTTAGGATTGCAAGGTTAATGACATCTTATCCTAACACAACTTGCAATATATTATATTCTCATATTTCATCATATAAACATCTCTTATACAACATTCATTTCTAGATCATTCCTTGTATTTCATTCATATATTCTCATCTACTCTTCTATATTTTGTTGGGACCCAAAATAGCAGCAACCCAAAACTCTAAAACATTCCTAAATCACCTAGGCAAGGGATTGTCGTTAGGGTGATAGGAAGGGGTTTATCAACAAGTTAAGGGGGATTTTGGCCAACTAACAGGAGTGGGTAGACTCCTCTACAATTCAAGCTCAGCTTAGACTCTGAAGGGATATTCCAAGGGGTATACCTGAATAGGTATTAAGTTCAAACCAGATGAACAACAAAAAAAATAAATGAACAACCACACCCAACTCATCATCTTGACTCAAAAAGCTGTCACTAAGTCAAGAACAACTGGCTATCACAAAACCCCTATATAGTTTATTTAACTGTGTGAATGTACATGTACAGGAAAGATGGTTTTTCCCCCTAAACCACAAGTGAATGATTTGTTTGTTTTAAAAGAGTGATTGATCCCTCTCCAATATGGATTGGTGCCTACTCCATTTGGCAAGAAAGTCATAGAATGCAATAAGGAAAGAAAATACACAGCATAGGATCAACAGAACTAGACATATATTCACATTTATGACACTAATATATCCTCATATAATGGACATACTTAATAATCCAAAAGAGAACTACAATGATTCATATGCAACAAAAGAATGGAAAATACAAAGCCTTGTATTAACTTGGATGTTGTCACACATCTCCAAACATCTGTTACAATCATACCAACAAATGTGGCAAGGGAAAATATACAACTGTGATTATATATTTACCAAAATCACTACAAACTCCCATGGAGACATACCATTGCATTCATATCTACATTACACAACCTTCCTACACTATGTTGAATACATCCCTTTACTAACAAACTAGACAGAACGTGTTTTGGTGCCAAAGAAAATTGTTAGGTGCTCCCAGACCAAAGAATTGGCTCAGCGACCAACCCTTAAAACATCTTCATTTCATGTATATATATATCAATTATGTTTCGCTGTGTGGCCCTTAGGCATTGGAATATTTTGTCAACAAGCAACCGTTGCTACATTAAATTTAGGCCCACTACAATGTCAAAAAATCTACACTTTGGAAGCATGCCCATACTCTGACAACTCTACAAATTGATAGAAGAAGATTTCTTGCACTCCTTGTGCACCATCTACAACATCTAACATATCTACTTTGTCCTCCATGTGCACCCATGCATTGACGAATTACACTGTTTCAACCACCTGCAAGGTACAACTCTACAAAATCATTAAATTCTAAGTATATGTCAGCCTGCACAATCCTCTTCTGTACTAGGCACATTCTTCCTATCATGTTGACCTTTTTTCCTTTCCACAAACTTCTCTTTTGCCACTTCATTCCCCTTTATTGGCAAACTGTCACTTTTCAAAATTAGACCACCTTTGCCCTTTATCGGTAAATTTTCATTTTTATGAACTCTGCTTGACTGGCTTCATTCCTATTTTATCGCCAAATTTACACTTTTCAAAACTTGCCTTGTCTTTCCTATTGCCGCCTCATCTCTCCTTTGTTGGTAACTTTGACTTTACTGAACCATACCCTTTTGTCGCCCCTATCGGTGATTTCACTTTGTTCAAAACCAGGCTGGCTTTCGCCTTGGTCAAACCATACCCTTTTGCCATTTTCTGCTATTATTTGTTGGGAATTAAGGTGTCTGATGCAGAGGCATCCACACTAAAACCTTGACATACAGCATGGATGTCCGCAACCCTTCATCATCATCATCATATTTTCTCTAACACTGTCAGCATCATCATATTTTCTCTGCCGACCGATATCCTCCTGCAGACAAACCTTCGACTCTTCGTCTGTCAGCAGCATCATCATATTCGGCTAGCGCAAACATCCTCCTGACGTTCACTGTTCATCTTACTGCCAACCTCTATCTTCAGCATCATGATGTTCAACATCATGTTCATCAGCAGGATATAGAACATCCGGTTCCTCCCATATATCCTGATGACGACAACCTCTTGCACCCTTCCTTCGATGCTTACGTCACCCCGATATCCTGATGACGATGACGTCACATGCAGCTCCTTCAATATCCTGCTGCCCCGATATCCTAATGACGATTATCCTGATGACGATGACGTCACATGCAGTTCCTTCAATATCCTGCTGTCGGCCAAACTTAACATTATCGGCCCACGATGGTTTTATCAACCCGAGCTTCTACCTTATGCCGATACGCTCCTCCTCGGCAACACCTGATGATGATCACCCCAATGCACTTTCACTTTATGCAATCGACTGCATCATGCTCATCTCCACTTACTCGGATGACGCTCGAAGTAACTGCAGGATATACACAGAAATATCCTGATGATGCCGTTGCGATGGAGTTTCCAAACTTAGCGAATTTTTGATCCGCCGAACCTCCTGGGATGACCCGATCTACTTTCAGGGTGATCTTCCAGACTCTAACTACCAGCACGACCTAGCACATACCCATGCTAGGGTTCTCAACACCTCTCGACGACGATCCTGCACACCTGCATGCAAACAAACACAAAATGCAAACTAAACCCTAACCTACTGTACATGGCCATTCCACCGATTCGACGAATCAACCGGTGGAATGGATCAGCGAATCCATGCAACCACCAAAATAGCAAATCGATTACACAATGGAGATCAAACAGAAAATGAACACAAATAGGATCTTTATTGATTTCAAAAGATGCAAATACAACGCTCTGTCTCACTCTTTGCAATCTAGCTTCTCAACATCTATGTCTAAAACCAACCGATCCTCATGCATAAATAGGATCTCTTGCGAGTACTACTGACCCGACTCCAAGCGGCTGGGAAATCTCTCCAGGCGGCTGGGAGATCCAACCGGACCTACAGCATAACAGCTGTCTTAACAAACTAGCTAAAAATAGTAAAGTATGGTCAACATGACCTTATTACATGCATTGGTCTTATCAGACCTTCTTGGAAACATTAACCAGACCTAAAACAACTAACTGCCTCATGGAGGCCAGCTGTCAGGTAGGTGCTCCTGCACCATAGTCCCCAACAGAAAAGAACTCATGTCCCATGAGTTTGGTTGTGGAAGTCCACCACCTTTACACTTTGCCATGTCAGTGTTCTGACCTGTTCCAGCTTTGTCCTCTGCTGGCTCTTGGCTGCTCCAAGACTTCTGAACTGTAACTTGCCTTGTTGCAAGTAAATCCTCATGCCTGTCAATGTAGGCCTTTCTCACACATACCTTGTGTTTGTCAGGTTGTCTGACCAGAACCTCTGTCTGAACTGCCTCTTGAACTTCTGTACTGTTCAACTCTATCTTTCTTTCAACTTTTATAGGACAAACAATAGTCCCAACTATGACAACATCCTTGTCATTCCTCTCAACTGGTTGCTGTTTGCAAACCTGTTTCTGCACCTGCTGCTGACCTCTGTTAGTCAAAACTGTAACTTTCTTCAATCTGTTGTCCTTAACAACTTCTTTCCCTGCAGTGTCCACAACTGCCTTGATGCCTGCTCCTATAGGCATCTGCACAAATTCCTTCTTTCCTACTAAAATGATTTTGGCTACCCCCTGTGCTGCAGCATTTTTCTGCAATGGCATCAACCTAATAGTTTTCCCATCTTTCTTGATGGTGTAGGTATTAGCATACCCATCATACAGTACCCTCCTATCAAATTGCCATGGTCTACCCAACAGTAGGTGACAACATTCCATGGGCAAAATGTCACACAAAACTCTATCATGATATGCTCCAATCTAAAAATCCACATATGCCTGTTCATAGACAAAAAGTGATTGACTATCACTCACCCAAGATGCCTTGTAAGGGTGATGGTGTGGAATCCTTTCCAAATTCAGTTTATCCACCATTTCCTGAGATACCATGTTGTCTGTTGAACCAGTATCAATGACAACCTTACATACTTTACCTTTGCTCTTGCATGTGGTCTTGAAAAGAGCTCTTCTTTGCATCATATCCTTTGATGCCTGCAAACTAATTCTCCTTAGCATCAATGCTTCTCCCTCCTCAGGATACCCATAATGTTCAGGAACTCTATCTCCTTGATAAGTGTTTGAACTCTGCACACTTTGGTCTACTTTCTCTTCTTGCACAAGTTGTACTCTCTTGTCATTCGTTCTATCATTTCTGGATGATGAACCTTTGCTTTCTGGACATTTGAAAAATAGATGACCAAACTCACCACAGGTGTAACACTTTCCTGAAAATGTAGTAGAACCTCTACCACTTCCAAATCTGCCTCTATTACCTTTCCATCCACCTCTGAAATCAGACTGTCCCTATCCTTTACCAGTGTCTTCTTGACCCTCATTGTTTTGCCTTGTTGTAGGGGCTGCTCCTCTTCCCCTCATATTGCTGCCTCTTCCTCTCATGGACTTATCTTGTCCTCTATTCATCTTTTCTTCAATCCTGATTGCCATTTGGTAACAATCCTCCACACTCTTAGGGTTAGCTAAAACTAACTCATCCTGTATGTTCAATCTCAAACCAGCCAAGTACCTAGCCACCTTTTCTACCTCATTCTCATGATGACCAGATCTCATACTCAACTTATAAAACTCCTCAGTATATGCCTTCACATCCATTTCCTTCTGCCTTAAAAATTGCAGCTTCTTAAACATCTGGATTTCATAATCCCTAGGCAAGAATTTACCTTTGATCCTTGCTACCATCTTATCCCATGAAGTGATCTTTGACTTCCCTTGTTTCCTTCTCTTAGATTGTACATAATCCCACCATACCAAAGCATGACCTCCTAACTTGGTCTTTGCATTCTTTACCTTCTGATCCTCAGCAACATCTTCACATTCAAAGTGATTATCAAGTGCAGCAATCCAATCCAGTAACTCATCTTCATTCAAACTTCCATTATATTTGGAAACATCAACCTTTACCTTAGGTTTATCACTCTGCATTGCCTTTAACAGTTTTGCAAATCTCTGGTCTTCAGCATCCAGATCTTCAGCTACCTCTTCATACTCTTCAACAGCATCTTCATCTTCTTCAGACTCACTGTCTTCCACTTCCCTCTTTTTGTTCTTTTCCAGGGCTACAAGCCTGGCTTGAAGTGCTTCAGCAAGCTCCTTCATCTTCCTCATTTCTCTGGCATGTTTTTCCTTCATCTCCTGCAATTCCCTTGCAGTACCACTACCTTTCGGAGGCATTTTGTCAACCTCTCACTCCTCTACCTCTGTCCTTTCGGTGACAGAATCAACTCTACCTCTGCCCTTTCGGTGACAGAATCAACACACAACAGCCCAGACCTTTTGCTGGGCTCTGATACCACTATGATGCAGAGGCATCCACACTAAAACCTTGACATACAGCATGGATGTCCGCAACCCTTCATCATCATCATCATATTTTCTCTAACACTGTCAGCATCATCATATTTTCTCTGCCGACCGATATCCTCCTGCAGACAAACCTTCGACTCTTCGTCTGTCAGCAGCATCATCATATTCGGCTAGCGCAAACATCCTCCTGACGTTCACTGTTCATCTTACCGCCAACCTCTATCTTCAGCATCATGATGTTCAACATCATGTTCATCAGCAGGATATAGAACATCCGGTTCCTCCCATATATCCTGATGACGACAACCTCTTGCACCCTTCCTTCGATGCTTACGTCACCCCGATATCCTGATGACGATTATCCTGATGACGATGACGTCACATGCAGCTCCTTCAATATCCTGCTGCCCCGATATCCTGATGACGATTATCCTGATGACGATGACGTCACATGCAGTTCCTTCAATATCCTGCTGTCGGCCAAACTTAACATTATCAGCCCACGATGGTTTTATCAACCCGAGCTTCTACCTTATGCCGATACGCTCCTCCTCGGCAACACCTGATGATGATCACCCCAATGCACTTTCACTTTATGCAATCGACTGCATCATGCTCATCTCCACTTACTCGGATGACGCCCGAAGTAACTGCAGGATATACACAGAAATATCCTGATGATGCCGTTGCGATGGAGTTTCCAAACTTAGCAAATTTTTGATCTGCCGAACCTCCTGGGATGACCCGATCTGCTTTCAGGGTGATCTTCCAGACTCTAACTACCAGCACGACCTAGCACATACCCATGCTAGGGTTCTCAACACCTCTCGACGACGATCCTGCACACCTGCATGCAAACAAACACAAAATGCAGACTAAACCCTAACCTACTGTACATGGCCATTCCACCGATTCGACGAATCAACCGGTGGAATGGATCAGCGAATCCATGCAACCACCAAAACAGCAAATCGATTACACAATGGAGATCAAACAGAAAATGAACACAAACAGGATCTTTATTGATTTCAAAAGATGCAAATACAACGCTCTGTCTCACTCTCTGCAATCTAGCTTCTCAACATCTATGTCTAAAACCAACCGATCCTCATGCATAAATAGGATCTCTTGCGAGTACTACTGACCCGACTCCAAGCGGCTAGGAAATCTCTCCAAGCGGCTGGGAGATCCAACCGGACCTACAGCATAACAGTTGTCTTAACAAACTAGCTAAAAATAGTAAAGTATGGTCAACATGACCTTATTACATGCATTGGTCTTATCAGACCTTCGTGGAAACATTAACCAGACCTAAAACAACTAACTGCCTCATGGAGGCCAGCTGTCAGGTAGGTGCTCCTGCACCAGTGTCTCAACCTTGGTAATTCCTTGTATTATTTCATTGTATTTATTTATTTATTGCCTATTATTGTAATTAGGATGCAAATCCTTATTGTCATCTTGTGGGAGTTGGCATGGTGATGTGTCATCCTATGTGGAAGGTGACCACATGTAAATTTGTCCTCACATGAGGAGATAGGTGTAGTGGTAGGAATATTTTCCCATGTTTCAACATCTTGGATAGTGTGTAAGGGAATATTGACTGAAATGGTTATGACATATTCCTATGACAAATCTATGACACGTAAGAGTTGTAAATGGAAGATTCTATGACAGGTGAAGACATGTGTCACAAGGCATCTTGGAAGAAGGCATCTTTGGGTGCCCTGAGGAGGGTTATGACAAGTTGTAAGAGAATATGCTATTTTTAGCCTATGTATGATAGATTCTCTTACAGCTGTAAGATATGATAGCTATGATGGATTCTATGACAGTCGTAAGAGTATTTGTCATTGCCCAACTTGGGAATAGGTGACTTCTTTGGGATGGGGTGATATGACAAGTCTCATAAAAATTCTACAGTTTTGGACAAGTGTCCCCAGGCGTGGATTTTGGGCCATGAGGCCATGTTGGATGTCCATCTCAAGATAGGCTCGTTTTTGCCTTGTATCTTCTATATAAACATGTGCGTTTGAAAGGAGATGTAGTATATGATTGACAGGTACTGTTATGCTGCCGAATTGTCTCTAGATATAAGTGTCGAAGACTCCTGCAAGAGCATTGGCTCAAAAATTGTATTGTAACTTTGATTGTTTACTGGAATACATTTGAGCTATGTTTTGGAGAGTGGGGTTTTTCATCCATAAGGGTTTTCCCCACGTATATCCTCTCTCTCTCTCTCTCTCTCTCTCTCTCTCTCTCTCTCTCTCTCTCTCTCTCTCTCTCTCTCTCTCTCTCTCTCTCCCCCTCCTATCTACATTCTGTGTGTATGTGTATTGCTGCAATATCTCTGTTGTTGGGTTAATAACACTATAACTATAAAGGATAAAAAGAATTTGCACTCATCTCTCCTCATTAGATTGGTGTAGGAAGCGATTTTCGTACACCTAGCTTCCTTTCATTTGGTATCAGAGCTTGATCACCTTTGGTCCTAGTTGTTGGATAGGGTTTTTTTGAGCTAATCTTAGGTTGAGTGGGAGCTTTGTGCAGAGTATTATGTAATCTTGTTGCAGGAAGGAGATGACAGGCACATCTAGAAGATTAGAGGTGGAGAAATTCAATGGCACAAATTTTGAGTTATGGAAACTTAAGATGGAAGACATGCTTGTTGATCGAGACCTATGGGAAACTGTATCCGGTGTAAACCAACCGCAATGCCACAAGCTGATTGGGATATTAAAGATTAGAAGGCTATGGGTCTCATAAAGTCAGTCTAACTAATTCTATCTTGTTAAATGTCCATGAGGAGAAGACCACGAAAGACCTTTGGAAGAAGCTGGGTGATGTTTATCAAGCCAAATCCCTAGTGAACAAGCTTTTTCTGAGAAAGAAGTGTTCTCTGAGGATGGAGGATGGAAGATTTGTTGCAGATTACCTGAATGCTTTTAACATGTTAGTTGCACAATTGACATCCATTGGTGTGAAGATGGAGGAGGAGGATCATTGTATGACCTTGCTTTGTTCTTTTTCAGACTCGTGGGATCATCTTGTTATGGCTATTGGGAGCACCACATCCACATTCAAAATGGATGAAGTGGTATCTTCGCTGTTATCTAAAGAGATGTGGAGAAAGTCTTCTAAGGCAGCCAAAGAGGCTCTTGCAGTTCATGGAAGACCCAAGGAGAAAGGGAAAAAGAAGGACAAGAAAGCTGAGAAGGGTAGATCCAAATCCTGTGGGAGATCCAAATCTCCTGGAAAGTCCAAGGCTCTCTGTTTGAACTGTGGCAAAACTGGGCATTTCTGAAAGGAATGCAAAGAGGGAAAGAAAAGGAAGAAGAAGAATGCCTCAGATTCAAATTCTAACAAGTCACAAGATGATGGTGATGCCTTCATCGTAGCCCTGGCCACCCATGCATCTGATGATGTGTGGTTGATAGATTCTGGTGCATCATTCCAAGTGACCTCGCATCGAAGCTGGTTCATGAAGTATGAAGAGTTCAATGGTGGAAGACTGTACCTAGGTGATGATTCTCATGTAAAGATTGTTGGTCGTGGAAGAGTCTCAATCCGATTCCCTAATGGATGAGTGAAGGGTATCACTAGGGTTATGCACATCCCAGGCTTGGCACGGAACCTGCTTTCTGTAAGTATGTTGAATGATGCAGGTGTGCAAGTTGTCTTTTCGAATGATGGATGCAAGATGACTAGAGGATCTATGGTGCTTGCGAAGGGTACTCAGAGAGGTACTCTGTTTCAGCTAGAGGCATGCACTGTAGTTCTTTTGACTCGAAGAAAAGAGCTGCAGTCACTTCATCCCCACCATCTGAACAAGCAATGAAGAAATATGTTGTAACAAATTCTGATGGTAGTGCATCTTGTGTATCCAAGGGTGCTCATACTTTGGAAGTTAAGCTTCCTGCTGAAAAGACTATGTTATGGCATATGAGATTTGACCACATTAGTGAGAAGGGTCTTAGAACCCTGAAAAATAAAAACCTCATTGAGGGGTTAAAAGATTGTAATCTCGAGTTTGACTTTTGTGAACATTGTATATATGGAAAGAAAAATCGTGTTTAGTTTTACTCTAGTTCTCACAGGTCTTCTGGTGTATTAGACCTTATTCATTCTGATGTGTTTGGTCCTGTTAGTGTTCCTTCGATTTCCAAATCTGTATATTTTGTATTTTTCATAAATGATTATAGTAGGACATGGATTTATTTTCTTAGAAGAAAGACTAAAGTCTTTAGTCGGTTCAAAGAGTTTAAAGCTTTTGTTGAAAATCAGACTAGTAAAAATACTGTGTTTGAGAACTGATAACGGTGGTGAGTTTTGTTCGGCAGAGTTTGATAAGTTCTGTAAAGAGCAAGGGATTGAAAGACATAAGACAACTCCATACACCCCGCAACATAATTGAGTTGCAGAGAGAATGACCAGGACATTGATGGAGAGGGCTAGGAGTATGCTTAGTGGAGCAAGCCTCGAACAAAAGTTTTGGGCTGAAGCTATAGCCACAACTTGCTACCTGGTAAACAGGTCTCCTACATCAGCGCTTTTTGGTAAGACACCTATGGAGGTGTGGTCTGGTAAGAAGCCTTCAGTTAGACATCTTCATGTTTTTGGTTGTGAGGCATATGCACATGTGCCTAGGGAGAAATGATCTAAATTAGAGAACAAGGTTGTTAAGTGTATTTTCATTGGCTATGGAGTCGGTGTGAAAGGATACAAGCTTTGGGATCCTATAGCTGAAAAAGTGTTGTATAGTAGAAGTGTTATATTCAGAGAGCTAACACCTTCTTTCATTGTTTTAAGCCAAAAGAAATAGAAAAAAAAGAGGATGTGATTCAGTTTCCTTCTACCCCTGAGAAGACTGAACTGATAGACCCTGTGAGACCTGATGATGAGGAGAGCTCTAGCAGCTCTGAAATCTCAGAAGAAGAAGAAGAACCTCAACCTCAGCCATTGAGGAGGTCTACACGAACAAGGAAGCAACCTGATAGATTTGGTTATTCATTGCTTGATTCTAGTTTTGCTTTTGCCTTGCTTACTAACACCGATGAGCCTAGAACTATGATAGAGGCTATGGGCATGAAAGATGCAGGTTCCTGGAAGGAGGCCATGGAAGATGAGATGGTTTCTTTGGAAAAGAATAAAACATGGGACTTGGTGCCTTTGCATGAAGGACAGAAACCTGTTGGATGCAAATGGGTGTTCAAGAAGAAATTCGGTGCAGATGGCAGTGTTGAAAAGTACAAGGCCAGACTGGTTGCGAAGGGGTATTCACAAGTGGAGGGAATTGATTATGGTAAAATTTTCTCTCTCGTTGCAAAGCTGACATCTATTTGGTTCATGTTATCTCTTGCAGCAACTTATGACTTAGAGGTGGAGCAAATGGATGTGAAGACAACATTCCTTCATGGTGATTTGGAGGAAGAGATTTACATGTCACGGCCAGAGCATTACATAGAGAAAGGTAAAGAAAATTTGGTTTGCAAGTTGAAAAAGTCTTTGTATGGTTTGAAGCAGTCTCCTAGGATGTGGTACTTGAAGTTTGATGCCTTTGTGTTGTTGGTTGGATTTCTGAGATTGAAATCAGATCATTGTGTGTATTATAAATTTGACAATGATTGCATTCTCATTATTGCATTGTATGTTGATGATATGTTGTTAATTGGGAATGGTAAGAATATGATTTTTGATTTGAAGTCTTAGTTGTCAGCACCGTTTGAGATGAAAAATCTAGGGGCAACTAGGTACATTTTGGGAATGGAAATCAGAAGATACAGAGCTAACAAAAAACTTTGGTTAAGCCAAAGTAAGTATGTGAAGACTGTGTTGGATAGGTTCAACATGGCAGATTGTAGACCATTTTGTGTTCTTGTTTCTTTGGGGACAAAGTTGTCTGTTAATGACTGTCTAAAGTCTCCTAGTGAGGTGGAGGACATGAGCAGAGTACCTTATGCTAGTGTTGTTGGTAGTTTGATGTATGCTATGGTCTGCACAAGACCAAACATTGCGTAAGCAGTGGGAGTTCTTAGTTGATTTATGGCTTATCCTAGATGGGTACATTGGGATGCAGTTAAGAGAGTGTTCAGATATTTTAGGGGTACTTCTGAGTATTCCATATGCTATCATGGTAATCCTACAGGACCTACGCATTCAGTTTGTATTCGTGGATTTGTGGATTTTGATTGGGCGGGTGACATTGACAGTAGGAAATCCACCAGTGCCTATGCGTTCACTATGTTCGATGGTGCAATTAGCTGGATGAGTAAGTGACAACTTGTGGTTGCTTTGTCCACGATAGAAGCTGAGTATATGGCAAAAACTCATGCTTGTAAGGAATCCATTTGGCTTAAGAGATTATGTTCAGATATTGGTGTTGATGTAGGACAGAATACGATTTGTTGTGACAGTTAGAGTGCGATTTGCCTAGCAAAGAATCCAACTTTCCATGCCAGAACAAAGCATATTGATGTACAGTTTCACTTCATGTGAGACATGTTAGAGGATGGGAAGGTAAATTTGGAGAAGGTAGACACTTTGAAGAATGTTGCAGATGCATTGATGAAACCAGTGGGCACTGAGAAGTTCAGATGGTGTTCAGAGTCTATGGGCCTCTCAGCCTATAGCAGTTAAATCCTATTATTTCCATTGGCTCTTACAAGGTGTTCGACAAGTGGGAGAATGTTGGGAATTAAGGTGTCTCAACCTTGGTAATTCCTTGTATTATTTCATTGTATTTATTTATTTATTGCCTATTATTGTAATTAGGATGCAAATCCTTATTGTCATCTTGTGGGAGTTGGCACGGTGATGTGTCATCCTATGTGGAAGGTGACCACATGTAAATTTGTCCTCACATGAGGAGATAGGTGTCCCACTTAGTGGTAGGAATATTTTTCCATGTGTCGGCATCTTGGATAGTGTGTAAGGGAATATTGACTGAAACGGTTATGACATATTCCTATGACAAATCTATGATGCGTAAGAGTCGTAAATGGAAGATTCTATGACAGGTGAAGACATGTGTCAGAAGGCATCTTGGAAGAAGGCATCTTTGGGCGCCCCGAGGAGGGTTATGACAAGTTTTAAGAGAATATGCTATTTTTATCCTGTGTATGATAGATTCTCTTACAACTGTAAGATATGACAGCTATGACAGATTCTATGACAGTCATAAGAGTATCTGTCATTGCCCAACTTGGGAATAGGTGACCTCTTTGGGATGGGGTGATATGACAAGTCTCATAAAAATTCTACAGTGTTGGACAAGTGTCCCCAGGCATGGATTTTGGGCCATGAGGCCATGTTGGACGCCTATCTCAAGATAGGCTCATTTTTGCCTTGTATCTTCTATATAAATAGGTGCTTTTGAAAGGAGATGTAGTATATGATTGACAGGTACTGTTATGTTGTCAGATTGTCTCAAGATACAAGTGTTAAAGACTCCTGCAAGAGCATTAGCTCTAAAACTATATTGTAACCTTGATTGTTTACTAGAATACATTTGAGCTGTGTTTTGGAGTGTGGGGTTTTTCACCCGTAAGGGTTTTCCTCGTGTATATATTGTCTCTCTCTCTTCTGTCTACATTCTATGTGTATGTGTATTGCTGCAATATCTTTGTTGTTGGGTTAATAACAATGTAACTATAAAGGATAAAAATAATTTGCACTCATCTCTCCTCATTAGATTAGTGTAGGAAGTGATTTCTGCACACCTAGCTTCCTTTCATTATCGACAAAAATCCAATTTGTCAAACTCTTTCTATCTTTCTTCCTTTTGACCCAGTCAGCCAATTTGCCCTATTACCAAATCATAAATTTTTTAAACTCTTCAACTAATTCAACCTTTATCCGATTCCCCAACTGAACCATTTGCTTTATCTTCTTCGTTGCTTGAATTAACCATTTTGCTTTTATCGATAAAAATCCAATTTTTTGAACTCTTCCACTTCTTCTCCTTTTCTATCCTTTTGTCTTTTCCACTACTTAGTCAGAAAAAGTTTGCCATCTCAAACTTCACCCTCCGCCACACATTTGGCCCTTTATCAGCAAATTTTTCCATGCACAAACTAGCCAACTCATCCCTTTTTCCTTTATCGACCCTTTTGCCCATCGATGAACCTTCAAAAATCCAAACTTTTGAATAGTTCGGCTTTCTATTGATTCCCTGACAGAACCATTGTTCTCTTTCCATCTTTGCTTCATTTGCCTTAGTCATTCTTTTGTCTTTTGATTTGCCTTATCAACAAATATGGCCTTTTGCAAACTTTGCCTTTTATTGGCAGTTTGTGATCATCACAAACCAGTTGCCTTTTCCTTGTTGTTACCTTTGTTGGAAAATCTATACCATCGGCAAACTATGAAAAGTCTGAACTTTTAGAAAGTTTGGGATATCGCCGACTCCCTAATATGGCCTTCTCTTCTTTTCTCTTCGATCGGTGAATCCTCCATCGGCCAAGCCCTCTGTCAATGAACTTGGAGGTTTGTGAACCTCCAACTTCGCCGATAAAGCCTTTCCTTCATCTTTTCTTCTCTGTGCCTTGGAAACTTTTCTTCTCACTACGGCCACGTCCATATGATGCCTTCAGTCGAAGAATCTCACCATCAACGAACTTTTGAGTTCGAGAACCTGAGAAATCATCGACAAAGACCTCAAGCCCACTTTCTTTGATGCCTTAACAAAAATTTTGCCCGCCCAGTCACTTATATCGGCGAATCGGCAAATTTTCAAACTAGCAAACTAGTTCTCCAGTTCGCAAATTCACCGATTTACCGAGAAAGGACCCAAATGAGCCATTTTTTTCTAAGGAAGAAAACCAACACAAGGGGAAAGACTTAACTTAGCATATTTTGGCATAAAACCCCTAAAAGACTATCTCAAATCAGATTTAAAAGAAAGGTTTTAAAATTCAAACGAAAAGGTGGGAAATTTTATTGGATTTTTTGGGTTTTTTGGGGCTAAATGAAGCATTTAGGAACTAGTAAATTTGGTCTCCAACACTAGCTTTGGTTGGGGATGTGTGGCAAACATGTATGGCATAACAAGAACCACAGAATATCTTTGAGTAGACCAAAACATGAAACACGCGAAGGGACACAACACAAAACATATTTACAAAACACCACAGTCAAAAATGACTGTAACCAAAATTTTAGGACACTGCAGGGCCACCCTGTAGAAAAACTAGTGAAGCTACTTGCCTTTATTAAAGACAAGCGTATTGAAAGAGTTGATCTCCCTCAATTCTTTGCTACATTGTTTACCCATTATCAACAATAAAGACATTTTACATGCATGCACATACAAAATATAGACATTCATATCATCATGCTGAAGATGGAAATAATTATCACCAGGGCAAGGCAGCCATAGATAATATGACTCATCATCATGTTGACTCACATAGACATACTCACCTTCAAGCTCCATGTTAGCATAATGCATTTCTGGGTCTGCATAAATATCAGCATGAAGAAAAATATCAAGCTGAAATGTATCTATCCCAAGTGTGGTCTCATGTTGGGCTATGTCATATGGTTGTTCTAATTCTAGTGGCCTAGATGCACTATTGATGCTAATGTATTCCTCCATGATTGAATCAAATTCTTGATTCAAACTTAAATCTGCACCATTAGCACATAAATCATAAATTTGAGGCACTTCATGTGAAGACTCACAATCTTCAAATTACCTCTCCATTTTGAATTTCTTGACACACACTACTGTGTAAAATTTGTTGCTAAGAAAATCACTAATGATTTTCTCCTCTTCACCCTACAGATCAAAAACTTGACACACACTAGAAAATCTAGCCTCAACATTATCAAACCCAGCCAATGAGCTCAAAAATGTGCTCTCAACATGATCCACATCAATAAGAGATAATCAACCCAAATAAAGCTCTAGAAAATCATCTGTAACATAGTCTTCATAATGGGAAACAGTTACCTCAGAATCACTTGTAGTTGTAGCAGTGCCTTCATGATGTCCATTTGAAGCATAAACCACATCACCCTCATGTAAACAAGTGTTAATGGCCTCAATATCATCATCATGGATAAATAAGGGTAATAGACTAAATAAGAGTCCAGTCTCTTATTCACCCTTAAGATCATTTTGTAATCCCTCTCTGTCCACTTGGTGTCCACAGGTAACCGGTTCATACAACATAAAACTCTCCACCTCCAAAGCTAACAGCTCAAATTCACTAAGCTCAAAGTCATCTTCAAAAAGAGCATTATCCATGAACCAATGATAATCATGAATTGTGTTACCTGACGGACTTGCATGTTCTTCATAAAGGGCATTGTTCCTTATGCCCATCTCTCCATCATTATTTAGTTCATAAGTATATGTATGCTCTACATAATCAACTATATGAGCTGAGTCATTCAAATTTCACTTGCATACATACCTTCCAGGTAGTCTACAATACTATAACAAGTAGTAAGGTCATAACTCTCTTCACCAGATTGGAAATCATCATTGATTTTCTCATCTTCATCATCCACTAATGACTAATCCAATTGAATGCAGGTGCAATCGCTACTATTTTTATCTAAATTGTTGTCATACACTGCACCAACACCTTCCTCTACCCTTCTGCACACACAATCATCACTTGATATTATGTTTGGATCGTATGAAACATTCACATCCCTGCTATCTACAATAGCTTGTTCATTCTCAGCCACCTCTGTATTTGGGGATAGAGATTTTGCAATCATATCCTTTTTAACTCTGTCAACATAATCAATGAACAGGTAGGCCTGTTGCATACCTACTAGATTGAATTCCTCCCGTATAGAACTCAAGCTTAAGGTAATATCATAAGCCCTCAAATACATGTCAACCCAAATAGGAAGATCAGGTCTAAAATTTTCTGGGATGTGAGACAAGGCAACAACAAACCTATGGTTGAGCTCCATGCTAGACTCTCCTTCCTGCCTTCTAATATCTTCTAATTCTTGGACAAGAAAAATACGGTCTAGACTACTTGCAAAGTTTTCAAATGCAGCCACCAATTGATCCCAGGAAGCAAAATACTAGTTAGGGAAACTAACCAGCCACTTCCGTGCTATTCCACATAGAGATCTAACAAAAAATCTCATCCACATCTTCATCTTCAAACTAGAACTTGTCCATGAAATCTAAAAATGCTTCAATGTGCGCCTTCCCATCATAAATCTCTCACCCATCAAGTAAAAGCATCTGATAATAAATCTTTTTGGGCATGATTTGTTGCTCATAACTAACCCATGAGAGGTCCAGTTGTTTATATGTATTTTCATTTGTAATAGGTGGAGGCCAAGGAAAAGAGCAACTGGGAACAACAAAAAGGGGATTATACTACGACCCAGATTGACATAGCCTAACTTGGTTTTCTAATTATTTTTCTTGCTACAACAAAGACTCAAGCAACTGCTTTTCTTTTTCAGTTTCATATTGTAGCCTAATGGACTCATTTATATTATGCAAGGGTTCAAAATTTTTTGAATTTGTCGAGCTGGTAGGGCTTGTTAGTGTAGGTTTTTTATTCCTTATTATAAGGTTTTTCCTACACATCTTTTTTAAGCCTGCTTAAGTAGTTTAATAATGTGAGCTATTTAATAGGCCTTTAATGTTAGTGGGTGCATGTGTGTGTGGTGTCAATCCATTCATGGAAGTTACTCCACCTCCCCCTATTTTTAGAGATGCTGGAGTTACATTTCCTATTGGTCAATATTGACACCTCACCCCACTCACCTTGCCTATAAATACTCACTCCTTTGCATGTATTTTTCATGTGTTATTCAATGCATTTATCTAATTTTTTGCATCAATATTCTCTTGGCTTTTTTATTTCTCTCCTATAGATGAATGCTTGCAGTAGATCCTGGCTCTAACATGGTATCAAAGCTCTAGACTTGCAAGTTTCTTCTTGAATCTATGAGGTTTTAGCCTTGAGAGTCTAAAAGGTGCATCCTAGAGAAAAACTAACCCTACCATTGCGCTCAAAAGGTGTCAAAACCCCTATTTTCATATAAGGCACTCTATATTTTGCTAGAAAAAAAAAAGTTTTGGGCATTTTTGGGGGTTTGGTTTTTTTATGTGCAGGAAAAATCCATACAACTGCCTCAATTTATGTGCCATATTTTCTGTACAACCGCCTCGATTTACATGCCAAAAAAATTTTGAGCTTATTTTGATTTTGAGCTGCCTCGATTTGCATGCCAATTTTTTTGAATCTGCCTCAATTTCTGTGCCAGATTGTTTGTACGACCACCTTGATTTATGTGCCACATCAATATCTAAATCTGCCTCTATTTCTGTGATTTCTGTGTCGCGCTCATGTGCAGGCCTTAAAAGGCAGTTTTCTTCCAGAGGCCATAACTTGAGCATACAGACTTGAAAATTGGCAAACAAAAAAGTGTTGGAAAGGTGATTCCATCCTCCACACAGCCATCAAGTTATTTTTCCAGAAAATATCATCAGGTATATGGTTTTCTCAGATTTCTATTTTTTGTCCTGTGGTTGGAAAAAGGACATTTCGGTGAGTTTTATTTGAACAAAGGGTTTTTTTTTGCTTGAGAGCATTATTCTGCTATTTCTCTATCATTTATGTTGTATACACAATGGATAAACTTCCAGTTTCTCTTCTCACTCCATTTAACTATTTTGAGTGGAAGAGGCAAATGGAACTTTTGTTGCTTAAATTGAGGCTGCATAGGATAACTATGGGTACAGATCCTGAACCCACTGGTGCTGTAGAAAAAAGAAAATGGCTTAATAGATCTGATGAAGCTTATGGAATTGTGTCTTTCTCTTTCTCCTGATCTTCTTTTCCATGTTGAGTCTTGCAAAACTCCAAATGATATATGGACTACATTAGAAGGTTTATTTGGTAAGCAAGACACCTTAAGAAGTTTTTAGTTAGAAAATGAACTTATATCACTGAGTCCATCTAACTTTGACAGCATTCAGGATTTTTTTACCAAGCTTAAGTCTCTCAGGTTACAGTTGAAACAATGTGGTATAGAAAAAGAAGACAGCCAGTTGATCTTGTCTATTCTTGCTAAACTAGGTTCTGATTATTCTATTTTTGTATCTACTTTTTATGCTACAAGAGATGCTCTTGGTGCTAGGTATCATATGCCTTCTCTTGATGAATTTATTGCATCACTCACAAGAGAATAAGCAAAGTTAGTGCAGATGGGTACTCTAAAGTCTTCTAAATCACAGGCTCTTGTTGCAACTCAAAACACAAAAGATGAGAAGGCTTCAAGTGGCAAAGAAAAGAAGCAGAAAAAGAAGAATGGTGAGAAAGACAAAGATTCAACACCTCAAGCTACCCCTGAGTCATCCAACAAAAAGGAGAAAAAGGAGAGACCCACTTGTGCATTCTACAAGAAGTGTGCACATAGTGAACAAGATTGTTACAAAAAGGAAGCGAATGAGTTGAAGACTCTTATTTAGAAAATGAATGTAAGGTCTCTCAGCCTCATCTCCTAGTTCATCTACTCCTACTCCTTCATCATCAAAACAACCAGAATCTTCTGAAAAAGGGCAAGCTAACAAATAGAAAGGTAAAGCACTTTGTGCATCTACAAGTTCCAATTCAAGTAAATGGATTCTTGATTCTAGAGCCTCTCATCATATGGCTTCATCTCAGTCCATGTTTTCTACTTTTGAGCCTTGCATTATGCCACCAATTTTAATGGGTAACAATACATATGTGAATGTAATTGGGAAGGGATCAATTGAGATTGGTGATGGTACTTTTAATGATGTACTTTGTGTACCTTCTTTGGCAAATAATCTACTTTCCATATATCAGATTACTCATAGTGGTGCAAGGAAAACTGTGGAATTCACACCTGATTTAGTTATCATCAAAGACTTGGAGAGTACAAAGATCATTGCTACTGAGGTTGTTGATCATGAACTCGGTTATACACCTTTTCTAGTTTTTCTCCTAATGATGGTTCAGATACTTTAGCTAATGTTCACACTCCTTGTGTGAACCATATTTCTGTGGAGAAGTGTGGTCACTCAAACCTTGTTGTTCTTACATCTAATCCAGTTCTTGAGACTTGTGTTGACATTTCTTCTCCTCCTCCTGCTTCTTCAGATATTCCTTTTTCCATGGTTAAGTAGGACAATATTTGTTCTTCTAATTTTGTTATGTGGGATGATTATTTAATTGGTAGTTCAGAGTTATTTTATGAATCTCACATTGCAGATTTTGAGGACATCTTTGATGATAGTCACAACATAGCTATCATCCCTTCAGAGGCTCACATTTGGATCTGGTTTCCCTCTTCATCAAATTTGTGGGAGTGGCTTCTTCATCCTCCATTGGACTTGTTTCTACCCAAGGGAAGAAATGTTGTATGCAAACAATGCACTATCTTCTTCTCGCTTGCATCTTTCAGTGGATTTGAAGTTACTTTTACCTATGATGGACACTTGATCCTCTTCATCCTCTTCTTGAGGAATCATGTTTGTATGATGGTTGTATCTCTGGGGAGTCTTATAACATTCTCCACCATCATTGTATATGGGTACCTAACATGGCTTCATTTGTCGGGACCCATCTTCACATCCTCCTAAGTTGCGCTTAAGGGGGGGTGTTAGTGTAGGTTTTTTATTCCTTATTATAAGGTTTTTCCTACACATCTTTTTTAACCTTGCTTAGCTAGTTTAATAATGTGAGCTATTTAATAGGCCTTTTATGTTCGTGGGTGCATATGTGTGTGGTGTCAATCCATTCATGGAAGTTACTCCACCTCCCCCTATTTTTGGAGATGCTGGAGTTACATTTCCTAGTGGTCAATATTGACACCTCACCCCACTCACCTTGCCTATAAATACTCACTCCTTTGCATGTATTTTTCATGGGTTATTCAATGCATTTCTCCAATTTTTTTCATCAATATTCTCTTAGCTTTTTTATTTCTCTCCCGTAGATGAATGCTTGCAGCAGATCCTGGCTCTAATAGCGCTATGATTAGAAAATGCATTGTCTAAATGGTCAAAAGCCATATAGTTCCTAGGGTCTACAACATAAGAAGATACACAAGAAGAATCCTCCCTAGTGTATCCATGTTCATACTAGTTGGCCATGACCAACTACAAACCACATGTGTAGGACAAAGGAAAGCAAACAACATGTTCCTTTACTAAGAAAGAAACCATGGTCAAGGTGGAATAAAAATATGTACATTAACCAGTTGTAGTCTCCTTGAAACATACACACGACAACAAAAATTTGTTTTCTTTTGACAACAGAGTCACCACATCAATGAATGAGGAAATCCCTTGAAGCGTGACTGATCTTCAAGGCTTCAAAACCAATTATGGGTTTCTCACACCAATAGAGTCTTCAAATCTTTATAACCCAACACTTTAACCATCCCCGACAATGGCGCCAATCTGTTGGCGTAAGTTGACAGGATGCCAACTTACCCACAACAACAGACTACACAATTGCAAACTTTCTATTACAAGGGTATGAAAAATAATCCAGATGCCAAAAACCCAGCAACGACTAATGTAACTTTGTCCCCGGCAACAACGCCAAAATGTTGGCATAAGTTGACGGGCTGCCAACATACACACACAACAAACTACACAACTGCAAATTAACTATTACAGGGGTACTGAAAATATTTCCAGCTGCCTAGACCCGATAATGGCTAAAGTGACTTTATCCCTGGCAACGACACTGAAATGTTGAGACCCAAAATAGCAGCAACCCAAAACTCTAAAAGATTCCTAAATCACCTAGGAAAGGGATTGTCGTCAGGGTGATAGGAAGAAGTTTATCAACAAGTTAAGGGGGATTTTGGCCAACTAACAAGAGTGGGTAGACTCCTCTACACTTTGAGCTCAGCTTGGAATCTGGAGGGATATTCCAAGGGGTATACCTGAATAGGTATTAAGTTCAAACCAGATGAACAACTAAAAATAAATGAGCTACCAAACCCAACTCGGCATCTTGACTCAAAAAGCTATCACTAAGTCAAGAATGACTGGGTGTCACAAAACCCCTATATAGCTGATTCAATTGTGCAAATGTACATGCACAGGAAAGATGGCTTTTTCCCCTAAACCACAGGTGAATGATTTATTTGTTTTAAAAGTTGAGTGATTGATCCCTCTCCAATATGGACAGGTGCCTACTCCATTGGGCAACAAAGTCATAGAATGCAAGGAGGAAAGAAAATACACAACATAGGATCAACAGAACTAGACATATATTCACATATATGATGCTAATAGATCCTCATATAATGGATATACTTAATAATCCAAAAGAGAACTGTAATGAAATATATGCAACAAAAGAATGGCAAATACAAAGCCTTGTATTAACTTAGATGTTGTCACACATCTCCAAACATTTGTTACAATCATACCAACAAATGTGGCAAGGGAAAATATACAACTGCGATTATATATTTACTAAAATCACTACAAACTTCCATGGAGACATATCATTACATTCATATTTGCATTACACAGCCTTCCTACACTATGTTGAATACATCCCTTCACTAACAAACTAGACAGAACATTTTTTGGTGCCAGACAAAATCCTTAGGCGCTCCCAGACTAGACAATTGGCTCAGCAACCAACCTTGAAAACATATTCATTTCATGTATATATAGCAATTCTATTTCACTGTGCGGCCCTTGGGCATTGGAAGATTTTGTCAACAAGCAACCATTGTTGCATTAAATTTGGGCCCACTGCAATGTCAAAAATTTGCACTTTGGAAGCATGCCCATACTCTGTCAACTCTGTAAACTGACAGCAGAAGATTGCTTGCACTCTTTGTACACCATCTGCAACATCTAACATATCTACTTTGTCCTCGAAGTGTACCCATGCATTGAAGAATTACACTATTTCAACCACCTGTAAGGTACAACTCTGCAAAATCATTAAATTTTGCGTATATCTCAGCCTGCACAATCGTCTTCTATACTAGGCACATTCTTCCTATCATACTAGCCTTTTTTCCTTTTCATAAAATTCTCTTTTGCCACTTCATTCCCCTTTATCGGCAAACTGTCACTTTTTGAAACTAGACCACCTTTGCCCTTTATTGACAATTTTTCATTTTTGCAAACTCTACTTGACTGGCTTCATTCCTATTTTATTGACAAATTTACGCTTTTCAAAACTTGCCTTGTCTTGCCTACTTCCACCTTATTTCTTCTTTGTCGGCAACTTTGACTTTAACAAACCATACCCTTTTGTCACCCCTATCGGTGATTTCACGTTTTTCCAAACTGAGATGGCTTCTGCTTTTATTGACAAATCTTTATTTTTCCAAACCATACACTTTTTCCATTTTCTATTGTTATCAATAAAAATCCAATTTGCCAAACTCTTTCTATCTTTCTTCCTTTTGACCCAGTAGGCCAGTTTTCCATATCGACAAATCATCAATTTTTTGAACTCTTCAACTAGTTCAACCTTTAGTCGATTCCCCAACTGAACCATTTGCTTTATCTTCTTTGTTGCTTGACTTAGCCATTTTTCTTTTATCAACAAAAATCTAATTTGCCGAACTCTTCCACTTCTTCTCCTTTTCTATCCTTTTGCCTTTTCTACTGCTTAGTCAACAAAAAATTTTCATCTTGAACTTTGCCCTCCACCACACATTTGGCCCTTTATCAACAAAGTTTTCCATTCGTGCGAACCAGCTAGCTCATCCCTTTTTTCTTTTATTAGCCTTTTACCTATCCGTGAACCTTCAAAAATCCAAACTTTTGAATAGTTCAGCTTTCTACCGATTCCCCGACAAAACCATTGTTCTCTTTCCATCTTTGCTTCATTTGCCTTAGTCAATTTTTTGTCTTTTGATTTGCCTTATCAGTAAATATGGCCTTTTTTGAACTTTTCCTTTTATCAAAGATTTTGTGATTATCACGAACCAACCATCTTTTCCTTGTTGTTACCTTTGTTAGTAAATCTGTACTGTCACAAACTATGAAAAGTTTGAACTTTTAGAAAGTTCGGGACTTCATCGAATCACCGATATGGCCTTCTCCTCTTTTGTCTTCTATTAGTGAATCATTCGTCAGCCAAACCATCTGTTAGTGAACTTGGAGGTTCGCGAACCTCCAACTTCACTGACAAAGCCTTTCCTTCATCTTTTCTTCTCTATACCTTAGAAACTTTTCTCCTCACTGCGGCCGCATCCATCTAATGCCTTTAGTCAGTGAATCTCGCCATCGACGAACTTTTGAGTTCGGGAACCCGAGAAATCACCAACAAAGGCCTCTATCCCACTTCCTTTTCTACCTTAAACAAAATTTTTGCCTGCCCAGTCACTTATATCGGCGAATCGGTGAATTTTTGAACTAGCGAACTAGTTTGCCAATTTGCAAATTTGTTGATTTGCCGATAAAGGACCCAAATGAGCCAACTTTTTCCAAGGAAGAAAACCAACACAAGGGGAAAGACTTAATTTAGCATATTTTGGCATAAAACCCCTAAAAGACTATCTCAAATAGGATTTAAAAGAGAGGTTTTGAAATTCAAAGGCAAAGGTAAGAAATTTTAATGGATTTTTTTGGTTTTTTGGGGCTAAATGAAGCATTTATGAACTGGTAAATTTAGGCTCCAACATATTCTATTCTAATTCTTTATCATATCTTACATTACATTAAATATATCTTACATCTTCTACTCCTAGTTATATCTTAATATACAAAGGATTGTGTCTCTTTTATTTGATATATCTTTTAAATGATTTGATAGTCAACAAAGTATGTCGTATTCCCTTTGTGATAACTTGTTGTATAGCTGGCTATATCCTACCAACATCATCTCCCTTTGAAATGATGTATGTCCTGACTGAGACACCCAAACTGCCAAAATAAGTGTTCTTATTGCCAAAATTGTATCACATGTTTTAGGGCAAAATATTTTTGTAAATCCCATTCAATTGTGCGAAAGTATTATTCCATTGTATTTTTACTTGTTGTAACAGCTAGATCCACCCATTAATCTACATTAATCACAGTTTTCTCCTTTTGCTGCATTAGATGGTATCTTAATTGAGTTTGATACTTTATTTGCCTTAGTAAGCATCCCCATTTTATGTGCTATTCTCAAGCTCACTACCTCCCTTAATTGTCTGTGTTATGTAAAAAAAGAGGGAATATTGACTGAGGTTGATAGTTTAATTAGATCCTCCTTTCACTACATACATTCAAGGACATTAAACTGAGTTGAGTCACAACTTCTACAAGAGGACTCAACTATAGTTTTGGTGGCACTTGGAAGGATAAGGAAATTTGGAATTTGTTGATTAATCTGTTAGACCCTAATTTGATTAGGCTGAAAACCCTAATTATGCAGAATCATAAACAAATGGATGAAACACAACAAATGCTCGCACATGAAGGCACTAAATGTAGATTAGATACATACCAGATTTTGGGTTCCAGAAGGTGGAAACTTCAGGGACAAAAGAACAGGCACCATTGTCTGATGTGGTACTTTTTCTGAAGGCTTTGGATCAAAATATGCTTCAAACTGTAACCTGCTCAGAGATTCCTGACAGTACAAAACTAGAGGACAAAAGAGCAGGAACCTGTGTCTAATTAAGGATGTTTTCTATTGTTTTCTTTAGATCTAGAATCTTTATGCTATGATCTGATCTCTTGCAACTCCTCTCTGCAAGATCAGACACTTGTAACCTGCCATCACAAAAGGGGGGTTGGGGGTTGTGGTGTTTAGGAGCCTGCCCTGGTCAAGCCCCAGAATGGTATTCAAGCCTTCCAACATTGTTATTAGAGAGCACTATCTAAATTTGGCAAATAAATGACTACGTGACTAAAACTTTTAGTCACAACAACTAAAAATGACTAAATTCTACTCATTTTTTGCAACACGGCTATAAATGACAAATTTGATCGTCGGGTAAAAAACACAACTAAATAATTAGTCACACAAATAAAAATTAGACAATATGATATTAAAGTGGGTAATTAAAAAAATATTTTGAATTGGGAAATTATTAACAGGAGTGGTTTGTATTGTGTGCAAGGTTAATAGTGAATTGGGAAATTGTTGGTGGGAGTGGGGAGTACAGTAGAGTGCAGAATTTGACAGAGGTAATTCAATGGGGAATTTGGGAGTACAATTGGCATTATTTGTGCAATGCACCTCTACAAAAAGAAGGAGGGTTTGTGTGCCAATTTGATGGCATGAAGTGTTTTGGCTTTTAGCATATAAGTATAGTAGCTACTTGCATGGGCGATAAAGCTTGTTTGGAGAGGACCTGGAGACTTCTGAAAAGGCAGGCAAGGAATTCAGAGTTTGTTGCAATGAATTTGAAGTCAGCGAGGTCCTCTGCAGTGAATTCAAATTTGGGGATTGCCTCTGCAACGAATTTAGAGGTAATTCAAAACCTTCATTACATTAAACACAAAATCTATAACTTTCTGGTTGGCAACTATATTTATCTAGGAGAACAAAATTAGTGTATTATAAGAGATGAGTTACATAAATAGGAGGGTATCTTGTCATAAGACATTGACTACCATGTAACAATTTGGAGTTCTTGAGATTGTGAAAGAATTGGATGCTTTTATTCATTGTATAATCAATACAATTTAGTGACCATATCTTGAAGTTGTCTATTTGTGTTCCATGTTATCATGCATGGGTATGGTATTAATTTCTAATTTTGTAACCAATTCACCAACCTAATCCCTAAGGCTCCTTTTCATTCAGTCTTCATGGCATGGGTAGTGCATGTACATCATAATTAGTTTTTTATTGTTTGGTGTAACTTACAATAGTTACATAGGCAACTGAGTACCAGAACCATACAGGCAATTCTAATTTTAGCATACTATTTTTTCATTAGTTTCCTCTACGCATTTTATAGCATATGGGAATTAAACTTGTAACATGCATCCAAATTTCAATTCCTTTGATCACTTTACCATTAAACCATGGGATCATGTCCCTAGCCTACACCTCAATGCTTGGTTAACATTGTGTGAAAGCCTAATCTATTAATTGCATGGAATCCTAGAAGATGGTCTCATATGGCATAGTTGAAAGTTATGCTAGTTCATCAAATCAATGTGGTCACCAAGCTATTTTAATTGATACTATATGTCCACACATGGGAGTATATCAAATGTTTGAACAAGTCATCTTATCTCAACATGTTAATAATTTATGCTAGTAAGTAATGCTCAAAGTTACAACAAAGAATTCATTAGCCTATTTGTTAGTGTTTGTGTATTCATTAACATTGACAAGATTTCCATATGTTTAAATGCTTGTGGTTCATCAATAGAACAAGCATAAATTTCGTGTTCCATTGCTAAATCATTCCTTTAATTATCATCTAGAAAAGAAAGGCCCTCAATAAAACATGGATAAAAATAACATTTGTTTATTTCCAGTCATCACGGTCTTCTTTTATGCACAGTGTAGATGACATGTAAATTAAACATAAGTCTACATGATCAACAAGATTTTTAGAATTACAACATGCTCCTATAAATGCAAACAAATAGTATACAAACACCCCAAAGGTTCCTTATCTTTGTGTATTACAATTTGACCATTATTGTTTTTTTTAACTGCAACGAATATTTTTTATATTAGAAATATAAATGGCGAGGTGCTAGTAATAGATAGTTTACAGCATATACTTTTAATCTCTGCCTCTTGCACATGGGCAACAAAATGAGGGCAGAGTAGTTGCTATGTTTCCTGCTAATTAGCCATTGATAGCTGAGAATCCTAAAAGTAAAAAATGCACAAAACTGACCACAGAGATTTATGTAGAGGTAGAACATCTGATTCTGTAGAGTGATTCCCAATTGTATTTCTTGAATTTGAATTGCTACAGAGTGCTTTGTATCCTGTAGAGTGCTCTAATTCTAATTATGTAGAGTGCTTTGTATCATGTATACTACTCTAATTCTAATTCTGTAGAGTGCTCTGTATCCTAATTCTGTGAAGTGCTCTAAATTCAAGGTAAGTGCTGGAGAGTGCTGAAGAGAATGAGTTTACATGTATTAGATCCTGAGTAAGTTGACTTTTTTAGATTTCTATTTTTTTCTTGAAATAGGAAAATAAATTAATACTGGAATGCAGAACATTATAGATGGATCAATGTCGAAGGTTGACTATGGATCAATACCATGCATATGATGAGAGAGTAGCCGATGAGAGGGACATAAATATCCATGTCCATGTAATGATTGTCTTGGTGGAAAGTGATGGTGTTAGATTGTCATTGATGTCAAAAAGGTCTTGTAGGGGTGTGTTCATGCTTCACCAAGGGTCAAAACATAATGTATTTGTTTATGACATTGCATGTTGATAATGCTTGTGAGAAAAGGTCATCATCATTTTGATGAAATCAGGAATTGTTTGATATCAGTGAGAGATTGTATATTCTTCATTGGAGAACATTATGTTGAGGAATGTAATGTTTTATACTTCAGTGTCTTCAGGACTTCTTCATGTCAATAAAGTGTGATGAGAACTGTCTTACATTGAGATCAGTGTATTGGTATATGTTGCCTTCAAGATCTTCATTTATATTTGAGTCCTTGATTGTCTAGAATCAGACCACTTTAATCTCTTCATAATCATACTAGTTCAATGTCAGTGGCAGAATGCTAATTATGGTCAAATGTGGTTTATTTGCTTGCATCAGTGACTTGTTTATCTATGGTGGTAATGGTGCTCAGGAATATTTGATGGAATTTAAAGATTGAAACCTCCTAAAAATTTGATCTTCCTAAGTTGGTTCACAAGTCCCTAAAGTATTTGTCACACTACATATTCTAAAGTGTTCTTTTTGGTTTTAATTTTACATTGACCTTTTGAACAAGTCGCGGGCACTTAAGTGGTAGAATAAAGGGTGCTAATGACATGGTGGTGACTGGCCCCTTTCCTTGCTTAACCCATAGCTTCGGTCCTCCAACGAGAATTTGGGCGGCAAAACCTAAATCCAAGGTTAAAGTTTAAAATTACAAAGGCCGCGAATATATGATCCAATGGTTCTAATTTCAAACTCAAGCCCGACTCCTGCCTGATTTATTTTGAAGTTCTTATGAACGTTTATTTGAATGCTATGAAATGTTTTTTTTAGAAAGTTTCCTTTCAAAAGGAAAAGTCTTCTCTTCGGTGGAAAGCTTTATTTTATAAAGCATAAAATGCAAAAGACACGATTTATGACTAAGGAGGAGCATATTATGTATAAAGCATGGAGTGCTTTATAATTAGAATTTTTCTATTTTCATATGGAGATGATAATGGCCTTTTTAGGAGATTTTTTAGTGCTTGTAAAAAGGGCAATTTTATTGTGGAGTTTTTTTCTTTCTTTTTAAAAGGAGGAAGTTATAAAGACTAATATTGGAAGATTTTTTGAAGTGTATTTGCAAAATAAAAAAAAGATAAATTGGTGAATTTTTTTTTAAGACTTTTTGTACAATATGAAGAATCATTTTGCAGATTGAAGAGTTTTGTTGAAATGGAATATGAAGGATCATTTTTGCACAGAAGATGAACAAATTTTTTGAGAAGGAGATTTTGTTTGAAGTTCATAGAAGATGAAGAGTTTTTTGTTTGTAAAGGAGTTGAAGATTTTATTGCAGGTTCTTCATAAAAAGAAATTGAAAGGTTTCAAGACAAGGGCAATATGATTTATGGAAGGTTTGGAGATTTTGAAGGATTATGCAAAGATTAATAAGAAATGAAGATGTTTTTATAAAAGAAGAAAATTGTAGAAGATGAAGCATTTGACAGAAGAAAATTAATTTATTGTTTTCTTGTAGATAAAAAATATTTTTGCAGATTGATTGAGGAAGATCAATATTATGAGAAAGATTTTATTTTTCTCAGGCAGAGAAGATGAATATTTGAAAGGGACAAAATGTTTTTATTGATCATTTATTTTTTGAATAAGATTTTCTTCTTGCAGGTGGATTGGTGTTTGGATTTCTTGATGTTTTTAATATTGCAAATGAAAGGGTTTTGATGCAGATGAAGGTGAATGGTTTATAAGATCAGTTTATTGCAGAGCAAGAGGAAGATGAATGGTCATCTGATATTTATTGGCCCTACAGGTGCTTTGATAAGGGTGTTGAAGTGTAGAACATCACACAATTATGAAGATAACTTTATGAATATTCTTTTAAAAGGAAAACACAAAAGAATGTATGCAGGAGCTAATTTGCATTAGGATCAGGTGATTTCAAAAATGATATGTAGAGAAAAATATTGAAATTGATTTGTAGAGATAAGAGTGTTGAAAACCTGTTCATAGGGGTTTGTTTTCAGAGAGATGTGTAAAAGGAATTATCTGTATGATGAAACACAGAGTGTAATTGGTGCAAATCAGATTGATTGGCAATCAATTCTTGCACACAAAGTTTTATGTTTTAATGATGGTAATTGTATATGCCAGTGAGGCACAGTATGCCAATGAGGCTTGTGGTCAGTGAGACCTTCCTCAGCCAGTGAGGCTTTGTAAGAAGTTTTTTAAAGTTAAGCCAGTGAGGCACTTCATTAGTGGTTTTTCTACCCTGAGAGGGTTTTCCACTCCAGAAATTTCTATGTTAGAATTTGTCTCTATGTGTGCATATTTGTGTTTTATTGATAGGTTTTTGGTTCACATCTTTGGCTATTAGTCTTGTGCATTTTTCTTTCTACTTGTCTTCTAAAGTTTGCAAAAAGTTAAGAATTAACACAACACTAATTCACCCCCCCACTCAGTGTTGTCATTGACTCCTACAGAAAGGTGAAAAAAAGAAATGTGATTTATCAACATATGATAAGATATGGGCATAGTGGTATAAGCCGTTGGGATTACAATTATCATGAAGATATGATAGAATTGCAAAGTGTGAGAGATGAAGAGGCAACAAACATAGATGAAGTGGCACCAAACATAGATGAAAATGTAACAATGTTAGATGGAGGGTTTGAAGTTGATAGAATGTTGAATGAGGGTCTAAACTATGATTGGGCCAAGTCGATGGAGGATGCTTTAAATCTTGTGTATGTTAATTACAAGTTAAGTCATTTGACAACAATCCTTCAAATTCTTAACTTGAAAGTGGTGCTTGGTTAGACAAATGAGAGTGTAGATTAGTTATTGGCATCATTAAGTTCACTGTTACCACCTGACTCCACATTGCCAACAAAACGAAGTCAATGTAAAAAGCAAATCACTAAGCTAGGCTTAGGGTATAAAAACATCCACACATGTGTGAATGGTTGTGTATTATTTCACAATAATCTTCCAAGTGAGAGTGAATGCCCGAAATGTCATGAAGCAAGGTATAGACAAGGGTTGAAATCAGCTATGGTTCCTAGAAAGGTTCTTCACCACTTTCTAATAATCCCACGATTACTCTAAATGTATAGGTGCAGAGGCATTGTTGAACTTATGTAATGGCGTGCCCAAAATAAGAGCACCGATGGAAAACTATGACATGTGCCTGATTCTAAGACGTGGATGGAATTTGATAACAAAAGGCCTGATTTTTCTCAAGATCCTCGTAATATAAGGTTGGGTTTGTCTCTAGATGGGGTGAACCCATTCTTAGATCAAAATACTAAATGGTCAACTTGGCCAATGTTTTTAATAAATTATAACTTGCCTCCATGGTTAGCAACTAAACCGTTTTTCTTAATTCTATCATTAATTATACCAGGAAAGAAAAGTGTGACTTCAGATACAATTGATGCTTATCTAGGGCCAGTATATGATGAGATAATGGAATTGTGGATAGGAATTTAAGCAATTCAATCTTTAAGGGATGGTTATTCAATAAAATTCACTTTAAGAGCTTCCTTATTGTTTATGATTCATGATCTTCCTACATATGGCACATTATCTGTTCTCACTGTTCATGGATACCATGGATGTCCTGCTTGCAACTTTAAGGATTTTGTGAGGCACTTAAAATTTTTACATAAGTGTATTTATTGTGGACATCATGCTTACCTTAAAATGGATCATCCATATCGTTGATAAAAACACATTTCAATGGTCAAGAAGAGAATCGTGAAGGACCATTGCTAATAACGGGTGATTACATTGTTGAGAATGGACAAAAAGGAATGTCATTTATAATTGAAAATGATGGGATTGCTGGTAGTAGATATTGTCCATGTAATGAAAGCAGTGTAAAACAGTTGTGCATATTCTATAAGTTGCCATACTTTAAGGATATAGCCATTAGGCATACTGTTGACTTTATGCATACTGAGAAAAATATAGCCTATGCTATTATAGAAACTCTTTTTGGTGCTTTTGATACTATTTCATCATTTTAAAGACTTTCGACAACTAAAGATTCATCAAAATCTTTGGGTTGAAAAATATGATGATGAAAAATATAGAAAACCTAGTGCTCCTTGTGTCTGGACAAAGGAAGAATGTGCACAATTCTTAGAGTTGATGTCTCAGACTCGCTTTCCCACTGGATATGTAAGTAGTAGTATTAGAAGCCAAATTGATATTAATAGCTTAAGAGGCCTCAAGACCCATAACTATCATGTCATAATCGAGAATATTTTACCTATTGTGGTAAATATATCTAGTTTGGCAAAGGGGCCAAGATTGGAAATTATAAGGTTGGGCCTAATATTAAAGAGAATTAGTTTACATGTATTAGATCCTTCAAACTTTGATAGTTTGAGGGAGGAGGTTGTTGAAGTCCTTTTTCTATTGGAAGAGGAATTTCCACCAACAATCTTTAACATTTCTATGCATCTTTTGATACATCTAGAATATGAACTAGAGTATTGTGGCCCAGTAAGAACGAGATGGATGTATCATATAGAATGATATATGAAGGTTTTGAAAAAAATTGTTCATACTAGGGCAAAATCGGAAGGCATCATGCCTGAGGGATATTCAATGCAAGAGGCCATGGGATTTTGCACATAATATATGAAGGATTTTAAAAATGTCAATCGACATGTATGGGATGATGATGAAGATGAGAGAGTTGTAGGTGAAGTATTAGAAGGCAATGGATGTCACTTCAAGCTATCACATCAAGAAAGAAGTGTGATACATGCCTATATTCTTCAAAACACATGTTCGTTCGATAAGTGGCGTAGGTAAAAAAAATTACACAATAATTTATTTACTCAATTGCATTTACACATTTATATTATTAATCTTACTATTTGTATGTTAATATTCTATGTAGAAAATATGAATAAGAGAATCAAACTTGGATGCAACATCGACCTCAAAAGCGCAGACGTCATGATTTGATTTGAGGTGATTCTTTTCCAAAATTTGAAGAATGGATTACTAATGCAGTCAATGATGCAAAAGAATAAGGTCAAGATATAACAATGGAGGAAAGTGAGCTTTCACAATCTCTACATTTATGGGCTATGCATTTTAGTGGAATGTGGGCCTATGGTAGTCATTTAAGAGTGGAAGAAAAAGACAAAGGAAAGACAAATTGTGATTGTGTTGTTAGTGCTGAATTTCTTCACGAAACTGAGAAGAAATTTTATGTTGGATTCATCCAAGAAATTATTCAAGTGGATTTTGGTGAAAATAGTCCTATATTATTAAAATGTAAGTGGATCTGACCATCCATAGTACAATTTGATGAGTATGGATTTGTACGCACAAATACACGATAATTTTTATCAAAGGCGAATGGGCCGAATGTTTCCCCTCTTCAAATTAACCAATCATTTCTAATTGACGATGTAAGAAGCTCGGGATGGTCATATTTCATTCAAATAGAGTCTTGTTCAAAACAAAAATTTATGGAAGTTGTCGATATAATGCTTGATGGGCAATATGTTAATTTACAAGAAACATTCGAAGAAGTAGATGAAGACAATGATGGAGTGTTTGAAGAAGAGACTTTGATTACCAACGAAAATATTTGGAGAGAGAATTTATTGCATGTCATAGATGAGGATGAAGAAGAAAATCAAGCAGATGCAGACATAAGTGATCAGGATTCTGATCTTGCTAGCAATGCAGATGATTATGATGATGTTTTGTCACCTTAACTAGCCTGTCACCTTAACTTGTTAGCTTGTCACCTAAACTTTGGTTATATGTATGGTGTAATTTATTATTGAATGTAATAAAGATTTGAGTATAGGTGTCCTTATTCACTGTTGTTTTACTGATACATTTCTGAATGTAATCATCATTATTCTGTTGGTACATTGTATACAAAACCTGAGATGTTCACTGCTGATTTGAAGTGCATTTAAAGTTATTTCAATCATTCTTCTTAGTTTTCTTATTTTGGTTGAAATTAATTTTGTTTAGTTAGAATATAATTTCTTGTATGTCCAATATGTTTTCTAGATGCTAGACTTTTCTACCTTCTCTAGAACTACTAGATATGAAAAGAAGCAAGCAAGGTCTAAAGGTATCAAATAATGCAACAAGATACCTGTGAAAGTAAACAACTCTTTAAAATCTTGGAAATAAATTGTAGTCATTTCTCTGATATTTGGATAGCTTTAGTTTGTAATATAGCTTCTAGCCTCCACATGCATTGAATATGCTTGTGTGAAGGAAACAATAATGAACATATGTGGTTTAATATTACATATAGATATCTTAACATTAGGTGAAAAAAATATTTAACCTATACTATTAAACAATATGTGTGAAAATACAAGTAGAATTTCCTGTTATGTTGTTGGTTCTCAAATCTGCAGATTGCAAAACCCTAAAAGTATGCCAGGCTTTATGATCAAGTTTTTACAACTGATTTGACCAACTAACAAAATCAACCAAGGTGGTTGGAATTCCCTGCACTTCAGGCTCTACTTTGCCTAGGTGGGTGTACCTTCTTATCACCACTAAGTATGAACTCCTCAAAACTGATTGGTGATGATTGAGCAGATTATGAATTTCATGCAATTTTGTCAATTAAATCATCCTTTTCAACCCAATTCAAACTGACATGAAATTTGAACATGGATTTATTCAACTACTCTAACTACTACTCCTACTCCTACAACAGAAAACCAAGTCAATATTTGATAAATGATATTGTACAAGGAATTGTTTTAAGAGTGAATGATCAATGCCTTTTTATTCACAAGGCAATAGAGTCTAAACCCTAAAAGATATGTAACCTCTTTCTGGTTATAATTCTAATTGTTTGGCACTTATATTCTTTATGACTTGCATAAACGTGCAAGAAAGTCATTTATCAAGCTCTACTTATTTATCCAAATGAATTCTTCCAAACTACTGTGATTTGCTTAAAGGAATTTAATTCTTTCTTGAAGAAACCCTGTAAAAAATTCACATGAAAACAATAAATGTGCTTCGATAAATCAGTAATATGCTTGATAAACTAATTTAGATAGTAAGGAAAAATCAAGTTAGAGACAACCAAATATCATTACCAATGAAATCAACAAACAATTAAAACGAGAAGTTTAGCCACCATTTCGAAGATTAATTTCCATTACTTGTTCAAAAAAAGTGTTTACAATGTATCCTTCTCAAAATTCAATTCCCCCCTCCTAACCAGGCTTGGTTTCCTTTTTATATGCATCAAAGGAAGTGACAAGCTTCATACCGTTCACATTCAAAAAATGCCTATTTAGTTTCCCCCCTTTTTACATAACAACTTTTGTATTATATTAATATAAGCTTGTCTTAATTAGACCGATTAGATTACAAAATATATTTTGAAATAAGAAAAACATGAAAGAAAGCATGAAGAAGTCCACAAACACTTGATGATGTTCTCTATCAACAAAACTTGAACATTCCACCATATTTTTGTCAATCCTCTATGGGAGTCAAATACTCTATTTCCCATTGGTACACAATGAAGTCCTTAGGTCATTTGTATTCTTGAATCAAAGGTATATTTGTCTGATGATCCTTCCAACTTTTATCCAACAATGCCTTGACTTCAATGACAAATTTTGCATACCTTGCATCTATTGCAATCACTCTATCTAGAATCAGATTGAAACTGTGAATTTTTTTGCCTTCATCTTTTTTCAAGTAATCAATCACCCGAGGAATTGTTTGATCAAACTCATTTTTCCACTTGTCAAGGATTTTGATTTGATTATCTTCTATCAAAATTGAAGGTATGAATTGATGTTTGAAAGTGGCAAAAGAGTTTATCTTTGCTTGCATCTATTGGCTCTCTCCAGTCACATATTGAGACTCATCCAAAATCATCTTGACCATTTTTTCTATTGGTTTAAGTGCAGCAGGAGCATCTGGATTTCTTTGCAAAACTTTGCACAAAGTAATCAATGTATGATGTGTTGGCTGCCATTTCTTGAATAATGGATGTAAAATAGAAAAATAAACTTTCATTTGTTCTAATGCTTAAGACAAAGCATTGTAACACTCATACACATCTCCTAATTTGTCAACTACCAATTTTACTCTGTACTCCAAAATTTTCTCAAATACATAAAAAATTTTCAATTTTGCTTCTCCTTTTGTTATCTCATTTTGTTTTTTCAAGTCCTCGGGTTCCTTTTCAAACCTCAACTTCAAAGTATTCATCTGATCAACAGGCATTGTGTCACCAGCTTCTTGGGCTAGTGGAGGATGATATGGTACAATTTCTTTACTTTGAGACACATTGACTCCTTTGAGTTGCTTCTTCAATTTGACATTCTCCAGATATAATCTGTTGACTTCCTCATTCATTTCAATTTGAGTTTTTTCATACTCAACCAATTTTTGCTCCATATTTCTCATAGCATCTCTGTTAAACATGGTTGAATGCATGGTAAGGTTAGCCACCTCCAAGACTGATGTATCCTTTAGTGTTTTAACCATCACTGTCCCTCTCATTTCCTAGACAACATCAAGCAATCTTGGCTTCTGTGTACTCTTTTGTATGCTCCATATAGCAAAAGTTTCAATTTTGGGATTGTATCCCACACCACTCATTCCATTCTCAAAATCAAATTCAGATACCATCATAGGATCATCCTAGTTTCTTACTTGATCAAGTAAGAACATTATTTTCAGATCCACCCCGAGAATAATCAACATATTACTCTTTAACACCATTTTTCTAGTCTCTTCAAGGCTAATATTTATTTCATCAATTTTCATTTCTCTAAATGTTTGAGCAATTATTTGCTCATGTTGTGATTCATCCTTTCCCATCTTATTTATTTCAACTTTTTGCTCAAACTCTTTCATTTTTTTTAAACCAAAAATAATTGAATTCAGGAGTATGAATAAACTCATCATCATCCATGAATCTTAAAAAATCAATTACTCTTTCATCCTCATGCATTTTTGTTTCTCCCTGTTCCTGGCTCTCTATCCTTCCTTCAGGCATGTGAGCTTCAGCTTCTTGTTTGGGAGGTTGATCAACTTCTACATACTCACCCATGTGTTGCAGTACGTGTTGACAACTTCCTCTATATCTCCCATCCCCTTAGTTATTTCATATGATACTAATGGGGTAACATCATCAATCTTTTGCCTTTTAGAGGGTGGTTGCTCGAGTGAGGATTCAAATACAGACATGGTATCAGTAAGAGGATCATAAATTACAATCCCTTTTGCCCTTTTGACAGGAAGCTTTGCAACCTTTTTAGATTGTTGTTGCGATTGACCGTACAATTTCTCAAAATTATCAATCGTCAAATTTATCCTCTTCAAAGGATCAATTTCCTCTACAAAAAACCCTAAAAATTTTGAATCCTTCTCCTTCTTCTCTTTTTCATTTTTTATCAATATATCCCATTTTCTTTTCTTGTCATACACCTGCTCTGGTGTAGGACAATTCCTGATAACATCCTCTTCATAATCAACCTTGTGAGTGATCCCATATTTTGTAAGGATCACCTGCCTGAAAAAATTCATGTGACCTTCTGGGTCAAAAACTCTTTCTATTAAATATTTCAAAGAATACATATTTTTCAAATACTCTTGTAGTTCTTCCAAAGTATGAACACCAATAGACAATCCCTCAAATACAGTTAAGTCTAGCAGGAATACATACCCTTTTTCTGCTTCTTCATGAAATCTCTTCCCATCCAAAGCATTTGCCACATGAATTCCAAGAATGCCAACCTTGAGGGACAAAACTTTGGCAAAATATGTGGTGCCTAAGTACATCCATAAACTCTTATGATTGTGTAATTTGGTAGAAAGAAGAAATCACCAAAATTGTGCATATGGCCCTGTTCTGGTCTCATTGCATGTGTTCTCAAGAATTGTCTTACCTCTAAAGATAACCTTGGTACAGTATTACCAAGAGTGGCCACTATCCTAACAATCCAGTCATCATGAAAAGCAACATAATCATTTTTGTTACAATTTATGTCCCAAATGTAGCACCAGCACTGTATAGGCAACCTGTAACCTTTCTTGTCAGCCGTACTCAAATCCATTCTTGAACTCCATTTTCTCCTATTTTGAAACAAAATGAGATAACACAACAAGGAATAATGTTTGAATTTTATTGGTACTTTGTTCTCCAACACCTAAAGAAATTCTTCATGCAATTTTTACTCCAAGAATGAAGCAAAATCATACTGAATATTGAGCTCAGGGTTCTGAATTCTCATTGCCATCATCATTATTCCTACTGGCATCTTTTCTTGTGCATCTTCCCCAATAATTTGACACAAAGCAAAGTAGGTTTTCTTGAAGTATATAGTAAAACTGTCGACAAGGAATGGTTCTACAGAAGTGGTAGGAATAGGCATTCTCCAGTTATTAGCCCCCTTCTTCATATATATTGGGAGTTCATCATTCCTATAAGTTTTTCTCAACCTATTATAGTCCTCTCCACTTTTTTAAATATCCACTTTTGTTAGAGCTTGTGTGTTCAACATGAAACAAATTATTATTACATCCCTCGTAACTATCACTAGTGGTGAGCCATCAGGTAGCCTTACTATCTTAGTAGCACCATGGTAACATTGTGCCAAAATCCAAATGAACTCAGCATCCACAAAAACATTTGGTACTACTAATTTGTCCATATCTAGAATCCAAGGATTGCATACAGGAGCTTGGGTATCCTTTTGTTATAAAAATACCAAAATAAACTCCATCTTGAAATAGGAATGATTGCGTCTCTACAACCATGGAACTCATCTTTGAAAACCTTCTTGTACCCCTTATCTACTGACTGTGGCAGTACATGTAAAATTGATTGTTGTAATGGTCTTTTCTTCTCTTTTGGGATAGAAGATTTAGCTTTCTTGCTAGATTCAACCTTTTTTGGTGCCATTATGAATTTAAGACTAACCTAGGGTTTTGAAAACTACTTGTATACTTTACAGAACTATCTAAGAGCAATGAGAATTCACTTAATTTTGTAGAGAGAGAACTGAATAACTCACCCGTCAATTTACCACATAATGCTCACCAATACTATAACTTTATCACTTTCTAGATGCTCCAAATCATTCTCTGAACTGGTTTGAATTACTGTGAATGATTAAAATGACATGACAAATCAAATTTTATCAGGCTTCCCATACGAGACCACTCCGCCATTAATTTTGTTTCGTGCTGGGTGACGAGCTTCGGTCACTATGATATGATTTTGAATATCCACCGTTGATGAAGAGTGATCTAACAACCACAATGATTTGCATTAAATATAACCCACAGCTATATTGCAATCCCGCTCAGATGGTTAAGAAACTCTGCGGGGTAGCAGGTCAATAAAACCCTACCTTTCATTCCCTTACCGCACTACCACAAGCCATGTTAGATCTCATTGCAGGACTACAGGATCAATTGAAAGTTAAATTTGATGCTTACCGCTATCCCACAAACCTTGTAAGGTTGCTATCGCAGGACTGCATGATCAATTTAAACCCTTTTTAACACTTACTGCACTATCACCGGTTCATGAGTTCACTGCTGTGGTGCTGCGGCTATTATTACTTGTTGGGTCTTAACCTCACTGCAAGCCCGCAAACTAACTTTGAAGTCCATGCGGGGCTGTAGTATACATTATATGCTACCTGAGACTGCTTACTGCGAGCCCGCCAGCTGATTTTGAAACTGTTACGGGGTTGCGGTATACTTGAACTTGTTCTTTCTTTCACCATCATCCCATGAATGTATTATTTGCTCATTGCAGTTTTCTGGTAAAGACTTCTATTAGACTTATTAATCATCGCTATCCTGCAAATGTATGTATCTCCTGCTACAGTATAGCAATAATAAAATGTTTATCACCCTTTTCTCCCACACACCCGCAAAGGGCTATTAGGGTATGCTGCGGTATTGCGGTAATATGCAAAAACACATTTTTGGAGCAAAATACAAAGACTTAACTTATGCACATGATAGGAAGGACCTATGGAAAATTATCAAAGGACTTTTTGCATGAGTTAACCTAGAAGGTTACGGGGCTGTGAATAACAAAAAACTTAAGGTTCTCAATATGCACGTGGCCAATTTCGATGACTTAAAAGAGAAAACCTTAGGGAATTGAATCAAAGGCTTATATGAAGATTCTTTTGATTAAAATTGAGTGCGACCATAGAGCAAAAGGTAACCAGCAAATGACAATAGATTCAAATCAAAGGGCCAATCACTTCATGAATAAAAGGGACTCAAAACGAGAACTTTAAAAGACTAGAACTGAAACAAGAGGTCAATGACAAATTATAAGACCAAAATCCTCAAGGTACAAGGGTTCCGTACTTAGGCAAAATTTTGAAAAATAACAACCCCTAGGACCAAGACAGAAAAGCAGAAATCTCCTTCTCAAGACCAGAAAACTAAGAAATCCCAACAGTGTTACCAAAGTCATCATGTCTTCTGATCATTCTAGGTGTTAGGACTGATAAAAATTTTCATAAACCTATCTTTAAAAAACCATAACTCTAAGCTAGTGACAAATTGTATTTTGCTAAGATTCCTTTATGTAGCCTATCACTCAATTTGTTGTATAAATGTGTCATTCTGAGCATCCCATTTGTTCCCCATACTCATCTTCTTATTAAACGCATACTTGTTATCGGGTCCTAATATCGAATAGCCTGTATCGGAGAGACTACACCATATCAGTGGGAGTCACTTTAAAGTTCCTCTGATAAAATAGTTCGCATGAAAAAGCATCATCGAAGAGGCTACATCATATTGATGGGAGACATTTTAAAGTCTCTTCAATGAAATGATCGTCATAAAAGTACATAAACAGTTATCGAAGAGACTACAGCATATTGGGAGGACGTGTTTTGAACTCCCATCAATGAAATGATTTGCATGAAAGAATATAAACATTATCGAAGGGACTATAGCATATTGGGAAGACAGGTTTTTAAGTCCCTTCGATGAAGTGATCCACATTGAAAAACATAAAGTTTATCGAAGAGACCGGAGTATATCAGAATGAACTTGCAAAAGTTTCCCCAATCTAATAATATAAAAGGTAAATGTTACACCAACTGAGATAAAAAAATATATAATTTATTATAAGGTGGGCCCATGGATACACCGAAGAAAGAGTGAAGAGTCAGTTTCAAAGATTTCTATAGTGGGAAGATCGAAGGGACTCCCAGATATCGGATTGACTAGTGTTAAAGTCTCTTCGATGTACTAAAAATAGAAAAGGTGTATAAATGGCTTAAGGAATTCATTGGGGAGAGAGATGAATATCGGTGGAACTAAATATTTGTCCCTTCACTACAACGAATACACTTCCTCGCCATATTGATATGACAACACTATTTCGAAGAGACAATTAACGACGATGATAGATTAATCAACGGTCAATATTCAAAGGCATTAATGACATCTTTGATGATAGAAAAGCTATCATCGGGTAACATTTATGAACCAGAGCTTAATGAGTTGTAAATCAAATCCTGGTTTTATTTGATCTCGAAAATCCTTGAGCATCCAGAAGAAGAAGAAACGGGAAATTTAACAGTGATTGGCGATGAAGGATCCTGAAAGCAAATTGATGTCTCAAGTAAGTGCCTAAACTTGAATTATTTTTTCTAGTATTCAAACCAGTTAAAATTGCAAGTAAGAATTAGGGTTCATTCCACCAATTGATATTATGGAAAACACATCTGAAACACCTAAGGCCAAAAGACAAAAAATAGAAGCCCGACATGCAAACTAGGATTTGATTGATCAATACCTTGGCTCTAGACCAAGGTCTAAGAGAAGTGTACAATTGAACCCCAGAAATGAGAAACTAGAAGATAAACAGAAAATTCTGGGTGATATATGAACTCCAATGAGGGGTTATGATATGTTTATATATCTGTAGACACCCAAATTTGTCCCAACTTTGTCCATGTCCTACAACACCTTGTTAAAACATTATCCTAGACATCATGTAGCATTTTGTCCTAAATCCCACTCTTAATCCCACTTTCCAATTAATTAAATAAATTTTATTTATTTAATTAATTTTCCAATCATATCCTAATCCCACTATCCAATTAATTAAATAAATTTTATTTATTTAATTAATATCCAACTCATATCCCAACTAATTCAAATATTTTATTTGAATTAAGTTCTCATCATAAGCTGACTTTCTAATTAATTAAATAAATTTTATTTATTTAATTAATTTATCTTATCATTAAACCGACATGTGTGCCTCTTTCATTTAAAAAGATAAGTGGTACTATATACTTTATTTAATATCTTTCACATGTAGTACTTTTTATGTACACAAGCACACATGAGCCCTATTCTCCTTGACACTTGTCAAATGACTACAACTCCCTTGAAGAGTGGGATAATCAAATCAATCCTAGTCGTCCACATCAATCATTTATCTTTTTAATCTCAACCATCCATTTGAACTAAGCCTTTCCTATAAATCAACCCCCTCATAAGCCATTAGCATGCATTGAGCTTCAAGTAACATTATTCTGCCAAATTATCATTAGCATGCATTGATCCTCAAGTATCCACATGCTATTGAAATATCATTAGAGTCTTTGCATCCTTCATTCTATCATCTTCATCTTAATGTTATGCTGCAGAAATAAGCACCCAACATTCCTCCAACAATAATCCTTCAAAATCTTGCATGCTCATGCGAGGTGGAGAAGAGCAATGGAGATAAATCAAGCATACCGTGGAGATCGGTTTGCATTTACATTTTTTATTTTGATTTTCATGTTGTCTTGTGCTTCATTGTGCATTGCTAGGGTTTTATCATTGCTGATTATTCATTTGCCCTGATTTGCAATTTTACCCTAACTACATTTGGCACGCCCGGTGGGACTCACTTCGTTTGATCTTTTTTGCAGGTTTTTGTAGTAAAAATTTGCATTCATCTAACCCCCATTGTTGAGTTTTGCAGGTTTAATTAACTTTTTGTTGCAGATCTGCTACTTTTTGGACAAAACCCTAGGTTTTAAAGATTTCATCATATCTTCCAAACGGCTATGAATTTTTCTACAAGATTTTAGCAAAAATTTGTCCATGATATAAGGAAGCTACAGCAGAAAAATTTCGAGTTTATCGTGATTTTTGCGGGATTTATCACGTTTTTATGTTTTTTCATAAAATTGTAATTCTGGGCGTACATCAGTGAATTTTTCAGAAATTTTTATATTTCTGGAAATCTCTTGAAATTCTAATGGGGTCTATGTTTTACAGATTTAATTTAGAGCTCGTTTACATTGCGAAAAAATTAAATCTTTGCTGACTATACCTTTTTCATAAATCTACATTTTTGGGCGCAAATCAGGGAATTTTTCTGATTTCTTTACATTTTCAGAAATCTCTCTGAAAATTAATGGGGGTCTCTTCTTTGATTTTTTAATTTTCAAACCAAAAATCTATCGAAATAATCAAATCTAATTCAGCTATACATCTAAAATTATAATTTTCCTTACCTGATGAGCCTATTTTTTATGCCTACATTATAATATCATTTTTTTATGTTGTAGGTGATCATAAGGAGCTGGAGCAACATTGACATTAACATCTACAGCAATTTGGATAGCAAATTAACCAGGTGCACTCATTTCATTTCTCATCTTCTAATCATTGTTTGCAAACACATTTGGATTTTGGGCATAAAATGAACAATTATTTGCAAATTCACATCAAAAAATTTGGCTAAAACAAACCATTGTCTTTCATCACATTTGGATTTAGGATTTAAAACAAACAAATGCTTGCATTGTCTTCCACACATTGAACTTCTAAGGTTAATGAACCCCATGCGAGTGTGACCAAGTAAATGTGTATGCTCTCTCCTCGCGTCCCAACACGAACTTGGAGATCAAAAACATTTACTTGTGTTGCTTTTGTTTAGCCTTAGAGAGGCCTGCCTTGGTATCCACCCCAAGGGAACGACCTCAAGCGGTACTTTCATCCGGTCCGCTATAAAAATCAGAGGATAAGGCGAAAGCCAAGTCTAACCGGTATTAGCTCTCACCATACAGTGCTAACTCGAAAGGAGGTGTACCTTTGTGTATATTAAAACTCCTAGTAGGTTATTTAAAGTCTTAAGTGGCTTGCTGGATGCTCATGGGGTGCCGGACCCCTGGATTTTCACTAGAACCTCCTTGTGATAGTGGCCTTGCCTTAACTAGGACTTATTGAATTGTCTTCACGTGCTTGCTTAACCATCATCACATTCTTTCAAACTAACAACTTGCTTATGTGTCTTGCGTGAGTGATTCATGTGTGTATATGCATAATCATTTGTTTGAATATTGCCAAATCAAGCTATAAACACCAAACACATAAATAAATCAATCTAAACACATCATCTAAATATTCCACATCATCATCCAAATCCCTAAGCAAACACTTGTTAAAAGGACTTAAGACAAACACTTGGTGACAACATGTCTACGCTAGAAGACCCAACAATCAAATTCCAAAGATTCCTCCAAAATATTTATCAAGGATTACAACCCCTAAACCAAGACGCCATTGAAATATTACAATTCTTCATCCAAAGAGCTCAACCCCACGCAAGCCAATCACCTCAACTGCAACACTTCATAGCCCAAGTCCAACACCTTTTAGCCACTAGTCAAGCTCGACAAGTACAACAATCCTTAGCCACTCCATACCAACCTAATCCACCTCATAGCCACATGTCATATCCATCCACTTCATATCAACTTAATCCACCTATCCACCAAGTCAATACCACATCAACCTATGAACATCCACCTCAAGCTTATCCAATCCCTCATGCCACTATTCCAATGCACTACCAAGCCCATCCACAAGGCAATCAAGTGATATCACAAGAACAACATGCAAGTCCAAATAGCCCTTTGTACATAAATCAAGCAGGTCCAAGTACACCTTTTCAACAAGACCATCAAGCACCATTGATAGACCTAAGTCCACCTTTACAACAAGAAGCACATCCAAGTCCAAGTGGTCCCTTGTACATAAATCAAAGCCCAATTTATCCTATGCAAGATCTAATAACCTTTGACAAGGGAGATACCAATCTAGAGTGGCCTTCACCATCCAATCACATGCCAACACATGAGCCAACAAGTCCTATCCCAACACCACCATGTGATCCCATTCCTAGTCCATTGGTCCATCAACCTTCCAAATCACCAAGCCCTTCATTACCTTCATCACCATGTCATTCTAATCCTTCACCAAAGGATGCGGCTGAGATAGTTTTACAAAGAATGCTTGCAGCAAAACTCATTGAACTTCCTGAAGTAAAACCATGTGAAGAAAGTCCATATGATGAACATGATTATTGTGCATACCATAGGACCAAAGGCCACAATACAAATCAATGCCCAATATTTGTTCTAATTATTTACAAAGTGTACCTACCTATAATGGGAAATCATGCCACATCATTCAAATCACATGTGTCACCCCCCTCTAATCCTAATCTATCCAATCCAACTAGCCCCCAACCTCATCCTAGTCCTAAGCCTGTAACATCATTTGTTATTATTGCCCATCCATTATATTTCCCATCTACACATACCCTTGCGAAGGATGTGATCCATTGGCTACTAGATAGGAATAAACTACCCCCATGTCAAACACCAATTCATGAGCCTACCAATGAACTTCCAAAGGTTATGTCCAATCCTATAATCTCATCATGTGGTTCACATATCCTTGAGCCTCTTCAAGAGCCTTCCATTAACATACCTAGCCCTTTAAGCCCGTCATATGACCTACAAGCCAACAAGTCTATTCAAGAGTCTCCAACCACAAGCCTAAGTCAAGAGCCATCATGCCTTCATGTTGATAACTATCAAGAGCCTATCAAGTCCACTCAAGAACCTTCCACTTCCATCCAAAGTCAAGAGGTATGTCAAGAGCATAATCTTAAACATGTGGAAATATTGAACCTTAATCTTAATCAAAATCAAAGCACCTCTACATTCAACCTATCCATGACCTACTTATGGGTTGCCCTCAAGCTGTTAGCCATCACCATGACCTCATTCATGAGCAAATTTATCCCTTTTATAGCCCACTTAATCCTATATTTGCTCATAGTTATGATCAAGGTTCTAGCTAAGATCATGAAAACCATGATGATCCATTTGGCAAAACTTTATCTATCTCATGATCAAGATGATATCTATGATGAAGAACCTATTGAAAAGTACCTTGATCCTATCCATAATCCCATAACCATCCATGAGCAAGATATCCAAATTGCTCCTAGTCATCCTCCATCTAGCCCTATCCATAATGAGCAAACATCCACTTGTCATAATGAGACATGTGCCTCTGAAGAACACATAAGCATAGAAGATCAAACAAATAACTTGGATCTTAGTGAACACAATGCTAATGATCCTCCCTCCATATCTACCATCAATCCCATTTCAAGTCCACCATCATGTCCTAGTGGTCTTACCACCTTCCTCCATGAATGTTCTTCCTTAGGACAACAACAACCATTGTCCTCCATTTCATCTTCACCTTCATCCAATAATGAGCTCAAGTCTAGTGTTCAAAGCACATCTAGTCCCATAGTCAATAGCATCCTCCAAAACATGAACTACCAAGGCAAAGGTCTAGGCCTTTATGAAAAAGGTATTTTGGAGCCAAACCATGTCAAGATTCCTCCAAGCTCATATGGCCTTGGATACACACCCCAAGGTAAACAAGGCCAAGATGTTGGTAATCCCTTCATACATCCTAAATCTACCACTTTCCATCGCAAACCTTATCATCTACCCAAAACATATGTAGCCAATCCACCTCCATCAACTTACAACCTCTAAAAGCATGTGACCATACACCTTCCGCCATCCACTTTACCTCCACTTTTACCAACTCCAAATATCCCTCCATCCACATTGCCATCGTTGCTTCCAACACCTAACATACCTATCATTCATAAGTATCCTTACATCCCTAATCATGGCCAACAAAAGCACACATCGTCTAAGCATAAAGCTTCCAATCATTCCATCCACTCCACCCACCCCATGGGATTCAAAAGCAAAATTTTTGATGCCTCTACTTATAAAGCTCATAATCCTACCAAAAATCCTAAAGGTCTTCATACCTTAGGACATGAAGAATCAAAATCAAAGCAAAGTTCATCTAAACAGCTATCTAAGCCCATATCTCCAAAAGCAAAGCCCAAAAGCAAAATGGTTTGGGTTCCTAAGCAAATAGATAGCAAGTCAAATGAGGCATCCTCATCCACATCCCAAGAATCCCAACCACCTATATCCATCCAAAAGCCTACTTCCATCCAAAACTTCCATTCCCATCAAAAATCCCACAAGCAAAGCAAATGCACTAAAAATGCTAAATATATGTGGGTACCTAAATCACTTCATCAACCATCCCCTAAGAAAACATCTCCATTGCTTCCTACACCACCATCCCATCAAAAGCTTCAATGTTTATCACGGTGTGTGCAACCATTGGTCATGGTTCCCTTCCACTCTACAGTACCTCCACATAACTACATCTCCCCATATTCCATCCATTATCCTACATATCTCCCCCATGCTATCCCTATGGTCCATGCTTTGGCATAAACTTTTCATCCATCTTCTTTCCATAAGCCTATATACTCCACATCATAATCCACTATCCCCATCCATCTATCCTTGCATGAACCTTTCATGATCCATTTCATCATCCACTATCTACCTAATCCATCTCCCATCCATGCAATCCCTTATCAACATCTATGAGCATAATGACATGGTCCATGCAAAGACATCATCCATCTCTAAAGGGACAATATCACCTCTCATAGCACTAAACACTTGAGTCCCTCCTATCCATTACCATGGTGAAAACCTGGCAAACAGGCGCCATGTGTAATTTTCAACCCATCTAAAAGCAAAAAAAGAAAAAAAGAAAAAAAAAATTAAAAAAAGTAAAGAGAAAGCCCTTCGTCCAATGGTGAAAACCTGGTAAACAGGCGCCTTGGATAAGTACCATGATGAAAACTTGGCAAACAAGCATCATGTGTAGGTTGATCTTTTATGTCACTTACACTTGGGGGCACATTGTCTCATCCAACCTATCCATTTCCAAACTATTACCATACCATCCTACCATCCTTAGCCATTACATCAACATGCCTATCCTATTGAGCCCATTTATCCATCCTCCCCCCTTTTTGATTTTGATGAAGACATAGGGGCAAAATATTGGAACATGTTTAGATATCTCTTGGTATACCTCATACCTTCTTAATCAATCCATCTTATCATTATCCACCTATCATACACCTTGTCATGTAAAACCTATCATGTCATCCCATTGTCATGAGCCTTGTCATGTAAAAATCCTAGAATGGGGCAAGTTATTCTTCCTATGCGACATAGCCTTTGGAGATCACATCCTAGCTTCCTTATGATCCATCCACTATGGCGTATCCTTATCATGAGCTTTCCATCTTATAGCTTATCCCCATCTGTTTATCATGAGCTTTCCACTATAGCCTACCCATCCAACTCTCATGAGCCTTTCATCACATTTACTATGAGCCCATCCTTTTATCCATCCCTTGCACTTAGACTTGGTTTTCTCCCTTGTCATTGGTATCTAGCACAAAGGCTACCCAAATTGTAAATCCATTGGCATTTTCCAAAACTTGTCAAAAACACAAAAAAATAAAAATATTCCCAAAAACACAAAAAAATCAATTATCCAATGAAAAATCTAAGAAATAAAACCATTCACATCATCCAAAACAATCCACTCCATCAACATTCAATCAAAATCAAATCTGTTGATAACTGAGAGGGGGGGGGTGAATCAGTTATCCTAATTATTTCCCTTATTGAACTTTCTTTTTAATTGATGCAGCATAGAATCAAACACAAAAACATTAATCATGAAATAAGAAACACATGACACAGTATTTTTGACGTGGAAACCCTGTTAAGGGAAAAAACCACGGGGTGATTAACCCAAAATTATTCTCTGTTAGAAGAATAGGAAATTACAAAATGGCACTTGCCAATTAGGGCTCACTGCCCGAGCACACTGCTCACAAGAGGCCCACTGACTACAAGAAGACACACTGTCTACAAAGTGATAAGAATCACAGTCTTGAACTGATTGGAAGCATCTGCATATGCTAGAGTTCAGTTCCGGTTAGGCTCAGTACACTGATCTGCTGCACTTCATCTTTCCTTTGTTCTTTATTCTGCTATCTTTCACATACCGGATCCTTTTGCTACCTCTGCTCTGTTCTAGACTTATTCGCATATATCTTCATCCATCACACTCTTCACAACTAAATCCATCCTCTATATATATCCGCACAAGTAATTTCATCACCTTTCTAGTCGGCATCCGGAACAGTCTAGTTTCTTACAAACTCTTGTTCTGTCGGCTGAATCCTTCCTCACCAAGCAATGCGGATCAAGCATATACTTGTAGATATCATTAATCATGTCGGCCAAACATGATTCATGCCTTCACAACCTCTATCATCAATAGTAACACATCCGGAAAGTAGTCTGATACTCTGTCAGTCAGTTCTTCCTCTGTTTTCACTATCTCTCAGGAATCCGGTACTCAACTATTCATATCTTTTTCCTTGTCCATCACCGGAGGCTAAATCCTTGGAATATACCACTCAAGGTAGTCCTCTTGACTTCCCCAAATCCGCACTGCACCAAGACACTTCCTCTGAGAGATCCGGACCAATCTGTCGGACCTTGCCACATGCTCTGTTCTTGTTCACCGGACCACAACATTCTTTATTCTGACTTCCGGTAGAGACACATCATGACTTGCGGATATGTGGGATGACCTTTGTTGCCATCAATGACAACAACCATGAATCTATATAGTGTCTCTTGCCAACAAAATTATCATCATCAATTCTTCCTATCAATAACATTCATTTATCCATTTCAATTAATCACTTCTTCCAATCATATCAATCAAATCAATCTAAGCAATGATCTTAAAATCCAAGTCACATTAATCCATATCAAGCAAGCTAATCAATCAAGGAACATTATCCAATCAAATCAACAAGTTTTGATCCTAATCTTGTCATGAGTCAAATCAATCATCATCAAACATCATCAATGGGATATAGTGTTCCCACATCCTTGTGTTGATCTAGGGATATAGCTTTCCCCGCAATGACAACACTATCTATCATCATCAACCAAACAATCAATTATTGGTTTATGACTTGACAAGGACAATACCTTGTTTGTTTTACATCCTTTGAACACACTGAGAACACTTGCTTATGCTTAGATTGAGTGGACACTCTAATCATCAAAGCATCACTATCATCATTCAAAACAATCCAATCATCCAACCAATCAACCCAGCAATAGAAAACATCACAACCAAAGCACATAAAGCCAACCATCAAAACAAATCCTATGAATCATCAACCTCAACACCAAAGAAAATCAACTCAAAGCACATCAATCCAATCATCAAAACAAGTCCTATCAATCATCAGCATCAACACCAAAGCAAATCAGCTTAATCAAATTCAATCCCTCCAACAAATCAAAAGCAAATGATTCCAACACATATCATCTAATCATCCATTCATCAAATCAAATCAATCCAAAGAATCAAAGCAATGATCCAAATGCAAGCTCATCCTTAATCCATACCAATCAAGTTAATCAATCAAGCCAAGTTATCCAATCGCAATCAATGGTCTTGATCCTAGCCTTGTTGTAAGCCAAATCAATCAGCCAATCAGCCAACCAATTTAGCAAACAAACTTGTGTTGATCTAGGGATATTGCTTTCCCCGCAATGACAACACTCTCAACTATCATCATCAAAACAATCAATCATTGGTTTACAGCTTGATAGGGGCAATACCTTGTTTGTTTTTGAATCATTTGCGCATGCTTGCTTGCTTGTTTGTGTGTGTTATCATTTTATCTTGCATTTCTATCAAATCCTTATCTTTCCAGCTAATATTCATATCTTGTGTATGTTGGAATAGCTTTTTGCACTATCCTTTGCATCTAAGGTCATATCATACCTTTTGTGCATTAGGACTTTAATGCTCTAAGTTTACTTCCTCATACATTAGACAAGGTTGTATTATGCTGGGGCATGAGACACATCGTCACCCTGGTCCTTATACCTTGGTGCATAACGTCTAGTGCTATATCAAACAACCTGGTTGCTCACATTCATTGTAGCATAACGCATCTTCATTTCTTCTATCTATCCCCTTATCTTTCTTTTGTAGCCAAGCCATTTCTTTTCGAGAGCCTACCCGTGTTTGTCCAACCCGCCTATCCTCTCGAGGGGGCATCATCATCCTATCTTTCCATCATCATCATCATCCTCATCATATCCTTACATCATCATCCCATATCATTTTCCTCTATCCATACTTTAACTTCTTTGAAATGATGTTACTCAACATAAAGCTTATCATCTCAAACATCATCTCAAAGAGGGGCAAAATGTAGACACCCAAATTTGTCCCAACTTTGTCCATGTCCTACAACACCTTGTTAAAACATTATCCTAGACATCATGTAGCATTTTGTCCTAAATCCCACTCTTAATCCCACTTTCCAATTAATTAAATAAATTTTATTTATTTAATTAATTTTCCAATCATATCCTAATCCCACTATCCAATTAATTAAATAAATTTTATTTATTTAATTAATATCCAACTCATATCCCAACTAATTCAAATATTTTATTTGAATTAAGTTCTCATCATAAGCCGACTTTCCAATTAATTAAATAAATTTTATTTATTTAATTAATTTATCTTATCATTAAGCCGACATGTGTGCCTCTTTCATTTAAAAAGATAAGTGGTACTATATACTTTATTTAATATCTTTCGCATGTAGTACTTTTTATGTACACAAGCACACATGAGCCCTATTCTCCTTGACACTTGTCAAATGACTACAACTCCCTTGAAGAGTGGGATAATCAAATCAATCCTAGCCGTCCACATCAATCATTTATCTTTTTAATCTCAACCATCCATTTGAACTAAGCCTTTCCTATAAATCAACCCCCTCATAAGCCATTAGCATGCATTGAGCTTCAAGTAACATTATTCTGCCAAATTATCATTAGCATGCATTGATCCTCAAGTATCCACATGCTGTTGAAATATCATTAGAGTCTTTGCATCCTTCATTCTATCATCTCCATCTTAATGTTATGCTGCAGAAATAAGCACCCAACATTCCTCCAACAATAATCCTTCAAAATCTTGCATGCTCATGCGAGGTGGAGAAGAGCAATGGAGATAAATCGAGCATAGCATGGAGATCGGTTTGCATTTACATTTTTTTATTTTGATTTTCATGTTGTCTTGTGCTTCATTGTGCATTGCTAGGGTTTTATCATTGCTGATTATTCATTTGCCCTGATTTGCAATTTTACCCTAACTACAATATCATTACAGAAAAATGTATAGGCACCAGCCTGTATCCAACCCATGGAGACTGAATTTGGGGAGATTAGTAGTACCCAATGTGTTTGTTAATCTGGAATTGATCAGGGTACTTGCAAAGAGGTATGACCCATAGACACATATGATTTATTTTGCAAACAGGTCCTCTTTTGTTCCTATCACAAAGAACTATATTTTTGTTGTTTTTCAATTCGACACAAGTATGAATATGAAATTCAAGATTAGAGATCTTTTAAAAGAATATCACAATATGAACACTAGTTATAACAGATGGAGGTTGCCTTTGCATAGACCATGAGCTAAAGGAAATCGACTAAATGCATTTTCAGATGATGAATCCCCTCCATTCTCTATGGATATATTCGAAGAATATTTTCAGTGTACTTACAACTCTGTTTGTTAAGTTCTAGGTTTGGATGCTTCTGCACTAATGTCTACAGTTCCAATGGTTCTGACAGCTAATGTACAAAACCAAGATGCTAGACTGTTTGATTATGCTAAATATTTGGTAGTTGATCTCAATAAGGGCCTCACCTCTGTTAAGAAAAACAATGAATGCATCTATTTCAAACATTATTAATTGTTAATGCATCTCATCCTGCATGAAGGGCAAACCATGGGAATATGGAGTAATCATTTGAGAATAAAAGATATGGATGATAATGGAAACATTAGGCCTGTACAAATGTGGATTGCAATATGGGCCAATAGATGTGTTAGATCACATTATATATATTTTGAAGAATATTTTGTAAATCCACTTTACAATCTTTTTGGTCATCCCTGTGACTATAACTTGTCATCAGAAATACAAAAGTTTCTCCTACCTAAGGACAAAGATCAAAGAGGGAAAGTCGACCGCAATTGGGGAGACTGGTATGCCTATGATGATTGCACTAAGATCCGGGTGTATGGTTTTGAAGGAACCCCATCTCTTTTACCAAAAATAGTTCCAGATAGGATAGTATACTTGGAAATTGTTAGGCAGATGGAATATTCAGATTTTATGCATCTCAAATGCTACAACAAATAGTCAATCATGCCTAGTACACTTTGCTTTGGTGATTTTTCTATTGTTTATAATAATAGATATGAACTTATTGACAATAAATTAGAACATTATAATTTGCCAAAGGGAAATGAGAGAAAGGGATTTGATCCTGAGCAGTTTATCAACAGTGTCAAATTGAAACAAAAGTTAAAAGGATATCAACATGTGTTCTTTATAGGTGATGACCTGATCAGGAATGTTGATGAACACCATGCAACCAATAAAAGAGATGTATGCAATAAGGTGATGACGACAAAGGCCTGTAAAATGAAGAATAATTCATTATACACAAGCGCTTTCCCTAAGGTTAAGGATCCTTTTTGAAAGATTGGATAAATTACTTTCACATGAAACTAAACTAACTAGGGATGTGTGATGGTAAACAGATTTGTCACCGCGAAATAACCTTTGAAAATGACCCATTGCCCTTAGAGCAGTGACTAAATTGTCCCAACAGTTGGAGAGATCACGATAGAGCAACGATCTTCCTCTACGTTTGAGAGGGGTAGCTCCCTCGTATAATTGGGTTTTTGATATTTTTGTGTACTTTTAACCTAAAAGTACATAAAGGAGAAAACACAAAACTAGGAAAAGATGAGTAACAGAAACCCCAACAGTAGACATACGAAAACCAATTGAGATTCCACAACTAATAATGATTACAAAAGGGGTTATTACCAAAATAGGTTGAAACGTGCAATGATGATGAAAGGAGTACAATAAACCTCAACATAAGAAGAGATAGGTCATACAAGCACATCCAAAACAAGATACCAGGAGATGGGTGTGTTTCATTACATCAATCACACATATAATCAATGTATTACACATGTGCATAGAAGGATTACCAATTCAACATACGAGAAATTAGTAATAATAACATAAGAACACATTTAGAGCACACGAACTAAACTGCATTCTTCATTATCTTTAAAATTATACAATTCCAAAATCCTTTTTGTACATAGTGTAAACATAAAAGCTTTTCAAAATATGGGTGTGTGCAAGAAGTTGTGTCCACTTTTTGGCCAAAAAGTGGAAGTGTTTTCCCTGATTTTCAGAATTTGTCACATTTGACCTAAAAATTTGAAGCACTTAACGGTGGAATCTTGGAAAAAGTCACTAAATATGAAATGTAGTACTCGGAGTCTAGTTTCCAAATATGTAATTTTTTTCAATACCCAGATGATAGAAATTGATTTTGAATAGGCGTTTCTAAAAACCACTATTTAAAAGTCACTTTTTTTTTACTATACCATGTACGTGTACATCATCCATATTTTGACCTAAATAATCATATTTTTCAAAATCCTTTTGGGAAAAGCTTTGTAACTCACTAAAGCACGTTTTCCATATTTATTTGTAATTTTTTATTGAATAATTTTTTTGTTATTAATTTTTTATTGGTCATTTTGTCTTTTAAAAAATCATCGTGTACGTCACGCATAAGATGACCTAAACTTAACATTTTTTAAATTTTTTTTTTAAATTGAAAAGAATTGTCTAAAGTATGTTTTCATACAATTTTTTTTACAAAAAAATATTTTAATAAAAAGTTATTAAAATATTAAAAAACCCTGATAATTCAAGGTTATGAACATATTTCATCAGAAATTGATTAAAAAATAAAAAAATTAATTTAATTGTAAAAAATATATATATTTAGAATCTACATTGTCTCCTCTATAATGGGTTTTAATTTCGTCAAAATATTCTACAAAATAGACCTTTAAATATATGCCCAAAGTCACTATTTTGTTGTGACATTAACAGGGCCTTCAAGTTGCAGGTCAAACTAGGTCCAGAGGTCAGGGTCGGGTCCCCAAAGCATTTTCCGAAGCGGGTTACAAAGCAAAACCTAAGCCTAAAATTCAAATTTTGAATAACGGGATCCCATTTATAAAACGCGATCCCGTTTCTTTATCCATCGGACGTGAATAAAACGGGATCCCGTTTTATATTTGCCCTTTTTTTTAAGAAGACTGTACTATGACTGTCATTTCTGCAACTTGCCCTACAGTACGGCTGACAACGACACTTACAGCATTCTTTGGCATATTTCTTTCTTTTGCAGGTCCATCAACTTGAAGTATTGTTGGTATTTTGATAGAAACCATCATGGAGATGTTATTTGAGTGAAATTTTGTTGAATTGGTACTTGTTTGAAGGACTTGAAACACATTCAAGTTTTTGACATTCATTTGTACATGCTTCATAAATTTTTTAATCATGGGATCACAAAGTCATAATAAGAGGAAAGATAGGAAGCTATTAACTCCTGAAGAAATTGAAGCAAAGAGAGTGGAGGCAAAAAGACAAAGAGATAGAAGAGTAAAGATTCAATCAATGAACAATGCTGAAGCATCCAATTCCACAACTATTGAAGATAAAAATATTGAGGAGACCATGGATATAGATGATGCAAGTTTGCAAGAGGTGAATGTGGAAACTAATACGATTATGCAAACTACTCCTGGTATGTCTTCAAATCCCTCTATTAATGCTATGGAGAATGTTTCAATGGGCACAAATCCAGGTACTTCTTCAAATCCACTTTTGAATGAAATGGAAATAGTGTTGATAGGAGATTTAAAACAAGCTGGATATAACAATGTTGAGATTGATAATATTTGTAGAGATCAAAATTTGAAACAAATTGTAGTTGAAAATGAAAATGAAAATCTTTTTGTTGAAAATGAAAATGAAAACCCATTTGTTGTTGAAAATGAAAATGAAAACCGTTTTGTTGTTGAAAATGAAAATGAAAACCGTTTTGTTGTTGAAAATAAAAATCGTTTTGAAGTTGAAAATGAAAATGAAAATCTAGGAAGTGATGTTGAAAATGAGAAATATTTTTTTAAAATTGAAAGAGATGTTTTAGATAATCTTCCTGGTAAAATTTCTTGGAGACAAATAAGAACACATGCCAATAGATTATACAAGAAATTTCTTTATCGTAAAAAACTATCATTTCAATGTCAACTAATGATGCAATTAATGAGAATGTGGAAAATGAGAAAAGTAATGAAAATGTTAGGCATTTTTGTTAAACCAAGAAGAAAAGATCAATCACTAAAACATGCTATGTCTATTGTTGCTAGTGCCATTGAGTCTATTGGAAGTAATAGTCGATCCAAAGATAAAAATGCAGCAAGACGAGCTATAACAACTGCTATAGTGAATAAAACAACTTTGAATAGAAGAATGGTAAGCAATATTAGTGGAATTTTAAAAATACATCCTAAAACATTGGTAAGAACGGCAAAAAGAAGAGAAAGTATAGAAAATGATCCAATTAACCAATGTTGGAGTTTTAGTGGTCGACTCCCAAGATCTGACATGAAACTAAATGTTGAAATCAGATCTTTGATCGAAAAATATTGGCATGATAATACTAGGGTATCGTCTAATGCTAGAGATGTTTTAAAATTAAGAGTGGGGTCCAAAGTTTGCGATCCTCATCCAAAACACCTATTAGATACAACGCAAACTGAATTTTATAGAAAATTTTGTGATGAATTAGTGTTACCTGGTAATATTAAAATAAGTCAAAGATCTTTTGAAAAATGCAAACCATGGTATGTAAAGATTAATAAGGAACGAATATCTTGTTGTTGTAAAACGCATGTTTAATTTCGTTATTATTATGATGTGTTTCAATATATACGTTGTACTTTACATCGTAACATGATTATACAGGAATGTGATATTAATATGCCAACTGAAGCAATAAAAGAGTTTATATCAAGTTTGTTCTGTGAAAGATCTAATGAAAAAAGTTTTTATTTAAATTCATGTATTTCTGGACAATGCACTAGTTGTGGCAATCTTTCTTTGTTAAGAGTTTGTATGCATGAAAGTGTTGAAAATGATTTTGGACAACAATTAGTGGATGTTAAAAGATTTAAGAATGTTGAATATTCTTTAAAAGATGGAAAATTTGGAAAGCGTTGTGATTTAATTACAGAAAAGGTTAGTGTGCATGCATTCATATCAGAATTTAAAAGTAAAATTGTACCAAAATATGTCAAGCACTCTCAACAAGCTCGATGGCTTGATGGACAATTTCGTGAATGTAGAAACATATTTCCAGTTGGTACTATACTATCAGTGGTTGATTTTGTAGAAAACTATACTTTAGCTCCGCAAGAGGAAATTCAATCACAATATTACAATTCAGTGCAGGTTGCTATGTTTGTTCATATTGTTTATAGACATGCAGATGATAACATAGAGAATGATAGAAAAGTTTTGAGGGAGTATCATTTCTATTTGAGTGACAACCGGTTACACTCGTCAGAGTTTGTTCAATATTGTTTCAATATATTTTATACAAATTTAAGAGAAAGAGGAATCCAGATGACTGAACATCTTATATGGTCAGATAATTGTACGGGGCAGTTCAAGAATGCTCGAATGTTCTATTGGTTATGTAGGGTTCACAAGGAGAATAATGTCCAACATATGTGGAATTTTTTTGAAGCTGGACATGGTAAAGGAGAACATGATGGAGCTGGTGCGTGTGTTAAAAGAATTCTTGCTAGACAACAATTAAAATTTGAGGATGCAGTAAAATTTAAAGATGCACATGGGATTGTAGATTGGTGCAATACAAGATTATGTACACCTGGATCAAGCGAGTACTCTACAATTCGTCGCTTCTTTTGGTTGGTTGAAGAAGAAAATATTCTACCTAGACTTGATTGCCAGACAATCAGTGGATCTACTAAATGGCATTCATTTAGGAGTTCGAATGCAAGTACATGGACTATCTGGAGAAGGGAGCTTGCATGTTTTTGTCAGTTTTGTATTTCAGGAGATTGGGAAGCATGTGAGAATACAGAATGGGTTGAAGAGTGGAAACAAAGACCATTGACACTTGCACAAGCACACAATCAAAGTGAAACAACAATTGAAGACAATGATCAACTGTTTGTATCAGACGATTATGACCGTGTTTCAGACCTTGTACAAGAAGGTAATTTAATTCAAATCATTTCATTTTATTTCACTTTGATTACTAATTTGTAGTGTTTTTATTTATTTATGTGTACATATGAATGCATGTATGTTGATTAGTCAAATTTTATGGACATGTGCAAGTTATTGAATCAAAATTTGTTTTGCAGGACATGTGTATGCTGTTGTTGCACCAAAGAATAATGAAGAGGAAACTGAATATTGGTTGGCTCATTGTGTGGAGACTAAACATAAGTTAATAGCACCTCGAGAAGATGATGATGGCTTTCCTTATCCAACAGGTTTGGTGATCCCCTTAAGACATCCCCTTAAGCAAATTTTGATAACAAGTCTTTGATCCCCTTAAGCATATTTTAAGAACTTCTTTGATCCCCTTAAGCAAATTTTAAGTATTTCTTTGATGATGCCTATCATTATCCAATAGGTTCGGTGGTGGTTGTTGGCATTTGGCTACGGAAATACCTAATAAGGAAGAATGGTTTACCTGCATTCGAAGATTATGAAACACATAAGAAGATTATACACTACTCACATTTGGTGTTGGCAACAAATATAAAACTGGAGAGGTATCATGGAAAACCTACAAATAAAGAGCTATGGAACATTTCTATGGAAGACCATGAGACAATCATCGATGCGTTGGAAAAAAGAGAGGATGGAGATGGTACAATGGAATAAGTAAATACAAGTAAATATAGTTAAATAGATTTATATTGTTGTTTTAAATATGTATTAAATACATGTTTTGATATTTCTTGTGCGCTATTAGTTGAATTTGATTTAATTTATCCTTTTATATCCTCAGGCCATCATCACAAATTCATCAAATACTTTGAAACAAAAACTTGAGAGGCACTTGTAAATACAGGTACAAATTGTGTATATCTAGATAGTTTTATATAAATTAAAATACATGTTTTGATTCAGATATATTGATAAATTGCTTGTATTATTTTTATATCAGGTGGCATGAAGACCTGCTACATTCTCCTCAAGTTTTGGATTTTCTTGAGATGGCATATAACGACATTTTGTATTTACATTATTTTGAGTTGGCATATATGTACATACACAATTACATTATTACACATTTTGTACAGAAATTTGTATACATGTGTATGTACACAATTTTATACTCTACAGTATTAAATTTATCAAAATTATTATTTTATGTATTTTATTTGTTAAATGTCCATGTTTTTCTACTTAGAATTTACTTTAAATTTGATTTATTATATTGTTCAATTTAGTTGCCTTGGGCAACTTCACCAAATTTTGAGAACTTAAGACGTCCCCTTAAGACATAGTAAATTAGGACCCCTTAAGACATTCAAAAAGTTAGCATACAACTTCCACCTTAAGTGGACACTACAAATGCAAGAAGTTGCTTAATTTTGTTGAAGTTCTACATGGAGAACTCTACAAATGTATTATCTCTGTAATCCCATTCTTGAGATAATACATTGGGTTTGTGGTCCTTTGGAGGCCAGGTTTTTTCTAAAAGGGTTTTCGCAAGGTGCATATTGTGTTATCTTGTAATTATGCTTTATTCTTCTTTTGTATTATAGATTCTGCATACTATTTAGCATAGTTTCTCTCATTAAGGTTATGTGGAATTAGTATTTGTGGCTTGAAACTCCTAACATTTGGTATCTATAAGTACTAAAATCACATCAAGCCTACATGACAATTTGATGATGATAAATAAGTCCTAATCATAGTCATGTAGGTGTGAATTACACTCCTACCAGTAGTTTCACTCTTGGTGGCATGTCCTGTGTGTTCTTCCCCCTCTTGACCATCTTTTTCAACCCCCAAATTGACCTTCCCTACCTCACATTTTTACCTAGTGCCCCCTTCATTTTTCCTACTTAGTCTCTCCTTTGCAACTAGTTTTCCATCTTTCACTTTAATGAGATACTATAATATATAGATCGTTCAATGTCAACAAGCAATGTTGGACAAGGACCTTGGTCACTTGAGAGTTAAATGTCCACCCATACTTTCTCGTGTCACTTTCACATGGCACACACTTGATTATCATGCTGAATTATACCATTATCCCATACCTTTATGCCCAAATCATATTTTTGAGGGTCCACCAATGTTAAGAGGAATTTGGTGGAAATATTACATCATATCATGTCCATTGAAAGTCATTAATGGTGGTCCTAAGTCATGCAGGGGAGTACTTGGGGTGGGTGGAATCTTTTGAAGAAGTTGTAGAAATTTGACTTGGGATAGGGTATATGAACTTGGCAAACTTTTGCAAAAAATGTTACAAAACTTCAGGTGGGAATTGGATGAAATGAATTGAAGAAAGGAATGATTTCTTCAAGGCAGTTAGGCTTCTACAATTAGGAAGAAATGAGTGTTTCGATGTTATGGGGAAATCATGTAAAACTAGACAATAGGATAGGAAGTGGGATGGGATAAATCATATCCTAAAGTTAATCTAGCTTTCACAAAGTGGAGGGAAGGGAAGATACAAAGGAATTTAAATTGTGGGAGAACCATATGGGACCATAGCTAGGAACTAGAGGGGAGAAATAGATGAGATCCAGGGCCTTTTGTCTAAAAATGTAAAGTATTTTGATCTTATAAGTTCCTACAAACCTAAACTTATTTTAAAATTTGATTCACATCCAAGGTTTGTGTTCATAGGATGAAACATGTCAAGCAGGAGATACCCTTGAGTCCTAATGGACACTAAAGATCGTATTAAAAGGACTAAGGGAAGTTCTCATTTTAGTAGTTACACTAAGATTTGAAATTAAAGTTGACAAATCCTAATGAGCTTGGGCAAGCTTAGGGGAAGGTATAGATTTATATTATTATTATTTTTTATTTTGACAAGTTAAGCTTAGTCCAATTAGATAATGACACCTAGAGTATGATATAGTAAGAACACTTTAGCTTAGTCCAATTAGAGAATGACACCTTGAGTATGATATAGTAAGTATATTTCAATGATTTGACAAGATAATTAAGGTAATATAAATGGTTTCATTTTGTAAAATATTGGAATATCCCATCAATTTTCTTTGCATTAATGAAGTAAATCTATGATGAAATCTTTTGTCTTGTAAATTAAGTTGTTTATTAATCAACTTATCAAATCAAGTGATTTCTCATGATTATTTCTCAAATACATGTATATGAATCTTATTGTGGAGAAGACTGTGAAACAAAATAAGAAGTCAACTAGACCCAAAGTGATGAGAGTATATAAGTTACTAGATTGCAAGGACACTCTATGATACCCACATAAGGCCTTGGGATTTAATTTAATATAATATTTCTTCATAGATTAGCTAGAGGACAAAGGAGATGTAGTCACAAATGTTGGTAGGTTAGAGCATCCTACTTACATAGGCTGGATAGAAAATTTGATGTGTTTAACTTTTTAGATATCTTGCTAGATACTTTTAGGCATTGTACCATAAATGTAGACTATATCAATAATGTAGAAAATTAGACTATAATAATGGTGAGAGAAGTAGTTTTCAAATAAATGTTGAATTCACTTGAACCCACTTTGGGGTACAATGTTATAGTTGCAAGGTAATGGTCTCAAGAGTATAATGTAATTGAAGTGTTAAAAGATTGGGCTAGTCCTAATGTGGATTTAAAAAGTTAAGGAATGTGGAGGATTACACAATTGTAAGTTTTCCTAGTGAAATGAAAGAGGCCATGATTATGATGTGCAAACTATTTTGGAACAAAGACTCAATACATTTAAATGCTAGATGGGTGTCATTATTACACATGTGATTTACCAAAGGGGAAGATTTCTACTAACTTCATTCCTAATTTGTGTCATTTATGCTACAATGAAATTCCCACCTCCACTAATAAATTGTAGGCCTAGTTCCAAAGTTATAGTTCACGTGTTTTTTTATCAACAATTTGGTGAAGAAGTTGTGTCCACTTAAGACATCGTAAATTAGGACCCCTTAAGACATCTTAAATTACATGATCAACACAAGATGTTCAAGCACCAAGGCACTTGGATAAATATAACTATAACCATGCTAGGATCATTTAATATAACTTAGTTGATCTCTAGATGAGAAGATGTGAGAGATTGATCCCTCCTAGTAGGCGAGAGATCCTCATGAACTTATCTCATTTTTTAATGCTTTGTTTTGATTTGCTTACCATTTTATTGCTTAAAATTTGACCAGGACCTAAATATGCATACCGTGAATGAATGGAGGAACTTTATTAGGACCTCATCACTACATAAATTCTTTCAATGCAATTTCTTCATTAAGCGCAAATCTAGATCAACACTCTAACACTTGTAGATTTATATATGACAATTGATTATTTCTATTGATGTCAATCTATATATCTTATTATGGTTGATCTCAAATGTTTACATTTCTTTTCCTTCATGCACATGGTTAGATTAGTGTTTGATTTATGATTAAATTTAGGGATGCTTGTATATACATATGTATGTGATGTTATGCTTTTATAGTTTATGATGTATATGCAATGTATGTATGCATGGATAACATATATATAAATATGGATGCACCTAAACTATTACTTTGACAGGTATATGATTTTGAACTACAACAAGATTGCATTTATTGTGTGACATGTAAAAATATATAGTCCCTGGGAGGTTCAACAATATATATATAAAGTCCAGGTCCATGTTCAAAAAATATATAAAGTCCACATGTTCAACAATATATATATAAAGTCCATGACAAACAGTATATAACAAATAGTCCATGAAATAGTCAAATATATAAAGTCCAGGTCCATGTTCAAAAAAAAATATAAAGTCCATGTTCAACAATATATATATATATATATATATATATATATATATATATATATATATAAAGTCCATGACACAGTATATAACAAATAGTCCATGAAATAGTCAAATATATAAAGTCCAGGTGAACAACAATATATATATAAAGTCCATGACAAACAGTATATAACAAATAGTCCATGAAATAGTCAAATTATACATAGCCCATGTTTGAAATAACCTATCACATACTATCTCTATCATCAAGAGTCCTCTTCACACCATGGGAACTACTCAGATGACCTGAATCACTCTGCAAAAGAGAAAGATTTATATGAAATTAGATGTAAGATGATTAGTCCAAATCTAATTTAATGACAGTTTTTAAATTTATAATTTAAATATCATAAAATTAAATTACCGTGTGAGGCTGAGAGGCATGCTCTGGTGCACCTGGACCTGTGTCTCCATGCTCTGAATCAATCTATTTAATACAAGAGAAAGTTCAAGTTGAAATTAGATATACTTGACGATTTTAAAAATGATTTAATTCAATTTAATTTATAAGAACTATCATATTTAAAAATTATTATACCATAAGAGGAACTTGTTGTGAATCCTCTATTCCAGGACCTGTCTCTACAGGCTTAGCTCCATGACATGTATCGAGCTATATTTTAAGAAAAAAGAATTTTGAATGTACATGTCAACATATATATATATAAATATATCTATCTATCAAGAAATTTACTTTAAGTTCACAACGTTTATTTTAATTGTTCAATTTAAATATAATCTAAATTTTAAATTATACTGTATCAGGTTGCCCATCTCCTCTGTCCTCCTGCTCTGCATGTGCTGTGTGTTGATTATGAAACGTGTCACTAACAAGCTCCTACAATGTCATTTATATTTAAGTTAGCACATGTGTGTACAAATTAGGTTTTAAAACATATATATAATTGACTTACAGTGTACATGTTATTAAATACGTTTTTCAACAACCTGAAATGCAGTCGACTCCTGATATAAACTTGGATTATCCAAGTGTGGTACAATGCCCATCCTCGTAGTTGTGTCAACCTGCATAGACATATTTATAAAATATTAAATATGTATGTGCACATTTTTAGATACACTGATATCAAAATAGAATTTAAATTTAAGTATATATACAGTTTTTTAAAACAATATACATACTGTAAGAGTGTCATGTGAGATGCCCAATAATGGAGGAGCGCTCGAGACACCCTGAGATGGAGGATTCAATGTGGAAGAACCCTGAACCAGTTCATAAATAAGTTCATAAATATTTAATTGTACACACAATCAAGACTGAATTTTACAAATTTACAAATCATTGATTTAATGTACCCCAAATGGGTGCCTGAGATGAATAGGTGTCGATGAAAAATTAATTTGATCAATTGTGACCCCTGTTGCCATCATCTACACCAAACAAACCAAATAATTCGATTGTTAAAATATTACAATTTAATTGATCATCTATATGTTGATTAAAAACATGTGGTTAAAAAATTATTTTAAATTCAACATGTGTACATAACCTATATATACCTGTGTCGAATGATCAGTGGGATGATCCTCAGCAAATAGATAATCAACAAATGATTCAGTGCCCACATTATCAAATGATGCATGTGTAGCTGAAGTGGGTGCAACTACCTGATCAGGTCCATAACACAACTGATTGCAACTCGTACATGTATGAGGCATCGACGCATGTGGAGTGGCACTAGGACCACTTCCATCATCAACTCCTCCATGCTCTCTAACTCGAGCTACCATCATAGAAGTCTGCTCATGTAGGCTACCTGAGAGTGAACTCAATGTGCCTAGTGTGGATACCACTGCACAATGCTTAAAGGGCGAAGGAATGGCAGCAACAGGAGGGTCAATAAGAGGTTGAACAGGCACCGGTCATTAGGGATCAACCCGTGCCCCCAACCTCTGTTGTGGCATGCCACCACCAACACCCTGGAATGATCTAAAATCAAAGTAGTTGGGTTTTTTATTCATAACAAACTCTACATATAATTTTCTCAAAAAATATAAAGGAACCTCACAATTAGCATGAGGTGGATAATCAAACACCATCCACCATCTATCCCAAAAATTGGCAAACATTCCTTCATGCCTACACCACCTGATTGATATTCTTTTCTTATTTGCAAGAATAGGTTCATTTGTAATGGGATGTCTAAAATATTGTGCTAAATGAGCTTTTGTGATTTTAAGATCCAAAATAGTCTTATAGGAGAGGCCATCAGCATAAAATTGGCACCTCTCCTCTCTCCATTTCCGGAATCCATCAAAATTTGAGTCTATAGACCTCACAGAATCTACAATGTTTTGCATCAAAGATGCAAAACGTACTACGTGAGGTGGCATGAATTGTTCACTGCGAATGGAATTCAGTTTTTCTTGTATCGAATCCACATTTTCATTTATTATGGCTCGCAAGCGAGCCTGGTCAGTTCCAGGTGGGGGTGGAGGTGGAGGTGGAGGTGGAGGTGGGTCATCTGCAGGTGGGGCATCTAGAGGTGGGGCATTTGGCACTGGGGGTGGGGGTGGGGGTGGGGGTGCAGCCGGATCATCTTGTGCATTAAGGAAGTCCTCAACATCAAAGTGAATATCATCTAGATTCATGATGTATATATAAAAATCTAGATATGAACCTGCATATATATACATATAAACATACAAACTTCAGTACAAATTTAAAATTAAATCAAGAATATATATATATATATATATATATGTTTCAAGAAATTACACTTGAAATAAATTTAAATTAAAAACATACAAATAATGTATACATGCATGTACAAATTTCAAAATGTAAGAGAGCTATTAGGACTACCATTCAATAATGATTGATACAATGGGCAATATATATTTCAAAATTTCAATGTGCATTTAAGTAAGGAAACTTCTCTGGACAATCATCATGTATTTCTTAAATGTGAATATGCATCCCAAATTTTAGAAGTTATTTTAAAGAAATATGGTGCATTTAGGAACTTGGTGATTGTTGGGGTAAAGAGGAATATATGATCATGCTAGAAGAGGCACTGATTAGGCTCATAATTGGCCAAGGTTGCTTTGAATAAGGTTAAAACAAGGAGATACCCATGTTGATATTCACACCCTTTGGTCCACACCTACATTGGGATGGATCAAGCTTGAAATTTTGATGGGTAGCCAAGGGTAATCCTAGTAGGAGGAGTATGTTTATTAAGAGATGATAAGGGAAAACCTCTACCTATCTTAAAGCTTATGATTTTGGTGTCAAGAACAATAATATGGTAGATTCTAGGGCCATGATATCCAGGGCCTCAAGATGACTTGGAAACTAAACAAGATATCCCTTAGTGTGGAAGGAGATTCCAAGATCAACATTGATCATATGAAAAAGCATAGATGAAGCTTGTGGTTATTGGAAACTATTATATATTGGAAGCTAGAAACTTGGTGAATACTTGTTTAAATCTATCTCCTTCAAACATATCAATGGGGCCACCCTAGGATAAGGCTTTTGTAATTTGTCCCACCACCCTAGGATAAAGTTTTTTAGTTTATTAGTAATTCTAACACTACTTTGAAACTTATTACTCTAGGGTTAGGGCCACTATAATTTTCCCTACCACTAATATATCTTAAGACACCTATTGGTTTATATGTTTGATGTCATTGTAGTATATTAATTTCCCCTACCACTATTTGATTGAACAAAACTATACCATATATATTAAGTACTCTAGCTCAATGATCTTAAGATTAATGAAATCAGGACTAACCATATCATCATTATGCTTAGATACACCTAACATGCTAATCAAGAACTTAATTACCTTCACAACCCTATTAGCATTGTATCACTCCTATTAGGGAGTGGACTTGAATGGGGCCAAAAGATTCTTTACCTCTTACGATTGTGACTTTGGGTTTGGCATGGTCAACTTGGAGAGGTTGTGTCACGGCATATCCCTATAAGAGGATGAAGGGTGATAGGAGGTTGTAGGATGGCTAAAAGCATTCACATGATGATAATGTTCAAGTTTAAATTTCAACATATGCATCATGGTCTACAAGGTTCTCTTGTTCAGAAGGTTCATCATATTCTAGACAAGGAACTCACAATCATTGGTACCAAATTCAAGACCTCCTATTACAAGTCTCCATATATAGCTTTAAACATAACACCTATAAACACAAAATTTATAGGGCTTGAATACAAGCCCGCCTCCCAGTTAGGAGACTTCCAAATAATTGGTGAACTCACATGCAATAAGGGAATAACACATGCATACAAAATATGTAGAAGAAATCCCTGTAGCATGACTCGTGATTAATTAAAGTTAGGGTTAGGGTTTCAATTAGGATCAGGCTTAGGGTTAGAATTGAGGTTAAGGTTAGAATTAGAATTCAAGGGTTGCTAAATTAGGGTAAGTATTAGAGGATATTTCTAAGATTTAATGAAGATAAACCTTCATGTCTTGATGCTAAATTGGATGATTCTATCCACTATGAGAATTAAGATGAGGAGAAGGTGACATAAATCCCTCCTATCAAATTCAAACAATGTTAAAAATGTCAAGGAAGTGGTAGAGACTTTGTAAGGCTTGTGTAATTTGTCCCACCAACCTAGGATAAAGTTTTTTAGTTTATTAGTAATTCTAACACTACTTCAACTTATTACTCTAGGGTTAGGGCCACTATAATTTTCCCTACCACTAATATATCTTAAGACACCTATTGGTTTATGTTTGATGTCATTGTAGTATATTAATTTTCCCTACCACTATTGATTGAACAAAACTATACCATATATATTAAGTACTCTAGCTCAATGATCTTAAGATTAATGAAATCAGGACTAACTATATCATCGTTATGCTTAGATACACCCAACATGCTAATCAAGAACTTAATTACCTTCACAACCCTATTAGCATTGTATCACTCCTATTAGGGAGTGGACTTGAATGGGGCCAAAAGATTCTTTACCTCTTACGATTGTGACTTTGGGTTTGGCATGGTCAACTTGGAGAGGTTGTGTGGCATATCCCTATAAGAGGATGAAGGGTGATAGGAGGTTGTAGGATGGCTAAAAGCATTCACATGACGATAATGTTCAAGTTTAAATTTCAACATATGCATCATGGAGACCTACAAGGTTCTCTTGTTCAAAAGGTTCATCATATTCTAGACAAGGAACTCACAATCATTGGTACCAAATTCAAGACATCCTATTACAAGTCTCCATATATAGCTTTAAACATAACACCTATAAACACAAAATTTATAGGGCTTGAATACAAGCCCGCCTCCTAGTTAGGAGACTTCCAAATAATTGGTGAACTCACATGCAATAAGGGAATAACACATGCATACAAAATATGTAGAAGAAATCCTTGTAGCATGACTCGTGATTAATTAAAGTTAGGGTTAGGGTTTCAATTAGGATCAGGCTTAGGGTTAGAATTGAGGTTAGGGTTAGAATTAGAATTCAAGGGTTGCTAAATTAGGGTAAGTATTAGAGCTACAATTATGGTTTGGGTTACGGCTAGAGTTAGGGTTACAATTACAATTACAAGTAGCTCGTTAGGGTTGGGGTTAGGGCTAGAGTTAGAGTTACAATTACAATTACAATTACAAGTAGAGTTAGGGTTAGGGTTATGATTAGGGTTATAATAAGGGTTAGGGTTTGAATTGCATATAGAATTAGGGTTAGGATTAGGGTTAGAATTAGTGTTAGGGTTAGGGTTGGAATTGCATATAGAATTAGGGTTCAATCTAGCTAGAAATAGATAAATTAGTCAAGATGGTTCTAGCTCAATTTTGTTTCCTATTTTCTAGAAAATGCAAAACTAGTTATTGTTTTCTATTTAGTTGTTAGTCCCAACTCTTTCCTTTTAAGAAGTATATCAAATCTAATGTAGTAGTAGATACTTCTACATATACAAGTTTCTGTTAGGAGAAAATATATTTTGCCAAATATATTTAGAGTTGTCTATAGTGTGTTCCAGGGTAATCAAATGATGTAAGTCACAATTTAGAGGGTTGAGGGATAAGTTTGTGTTGAGTCTATAGGACGTGTTTTCTTACATAGAACAAGCTCCATAATCTAGGTGTCTCCATGTCTAACTCAAATGTTTCAACTTGGTCCATATTATATCCAGATTAATGATAAAATTATATATATATGGCTATGCACAAGATCCATGACCATATCAATGTTTGGTAGAGAAAAGTTATCTAAGTTGGGGTAGATCCTTTTTTGATGTCTCAAAAGTTAGTGCAAACATGAATTCCCTTAGTTTTCTTGTTAACTAAGACCACATTAGATCTACCCATTTAGGATAAGTAATAGTCTGAATGAACCCTGGACATCCAAGAGTTTATACAATTCTTCTATGACCACGAGGGCTACTTGGGGGTGCATTTTGTGTAGCTTTTATTGAATAGGTTTGGCATTGAGGTGAACCACAAGATGATGCATGACTTTAAAGATGGATTCTCAAGGCATAGATCACCATAAGACCACATGAAGAAATCAATGTAATATTTAACATGGTGACATGGTTATATATGCCTTCTTTGATGTCAAGGTCCAGTGGAGCTACTATCTTAGAGAGTTTAAGGTCCAAGCTTCTATTCACAGGTTGATGTTTATAGCATGTCCTCAACAAGGAGAGGGGAGTCATGTCTTGTATCTAAGTGGTATCTAATGGAAGGTGAAGTTTGTCAAATTGAGGAGCTCTTGGGAAGTGTCCATTTTTATTGTATCATTTTAATCGATCACAAGTTTCTTCTTATATAGATTGTTGCTATTCTGCCTAGACTAGGGTGCCTCAGGACTAAAGGGTTCTTTCTTTCTCTCCAAAATAAGCATATATGTAGGTGTTAAGTATGGTGGAAAAGTCTTTCTTATGATTACAATGGGGATGTGGTCTTGACACTTCATAAGTTTCATGATGGCTTCATCATTTTGGATGTGATAAATTGGTTTTATTATGGTTTGTTGTAATTTTTTTACATGATAGTTAGCTATTCAATAATGCCTTTAAAATACAATGACATACATTATTATAAGTAAATTTTATAAAAACCAAATATATATATCATCCCAATGCTATATAATTTTTGACAGTTTGTTCAAAATCTCTCCTTTCATATGATACAATTGTTTCAAAATTTCAATTGCATTTTCCAGCTAAAATGTTTAAATACAGCTATTCAACACTCAAATTTTGACAGTTTGTTTAAAATCTCTCCTTTCATATGATATAGTATTTTCAAAATTTCAATTGTATTTTATAGCTAAAATGTTTAAATACAGCTATTCAACACTCAAAATGAACTCAAATTTTGACAGTTTGTTCAAAATCTCTCATTTCATATGATACAGTATTTTCAAAATTTCAACTGTATTTTACAGCTAAAATGTCTAAATATATCTATTCAATTCTCAATTTTAAACATAATTTTGACAGTTTGTTCAAATTCTAACCTTTTATTTGATACAGTCTTTCAAAATTTCAATTGTATTTTATATCTAAACTATCAAAATTCAAGTACTGATTTCATAAACCCTAAACCCTAAATAACAATTCAAAATTTAAATTTTGATTGTATTTTACATCAAAACAAACAAGGGAAGCTTAAAACAATTCATGGGTAATTTGTAGAAGTGGAAAAATCCACTTACCTGGTGGCTGGATGGTCTCTGAACTTGGGATCCCGTTTTCACCTGTCGCCTGTCGCTGTTGAAAATGGGGTCTCTGCCATTTTTTTTTAAATTTAATACTTGTTAAAAACGGGATCCTGTTTTATAAAACGGGATCCCATTATATATAACGTGATCCTGTTATATAAAACGGGATCCCGTTATATATAACGCGATCCTGTTATATAAAACAGGATCCCGTTTATAACGGGATCCCGTGTTTTGAAACGGGATCCCGTTTCTAGCTTCTAGGTTCGGGATCCCGGGAAAAAAATGGGATCGCGTTTTTGGTTCTAGGCTCGGGATCCCGAAGCAAAACGGGATCGCGTTTTCTATAAACGGGATCCCGTTTTATATAAACAGGATCCCGTTTTTGGTTCCCCGATTTTGGATTTTTTTCTAACTCTGAAACTTCCACCTTAAGTGGACACAACTTCTTGCATTTACCCATATCTCTGAAAATTTCTCCAAAGTTTCCCCTTTTCCAGAGTTCTCCCAAAAGAGTCCCCCCCCCCCTTTTTACATTTGAAATAGCCTTGTATATATAGGCTTGTTCCCAATAACTACCTTGTAACCAACTTGTAACTAACTTGTAACTACTTCCCAACTAGTTCAAGTAACTACCTTTTTCGAAAGGAAACCTAATTTTGAGCTTTTAATTACAATAAGTGAAACAAGTCACTTTTCAAAATGGTAGTTTTGAAAAATATAGCTTTTGAGTTGTGAATTTGGCTAAGTCACTTTCTATCTTTGTTCTGCTCCACTGTGGTGATCCAACCTCGCCGAATGTTGACATCTTATCTACATACCTGAATCTTAGACTTATGTGTTCACATAAAACTTGGATGAAGAGAATAGTTACAGATTTCCCTGCTCTGATTATAACCATAAATGCCATTGCTATCCACTTTTCATTTCAGTCTCAAAACATTATGCAAAGATGGCTAGTTGAAAGAGATATTGCATGTTCTTCTTACTTCATATGCCCTATTTCTAGTTGATTAGATGGATATCGGTGATCAATTTCATTGTATGAATCAATTGAACCAAACCACATATTCCATACCTTAAAACCACCACATTTGTAACTTTGGTAACCATTCCCAAGTTACATCGAGCGTCATAATGTTGGGGGGCAATTAATACCATTTTTAAACTCCTCTATAGCAACACATTCATGACCACTTATCTTGTAATTAACTCACCTATGTTGCCAATTGCCTCTCTTGCTTTCATGGTCTAGCATGACCATACACACTTCCCACACAAAGTACAATTTTTCCAACTTCTGAATCAAACCCTCCTTTGTCCACATCGTCTTTTGATTTAATGCCCGTCCTTTTGTAGGATCCCAAACATCACCTTGTCTCAATGACTACATAATTGTAACATAGAAAATGTCTACAAAAACTACTCTTTAATCTGATAGACATTCTATCCTCATAGATGGAATTGGACATACAATTTGAAATCATACTCCTTGTGTTTCAATAATTTGCCATTATGTGCTTCTGTTAGACTCCTCTCTAGTTATACTTCTGCAATGGGAAGATTGCCTTATATTATCCATAAAATTCCAAACTTTTCAATCATCTTTCTTAGACCAAGATTTTGGTACTGATTACAATGGCCTTATAATGTGGCTTTTTCATTGACCAAAACATGCCCATCAAAGCCTCCAACCTTTCCAACAAGCTCATCTAAATTGAGGAGAGTATCCTCCTGTCGTGAACAGAGTTAATACATGATTTATTCACATTCAACTCCTTGAACATATGTCAAAATATTATATGGTCCAAAGCCTTGTTTTTCCCAATCTCTAACATTTATCGTCTACAAAAGAAGAATATTTCTTGATTTAGATGCCATCGATGTAAATTTCTTGTCATTTACTTCAATTCTTGGAACTTTCTTTATTAGTTCAAAAAATTGGAAGCACCATGTTTCTAGTCACTGCCTTCATTTATTTGAGGCATTCGGTTGGATAGTTCGCGTGCCTTGAGTTCATTCATAATCAAGTCCACACACTCTTCCATCTCTGTTTTGTATGGATCACCAGCCTCCTCAACATAAGCAAGTGGCACCCCATGTGCACTAAAAAAATATCATAACCTCTGTTGGTCTTTCAAACTTCTGCAACTCTTTCTAAATTAAATTTATCATTGCTTTGATATATCCTTCTCATTGATACCATGAAGGTATTACTATGTGTTGCATTCTCATCAAATACTCATCTTTCCTAAAAATGCCTTCTAGAAGATGAAGACTTGAGCCACTAGTGGAAATTGAAAATTGAGGATAGAGTGGAAGGACAACGAGTTTAGTGATTCCATCACTCTTTATCTGCTCAATTGCTTCTTTCGTAAATGGATGCCAGTAACGCATTCCTATGTACACTTTGGTAGGTACTTGCTTCTCTTCAAGAGTTTTTTCTCCAATATGATGGCCTGTTCATCTGTTATCCTTCGAAGAGGTGAGCCCCCACCAATGGCAACATATCCTTCCATGCTCTTGGGAGCTCTACTTCACAGAAATTAATTGTGTCAAAGGCTTCTGAAGAAAATGAAATAGTCTAGGTAGACAAATAATGTCCAGATCTGCAAACAAGTTGAACAAGAATGGTTACACATCTTTAAGTGTCTCTGGTCCACCAAGATTTAATAACAAAACACCCACTTTCTCCTACTGAACAAGCAGATCACCAACTAAAGTAGGACTTTTTTTTCTGTTACAAACGTCCTTAAAGAGCACGAAATCTGGGTTGTAGAACCTGTCTTTTCAATCACCAGAGATAAATTCAATTTTTCCCATCGGGAATGAATTTTATCATAAAAATTAGTTTTTGATGAATTCAATCTACAATAAGCTCCCTTTGTAATCATTCTTTTGTCAAATGGATACTTGATGTTTGTTAAAGACCATGTTTCTTTCTAGTGCAACGTCATGTGTCCACATCGGCGCGTGAGAGAGCATGTTGAGGGAGGTTGTTTTACATTTGATAATCACCTTTTCTTTGATGGTTTTAAAACCTCTTAACTAAATCCGCAACAATCATTTCATGAGATGACATCGACTGGTATCATACAATTTATGTCCATTGTATGTGTTTCAAAAGATGCTGGCAGCGGGATGCTGGCGGTGATACTGGCAGTAGGATGCTGGCAAAGCTTGTGGAAATGTCTCTTACGCAGCTGATTGCATTCATTGGAAAGTTTATAATGTCTTTTTTTTAACAAAATCATTTTGTGCATATCCTGCAATCGTGGCGGTTCATGAGAACAAATTTCTTTGAAGCATTTTGTCAAACAGTTCATGTGCCCATATCTGCTAATACCTTCACATTTTGCATACATTACTAATAGAGTATTTCCACTTTTGACACCGGTTGGGGAGGATATTGGCAGTGGTAGCAAGGTCTGGTGTGACTTTACAAATGCAAATGCATTTGTTTGGAAGTCTCTAAAGCCTTTACAATGAAACCATTTTTGTGGATATCCCTGTTTCGAATGCTCCCATTGAGGCACTGGGTGGATGCTCTTCAAGTCTCCTTTATCCTTGATATGCCGATTACATAACTATTTGAATTTGCTTCCAAAATTTCACAAGACTTCACATGCATATCCTACATTCATGACAATCCCTGAGACTCATTTATTTGAAGCGTTCAGTCAAAAAGTTGCTACACCTTGTCTATGGTTACACATTTCAAAGATACGTCTGCCAGGGCACTTTGAACTATAAAATTTGACAAGATCTCACTTCCATGGTTAGCCATTGGTTTTCGAAGTTAACTTCGCACCTGTGAATTGCATTTTCCTAAATGTTTCTTCAAACTTCTTCGAGAAAAGCCCATTGGTATGTTTGGTTTTACACCCGACTACCATTGCATTTCAACTGTTACATGCTGAGGGGAGAAGATGACAGAATTTTTGGACTTTTGGCATGTGTATATATGTTCTTGAAAGTTTATAACACCTTCCCAACAAATCTGCATATGAGTAGTTTTAATAACTACTTCTTGAATTTGTTATCGGCCTTTTCAACAAATGAATGGAAAATACCTTGCAATCAATGCATTCGAGAGATGTAACTTTCTTTGAAAATTTTGGTTAGAATAATTTGTATGCCCATAATTGGCACTTTCAAGAATATTAAAACACTTTCCCCGCATGTAGGAGAATTTGGTGGACGTGGAGGTGTTATTTAAAGGCAAAAAGAAATGGATTCCCCACTTTTTATTTCTCCAAACTTGAAAAGTTACACGCATTTGTTTTGGTTAGCTAAAAGTCAAAATGCACATAAACTTAGCCAAATTTCAAAGTTAACGAAAACTTAGTGGAAAGCAAAAGTTGACGCGCACTTGCGAAAAAATAAGAATTGACGCAAACTTTGCGAAAAATAGAAGTTGGCGCAAGCTTAGCAAAAAATGGAAGTTGGCGCAAAAATAATGTTTCTAAGCCAATTCCATTTAAATTTTGACTTGAAAGAATATTGCTATACAAAGTGGTAATATGAACAAGACAAAATATGACATCTCATTAACAAGTTATTGACATGATTGACACAGGAAGTATAACATTGACGAATTGCAGCCCAAAGGATGACTTTACAAAAGGTTTCGATGCAAAAGTTTAACATTTGGTGATTTGAAAATGAGGCCAACAATGTGCCACCTTCTGTGTTCCAAAGAAGGAAAAATGCTCCTTTGGTGGAAGATGTTATAGGCATGCAGACTGAAAATGTAGTTTCACTCTGCCATACATCTCCACAGCCCACCCCAGATGTTAGTTTCTCTATTGATACATATGTGGCGAGTGAAGAAGAAGTGGAAGAAGAAGTTGAATGTATATAAGTAATTAAAACTGTTGTTGAAAAATATGAGCCCCCACCAAAAATAAATGTGGTTAATATGGAGGCTTTGGATCAACTCTCTGATGATGTTCGACATCTTGCATGCCAAAAATTCATTTCTGATGATTCTTTTGTTAATTCTCCAGAATTTAGAACATTTGTTTATGAATATAAAGGAAAACTAATAAGGGAAAAGATTAAGGAAATTACCCCTAAGAAAGAAGCAGAAGCCCTAAAGGAGTTACAGGAGGAAGTAGATAAAGAAATGGAAAATATTACTCCAGAGAAAGGAAGAGAACTACTGCAAAAAGTAGGTGTTATGATCCTCCCAGGTTGGGATATAAGTTCTGCAATTGTATTTGACAGTTTTAGGAAGAGTCAAAATAAGATTGAAATTGAGCACTGAAGTTGTGGACAAAATCTACACAGGGTCAAGATACAATCCTGATAATGCTACTCTTCATATTTGGGCTCTGTATCCACCAGAAAAAAGGCTAGCAGTTATTGATGGCCCACACAAAGTCTTTGAGCATCTTCTTGTGCATAGATGGGAGATATTGATCTGATTGAAACTGCTAACCTGAACATCAATGTTGCTAAATTTACTAAAGCACAGATTGAAAAGTTAATGATGGATAATAAAAAATATGCTTCTGAAAATGAAAATTTAAGGCATGAAATAGCCAGATATAAGGACAAATTGCCATCTTCTTTGGCCTTTTATCCACAAGTGGATCGTGATGATAGGTTATTAGAAGCAGTGACTAAAAATACATACTGGAAACACAAAGTTGAAAAGATTTAGAGGAAATGTGATAAATTGGGTGAAGAGATGAAATCTATTAAGTTTGAAATTGTTTTAGAATTGATTAGAAAAAGATTTGAAAAGGTACTTGCAAAGGCTGACAAATTCTAGATAATATACACTAAAACTTATGTTGCTATCCAAGAGCACAATAGGTTGCAACACAGAATAATGGAAAAGAGGGAAGAACTCATAGCTAAAGAAAATATCGATGGTCAAGTACTTAAGACTTGTGATGAACTGATTGATATGCACAATCAATTCCATACTGTGCTTACAGAAGAGCTTGGTAAATTTGATCAACCACTGGATCTCCCTTTTCCTGTTTTCTTCAATGACATAGGTGATCTCAAAGAACAGAGTATCTGGAAAGATGAATTGGCTCAGTTGCTGCCTCAAGCTCTCAACCTAGTGAACGATGAACTGATGGTGGTGGATAATACATATTTGCAGTTGGAGGGGATGTTCTCTTTGGAGTTCTCTATGAAAGATCTAATTACCACTATTGATACATATGCCAGTGAAAGATATATTGAACACCTTTCCCGCTTGAACTTGTTCATTGTACGAGGCAGTGTAGAAACATAGAGTTTCAGCGGATCCAAAATACTTGTTCGTGAAGATGGAGATTAAGAATTTCTTATGTTTTCAAACAACTTTTAATTATGTTTTTTTTTTGCAAATGACACTAACTACAAGTTGTGTCATTTGAGATGTAACAGTCTGACACTTGTATGCTTCCTTCATTTTATATAAGAAGGAAATTAGGACCGAAGATATAAGATATAGAACATAGAAAAATATCATAACATAAGTAGTAGAAAATGAGGAGACTTGTCATACATATTGTAAAATCTTATTGAAGCAAATTAATGGAGAAGAAGCTATAATTTGGTGGCCAAAATTTTTGGTTTCATTTTTTTGTTAAAATTCATTGATGAATGTTATCTTATTGTCTCTAGTTTGATCTTTCCTTGTTATTTAAATCAATGTATCAAGCATATATTTGATTTATCAAGACACGCTTGTTATTTTTGTGTGGTTAATTCAGCTCGTTCCTTCAAGCAAGGATTAAATTCTTTTAAGTGAATCACCGTAACCTGGGAAGTATTATTGGGATCAATAAGAAGATCTTGATAACTATAATCTTGCACATTTATACAAGTTATAAACATCTCAAGTGCCAAACAATTCAAATTTTAGCCAAAAGGAGGACACGTATCATTCACATCTTGACTCCATTTCCCAATAAGTAGAAGGAACTGATCATATCTATTCCAAAAAACAATATCTCACAAAACCTTATCTATACATTTTAATTTTCTGTTGTAGGAGTAGAGATAAGAGTAGAAAACAATCTATACTATAGCATCTATTTCAGACCCCACGCCAGTGTGGAATAGAGTATAAAAAAGGAATTGTATGAGGGTTATAATCTGCTAATCAGTTACCAATAAATCTAGTGGTATTAGTAATTAATTGGTGAATAAGGTACACCCACCTAGGCGTAGCAGAGCCTGAAGCACAGGGAATTCCAATTATTTTGATTGATTCTGTTACTTGGTCAAATCAATTATTGGACCTGATCAAAAAGTTTGTCATCCTTTTAGGGTTTGGTAATTTGTAGATTTGGGAACCAACACTAGGGTTTTATGTTTTATTTCCCCAACAACCATTTCTTGAATGTTGAGCACAGATGTTTTTAATCCCTCAAAAATGGTCACTTTTAATGAGTTTGTTCTAAAAGCAAAAGCCCATTTGATGTCCAAAATCTGAGATTCAAACTCATATTCCACTGTTGTTCTACTGATTCAAGTTGTTGATTTATACATTATTGTTTATTTGGACTTTAGGAAATGAGGAAAAAGACTTTAAGGCACAAATTAGATGATAATGATCATAATGCTGAAATTTCAGTGACAGATTATGAGTGCTTTTGTAATGAACATGTGGCCAAGAATAATGAATATTTATCGCGTCTTGGTTTGACAAACATGCAAGTTGTAAATCCACTAAGTAGTATATTATTTGTTTAATAGTGTTTAATGAAATTTTATAGGCAAGAGCTTTATGTATATAAGACATAATATGATATTTTTTTTGTTTATAGGCAAGAAAAAGAGTGCAAAGAAAATGTGGAGAAAAAACAAAAGGAAAGAAAAGATACAGTGCCTCCAACTCGTAGAAGCCAATGCATTTGTGATTCAACAAATGCAGTTGGTGAAAAGAATAGTTGTGATGATGTGCAGCCTGATATAGCACATGGTGATGTGTAGCCTAATATAACACATGGTGATGTGCAATGTTGTGATGATCTCTTAGCACAAAGTCTAAGAGAGATTATTGAAAAACATGAGAGCAAAGGAATAGTAAGTCTGCAGATGTTTTATTCAAGATTAAAGCATGTGTTTGAAGTGAAATCTACAAAGACCGATATTAATCTACCTACTCATGCTATAGCTAATGTGGCCAAGGAGCATGAAGTTCCGGTTAATGAAAGTCATGAAGAGATATCGCTTGCATCTGGTGTGCCTCAGAGTGCACCTGTTGCATCTGCAACTTTTGATGGAACTAGTGGATCAGCCAAAAATATTAGTAGTGGTTTAATAGAATATGTGCCTACTTTTGTCAAAAGACAAAGATTAAGTCAAGATTTGTACAGATCTACAGAGAGGAATGCAAAAGAAATAAAATTAGAAGGCAAGAAGCCATTCTTGGTTGAGGTATCGAGAGATGGTGAGCCCATTGGGCCAAATGCTGCAAGGTGGGCCTCTGAATTGGGTGTAAGATGTAGGGCCCATTTGGATATTTGCAAATCACATTTTGCAGAGCAAGATCCACGAAGTGTGGAAAATGTTATACAAAAAATGGAAAATGCTTTTGAGACTACTGGTGGACAAATCTCTAGAAAATATTACAAGCAAAAGATGACACTTTTGATGAACAATTTTAGATACAACTACAGAAAAATAATCATGGAGGGAAAAGAGAGGTTAGACTCCACTCTATCTCCCAAACAATGGGAGGCATTGAAAGAAAGTATGCATTCTAAAGAATATTTGACAAAGAGTAACAGAGGCAAGAGAGCAAGAGATAATGTGAGGGCTGGATATACATTTGACCAAGGCGGGTTTGTAGCCAAAATGGACAAATTTGGAGTAAGTGTATGGCTTTTTGGTTCAATTTACATTGTGTTATTTATTTTGATTTTTTTATTGAACTGACTATATATTGAAATTGACATTGTATTTTAGGTAGAAAACAGTAATAGAGAAGCAGGTGCAGAAGATATTGTCAATTATATGGCAGCACTAGATCCTAGTAAATCTAAGAGTAAGATGAAGTGGAAATCTAGTTCGTCAATAGAGATTTCACAGCCATCTATTAGAGGCCCAGTAAGAGCCTCTCCAAATCATGTCAACTCAAATGAAGGGTACCAACATGTAATGAGTTGCATATATGGTCTCAGTGAGAAAGTTTCGTAGTTGGTTGCCTCCATTAAGCCTATAGTTTCTGCATGGAATGAGCATAATTCCACAAATTCAGATGAGGTAAGAGGCTCTATTGATCTCATTTCTTCTTGTTTGGCAATTCTGTATACAAATGCCTCTTAATATGTAGATTGAAATCTTAGCATAGGAGAATCCAACCTAGTTTCTTTATTGTTGGAGTGATCCAGAAAATGTTCTTTTGGACAAATTTATAACTTGCATTCTTTACTTAACTATTGAATGCTTTGTATATTTTCTTGCATGATGGTTAAACCACATGCAAAGCAATTTTATCAAAGCAGTACAAAAATGAAAACGCCTTGATGTCAACAGAGCTGCAGATATTGATAGTGATTATGATGAACTGGATAAGAATGTGCAGCACTGTCATAGTTGTGCTGAAGTTGAGGTAATATAATAGTTGTTGTCAATTATCTATCCCAATGTTTTGTCTTTCTTCATGCTTAAAATGTTCTTTTGGACAAAAATTTATAGCTTTTGCATTCTTTAAGTTGTAAGTTAATCTGTCCCAATGTTTTGTCATTCTTCTTTTGGAAAAAAATTTATAGCTTTTGCATTCTTTAAGTTGTAAGTTAATCTATCCCAATGTTTTGTCATTCTTCATGCTTAAAATGTTATTTTGGACAAAAATTTATAGCTTTTGCATTCTTTACTTGACTTATATTAATTTTTGCATGATGATTAAACCACATGCAGAGCAATTATATGAAAGCAGAATGAAAAGAAAAAGGCCCTATCAATAGAACTCTCTGCAAAGTTGCACAACTTCATGTCAATGTTGATAGTGATTATGCTGAACTCGACGAGCATGTGCATGACATTCATAGTAGTAGTGGTGTTGAAATCAAGGTGAGTACTATGAAACCACATGCAAGTAAGTACTATTCAAGTAAGTAATGGTTGTTTTATTATGTAAATAAGGGTAATCATTACCTATGTGATAGAAGCTAGTTAGAATAGTAGTGAAGTGTAATTAGCTAGTATACATAGATTATGGAAATAAGGGAGAACATATAACTTACATATGGAAGCTTAAAGCTTAGTTGTAATAGAGTGAATACATAGATTTTGACAATGCATTAGTGCATTATGTTCGAGGATGTCATGATTCCTTACTTGGGGGACTTCATTGCCAATCCATGTCTCTTTCTGGAGTACTTGTACATTCTAGCACTATTGTAGTCTTGCCCTCCATTTGTTTGTACCTCGCAATGGGTTAGTTTTTTTTTTTTTTAGAGTAAAAAGTTGCTTCTTTGTTATTCAACAGAATAAAAAAAAGCACATACAAAAATTGATTTGTTTCAAGACATAAGGCATTACATATAGCTGTCAAAAACAAAAGACAACACTTTTCCACCGATGTCAAAAACTAATTTTTCCAGGAGACAACACTTTGAGAGAAGGAAAAGACAACCAGATGACAATAACACTGACACTGCGAAGCATAACAAGTCCAAACCAGAGTTAATTAGAACTTTTTTACTCTTTTCAAACATTCTGACCAGAAGTACCATTACTATCACATGACCTGGCTTCGTTTTTAGTTCACCAAGGGATTGTATCTCCAACCACTTTGGTTGTTCCTGCACAAATTAAGAATGTATTAGAAAATGTATTTTTGAGTAAAGGACTCCAGTCAAAAGCAAATCATAGCTGGAAGTAATTACCATAACCAAAATATCAGACCTTGTGTATATAGATTTAAAATGGTGGGACAAATATAGCTAATACAAAGATCAAACAAGTTGTAAGGCTAATTCTCATGAAAAAACATCCCCTATTAGCTTAGATGAGTTAAGGTTTTTTACGCAGGAATTTTCTTGGCTTTGTTTGTGAAAAACAAATTTAGTTTTTTCCGTAAAGAAGTTGAATCCTTTCCTGTTGAGGTACAAACTCATATGTTGGTGTTTCTGGCATTTTTAGGAATGGAATTTCCTTGCAATCCTATTGTTAGATTGATATAACTGACCACATGATGTTTTCTATAACACCCCTAAGAGGCTCTCCTACAAAAATAGCAGTATCCAAAAGGATATCCACAGTCTCCTCAAATGAACATCTCATCATTGGCCCTGTATCATTACGATTGATACCATATCAAGTAATAGCCACCAAATGACCTCGATATGTCATTGTGTCACATAGAATAGCTAAATGCCTATAGTTCACATATGACCCATCAAAAGATATCACAACTCAAAGCTCATCCAGAAGAGCTTTTCTCAGAGCCTCTATTCCAATAACTTCAATAACCTCAATCAAGTAATTACTTGTTGTCCTTGTAGCATCCACATCTTCATGGCACATGACTGCTAACATTTTGACACCTTCTATATCTAACATCCATTATGTATCAAATCGTTGAAAGTTAATATTTGTTTAATATGTCAAGTGCATGGTTTCAGGTTTCCTATCATCATTTTCTAGTTTCTTATAAATATTTATCGAATGTTTATCTGTGTGTTATCGAATGATTTATATCTCAATATAATGTGTATTTTTTTTTGTTTTTGCATAAATATATTGATAAACTCCAAGAAGGGGATAAAGTTGGGGTGTTGGATCCATTTGATGGTGTTGCTATGGGCATTGGGCGGATTCAGTCACTATCTATTGTACATGGAGTCAAATTGAAAGGAACATGAGATGTAAATGTAAATATTTTAAAGGTCACAAGTAACATACCCCTTGCTTATGAAGACAAAATAGATGGAGATGTCCGTCTGAAAGAGAAAGAAGGAACCTTCAAACAGTGGCCACTAAAATATTTGCAAAAAATGACATAGTTGATGTTTATCATGTACTAGTTGTTAGATAGCTTGGCCCACTACTTTATGCAGTAGTCTGAATGCGTTGTTCAAGGATCTTTATCATGGTGTATTTGTAAGAGTTGGAAACTCTTAGACTTTGACATTTTATTATATATATATATGAACATCTTACAGTTCATCAAAATTGCATTATATTTTTTATTGCAGATTACCTTTTTTTATCGTGATGTTGAATCAATCTTTTAACTTCTAGCATGCTATAGATTGTTCGTATATGTAATATTTTTATTTGCTTTTATGTTTTAATTCAAGTTTAATAATATGTTTATTTATGTATTTTTATTTTCTTTTATGTTTTAAATCAAGTTTAATAATATGTTTATTTCTGCATTATACAATTTATGGTATTTAATAAATTATTCATATCATATAAATGAAAATTTACTACTAAACTAGTAGTAAATATAATGATTATGCAATTAATAAACAATGTATCAATATACTACCAGTTGACATAAATCAGTGAACAAAAATAATTAATCAAACTACCAATGACGACAATTAAAAATTAAAATGACTAAATTTACTACCAATTAATGGAAATCAATCAATTAAAATGACTAAATATACTACAAATTGACGTCAATTAATAATTAAATGGACTAAATATGCTACCAATTGACAGAAATCAGTGAATAAATATGACTAAATATATGACCAGTTGACGGCAAAATAATGATTAAAATGACTAAATATACTACCGATGGACGGAAATCAGTGAATAAAAATGACTGAATATACTACCAATTGACAACAATTAATGATTACAATGACTAAATAAATGACTACCATGACTAAATAAATGACTAGTTAACAACAATCAATGACTAAATTATCGACTAAATATACTACCAAATTGATCAATAAAAACAACCAATAAATGACTAAAAATGGTTTAGTCATAAATTTGGTCGCGTTATAAATGACTAGCAATAAACTACTAATGGTCACATGACCAAGCTTAGTCATTTATATGCAATTTTTAGTAGTTTTTTTAGTCATTTATTGTTGTTTTTCTACTAGTGGAGTGTGTTTCCTTGGTTGACAGAGTCAAAAGCAAATGATATGATAAATTGATTGAAACACAAAATAGATATCACCTTGGAGGTGAAGCTCTCATGGGGAGATGAAGATCTTTCATGCCATGAGGAGATGGATTGATGAAGATAAATCTGTAACAAACAAGTACAAATAAAATACAATACTGCTCTGCAACACAATGAAAGCCTTGAATATCCTTAGCACAAGATCACAATTTCGCATTATCCATATAAGTTTAAAATGAAGTCCTAAACATGTTTATATATGCATTCTCGCTAAACATTCGTAATTCAAATTAAATAGGCCAACAAAGGGAAACCTTTTAACGGTCACTTTGTAGACATTTAAAACTTAGATCCTGACAAAATAGGTCTGGATGGGTCCTATTTTGGGACTTGATTAAGCTCAAGAGTGTCCCCTAAGTCTCATTTATCATGGGTTTTGAGGGATTTTGCTCCAGGATTCATTTTTAACATACATGATCAAATCTAAAGGACCCGGGAGCTAAACTTAGGAGGTAAAAGTTCTATGGGGACATTTTACAACATAACAATTTGATCTATGATCTGAGCCCTTCCCTTTGATCTTGGATTTTCTAGTACTAATTGTGAAGAGTTTTTGTGTGTAACCTGATTGTCCCATCCAAATCCTTCATTGCATCATAAATGGAGGAGGCCTACAATTTTGATTTTCAATATGATCTAGTTAAATTCTCAAGGCCTTTTTTGAAGTCATCCACCCCAAGAAAAATTGATACTAATTATTAATATTATTTATGGTTGTTTGCAAGTTGTTCACTTCAGCCTCTAAGATAACTTTGTGTGGGTAGTGATACATTTCTTTCTAATCTCTTCAAATTTCTTCTTCTCCATCTCTACCATCACCTACTATTTGAGTGTTTGCCTAGTTCTGTATGTCTTCCAATATCCATTTGTAAGTGCTTATAATTATTGCTTTTAAGGGAGCCAAGGTGTCCCTAGGGAGATGTGGTACCTTGATGTGTAATGTAATGATGGAGCTCTCCATACTCTCATTAGTCTTCACATATTGTTTCAATATGTATTCCCTTGTAGTGCTTTATAACATATCTCCTAATTGAATTTTTTGTAGTGGGGATATCTATGAAAAATCCACTTGTGACCTAGAGACTAATTGCTAGAGTAGTAGTGGTGATGTGATTGTATTTGTTTTTGTTGCAATAAAAAAATCCTTTTTCTGTTGCATGGGATCAAATGGTGGTGATGCTAAAGTAGAGGGCAAGATGTGCCTAGGAGATGCAAGAATAATTTGTTCTTGTTCTTGCTATGTTTGTTCTTCTATTTCTTCCAGAGTCTCCTCACTACTTATATCACATCATGTTCTAATTGTTGTTATATGGAGCCTAATCAGACTCAAAGGTTAAATTTTACCCACTTTTGTCGATGTGGTTTCCCCTTAACGGGGGAGTGCAAGGGGCAGAGTGCTGCCCCCTCGAAGAAAAAATTGCCTATTGTTTTATAAAGACGTCGACACCATAAAAAACCCTATTTTTGTAACTGACATAAGCCTTGATAAAAATGGCTAAGGGTTAGGGGTTCTGTTGATATTGTTGTATCTGTAGCACATTACAGCGGGTTTGAGTTGCATGAGATTGTTGGTTGTAATCGGTTCTATTTACTAAATAATATTGGACTCTTTGTTGGTGGATGTAGCCCGAGTTTGGGTGAACCACGTTAAAATTGTCTCTCGTTGTTTTATTTCTGTGTATTTTTCATTCCTCTGTTTAATATTTATCTTCATTGAATTGATATCTTCTGTATGCTATTCCTAACACTAATTGTATGGCTACCTCTTTTTCTTTTTCTTGTTATGTTCTCTCCTCTTCCAAAAAAATGTTAAAGTCTTTTTGAGTACCCTCTATGGTCTACTATCTAACCCTTTCCTTAACTTCTATAGTTTGAGTGAGAAGGGTGTCCACCCTTTGCTTAGATCACAATCCCATTGTCTACAGTTTTGTTAGCTTGGCTCTTCTTTCCACTAATCAATTCATCGCAACTAAATCTAGTGCCTCCTTTCTTGTACTTTCTTCCATGTCCACCATTTCTTCCCTTTTTCTCTTAAGTTCTTTGTAAGAGTTAGCTATGAAGGTAGCCACCCAAGATCTAGGAGCTTCAATTATAGCACAAGAGAGATCCAAAATGAAAAAATAATTATACTCTATAAAATGATGCAAAAATACAATATGTACATGATATGCCTTGCTTATAAAGGCAAGGTGATAAGATAGGACTAGCTAGGATGATGACAAGTGTCTTAATCCTATGACATGATAAAACTATAGGATAAGATCACATGTGTACTAGAATCTACTAGAAAGATTCCTAGTGCCCTAAGTAGACTTCACATGTGAACATGTGTGAATAGGTCCTAACTAATGACTAGTCAGATAATGTATCATGTTCACACTATAAAGGGGAAACCAGATAGGAAATACCCATGTTCACACCAACACTCCCCTTAAGTGCAATTTAGGGAGAATGTGGAAAAAATGCAAAGATTAAAATATGGATCTCGGCTATAAGGCCATGTTAGGTACCCATGTACAAACAAATCTCCCACAACCAGAGAAAAGGAAAAAAACTCATAGGAAAATACCCCTCTCCAAAAGAGAGAAAAAACAACAAAATATGTGATGGAAGAAGTGGTGGAAGGATGACTCATTATGACGCCCATGGACTACATCCAACACAAATACATAATCAATAACCCCTCATAGGAGAGTCAAAGAGAGACCATGTAGCCCCCCTCAATGAAGAATCTTCTTCATTGATGGTAGATGTCTGACAATAAATGCTGAAGATGATCCAAGAACGTCGAACAAAATTTCTCCCCTTAGGAAGAAATAAATCCAAGGATGTATATAGGATGTTTTCCCATTCCTGAAAGGAATATGAAGGAAGAAAACACAAGTTGCATGAAGTATCTGAATTCTGCTCAAGTGTTACCATGTCGATACTGGAAGGTTCCACAATCAAATCAAGAGTCCTAGGCCTACCTGAAGAGTGTGATAATCTAGAACCTAGTGGAAACAAATGTAGAACATGATCCAAAGACAATGAAGGGTCCTCTAAATGTTTCTCAAGGATCTCTAATCCAATGCCTAACTATGATAAGTGAAGAGGAGAGAAAGAACAAGAGGTTCTGAATGTGCCCTCATCTCATCCGAAGAAGATGATGTAAGTCCATAAGATACAACATCAAAGAGGAGATGAATGTCCTCAATGTTGTCCTCCAAATCTATAAGATGGGACTCACAAAATAAATCTGCAACACTTATCAAGAAATCATCCCATAGATAAATTCTAAAGACAATGAATATGATCCTATTGCACTAAAGTACTGGAAGCCATGGCAACACTAAACTATGAAGAAGCAGGAGGTGGAGGAGATGAAAGAATAGAACAAGTATCAAGAAATGAAGTGGATGAAAGAACACCAAGGTTCAAGTGACCAAACTTCTCCTCAGGAATACAATCCATACTAGATGTATGAGTATGAATATTAGTCAAAGGAACTATTATATCATCAGGAGTGAAATGTGAAAAGGTGTACAACCGAGATGCATGATCAACCATCAGAATAGAAATGATCTCTCTACTCTCCAAGTCTCTAATAATCACTGAATCATGGGTGTCAAATCAATAGTTTTCCCTGTTCCACCATGAGTAATCTGATATATGGAAAGGAGGTTGGTTGACAAAGAAGGCACACATGATACATCATTGAAGGTACCTTCACCAATATCAATAGATCCATTTCCATTTGCATGCATATAAGTATTGTTACCCATCAAAATAGGTGGCATAGTATAAGGCTCAAATGAAGAGAACATACCACATGAAGAAGCCATATGATGAGAAGCTCCAAAATCAAGAAGCCATCTCTTTGATTGAAGACTTGTGGAAGCAAAAAGTGCCTTACCCTTTATCTTTTTTGTCCCATTAACAAATCTAGTTGTCTTTGACTGTGTAGATGATGATGGTGAAGAAGCAGAAGAACTACTGAAGGAAATTATATATTATGCTTCTAAAGAAGGTGAGTCAACTCATCAATCCTTTTTTCATAACACTTATGCTCATCATGTCCTAGTTTCTTGCAATAAGCACACTTGGGCGTCTCCTTATGTTTGTCCTCTTTAGAATAGGAGGGATGCTCCTTAATTGAACTTGATTCTATCTTAGGTTTTGATTTCTTCTTGTCTTTTCCTTTGGATGATTGTGCTACCAATGCCTAACTCTTGATAAGTGCATCTAACTAGATAAGCTTAGCATGCTCTCTAGTCAAACAATCATAGAATGTCTCAAAAGAAGGAATAGTGAATGCATCACCTAGGGCATCCATAATGGAATAAAAGGTAGAAGAAAAAATTGAATATGGCCCTTTTAACTTAGACAAAATCAAGAATATGGATTCCTTATCAAATTTATCTTTCCCACAAACTACCAATTGAGATCTCAAAGATTTGAACTTAACCAAATAATCCTCAATTGAAAGAAATATATTAGGAGAAAGAGATGTCAATTTTGCCTCTATTTGTAAAGCAAAAAATCCACTAACTTTACCAAATAGGTCTTTGTACTTGTCCAATACTTTCTTAGGTGTTGTACGATTCCCAATACAAAACAACAAGCTATCAAAAACATGTAACGAAATCAAAACCATATCGTCATCAAGTGTGTCCCTATGAGAAAATATCTCATACTCCTTAATAAACTCAAGTTGATTATCACTCAAAGTAGAACATAAAACCTTAGATAGGAGTAATCTTTACATCTTGGTTTTTAATGAGTGATAGTTATGAGGAGTGAGGAGCTCTAATGAATTAGAATCAGCCATGTGAGAAACAAACACCAATTGAGAAAAAAAACAATCTGTAAAACCACAAGATCACCGAGCCCCAAATTGACTCAATCATAAGATCCCCACACCAATATATGATCTTGGTACTTTATACTTAGTGCAATTACAATTGACACGAACCAAAATAGCGAAGTGGTCTTTTATCTTGGTACAATGCAAATACCAAATTAGACCTTAAACTAAAAGTATATTTTTTTATAGAATTGGATCAAACTGATTATAAATTTGAGAATTACATAAAAAATTAGGCACTTTCAAAAAAAATCACCAAAAAATATTATCGTATGAGCACAAACAAAGCCCTGAAAGTTCCCAAAACAAAAACTGCTCGGCAAAAACAATGAAAATATGCAATTTCTAGTAAGCTCCAAAATCAAAATCTTATTGCACAACAATGAAGCCTACCAAATTTTAGCCTAATTTTTTTGTTTTTAAAAAATCTCCAAAAAAGGAGCCAAAATGACTGAGATACAAGCCTCCAAAGTTCAACTACCAAATCAAAATTGAAAATGAGAGGGGGAACTGGATTAGGGGCAAAGGTTTGTTGATGTCATGTTAACATCATGATGATGTCAGTAAAGTGTAAGAAAGAATATGTACTGAGTTGCCAAAATATTCTTATAGATGCCAATATCGCTCACAGTTTTATGGAAACTACGCTAGAAAGTAGAAAGTCGCTCTTAAGATAGTCTAAAACTACCGATTCTACACATTAAATTGCTTTCCAATATCTATTCATGGTTTTCAAGCATTTAAGGGTTGTATTGGTCTAGTGGAAGGTTGTTTTGGGTAGCCAGTAGGGGAATATTCCCCAAAATCTCTATCGACAACTTGTTTCAGATGTCGACAGGTGGAATTTATTTCCATCGAGCTATTTATCTGCTACTTTGGACAGTTTTAAATGTTGACAAAGATATGGAGGGGCCCATGCCACATAGCACCCCCTAGTTCATGGACAGGACCTTGCATAGGCCTGTAGATCGTTTGAGTATTGCAGTGCCTGCATAAGCAGGTACATCCTACAAAAAAATCTGCAGAGATCTTTTTAACTAGTGAATAATGATTTTTTCCAATGGTTAATACATTTACATAATAGATAAAGAATTGGTACCAATATTCTAATGATCTAATCAATGTACATGCAAATTTTGTAGAATATTCTACGAAATATTCTCTATGATTTGTACGGCCAAGGAGGGCAAAAGTTTTTTTTATGGCCCGGGGCAAAAGTGTCTAATTATGATGAGATGACAATCAATCTTTAGGTTCTTGGGCCTTTTGGACGTGATGGCAGGGTTAGATTTGACCTAAAAATGCTCCAAAATTGTAGCTACCTTCCAAATCTGGAGACCACCTCCCAACTTCAAACCCTTGTAGATCTTCCCTCCAATGTTCAATTTGGACAAACCAAAAGGCTAAATTGACTTTATTGGACACCCTATACTCAATGGTGAGATTATATTTTTAGCAACATGCTCCAAAATGAACCTATAATATAAGGCCACAAAAAATAAACCCTCCCAAATATGGTATTTCTATCAAGTTTTTCTAATTCTCCAAGTCATCAAATGATGCAAGATAGGATCATACTCAACTTTTAAATATCTACCATGATTTGTAGCCTAGATCTGTCAAAAATATACTAACATAAAGAAATCCTACTATCTCTGATACCATGTAAGAGTTGGCTCTGAAGGTAGCCACCCAAGATCTAGGAGCTTCAATGAAAACACAAGAGAGATCCAAAATGAAATAATAATTCTATTCTATCAAACGACGCAAAATACAATTTGTACATGATATGCCTTGCTTATAAAGGCAAGGTGATAAGATGGGACTAACTAGGATGATGACAAGTGTCTTAATCATGTGACATGAGACAACTATAGGATAAGATCACATGTGTACTAGAAACTAATAGAAATATTCCTAGAGCCCTAAGTAAACTTAACATGTGAACATGTGTGAATAGGTCCTAACTAATGACTAGTTAGATAATGTTCCTATTGCACATGTTGTCATTGATCTCAAATAAGGTGTAAAGTTGAACATGTCATTGATGTCAAAGGAGTTGTAAAGTTGCATAAATTATCTTTGACTATCCTAGATCAAATTAACTCAGTCTATAGGTGTTTGGCTAATAGCATAGAGATGAAGGGACATGGTTACTAATCATGATGGAGCCAGTTAATGTTGCATGCCTAGAAGGCTTTCAAGATAAACCTATTGTATGTCTGAGCACTACTAATGGCATTAGCAATAAGGTGAGTGATGTACACCTGTGTCATCAAAGGCTTGATGACTCTTGGAAATGATGTGTCGTTAATGCTATTAAAAAGAGTTGTGAAAAGCCTGTAAACATGGACAAGGATCAGTATCATCATTTATGGTGTCAAGGATGTGAAACTACATGCATATGGGGTTGGGGATCTCAAATTAGTGATCATCATGAAGAAAAATTAGGGATTCTCCTACAAAATAAGGATGTCTTATTTGCTCTGCAACTCACCATGAAGTCATTCTCTACATAAGAGTTTAAGTTGTGGTCTCTGCAACACAGGGTTTTGTTTGAATTATTGAGCAAACTTCATGACAGACAAATATCTAATTCATGTGTCTTGTGTTGCTTGTAGCAAATGAATTCCTATATCTTATCAACATTATATATTATCAGCTAGTTGATTCTCTACAACAGAGATTATCTGCAATGGTTAAGGATTTCAATTCAAGCCAAGGATCACATTTTCTTTGATGGCATATTAGGGCCCTAAGCACTTAAAACTAAAATTGCTTTTATGATGGGATGTGCTTTTGTTCTAATTTAATGGTGACTTGTGATCACCGATCACTTATAACTTAAGTGACAACTTGAGTCACCTTGAATGTTTGGTAACCGGCCCCTCGACCTAGCCAAAACTGGCTCTTCCCTTCATCATTTTATGCAAAGGTGCGAAGACATGAATCAATGGCTCCCATTTAATTTCCTAGTGGAGTGAAGGTCTTCATGAATGGTGAAGATTTAAATCTCTAATGATTATCTCACGTGTCTGAAGATTGGCAGGCTCTGCCCCGTATTAACTATTTGTTAACAGTTTGAACTGTTGTGTTAACTATTTCAGGTGTAAGAGTTTTGGGTGATTAAAACTCTGTATGGAAAAAGGTTCTCAAGAGCTTTTTGGAGAAAAATGATATGATGAGTCAAGCATATATTTTTTGTAGGGTGACTGATAAAATATTATTGAAGAGTTGTTCATTATAACTGTATAAAGTATATGAATAGATTGTTTCTCTGATCTGAGAATGTATAGATTATTTTCACCGGTATAGTGAATGGTTCTATGAAGATTAGACAGATCACATATGTGTATTGAAACAACTGTATTAGGCCGAGGTTCTTGAAGGTGAGATGAAGTATAAATCAAATGCATATTGATGTGTTGGTTGTTGATGAACTCCTTGTAGAATCATTCATGGAATTTGATGGTAAATGTCGGAAGGGATATTGATATGTTCACATAGATTGAAGGGTTGAACTTGATAGAGCAGTGAACAAAGAAGTGTGTGAGGTTTGAACTTGACCAAGCAGTGAATGCAGAAGTGTGTGTTGCAGGTGTCTTTTGTTTGGTCTATGATGATATTGTAAACAAAGTATTACTCTGATTTTTTTGTCTTCTTTTTGTGTGATTGGAGTTGGTGCTCCTGGGCAAATTGGAGTTGGTGCTCCTAATATGATAAGGATTTGGTGCTCCTAAACAACATTGTAATCAGTGAGATTTGGTCAATGAGACCTTACGGTGATATTCTTGTGAAGTTGGATTGGTTAAGCAAACCCAACCAACATTTCATATAGTGGTTTTTCCTTTTTTAGGGTTTTCCACATACATACATGTGTCGTTGTACAATTTGTGTGATGTCATTGTTCTCTAAGTATTCTGATGTGTTTGAATTAATTACTTTTACAAGTAGTGGATTATAGAATGAACTAGTTTTATTGTGCCACTGATTCACCCTCCCTCTCAGTGGTCAAGTGTATTCCAACAATTGGTATCAGAGATGTAGGTTCCTTGCAGAAGTTTAATAAACTTGGGTTGATCTTGGTGGTGGAATACTATGGTAAAAAGAAAAGGAAATAATGGAAGAAGTGCTAAGCAAAATGCTAATCAACAAGTACCAATCAAATCAAATGATGAGTTGGGGCATGAAACACACATGTCAATTAACATAAGAAGTGATGTATCTAAAAGAGAGGACATCCTTGCGGTTGAGAAAAATGAAAAAGAAAAGAGACATTCATATGAAGAAGAAGAAGAGGTCAAAATTGATCTAGAGGATGATGAAGAAGTAGATCTTGAAGAACTCTATTATGCTTACAATGCGGTTGAAAAACTTTGAAAAGAAAACTCAAGACTAAAGTTTTAGCTTCAAGAAGAAAAGGAATCCAAGGCCAAAGCACTTTCAGCTCTTGAAGAAGTAGTAAAACTGATCTTAGATTTATAGGTACAAGTTGATGAAGTTAAGAAAATAAAGGGAAAAGTAATAAATCAGTTAAAGACAAAAGAGGTAGATTGTGAGAGGTATGACTTAGAGTTTGTTTCCTTGAGAAAGGAACTAGAAAAGACATCCTCCAAGTTGAACAAGAACCTTCAATTTGAAAAGAACACTGAATGTTTAGATGAGATATTAAATAAGTAGAGATCACCTTCCAATTAGACAGGATTTGGTTATAAAGAAGATTCTAATACGGCACAAAAGAGTTCAAATGAAGCCTCCATCAAAAGTGAAAGAAGCAAGAAGAAGGAAAATAATGTTTCACAAAAGGAAAGAACTCCTCTACAAGCCAACAAGAACAAATTCAAAAGATCTTTCCATTCAGGACAACATCAAATCACCAGGTTTGAAAATTCCTTTCATGGTTATTGCTATTCTTGTCATGAATTTGGTCATAGAGCAATACACTATTGTATGCATGCAAGGAAAGTTGATTGGAATAAGAGTTCTTGTGAGTTGTCAAATAGAAAGTGTAATGTCCTATGTTATAAATGCAGCCATCTTGGTTGAACATTGCAAGAGATTGTAGCATTCAAGTAAGAAAAGATGTGTTTGGATTTTCAAGAAACTATGATTCTTTGGTCATATGTTATAAATGTAATAACCTTGGGCACAGAGCATGGTCTTGTCGAAGTAGTTTGATGAAGCTATCTAGACATAACAAACAAATAGATACTTTGACTAAGTAGAAGAAAGATACTATGAAAGTTTGGAGATTAAAACAAGAGCAAGAGAAGGAAGAACTTAATCTTGTGCATACTACACAAGAGACATCACTAAGTGCATAAAGAGTAGCCCGAGTTTAGGGGGAGTTGATCATTGATGTATCATTCAGCCCCATAGAGAAGATAAATAGGTTATATTACAGAAAAATGTATAGAGACAACCATTGTTTTATTGCATGGTATGTCAAGGGTGTAGGAAATGTTTTAGAGGACCTTGTTTATTGTTCCTATGCCTCAGATCTTTGCAAAGTTGGAAGAAATGTAGAAGTTAAGATCAAAATGGAGGTTGCTTTATTTTGTATGCATGGCCTAGTAAAATAGTCCAAGAAAGCCATGAAAGAATGAAGATAGTGAGTCAGTAGTCTGTGATAAAGTATCACAATGAGAGGAAGTGGAGAATAGGATAGATAACACTTGCACATTACATAATTGTCTGCAAGACGGTATTAGAAGGAGTTGAGTCATACAGAGGTAGGATTGTCAAGAATGACATTGTGCTAAATGAAGATGGTATGGACAGATGTGACATGAAAAGGACACCTTCACTGAAAGGAAAATGTGGTTACATAGTTGGATCAGTGTGGTTTAAGTAAGTCAAATGTAGTTAATAAGAAGCTTTCTTATCAGAGTCTCATGAGGTTTTACAGGTAGGAATATTTTAGACCTTGCTTCAGTAAAGAAAAGCCCTAGTTTGGAAGAAGATTGTCAGTGTGAGGTTAATATTGCAAAGGCAAGCTACAATCATGGGGTTTGAATAGAAGACCCAGTTAACTGAAGAATCGGTTACCAGAGCTGAAATTAGAGCTGGGATTTTTGGGATTTCCGTTAGAGATATATTGGGGCAGGTGAAGAAGATTTTAGAAGGGTTTTTTGGCTTTAAATATAGAGATCCGAGATGGAGATAAACAGAACCAAGAGATCAGAAAGTTTGAGCAGCAAAATAGGGACATTTTTATTGCCTCAGTAGGTGCCTCTCATGAGGGATGTAATATTGTACTTTGTGCATTTTTGCCTTTGTATTTTGTTCTTCATCAAACAATGAAGAGATAGTGGTGATTTGTGCAAACTGAATATGTTTCTTATTCTTGTTTTTGCTTTTTGTTTCTAAGCCTTTTGATCAAATTTGGTATAATATGTTGTGGATATTAATCATGTTGTATGCTCTTTAGTTTTACCAGTGAAATCTTTTAGGGTTTAATCACTATGTTGTGTAGGGTATATAATGAATCTGGTGCATTACCATAGCAGCATCTTAGGGTATTTCTTTATTTTGTTTTTTCTCCCTTTTCCTCAAAACCCTAGAGAAGAACCAACTTCTTTAAAATATGGAGGTTATCCTAAGAGTCAGGTCCTACATTCTTAGGGTTTCCCATTGTTGGTGACTATCTACAAATTTAAACATCAACAGTATTCTTCTCGTGCTTGGCCAAAATCTCTTGTCTTAGCTTTAATTGCTCTAATTCCAATTTCAACTTCTCAATTTCTAGGTTTTTCTTAATCTTGTCTTGTCTGCGCCAAGATTGAGACTCTATCTGATAGGCTAGTGTCATTGCTTCTGTATATGTTTCAAATGTTCTTCCATCCAGGGCGAATCTTATTTCAGGGCTTATTCTGGAAATAAACCATTCTATATTTTACTTCTTAGTCAGTGGTTCCTTCAACTTCCTAGTTGTCTCCTTGAATATTTTATCAAAGTCCATTATTGTTTCTTTGTCCAACTGCATCAAATCTCTCATCTTACTGACCCCTTCTATAAGAATACCTGGAACTCCAAAATTCTTGAAGAATAGTTTCTTGATTTCATCTCATTCCTTGTCATTGTTTGGATAGGTCTTTCTATACCACTTCAATGCTTCATTCTACAAGGTGCCTATGAAGTCAAACAACTTGATTTCATCCCTTTCTATCCCATTGTGGTTCCAAATAGACTCGAAAACAAAATTGTGCTCTGTTGCTTTGGTAGTATCCTTCTCAAATACTGGTAACTTGAAAGGAGTATCCATGGTTGTTCTTCTCAATGTCTCCGATAGTTTATGGTATGTTTCCTCTAGTCTGCTCTTCCAGTTAGGCTGTCTTCTATCAATTTGGATTGTTCTTTCTCTTCCCTTATCTTTGTGTAGTCGGATATCAAAGTACTCTTCTCCTAAAACTTCTACAAAATTACTCTAGATCTCTTCTATTATGTCTGCTTCCTTGTTTTCTTGAATATTTTCCTTAATTAAACTTCTCCTTACTTTATATGTCACTTGGGGTGACTCATGGTCTAGGGGTTGTGTCTCTTCATAGTGTCTCTTCAAATTAGGGGATACTCTTCTATTTGTGAATGACATCATGTCGGCATCCAGTGATGATTGAAATAACCTTCTAAAACACTAAGAACTCTTTTCAATGTTTACCACATCTTCTCCTCTTCTTCTTATCTTCTTTATGCTTGGGCAAATTAGCTCCTCTATATATTCCTCATCTATCTTCAAAATTTTTGGTGTTAAATCAGGTTTTCTAGAAATCTATAGCATAAACCCTAGTTCTCCTCTTTCTTCCTTTTCCCTTATGCTTTTCTCTTCAGCAACACCCATAGTGGCGTGCTCAGCATCATCCTTCATGACGCGCTCTATTTCCTCTCCTTCTAATCTCCTTTCTCCAGCAGGATCCTCCTTGATACACTTGTCTTCTTCTTCCCTTTTGGAAACACCCTCCATGGTACACTCCACGGATTATTCCTCCTTTCCTTCCCCAACTTCTATTGTCATCTCTTTTCTACTCTCTTGTGCCCTTTCCATCCTTCTACGGTAACATTCCTATCATTCCTAAGTTTGCTTCAATCTTTCTTCTCTACTTATCTCCATTCTGGTTCTGATGTCTTTGTTGATTTCTCTTTTCTTCTACTTCTAGCCTTTTGCCATAGGTTTTCTTTATTTGGTGTTCCATTAGTCCTTTTATAGCCCATGGTATCCTTGTTTGAAGAGTAACATCATTTGAAAGATCCTTGCAGATCCTACCCCCTTTCCACTTGCCATCCCCTTAAGTGACTTCCCCCTCTCACAGAGGTAGGAACTTAAGGAGGCCCAAATTTCTCCACAACTTAAAAATTTTCTCTACCAACCCAGTCGTCTCTTCTCTATAGAACTCTGTGCTCCTCCTTTGAATGTTTTGCCCCTTCAATCTTTAACTACCCTCTTCTAGGATCTCGACAACAGAACCAAATGTTGGCAAGAAATGGGGAGGGATACCAGTCTAGAAATCTAATCCTCATCCAAGTGTTTGTAGTTAGTTTATACCACGGTCAAGTAGTTAGAGATTGCAAGTAAAACATAAAGAATAACAAAGGGAGAGTATCACAAACAGATTACAACCATATGACAACAAAGAAATTTTTGGTACCGGAAGATCTCCATATATATATAAACAAAAGCCAAACATCATACATCCATCCTCCGGCAGGTCTAAGTCTCTGCCTCATCCATCTACATAGATGGTTGATCAGATTTCTATGTCTCTTATATGTCATCATAGTATCTCATACCATATCATATGCTATATTTTTCCTATCCTATATCATCATATACTATATCTATATATATTGTATCTATTACATCTAGGGATGTGTCTTCTAGCATCATAGGTCAGCTCCAGCCTCTGCATAACATATGTGCCAGCTTCTAGTCGGCTCTACTCCATACCTTGTATCCTACTAACAAGCTTGAAACCTTAAAGCTACGTACAGGCATGCCAAGTGTCTCACCTCTGGATAGTTCTCCTTTTGAATGTGTCTGACCTGCTTTTGGATCACAACGCAAAACTTGGTGATTCAAAACTTTATCTTGAGTGTGTTAGCTTGGGCACTATTTGGGAGAGCGGGACAGTGCCAAGTGGCAATATTGAAGACCTTTCTCGAGTGGTGTCTTATTGAATATATCAAGTCCACAAGAATATGACATAGTGAAACTTGGTAGTCTGGTGCTAGCAGAGACACCTTTAGGTTTGACTTCTCCTTTGGCTTGCAAGAACCCTCCACGTGGTGATGAAAATGAAGTGAAATTCTCCCTTGTGACAAATAGTGGCCTTGACTTTGACGACCCGTCAAAATTTGATTCAAATCTAATAAGGACCAAAATGATCCCCGTCCATTTTGTGATTCAAAAATCAACATTGTGGATGCCAAACTATTGTTGATCCACCTTAACTCAAAACAAAATGTAAAGCCAAAATGCTCTATAGTTCTTAACAAATCTTAGGGAAGCGCGCATACACATGTTAAACACTAGACTCAAAATAGAAGCAAATTTTCAAAAATGAGGAGAGAAATACTGGCCTTAGAGACTTTCTAGGGCAGTCTACAAAGATGCCCATTCATCCTTCGAAGCTTGGCCTTTCTTCTTTAGTGCCTCAAAATCTATGCTTATCTCTATTATCTCCTTGTGGAAAATACTTTACAGTTTCTCTGTATCAACCTTTAACCCATGCTCCAATTGAGCCAACGGCTGAAGAACTGCTTCCACTTTCATGATGCTCAATGTCTATACTTAGCCCTGAAAATATGTCTGGTCCATCGTCTTGCCCACGAGCATCACCTTGTATTTTATTTCATCCATCACTACAACATTGTCTTAGAAAGGAGAGGGGATTTCCTGTTGGACTAAAAAGTCAAAATGCCCCTTCATTTCCATCATGGCTTGCTCAAGGGTGACCAAATGGGTCTTACACTTTAGGGCAACCTTGTTTCTACTCTTCACCTCATTCACCTTGGCCGTTGTGACGTATCAATCATTGACTCTAGAAGATAGGGGTGTTTTTTGGTAGGCTGTAGAGATTTTATCATATGGCTTGGGCTTGAGACACTTTAGGCATGAGGGCTTGCAAGGTTCAATCTACCTTTGTCTTTACTTGTGTAATGAGTTGCTGGGCTGATGATACGAACTTATGAGCTCCCTTAAGTTATGCTTTGTTATTGATGATCTTGGTCCAATGAGATGTATACAAGTCTTTAACCAATTGGATCACTTGTTGCACATTGTCTGTAGCCTGTATCTTTGCCTTCGCCTGCTCTAGCTATGACTCTTTTGTCGCAAGCTAAGCCTTTAGAGATTGATTCAAGGCCCCTAACTTGAAAGAGGTGTTATGGAGTTGTGTCAACTCATCTATCTTATTCTTCTCCCACTCCTTAGTCTCCTCCAATCTCTATATATAGTCCTTTAATGTCACCTTGGTCTTGGTGAGCTTTGTTTACAATGTTATCTTGTGGGACTATAAAGCTGCATAGGTTTCCCTGGTGATCATCACATGTAGGAGGTGGAGGAGATTTAATGTCAACACATGTATCTATAACCTTAGTTGATGCAAGGATACCAATGTTTAGGTGACCATAATGTATCTCCTAAAAAGTGTCCACATTAGATTCCTATGTGTCAACATCAGCTGAATGAACATCAGGAGAAAAATGTGAGAAGGTGTATAGAAAAGTCTAATCATCAGCCTCCCCAATTGCAAAAATATTTCTCCTATAAAAATCTTGAATAATCATAGAATCTATGTGAACTTAACACTCTTCCCTATCATACTATGTGTGATCTGATAGATATAAAATAGATTATTTAACAATGAAGGAGTGCAAAGGACATCATTAGAGGATCCCTCACCCATGTCAATAGACCCTCTCCCATAAATATGCATATATTTGTTATTACCTATCAAGATACGTGGTACAAAACAAGTCTTGAAAGAAAAAATATACTCTATGATGAAGCCATATGAAGCTCCAGAATCAAGAAACTATCTCCCTAACTTAGAATCTACAATAGTGGCAAGTGCATGCCCTATTTGTTTCTCTAACTTTGATGAAGAAGAAGATGAACCCCCTAACATATTTGAAGGCATTTTGATATTTTTCTTTTGTAGAAGATGCTTCAACTCATCAATCTATTTTTCTTAACATAGTTGTTCATCATGCCCTAGTTTCTTGAAACAAGCACATTTGGGATTCTCCTTCCCTAATGGTTCCCTTTTTCAGGGAGAGGATTCAAAATATTATTATACTTTATCTCTATATGGATTTTTCTTTTTCTCCTTTTGTTTCATTTTAGGGGTCCTTATTTTTTTGTCTCTTAGGCTCACTAGCCAGCAAAGCCTACGATTAAGATGGCCTGAGGAGACCTGTGGAGAGTAGCTTTTCATGTTCATGCATTATTTCTAAAAAAGACTCAAATGAAGGCATAGTGTATGCTTGTCCAATAGTCAACATGTGAGTGTGGAATCTAGAAACAAAGGTAGCATATCTTAGTCTAATTTTGTTCAATGCACTGAATACCAATTGTATTTCATATTTTTTAATGCCATAGGCTTTTAGTTGTGCTCTAAGGTCATTGTAATGTCCCGTTTTCTAGATTGATCTTTTACAGTTGACCGTTGGCCTATTCTAGAGACCCGTAGGCTACTCGGAGGTTGAAATTGGGGTTTCATGTTTTGGCGGTTGCTTTTGTTCGTGGATTGTAGTATGGTTGGCAGTTTCTTTCTGGGTTTGTTCTCCTTAGTCCCTGTTGGTTACGGCTATTTTTAGTAAGTTCAGGATTGGCACCAGAATAGGATTTTGAGAGTGGGGTTGGATTTGTCTTGTCAAGACCTTTCCAACGAGCTATAGATCATTGATTTCCGACATCATCTTTGCCTCCGTTTTAAAGTCCGTAAATTAAATATTATTATTTAATATTAATGTTGTTTTAAAAGAGGGGACTTTAAGGTTGAGGATGAAAAAGAATTGAAGAGGATTATATTATTTTCCCTCTCATATTTTATCCCATATGCAAGAGGATTTTAGAGACTCCTAGTTGGAAAAGTATAAAAGGAGGAAGAGTGCTTTCATTTGGGCATCCGAAATCTTGATAATGTTATGCTGCCGTAATGGTTTTGGGACTGCTTCGAGGAATGAATGCCTCCTAGCCTGGGCTCACTTCGTGCTTGAGAGATAGCACCTAGGGAGAGGTTTGCTGATAGTAGTGATTTTGTAGTGAGGTTTGCATTATAGCTTGAGTTTTGTTTGTAGTTCAGTTATTTGCATTTTATGTCATTTTTTGGAGTTGCTGATAACAGGGCTGAATCTGTAGTTTCATTCATAAATCTGAAAATAAAAAGGCATTTGTTCTGGGTATTTTATATTTCCCTTTGTCTATGTTGGGTGCTCCATTGTGCCAATTTACAGAATTTATTATGAAGAATCTGATTTTCTAGAAGGAAATTTCCCTTCTTGCTGGCCGCCCCTCTTTGGAGTGCATTAAAAAGCATGCTAAATAAATACTTGGGTTTAAGAGTGGTCTATAGTGTGTAGCTTGGTTGCCATTGTCATAGGAGTGCATTGCATCAGATTTGAGGTCATTTAGTTGAGAAATGAGTGAGGTGTGAGCATTTTTGTAGGGTTTTATGTTGCTGGTTTGGTTTTTCAAAGTTGCTGATCCGTCATTTCAGTTTGCTAACTTCTATCATTTGAGTTGGGTTGGAAGTCTCTAATTATTGTAAGCTGAACAGTAGTACTGTCAGCACTTCATACTTCTTCTCATATTTGCTTTATAATACTTTGCATCTCCGTCATATGGTAGCTCCAATTCCACTTCGGGTTGGAAAGCACATTCTTGACATCGAGTTATTTCAGCTAAATAGTTGGTAGGGATCCTCTAACCATATGCTCGTCATCATCAGGCGCATTCTTGGTTAGAGTTCTTTATATCAGCATTGCATCAAGACCCTCTGACCATATGCTCGTCGACATCCGGCGCATTCTTGGTTAGAGTTCTTTTATCAACATTGCATAGAGATCCTCTGACCATATGATCACACCATCCTGGTGTACATTCTTGGTTAGAGTTGAATTCCGCATCGTTTGGTTTAATTGCTAACTTCAACGATTGTGTATTGCTCTGCTTGTTGTAATTGGAAAAGTGAAAAAAATTGGCTTGGTATATTTCAGTGGTATCAGAGCCACGCATCCTGCCATCCTGTGAAAATAAACCTTCTATGAGTGACAGAGAACAGAGGTACTTAGCAAGAGAATACAAGAAGGCTACCAGTCAGTTTCATTGGCATCAGGTCCCAGAAGGTCAGACAGCTTCAAAGGTATTAAGGAGAAATGGGGGATAATGAGAGGACGTCGGGAAGTAACAGAGATGATAGTGGGAAAGGAAGAGAAAGATCATTAAGTCTGGCAAAGAGGTTCAAGAGGAAGATGGATACCTTAATGGATATGATATCTCTCATGATGGGGAGAATGGGTAGAACCAACCTCCACTAAACAATTCAGGACATAGTGGAGAACACAGTGCCACCAACCAGCATAATGGACATGCTGCTCAGCCTGCTTCAAATAGCACATACATTTCTTCCAGGCCATTCAAACCCACTTTCTTGGCACCAGTAAAACCTCATCTTGATCCAGAAGAAAATGTGTCCTTTGTTGAACAGTTGAGACTCGGCCGCGCTGAGTATGATTCTCTACCTGATGAAATTAAGGCAGATATGTCTTATAATGATTTTATGGATCATAAAAGGAAGGATAGAGGACAAGGAAGACATTATGAACAAAGGAGGACAATAGTTCATGGGGATTTGCATCAAGCTATCAACAAAGTTATGCTTCCACATTTTGATGGGAGTGACAATAGTTCAGCCAGAGCTTGGATACAGAAGTTAGACAACTATCTAGCTCTCAGACCCATGGAGGAGGAGGAGGCGATTAAGTTCGCTACGCTACACCTGGATGGGGTGGCGCACGAGTGGTGGTACCATGGTCTAGTCACCTTGGGTCATCGGTCTATCACTACCTATGATAAGTTTACCAATAAGCTCATAGAGAGATTTGAGAAAAAAGATCCAGAAGTGCATTTCAGAGAATTGGCACAACTTAAGCAATATGGTATAGTTGATGCCAACATAGCTGAGTTTCAAAGGCTTTCAGTCATGGTCACAGGAGTCACTGAGAGGCGCTTGGTGATCCTATTCAGTGAAGGATTGACGGAGCCACTCAAGGGTTGGATTAAAGCTTTTGATCCACCCTCTCTACAAGAGGCAATGAAGAAGGCAAGAAACATGGAGTGGGCTGCTCCTAAAGCAAAGTTTCAACCCAAGCCATCATTTCACAAAAGAGATAAAGGAAAAAGACCTCAGCATAAGGAGTTCAAACAGCATCAACCTCATGTCACAAGGTTGGATCCTGAGACACTTAATGAACTCAGAAGAAAAGGGTTATGTTTCCGGTGTAGAGAAAAATGGTCCCAAGATCATGTTTGCCCAAAAGGAGGCAAATTTCATCAAATTGAATACTATTCAGCTGAAGAAAGTAATTCTGATTTGTCAGACCAGCAGTCTGATTCTGAAGACAGTGAAGTGGAAAAGGTCCCAGAGGAATCTGAAGATGAAAAGGGAAGTGGAGGCACTTTGGCTCAACTTTCGAGCTTTCAAAGGAATGAATCCTTCAAAGTTCGAGGGATGATTAAGGGGCAACGCATAGTTGCTTTGATTGACACTGGAGCAACACATAACTTCATTGACGAAGCTGTGGTGGCAAAGAAGGGGCTGCAAACAGAAGAGTTTGAAGGCTTCAAGGTTATGGTTGCTGATGGTTTTCACATCACTTGCACCAAGAAGATCTCAAACATGACCATGCAAGTGGGAAACTATGAGGTCAAGGACGACTTCTATGTAGTCAAAATTGGAGATACGGATGCTGTCCTAGGCATTCAATGGCTGCGTTCACTCGGGGAGATCACTCTAAATCTGCAAACCATGGAGCTCAAGTTTCAATACAAAGGAAAGAATGTAGTGATAAGAGGAATGTCCAATGGTGGTCCTCGGATTGTGTCATTCAAGAGGATGGTGAGGTTGATTTGTCATGATCAAGTTGAGTGGGCTGCAGAGTGTATGATTCTTCCTGCTAGTGCGGTTGAAACAAAGAGAGACTACCCTCCTGATATTCAGTCTTTACTCAAAAAGAAGAGCAAGGTGTTTGCTGATTTACCTCCTGGACCACCTCCTAATCGAGGTTCGGAGCATGTCATAGAGCTCAAGGAAGGAGCTAAACCAGTTATTACAACTCCTTATCAGTATCTTAAGAAGCAAAAGGATGAGATTGAGAAAAACATTCGGGAACTCTTGGAGATGGGCTTCATTCGTCTAAGCAAGAGCCCCTTTGCTTTGGCAGTTGTCCTGGTGAAGAAGAAGGATGGTACCATCCGCATGCGTGTGGACTATCGTGCTTTGAATCAAAGCACTATCAAAAATTGATATCCCATCCCGAGGATAGATGAGCTCATTGATGAGCTACATGGAGCTAAGTTCTTTTTAAAGATCGATTTGAGATCGGGTTATTACCAGATTCGGATGAGAGGATCCGATGTTGAGAAGACAGCATTTAGATGTCACTATGGCCACTTCGATTTTCTAGTCGTGCCATTTGGGTTGACTAATGCTCCTGCTACCTTCCAGTCATGTATGTACAAAATCTTTCAGAAGCAGTTGAGGAAGTTTGTATTGATATTTTTTGATGATATCCTGATCTACAGCAAGACATGGGAAGAACATCTCAAGCACTTGGAGGAAGTGCTTAGCATCCTGGAATCAGAGAGTTTATTTGCCAAAGAATCCAAATGTGAATTTGGAATGAAGGAGTTACTTTACCTTGGCCATATAATCAGTGCTGAAGGAGTGAAGGTTGATCCTGAAAAGATCAAGGCAATTGTTGATTGGCCACCTCCTGAGAATTTGACTCATCTGAAAGGATTTTTGGGTCTTTGTGGATTTTACAGAAGATTTGTGAAGGGCTACTCTCAGAATGCTGCTCCTCTTACTGACCTCACGAAAAAGGGTGCTTTTTGTTGGTCAGAAAGGGCTCAAACTACTTTTGATAAATTTAAGGGGATCATGAGCTCTTGTCTAGTTTTAGCTATCCCAGACTTCTCCAAGCCATTCGAGCTACAGTGTGATGCATCCGGTGAAGGAGTTGGGGCTGTTTTGATGCAAGACAAACATCCCATTGTGTTTGAAAGCAGAAAATTAAGAGGTGTTGAAAGGACCTACTCCATCTACGACAAGGAGATGCTTGCCATTATGCATGCATTAGCTAAGTTCAGACAGTACTTGGTGGGGAGCAAGTTTGTGGTCAAGACTGATCACAATAGCCTCAAGCACTTCATGCATCAAAAAGATTTGAACGAGAGGCAACAAAAGTGGGTGAGTAAGCTTCAAGCTTAAGATTTTGACATCGAATATGTCAAAGGAAAAAACAATATTGTGGCTGATGCTCTTTCTAGGAGACCTCATTTGAGCTCATTGTGTGAGCTTACAGCTGATTGGAGGGACATGTTGCTTGCTGATTATGCCAAAAATTAGTTTGCAACCAGCATCATTGAGGGTACTTTTCTTGACGAAAGGTACAAAGTGGTCGAAGGGCTGATACACTACAAGGGTAGAATCTTTGTGGTGGCTGATTCTAAGCTCAAAAAGAAGGATTTGTTGACCTTTCATGACATTCCACTTGCTGGTCATCAAGGGTTCTTCAAGACATATAGGCAGATCAGGGAAAGATTTTCTTGGAAAGGGCTGAAAGGGGAGGTTCAACGTTACATTCAGGAGTGTCCCACTTGTCAGATGAACAAGAATGAGCATACTTTACCAGCTGGTCTTCTGCAACCTCTTCCCATTCCCAATCAAAAATGGGAAAGCATATCAATGGACTTCATCACAGGGTTGCCCAAGGTTCAAGGTAAAGACTGTATCTATGTTGTAGTGGATAGATTAACAAAATTTGCTCACTTCTTCGCCATTGCCAGCTCTTTTTCAGCAGCCCAAGTTGCAGATTTGTTTTTTCATGAGGTGTTTAGATTACATGGGTTGCCAAAAAATATTGTGAGTGATAGGGACAGCAAGTTCCTAAGCACTTTTTGGCAAGAGGTTTTCAGAATGAGTGGTACAGTGCTTACTCCAAGCACTAGTTATCACCCTCAAACCAATGGACAGACAGAGATAGTGAACAAGTGGTTGGAAGGTTACCTGAGAAACTATGTTTCGGAGCAGCAAAGAGCTTGGGTGAAGTGGCTTCACATGGGCGAGTATTGTTATAATTCTACTTTTCACATGTCAATAAGGATGTCAGCTTTCATGGCTCTTTACGGCTATGAGGCTCCTAGCTTTGCTGATTTGGTGTTTGGTGATAGCAAAGCCCCTCAGGCCAAAGATTTGTTACAGCAGAGTCAAGATATCTTGAACTCATTGAAGAACAATCTATAGATTGCATAGAATCAGCAGAAGATGTATGCTGATCAGCGGCGTATTGAGCGCTCTTTTGAAGTTGGAGATATGGTTTATCTTCGACTACAACCTTATAGACAGTCCACTCTCAAGAAAAGTGGAGCTGAGAAGCTTAAACCACGTTTTTATGGGCCGTTCAAGGTCACTAGGAAGGTGGGGGCAGTAGCTTATGAGTTGGAGCTACCTTTGGATAGCAGAGTGCACAATGTATTCCACGTGTCTTGCCTCAAGAAGGCACTTGGACACAATGTTGTTGCTTCATCATAGATGCCACCCTTGGATGAAGAAGGACAGTTAGTTTTGATTCCAGAAGAGATTCTTGATTCCAGGGAGCGTTCCTTGAGGAAAAGAACTATCAGAGAGTATTTGGTGAAGTGGAAGAACTTGCCTATGGAGGATGCTACTTGGGAGAATGATGAGATTCTGCAGCATCCAGGCTTACAATTGCTTGAGGACAAGCAATCTTGAGAAGGGCGGACTGTAATGTCCCGTTTTCTAGATTGATCTTTTACAGTTGACTGTTGGCCTATTCCAAAGATTCGTAGGCTACTCGGAGGTTGAAATTGGGGTTTCATCTTTTGGCGGTTGCTTTTGTTCGTGGATTGTAGTTTGGTTGGCAGTTTCTTTCCGGGTTTGTTCTCCTTAGTCCCTGTTGGTTATGGCTATTTTTAGTAAGTTCAGGATTGGCACCAGAACAGGATTTTGAGAGTGGGGTTGGATTCGTCTTGTCAAGACCTTTCCAACGAGCTATAGATCATTGATTTCTGACATCATCTTGGCCTCCATTTTAAAGTCCGTAAATTAAATATTATTATTTAATATTAATGTTGTTTTAAAAGAGGGGACTTTAAGGTTGAGGATGAAAAAGAATTGAAGAGGATTATATTATTTTCCCTCTCATGTTTTATCCCATATGCAAGAGGATTTTAGAGACTCCTAGTTGGAAAAGTATAAAAGGAGGAAGACTGCTTTCATTTGGGCATTCGAAATCTTGATAATGTTATGCTGCCGTAATGGTTTTGGGACTGCTTCGAGGAATGAATGCCTCCTAGCCTGGGCTCACTTCGTGCTTGAGAGATAGCACCTAGGGAGAGGTTTGCTGATAGTAGTGATTTTGTAGTGAGGTTTGCATTGTAGCTTGAGTTTTGTTTGTAGTTCAGTTATTTGCATTTTATGTCATTTTTTGGAGTTGCTGATAACAGGGCTGAATCTGTAGTTTCATTCATAAATCTGAAAATAAAAAGGCATTTGTTCTGGGTATTTCATATTTCCCTTTGTCTATGTTGGGTGCTCCATTGTGCCAATTTACAGAATTTATTATGAAGAATCTAATTTTCTAGAAGGAAATCGCCCTTCTTGCTAGCTGCCCCTCTTTGGAGTGCATTAAAAAGCATGCTAAATAAATACTTGGGTTTAAGAGTGGTCTATAGTGTGTAGCTTGGTTGCCATTGTCATAGGAGTGCATTGCATCAGATTTGAGGTCATTTAGTTGAGAAATGAGTGAGGTGTGAGCATTTTTGTAGGGTTTTATGTTGCTGGTTTGGTTTCTCAAAGTTGCTGATCCGTCATTTCAGTTTGCTAACTTCTATCATTTGAGTTGGGTTGGAAGTCTCTAATTATTGTAAGCTGAATAGTAGTACTGTCAGCACTTCATACTTCTTCTCATATTTGCTTTATAATACTTTGCATCTCCGTCATATGGTAGCTCCAATTCCACTTCGGGTTGGAAAGCACATTCTTGACGTCGAGTTATTTCAGCATAATAGTTGGTAGGGATCCTCTGACCATATACTCGTCATCATCAGGCGCATTCTTGGTTAGAGTTCTTTATATCAGCATTGCATCAAGACCCTCTGACCATATGCTCGTCGACATCCGGCGCATTCTTGGTTAGAGTTCTTTTATCAACATTGCATAGAGATCTTCTGACCATATGATCACGCCATCCTGGTGTACATTCTTGGTTAGAGTTGAATTCCGCATCGTTTGGTTTAATTGCTAACTTCAACGATTGTGTATTGCTCTGCTTGTTGTAATTGGAAAAGTGAAAAAAATTGGCTTGGTATATTTCAGTCATTGACCTTGGTGATGTAGTCTTAGACGTTGTCAAATCTTTTGGGATTGAAACTCATCATATTAATGTCAATCTTATAGCCCCTAACCTTGTCTATCTAGCCATACAATAATTTTAGTTTTTCCAAGCATCATGAGGTAACATGTATGATTCAATATGAAACAAAAGATCAAGGGAAATATAACTGTGAAGGCATCTAAGTGCTTTAGTGTTCTCAAGCATCCAATTTATCTTTTCTTTAGCATCAATGGGTTTTGTTGGTTCCCAAAATAACTACAACCCAAAACCCTAAAACATTTTACAGTCACCTAGGCTAGGGGTGTCATTAGGGTGATTAAAAGAGGTTTATCCATAGGTTAAGGGTGATTTTGGCCAACTTACAGGAGTGGATAGACTCCTCTACACTTCGAGCTCATCTTAGACTCTAGAGGGATATTCCAAGGGGTATACCTTGGCAAGTATTGACTTCAAAACTAGATGAACAACTAAAAACAAATGAACAACCAAACCCTTGGGAATAGTATTTGTCTTCAGTTGTACCACTTCATTCCCAAACAATGTTTCCTTGCCATCTTCTACCTCTATCATAGTCTGCCAATTGATTAATTGATTGTCAAACTCATCTATGAAATTTAGGAAACTATAAAAATGATTGTTGTCATTGAACACTTGCCAATTGTATATGTTATCAAGGATTGTTGGCCTTGTAGGTACTTCAACAACATAATTGCCATGAGGAAATTTTGACCGGGGGTCAAATTTTGAAGTAGCTACAGCCAAGGAATCTGCCTTCTCATTTTCAACTCTTTCAACCCATTCAATGCCAATAGCATCAAATAGTTTCGTAGTGTCCCACACTACGTACCTGTATGCCCTTAACCTGTTGTCCTTGGCATAAAAATGCATTTCTAATCTGCTATACAACTAACTCTGAATCACCATATATCTTCAATCACTTGACTCCATGCTTATGAGCAACATTTGAACCTAGCAACAATGCCTCATACTCAACTATGTTGTTAGTGAACTGAAAATCAAGTCTAAAGGACATGCCAAACTACTCTCCATTTGGTGCTATCAGAACAATACCAACACTTGAACCTTCTCTTGAATATGCACCATCAAAATACATTGTCCATAAATCATATGTGCCACAAGTAGGAATGGCAAGTTGAAGATAAAACATCAAGGCTATGAACATCCCCACTGTAATATCCCATGAAGTGGTCAACGTTAGTGTCAAAGAAGTTAGCATCATCATCTGTTGCTTTATATTTGTCCTCAATGTTTTCACCTTCAACCTTCTTCTCCCTATACAACTTCACTTCTACGTCCTAGACTGGAATAGTGGCGTATGAAAGATCCATTTGGATACTTCCACCCATGGAGGACACCCACTTTCTTGATAACAACCTACCCCACATAGCAGGGCAGTCTACAACAATTATATCCATCAGGAATGATTTGTCTGGGTAAGTAACAAGTTTGACCTTAACATCTTTAACCAGACCTATCACATTAACTTCCTTGGAATCCATGGAAAAACATTTTCCAAAAGACTTGGACACTTTCAATCCCAACATAACATTGCTGGAAGCACCAGAATCAAGCATGCAATTATGTAATAGGCAACCATTTATGATCAATGTTGTGTAAAAAGGGTCTACTCCCATCCTGTTGTTAACAATAGTTGATCCTAGATATACCTCTATAGTTTCATCATGGCCTTTACCCTCATCATCATCACTAGGAATAACAACAGGTTATTTTTGTGCATCAATAATAGTAACAAATGACACCACCCCATCTCTATGTTCAGGGATTCTAAGAAGTTCCCCTTCAGGCACTGAAATTCTAACTTGGCTGAAGACTTGATCCATGTCAATAGGGCTATAATTTGGCAAAGGAGCATCACATGAGATGGTAATATCATTTGCACAAGGAATGTAAGGTATTACTTGATTTGAAGAAACCTCCATACCTTTTTCCTTCATCTTCTCCTTGCCCTTTTTTGGTTCTTTTTGTACCTTATCGATTAATCATACTTCTCACCGCCTTTTGGATTATGAACCTTCGAAATGGATATAGCAGCTGGTTGTGCCACTTGTGTTGGATTTTTCTACACATACTTCTTCTTTCTTACAGGTGGTTGTGTAGAAAGTTTCTTCTTTTCTGACACATTCTTCTTGGGAGCACTACCATCTTTTTTCTCCATATTCACCTTACTTTTTTCCTTCTCGTGCTCCAATCCATTTTGTCTTGAATCTACAAAAGGAGAGCTTTGTATAGGGACTGACTTATTTCAGAATTGATAACCTCCTTGGACTTGCAAAATGGTTGCATCAGTCAAAGCTTTCATATCCTCTTTTGAAGGTTTGGACTGCTTGTACTTATTCTGCATAAGATCCAAGTGCCTGAAATCATGAGTTGGCAATTGATATCGCTTTAGACCTTCATCATAATCATATTGGAAAATAGGGATCATCCTCTTCATAACTGTCATAGTTGACATCTTGACCCATTTGCTCATACCCCTCTATGTCAAACTGGTTTATCTCCTCTTCATAGTACTCAGCTACACCTTCTTCATTTGGAAATTCATCTCTGATCATTTAATGAGCCACCACACAATTTGCTTGATGAGGAGGAAGGAAGCATGCATAGCACCACAAAGATGCATCTTGAAATTTGATTTGATCCTTTCTTAATGGATCAAGTGTGTCTCTTTCGGGCTGTTTGAAACTTACATGCCTAGGGGCAGCTTGTCTATCATTTTGTTGTGGCCTCTTAGACCAGTCAATATTGTAAGTCTGTTATGCAATCTCTGACCTTAATTGAAATGTGTTGCAACACCCTAAGGTGGAAACCCTTTATCATTTCTAGCAACCTTGTAGGATAGGTCTTTCATTACCCCCATAAGATTATCCAATGTGTCTTTAGTAGTGAGGGGCTTATTGAAAGCTGTCTTGTCTGGCTAGGACATTTTCACATCAGACCTTTTGATGTGTTTTCCTGAGGCTCTCATATGCTTTCAATGTTGATAGTTGTAGCATATACCTCCCTTAATGTTTGTGGAGTCTTGTCCCTCAAATAATAACCAATATTTGAGTCAAATGCTCCACAATACAAAACTAAACACAGATTGATTAGGTCTCATATGAGGATGTACATTTCTCATTGTCATGATGAAGCGGCTGTTAAAATCAGCTACTATCTCATTTATTTCCTTTTTGATAGCTGTGAGTTCATGGATAACAAAGTTGTGATCAATCCTATCCCCATATTGCAATCTAAACACCCTCATGAACTCCTCCCAAGAGTCAATATTGTTATCAGGTAAAGCCTTATACCATTCCTTAGCACTTTCTTCTAATGAATGTACAAACAATTTCATCATAACATCTTCATCCTCAATTTCATACTCATCAGTGACATTAATAAAATACCTAAGGTTCTCTTCTCCTGTGACAACATTGTTGCCTTGAAAACCTAGGAATCTTTCCCCTAATCTCATTTAGAATTAGGTTGGGAAAATCAAGAATGCTAAAGAAATCAAGTTGTTTATACCTTTCAGCTCCCAGTGGCTACCTTAGTGGAGGAAATCTGTGTGCTTGTCTTCGTTGTGCAAACCTAGGATTCCAAACATTGCCATACTATTGATTCACCTGGTTCTGTGGTAATTGATTGTGAACATTTTGAGTATGGGCATGATTCATACCTTGATGTCCCATTTTTTGATGTTGTTGTTGCTGATGTCTCTGATTGTTCTGCTAGTGATACTGCTAATTGTTGCCCTACTGCTATGCATTTTGGTTTCCTTGGGAGTCCTGGGCAAGTTAAGCTTGTTGTTGATCAAGTAGGGATTGTACCTCTCTTTGTCTATTCCTGAGATGATCAAGCAAGTCAATCTCATCCTGGATGGTTCTTTCTCTTTCCTCATCACCAGGATGCTCTTGTTGATTTCCCTCACTAAGAATGTTACCATGTTGACCTCTAAGCGATCCTGTGGGAGAAGTAGGATACTTGGTAGTCTGATATGTTTCTTTATTCTCATTGGGCATTCCAAATGCTCTCAAATATGGACCATGAGATCTATATCTACTTCCTCTACCAACCATATTCTCATTTCTTCTAACATCATACTCATTCCTATTCATCTTTTTGTTTGTTCTAAGTATGTTACCTGCAGAGTCTTCAGAAGTATATTGGTACTAGCTCCTGAAATCATCAAATGTATCATTTTTGCCAAAGGTACCTGTTTGGTCTTGGGTATTCAATGGAAGCATCACATTACTATTTCTTTCCCTCCATCTACTCCTCCTATTTCCTGTACTTCTAGAGGATTCATCACACCCAGGCTGCTCCTGGTTTCTTCCTCTATTCATGTGAATCTCTTTTCTTTTTCAAACAACAAATGTTTTCTAGGTTGTAAAAATAGAGTCACCACTTCCCCTGCTGGGAAGAGAATTTGAAAAAACATTGTGCTTCAATACTATTGCAAGTAAAATTAAAATGATTCAGTGGTTCCCCAGAAATGACGCCAAAATGTTGGTTCCCAAAATAACTACAACCTAAAACCTTAAAACATTTTACAATCACCTAGGCTAGGGGTGTCATCAGGGTGATTAAAAGAGGTTTATCCACAGGTTAAGGGTGTTTTTGGCCAACTTACAGGAGTGGGTAGACTCCTCTATACTTTGAGCTCAGCTTAGACACTAGAGGGATATTCCAAGGGGTATACCTTAGCATGTATTGACTTCAAAACTAGATGAAAAACCAAACCCAAATTGTTGCCTTGGCCCCAAATGACTGTCACTGAACTAAGAGCAATTGGTTGTCACAAAACCCCTATTTTAAGCTGATGGGAGCAATCCTACAGAGTGAGGATGCTTACGGAACTATAAGTGCATCTAATACTTGATGTATTGCTTTGATTTTTCAATAGAATATGGGTGATCACAGGCCTCTCAGACCGGTGCCTATCCAATGGGCTATAGCATTTCAAGTTCATCAAAGGAAAACATTAAAAGGGGGTATATGAATGCCTACCTAGTTACTCAGATGCACAAAACTCAATATCAAACCATGAGAATACTTAATAATCCAACACCATATAACATTCTTCCATATGTAATACTCAAATGACCATTTACAAAGCTTGAAAATGGATTAAGAATTGTCAATTCATTCAAATCAGATTTTACAATCATACCACAAAGTGTGGCAAGAGAAAACCCTAACTGCGATAGAGGCTTCATGAAAGAACACTTACAATAGTGGAGGAAAACAATGAATTTATATCAAGATTACATTATATTCCACATACACTTCTGATAAGTGCTTCTTGAAGAACTGAAAATAAATAATATAGATGAAACCCTAACTGCCTTGGATGTTCAGCACCTGTAGAGATAAATTCTACCCAAAATGACCCACCCTTAGAATGAATTCCAATCCTACCTTTATAGCCTTCACAACATGGATCTGAGAATGAAATGGGTAGGAAAACCCTCAACAACCCCACCAACTACAATAAAAACATTAATTTCAACTACCCATTTCACATTAATGGTGATCCTAGAGGTTGTTGACACATTCCCAGGTAGAGCGAGGAGTATGGAAGGCAAAACAGTCAGACCTTGACCAATCGGGCTTCCTCCATGCAATCGGCTCCTGAAAAGGTGAAGAAGGGAGCCCTTATATCCACAGTCTGAGAGGAACAAAGGGAAACCATCGAGCTTCAGAGATCAAGCCTTCACCAAGCATTTTTCACTTTGGAAGAGAAGGAAAGGACCACCTGACCTTGAAATACTTAGAAGAAACGAAGGTCGTCAGGGGTTAGGCATCAAACCTTCTTCCTTCGAAAAGAAAGGAGGAAGAAAGGAGAACTCCCACCTTCTACTGCATGCAACACTTTAAAAGAGAAATAAAGCTCCATCGGACTTCAGCCGTCGGGCGCTCTCCCTTCTGTCTTCAAAAAGAAAAGAGGAAGAGAAACCTCCCAGTCGCCAACACCCGCAACACTTAGAAACTTTTTGGAACCTTGGTGGACTTCAGAGATTGGGCCTTCCACCTTCTGCTTGCAAAAAGGAAGAAAGAGAAGACACTTCCTACTTGTTGATCCCCGCAACACTTAGAATTACTCGATTTGAGGGCTTTTCCTTGCATTTCAAAAAGGCAAACACTTAGAAACCTATTGGAGGGAACCCATTCAAAATAGTCTCAGATCAGATATAAATGATGGGTTCAACAACAAAGGCACAGAGTAAGGATCCTAGACGGATTTGGGGCAAAATAGAGCAAGTTGGAAGCTAGTTTTTTTAGGTGTCAATAGGCTCTAGAATATTTTATAAAACATAGGGAGTATAACCTAGAGTCATCAAGGCATTCCATGCATGTTGTTTCCATGTTGCATAGTAATATGGAGTTAACAACAGAAACTTATAATTACCCATTTTTTGGAAAAGAAGAGCACAAGATAAAAGTCAAAGAAAAGAAGATATGAACAATCACATAAAACACACCAAAACACCCCCAAATCACTCAATGAAATATCCCCCAGCAAATGTGATTTGGCACTCTATATATTAGTGTTTTTACAATGTTGAAACTATTTTCTAGAGTTTTACAATGTCTAGAATGGACCAAAATGATGGAAGTACAATTTGATGTCAAAATGTGAACAAGAATCTTGCACCAATGTGAAGTAATCAGAAAAATAACCACTTTAAAAAAAATAGGACCCAACTTCGAGTCCATTTGTGAAAGTTACAAAGCTAAAGTTCAAAAAATAAGATGACATACTAGATCCTGTGAGAAAACTGATATTCTAGAAAAATAGGAACACTTGAGCAAAAACTAATTGTACCACTATAAAGTACATGAAATTATATTATGTTTCAAAAAAATGTGTTGAAAAAGGACTTTGTGTGGCGAAGAAAAAGTTATTTCAAAATACACTCCTTTATAGAAAAATCAAATAGAGAAGGGGCAAGGGCCTTGGTGGCTAACTAGAAACACATGAGAAGTGTTGTTGGTGGTAATAATGCATGGGCTAAGCAGTGATGATGTTGATATAGTCATAGGGTGGAAGTGGTCAATTGGTGTCACGGCCAGTGGCATAGCTAGTAGGGTAGCGTCTGAGTGGTATGAAGGAGGCCTAAAAGATGAGGCTAAGTAGCGTGGCATAGGATGAGTAGTGTGATTGCAACTAGTGGTGAATTGGAGCTATAGAGAGTGGCTGAGAAGTTGCAAGTGGGCAACAACTAGCTTGGTCCAACTAAGGCTTGCTAGGGCCATTAGGGTTGAGCCCCATAGGTCCTGCAAGCTCATTTTGGGGGTCCTAAGCAACCAAGGAGGGTTGTGCCCTAGCCACAAGCTCCTTTAAAAGGGGTTGCATGCTTAATAAGGGTCATAGGCCCTCAAAAAATTAAAAAGTTTTAGAAAACACATTGTAGTACTATATATATGGGTCATGTGGCTCCCTAGACAAAACAAAAATTGCCTCATTGTGCAAATTTGTCCAAGCTAGAAAAAAACTATATTAAAATGGGGTTTTTGGCCTTCCCAACATAATAGCAGGGACAAATTTGACCCAAAATGTTCCAAACTTTTAGGTACCTGTTGGTTATGGAAAGCACTTCCTTAATGAAACCCTTTACCGATCTGGCCCCTGATGTCTAATTGGGATGAAATTAAAGGCTAGATCAACCTTTTTAGACACTCTAGACTCAATGGTAAGTATATATTTACTCTAGGAAGCTCCTATAATGCACCTACAGTACAAGTCAGAAAAGCAACCCCCTAAAATCTTGTATTTCTTCCACACTTTTTTGTTTCTCCAGATCATCTAAGGATGCAAAAGAAGATCATACTAATGTTCTTTATAAAATATTAGATTTTCACTCCCATAGCTTCTAAAAAGATAAACCTTAACTCACAACCACTCAAATACCATGTAATATTTGGCTATGGAGCCACACAAGAATACAAATGAGCAAAAGAAAAGCACAAGAATAGGAAACTAACATGATAGAATAAATTGTGCTCTAGTCAATAGGAATGCATAATGCTAGACCGATTACAAAGTACAAAGAAACCTATGCTTATATAGAGAGAGGATATGCATGAATGGTGGAAACTAACTAAAGGTAGACATCCATGATAGATGAATCTTAACTAAAGATAGACATGCAAGGTAGGTGGATATAACTAGCATGATAGAAGGAATCTAACTCAATTAAGACTAGATACATGTTAATCAAGTGCATAAGGCATGGGCATGTGACTGTTTGACACAACTACCTAAGTGAGATTCTCCTAACTAGGTGCATATAATGCAATATAGTAATAAAATTTAAAATGAAAGAATAATAAAATGAACCAACAATGATACCCCAATACTACAAAAAATATAGTAGTGAGCTAATTACATTCCCAAAGTCTCCAAGAATCTATTTTTGTCAATGGACATTGCTGCAACAAGATCACTAAGACTAGGTGGTTGATTTCTAAGGATTCCAACAAGGTGACGAATTTACTTTTAAGGTTTTTCATGAATATAGAATTATTTTTACAAGTTTTCTATAGGGACCTCTTCTTACCCCTCCCTCTCACCCTTTGAAGCCTTCACAATCCATTTCCATTACAATTTTGATCCATTTTTCATATCCCCATTACCTTTATTCATGCATTTGCCATAATTTTGAGCCATTTCCACTTGATTTTCCCAAACCCTCCCTCAAGACACTTTTTCCTTTAGAAAAACAAACCTTAAAACCTTCCTATAACAGTATCCTTTAGCCATCATGGTGTCATCACATCATCTAGGTGTGTTTTCCATTAGCACTTTGTGAGTGCAAACACCTTTACACCACCTTCTGAATTTGTAAGCCATTACCATACCAAATCTCTATTAAATTGATTTGGACTTAATTTTTCCCACTTTCATATAAGTCCTCTCCAAAACCCAAAATCCTTTTTGAGTGAACACAAACCTTGTTTCCAAAACCTTTCTCCCACCCTACTTGTCTTGATGTGTTTCCATGAACGTTTTACCACGATGTTGCAATTTGTAATGGCTAAGATGTGATTTATATTTTTGATTTCATAGATCAATATTATGATTTGTTATTTATCATATGTTTAATATGGAACTATCCTTGAAATCTCACAAGGGGTCTGACTGAGGCAGACTCCTTAAATAATTTTGTAGAGTTCCCATTCACAAAAGTTTTGTTGTAGGTCATTTTTAGATAAGTCTACAAAGTTTTAAAAAAGTGAAAAAATCAAACCGAGCCTCAAATTTATTAATTTAGCCTCCCCAAAAGTTATAGAGCCTTATCTGACATATACAAAGCCACCCTATTAGTTGTTAGAAGGAAACAAGGCCACCCTATATGCCACTAGTTGTTGATTTAAGGCCTATTTCACTAATTTTTAAGCTTATAACTTAATACCATATGTCCATTATAGCTCTATAGACCCATCCATGCCCAAAAATTAAAAAAAAATATATCAAGTAATATTGCTCTGTTTTGATCAAAACTTCTAGGTTTTTAGTTGGTTTCAATGTCTCCACTATAGATTAGAACCTAGAAGAACTTGAGATTCTCCTTCATAATGTCATCTCTGGTCCTATCAGTTTTAAATCATCATCATTCCATTTTCTAGGTGAAACCATTTCAACTCTTCAATTTCCATACATTATTTTATTCATGTTATTAGGACCTCATAAGTTTACTGTAAATTACATGCTTTTTGTTGGTCATTGACAAGTGAGCACTTTTGAGAAGCTAAGACACACTATTGATAGGTTCCTTGACAAGTTTCAAGTCTATACCTACCATCAAGACAAGGTTGCGCCCCTGGACAAGGCTATTGTGGTGGTTGTCGCAACTAGACAATACTATTAGGTAGGCTATTTTGCATATGGTGCCAATTTCCTTTAGGTCCAACTACCTCCAAACTTCACAAATAGCTAAAAAAAAGAATTCTAAGCAACTTTCATACATGCCACTTCTCTGCACAAGTACATCTGATGCCACCTTTTCACTATTTTTCATATTCAATACTTAGTCTTTTCCATTTTCCAAATCTTGCATGTCTCCAAGTTGCATTTCTTGTCAAGTCTAGAGTCCAATTGTCAATCCTAACTCTTGTGGTTGCTAGTTAAGGTTAATCTAGTTGGAAATAGCCTTAGGTAACATTAATTTACACATCATTTGCACACATAACAACTTTTAAAAAAAGAACCTACACCTTAATAAAGGTTCATCTTTTGGGTTCTTTCACAAGATTTTCTTCAAGTGTGAAATATTTCTTAATGTTTACATGTTTTGGCTCTTTAGATGAACAAATATTAAATGTTTCATATTCTAAAGAAATTTGGACTTCAGCGTGAACATTCTTTTTAATGTATCTATCATGTTTGTCAAACAAATCCTCTAAGGAACAAGTCCTTTCAAAATTTTGTTGTCTTTCAATTGAATGACACTTTTTTTATCTGTAGCTAGAGTTTTATCTATATTTCTATTTTTAGAATCATTTTTCTTAGACAGATTTTCTATATACTGAATCACTTCGCTCAAATTACAAGTTCTAAAAATTATCCCTTTTCAAGAAAATGGATTACCTATTGATCATCATTGAAAAATTATCATTTTACAAATTTTGTAAGTATGCTTAGGTGATTTATCAATTCAATCCAATACTTGTCTTTATCAAAACTAGGATGAGGAAGTAGCAAAGATGCAAAAATGACCAAGGAATCAACTTTGTTATTTTCTTCCCTAGGAATTGTGTCAATAGAGAATGCATCAAAATCTTCCATTCAAACTCATACTCTATTCCTATAATTTTTAGATGGTTATTTCTTACCTAAAATTGATTTTTAACTTTCTTAACTACCAACTTAGCAGGCCCCAAGGTTTTCAATTTATTATACCCATATCTTCAACAACTTTCAGCCCAATTCTAGCATTACTTCATGTTCAATAGAATTATTTGTATTACCAAATTATAATTTCTAAGCAAGAGAATACTTTTTACTTGAAGGAGATATCGAGACAATACCTACACCAGACTCAAAAGAAGAACTTCCATCAAATTATAGGGTCCATAATCCATGGAAATCTTATTCAATGATCTATAACATATCCAACTCTTTTTAGACATTAGTATATATGTGCCTCAACCTATTTCTTCATAAGAAACTTTGCATGAGGATCATTTGATTTGTGTAGCCTATACATGGCCTCAAATTTAGGTTCCAAACAGAGCTTTTTTCACTTTCACTAGAAACGTTATATGCAACTCGTCTAACTGAATTTCTCCCCCAAGCTCTTTGTAGAAGCTTCAATTTAGTATCATGATGTAACTAGTTGGTATATGAGCCACTACAAGGGTTATTCTCATTTTTTTTCTATAGAAAGGTAGTCAAAGCAATGTGAGCATCTTTTAATTGTCAAATAATAGGAAATTGTTTTGATTCCATTGAATAGAACTCTCCCAAAGGCTTGGTGTAAGATAACCCCAAAGCATGAGCTAACTTGGTTATCAATATATTATCTAAAGCCACAAAATTAATAATACAATCATTCAAACAAAAGCCTGTAATGAAAAGAGATATGTAAAAGGGTACGGTTTTTCATGTTAGAATTAGGCAGAACAACTGAGAGGGGGGGTGAATTAGTTGTCCAAAAACTTTATCATTTGCAACAATATCACTTAGAACTGATTAAACACATGACACAATGATTTTTGACATGGAAACCCGGTTAAGGGAAAAAACATGGTGAGGGTTAACCCACAAAGATTATACTTTGTTAAAAGTATTATAATTGGGAATGCGCATGCATTCAGGCTCACTGCCCAGAGGTCACTGCTCAAAAGAAGGCTCAGTGCCTATAGAAGACTCACTGCCTATAGAAAGAAGATTATAATGAATTTGAACTAATTAGCATCAACCAATGCAAGGATTTAGTTCTGATTAAGCACAGAATACTGACTTGATACACTTCATCTTTGTTATGCTATGTTTATTGCTCTGCCATAATCTGGATCTTAGATCTCTTCCTTTTTGCACTCTTATATGCCCTTTTCGCACTAACTCCATATTCGCATCATTCATTGCTCCAATACACTCAAATCCATCAGCTATATATATCCGCCTCAAGAAATTCAATCACTTTCTGTCGGCCTAGTGAAGAACTTAGCAAACAACACAAATACTTTGTTCTGTCGACTGAATCCATACACCAATGTTGATGCATACCAGAAATAACACTTGAAGGTCACCATTCATGTCGATCACTAACATTATATCCCATACATAACTCACCAAAACACTTCTACCAGATTCACATAAGGATCTAACACAGGTTGGCCTGTTCTTTACTGAACTGTTCTGTCATATTAGGACCCGGTACTCAGATGCTCATAACTTTTAATCCTCTTGTCACCGGAGGCTAACATCTTGAATTTATATTGTCCTGACATTCCTCTACACTACCTTAGATACGTAACACAAAATGATTGACTGGAGAAATCTATTGACCAAAATACTAAACTCTGCCATATACTCTATTCCTGTCTATCCAGACTTGACAAATCTTGAAACTGACTTCCAGTATGATCTAATACTACACTGCGGATGTGTGGAATAAACTTAGTTGCCATCAATGACAACACCGGTCATGTGTAGCAGTGTCTCTTGCCAACAATCTCCCCCTGTGGCATTGATGGCAACACTTAGTGAAAATGACTAAGTGTTGAAGTTACTCCCCCTTACTCTATACACTTGTGCTCTCCATTGTTTCCAAAGCTCCCCCTTTGTTGGATTCCTCATTTTTCACTGCTCTTCACTCCCCCTTTGACATTAATAGCAAAGGATGGGATTTGCAAACAAAAATTCTCAAAAAAAAAATTTGTATATAGTGTCGCATATGTATAACCAATCCTTAAGTTATATTTACATGAACTTGAGAATATCTGCAAAACTAATTTTCAATTGGTCAAGTTCAGAGGCCCAACTACTTTTCATGCCATCCAAAATTGAGATGTGTCCACTCAGTAGAAATGTGTATGCTTCTGCCTTTGTCAGATCTAAAGGATCACTTGTCTGAACTGCAGTTAGAGCTTCTGATAGTGCATTAAACATTGTTTCTAACTTGGGGACAATCAATCCTCAGAGCTCACACATTCTCTTCACAATATCACCTTTTTCTTTAACAAGCTTCTTTATTTCATTGGTCAAGCTGATTACTTGACATTCCTGACTTATAGGAGAAATAGTTAGAGGATCAAAGTTTTGAGACATATTTGACAATTTTTGTTCTTGCTCCTTTATCTTCTTCTCAATATCCTTACTAACTTTGGGTCAAGATAGACAAAATTTGTATATATCACCTCCATCACTTAGAGAATTTTGAATACTCTTTATATTGATACCAAGTATCATCCTATCATTCCTTATTAGGCTCTTTATTTCACTAAACTTCTTATCCAAAAATTCATTTCTGACTTTATTCTCTACAAACTTCTCAAAAGACTCTAAATGTGTACTTATTGAATTTACAAGATTCTTCAAATGTCTGGAGGGAGAGTCAGATGGATTCTTCTGAAAGGTTGGCATTATCTTCTCCAATACTCTGGTTGCAAGGCCTAGCAGCTCACTATCTTCAATGTGAGATTTCAACATCTTCTCTCTTGCCTTGGCTTGTGTAAAAGATGTTATCTTCATTACTTGAACCAGAGAGAGAGCATCTAGATTGATCAGTCCTTGAAACAACTCTGGTTCATCAAACTCAAGCATTTCTTTACTCAAGAGACCTTTTACTGCATCTACAGTGTCTCTTGCTACAATTCCTGAACCACCTTCCTTCCCTTGAGATTTCTCAGCATCATAATTTATTTGTGTGGGTGCATTAACATTTGCACCATCTTCTTCTGCCTTGCCTTCTTTACCCTCTTCTTTCTCTTCCTCTACTTTTTTTATATCATCTGTAGGGGGAATCTTTTCTTTGTCTTCACCACTTGCTACCTGTTCTAGAGGGCTTTTAGTAGCAATATTATCTTCTTTTCTGGATTGACCAGGTGGAGTTAGAGTATCTCCTACTTCATCAGTTTTGTTTGCCATCTCTATGTCTTCTTTGTTTATTTACTCCTCTTCCAGAACAGAGGAGTCATCAACTTTAGTTTGTTGCTCACTGATGTTTACTTTTTCAACATCTAGAATTGATGAATCAATCCCATCATCTGTCTCCTCATAGGTTTGCTCTAGAAGATCTAGAGTATCACTTTGGTCATCATTTCCTTTTTCAATCTCTTCTTTTGGAGCTTCTTGTTTCAGAACTGAAGGATTGTCTTCCTCAACTTGTTCCTCTGAAACAAAATAGTATTTATCTTTATCTAGGGCCTTCCTAAAAAATTCCTCCATTTCCTTTGCAACTTCCTCAGTTTCACCAAGCATTAGCTTGTTCATCGGAATCTTGCTTCTAAATTTCTCCTTAACTCCCTTGAGGATTTTATCTACTTCCCTTCTGGTCATTACTAGACATAGGGTGGAGAGGACATATTCTCTAAGTTCTAGATCTTTAGCGTTGGCTGCTTCCTTCCTCATTTCCAGTATTTTCCTTAAACTTTTAGGAAGTTCTTGTAAGATTTCCAGTAGAGCTCTATTAAATTTATTCAAGTATATGACGGTGGAATCTTCCAAAATTTTCTTATTTGCTTGATCAAAATTATCATAATAGACTTTGATAGGCTTTAGATTTCCATGAATAGTAATTTCTTTTAAAAATTCATCAACTGTCATAGCAACCTTACTAGTTTCTTACTTTTTACTTGCCTTTTTTCTTCCGAAAGGCTGGTCCTCAGAAGCCTTTGAAGTCTTGGCTTTCTTGGATCTTATTTCTTTAACTTCTTCATCTGTATCTGTCTCCTCATCATCTTTTGTGCTCACATATGTTCTTGCAGCCTTTGTTTTCTTTCTCTTACTTCCTTCACCGGTTGGTCTATTTTCTAGTTTTGTAGGTTTAGGAGGAATAGAAGCAGCAATAGAGCTTCTAGTAGTCCTTAAAGTGGAGGATGGTTCCATTGAAGCATCTTCTTGTTTCTTTTCCTGCCTTTCCTTTTCAGCTTTTTCAATTCTTTCTCTATTTAGCTTCACTACTTCCTTGGTTAGTCCAATGCTCTCAACATACTTTTCAACTTGCTTCTGCACTTTCCTTTTGGTCTCTGACTGTTTGAGCTCCACATGCAATTTTAGACTTAGCTCCTTGTATGTTCCAAACCTTTCCACAAATGTGTCTATTGATTTTCTCAGAAGATGTTGAGCATACATTTCCAAAACTTTCTCATCAACCTCATAGCCCATTGGCATAATCCATATGGTTCTGGGTTCCACAGCCTCCATCAGGCACTAATCAATGTCAACCATAAAGCATATTTCATTCTCATATTTCTCCACAACTAACTTAGGGATTCTCTCTCTTGCATGCATCATACTTTGAAAGTTTTTGAAGTAACCCCAAATGACTTTCTTCTGAGCTTGGGAATCACCAAGGCTGAGTAGATGATCTTTTATTTTCCATGCAACTAGCCTGTCATTTGTCCAGTGCACACTTTGAACTCCAAGAACTTCATTCATAAAATAGAAGAACAAACATATAATCAAAGAACCATACTTGAAGGTATTTTTCTTATCTTTCTTTATTTTGCTTAAATTTTCAATCAACTGATTTTGTAGCAGTTCACATAGGTCATAATCAGCATTCTCCTTCAGCATTTGATAGGCTACCTATATTGCAGTTCCAGAGACATAATTTTCCCTGATGGAGTGGTAAATCTTGTACCCAATCACCATGGAGGCAAATTTAACATCTGGTTCTATAATATCATTGATTGTCATTGCCCTTTTATCAAACTTGGCACTGGTAGCATCAGTCACTGTCTGGTTTTTCACAATTTTCAGCATGGGTAATCCACCAGTTGAATTTAACCTAGTTACAATCTTGATTACATCCTTTGTAATCTTAAATGGTTTCAATAGCCATATGAACTCATCATGTATTCGGCTCAAGATATATCAAACCCATTCATTCTCATCAAATGTCAAAAATATAATGACTTGTAGAAAATGTTTGCTTTCTAGGGCTTTGTATTCTGGTTTCAACTTATAGCTATCATCCCTTAGGTAGTTGTTAAACAAATCCAAGAGTTTCAGGTTTCCAAATTCATCAATGCTATAGTGGATGTATGCCCTAATATCCTCAACATGTAGTACGCCATATGGAACTCCAGAAAAACTGATTTGTATGAATGCTTTCTTAAATATTGGTCAGGGCCTTTCAGTTACATCAACAACTAGAGATGTAGCCATCTCAATAGATTTCATATTCAAGGCTTTACAAAGAAGTACCTTTTTCTTCCACAGGGTTAGGGTTGATCAATTGCCGGTTGAATTCATTCTTTATGCTTCAATTTCTGGATTTACAACTCAAATGCACTTCTTCTTGTTTCCTTCGAATGCAAAGTGATTCAAATGCATGACCAAGTGACCTTTTATCCTCAGCAAAACCTAATTTGGCGTTGTAATAAATGTGTTGCCCTAACTTCATCCAGTTACTCTATTTTTGAATAGTTCTTCATGAATCACTCCACGAATTTCCATATCAACATCTTTTCTTTCATAAATCCTTCCAAAGTTTCTGAAACAATTCAAAATATCTTCTCATTGTGCCATATCCAGGCACCCACTTACTGGCTGGGGAAATTTGATTTTCAATGCAGCTCCCCCTAAGCCAGAGCTCCTAATTCAATTTCTAGAGGAATCATCAGCACCGCATTCTGGTGCAGACCCATTACTATTGTTCAAAATTGTTTTCTAGACCCATGTCTTGCTTATTTCATTTTGGATCTCATTCACATCAATTTTTTCTTTGCCTTTGTCTTGTCTCTGCTCATCTAGTTTTTTGTTTACCAAACCCCTTCTTTCATTAATCCTGCTTTTGCAGAATCTTGCAATATGACCAAACCTATTGCAATTAAAGAAAACAATATTTCTTTGCTTGTATACTTGATTTCCTCTTGATCTGCATTGATTAGCCATGTGTCCATATCCATTGCAAGTAAAGCAGTAACCATTGAAAGAGTTGCCATTTTCTCTAGAGTTATTCATTATCATACTTCTGCATTCATTTGATCTATGACCATACCTCTTACACTTGAAGCATTGACCAGAGAAGGATGGGCCATTTTGATTTACTCTACTTATGCACTGAGTAGCTCTATGACCAAATTTATTGCAATTAAAACAATTTCCATTGAATGATGGATATCTTTGAGCATTAGGTTGTCTTACCAGAGGTTTTCTAGGTCTATTTCTCCCATTCCTTGGTTGAAAATTTCTTTGTCCGGATCTGGAGCTTTCACCTTTCTCATATCCAAGACCATGCTTGTCATCAACCCTTTTCTGTACTTCAAGCAATACTTCAAGTTTAGCTGAGCTTATCTTGAATTTCTCCTTATATTCATTTGCAACTTCTAGGTCATTTATGAGAATGACAATTTGCCTTTCAAGTTCTCTTTCATTGTCTCTGCTTTCTTGTAGGTCAGACTTTAGATGGTTAACTACTCTGTCCAATCTATAGCATTCTTTAGTTCTTTCTTTTAGATTTTGATTCAAGTCTTCTTCCTTTGCTCAATTTCTTTGGTTAGCCTCATTGCCCCAGATTCCATCTCAATTTTCAGAATAGCAACTTCTTTTGATAGCTTCTCACACTCCTTTGTCTTTTCGTCCAAGGCTTCATTCATGCCATTATCTTTAATTAAACTGGATAACTGTAGAAGTAGCTCCTTTCTCTTTTCCATGGATTTCTTTAATTTATCTTTTAATATTTCAATGGTATCATCAGCATCTTTAAGCTCATCTTTCAGATTAGATACTTCTACTTTAGACTAACCAAGGTCTTCTAGGGCCAACCAAAGTTGATCTTTGAGTGAACCCATTGAAACTCCTTCCAAGATCTTTCCTTAAGCTGGTAGGCTTTTTTTTAAAGAACCTTGCTCTGATACCAATTGTTAGAATTAGGCAAAACAACTAAGAGGGGGTGGGTGAATCAGTTGTCTAAAAACTTTATCATTTGCAACAATATCACTTAGAACTGATTAAAACAATTAAAGCATGAGTCATCAACACATGAGCAGAAACAAATAAACACACATGACACAATGATTTTTGACGTGGAAACCCAGTTAAGGGAAAAGCCACGGTGGGGGTTAACCCACAAAGATTATACTATGTTAAAAGTATTACAATTGGGAATGCACATGCATTCGGGCTCACTGCCTACAAAAGGCTCACTGCCTATAGAAAGAAGATTACAATGAATTTGAACTGATAATTAGCATCAACCAATGCAAGGATTCAGTTCTGGTTAAGCACAGAATACTGACTTGATACACTGCATCTTTGTTCTGCCCTGTTTACTGCTCTACCATAATCCAGATCTTAGATGTCTTCCTTTTTACACTCCTATCTGCCCTTTTTGCACTTACTCCATATTTGCATCATTCATTGCTCCAATACACTCAAATCCATCGTCTATATATATCTGCCTTAAGAAATTCAACCACTTTCTATCGGCCTAGTGAAGAACTTAGCAAACAACACAAATACTTTGTTTTATCGACTAAATCTACACACCAATGTTGATGCATACTGGAAATAACACTTGAAGGTCACCATTCATGTTGGTCACTAACATTATATCCTATACACAACTCACCAAAACACTTCTACTAGATTCGCATAAGGATCTAACACAGGTTGGCCTATTCTTTACTGAATTGTTCTGTCATATTAGGACCCGGTACTCATATGCTCATAACTTTTAATCCCCTTGTCACTGGAGGCTGACATCTTGAATTTAGATTGTCCTGACATTCCTCTACACTACATCAGATATGCAACACACAATGATTGACTGGAGAAATCTGCTGACCAAAATACTGAACTCTGCCATATACTATGTTCCTGTCTATCCGGACTTAACAAATCTTGAAACTGACTTCCGGTATGATCTGATACTGCACTGTAGATGTGTGGAATGAACTTAGTTTCCATCAATGACAACACCGATCATGCGTAGCATTGTCTCTTACCAACATTTCATTACTTATTGTTGAGGTGGTTTACAAGTTATTGGAAGTCCATTAGGATAGATTACCAAGGCTCCTTTGTGGGTTACCAAACAACAAGAGGTTGGTGTGTACTATCTCCTTTGATATACTAAACAAATTGGGGTATAAACAAACTACAAAGACTTGGCTAAGGACTGGGTCTCCAGACTGGTATCCCTCCACATTTCTTGCCAACAATCATGACCATTGTAGTTATAAACATATTCAAGGAATCTTATGGTAGAGTCACCATCGAGATCTTGAATTTTAATTTCTAAGGGACCTAAATTATCTCATAGCTTAGTAATGGTGTACATTTTCATTGGTCTATTCATCTCTAGGCAATTTGAACCATTGTGCTCATTGGTTTGATGAAACTCACACATTAAAATTGTAGCAGGGGCAACAGTAGGTGGTTCTTTAATATAAAGTCTCTAATTAGGTGTTGGAAGTCAATTGTGGTTATTGAAAGGTAAAAAAATCCTCAAGACATCTTGATAAAGAAGAGCCTAATTTATCTAGGGAAGCTAAGTTCCTTCGTAGCAATCATTTCATTTTCCATATTTTAAAAAAGAAAGTCCATGGGAGTCAAAGTTTGAAACTTTTCCTAATGAGCCTCTTTTTCCATTTTCCTATAGTTATGAGGTCACCCTCAATTTCAATTATCTAGGCTTGAGTGGCTTCTAAATGTATATGATTCCAATTGGGAAAGAAGATTACATCTAGTAGCTGTGTATTACTAAAGAAACATTTATGATTTTTTTATGGTAGGTCTAGTAGTTATAGATAGTTTATTTATTAGTTTATTAAACTTTATAATAAATTCCCACATGGGTTCATGTATTTATTTTTTCATTTGGATAAGTTGTGCCAAAAATATGTGCTCATCTTTAAGAAATTTAAATCTCTTCAAACTTTCTTTAAATCTCAACCCACTTAATCATGGATGCTTCTAGAAGATAATAGAATGATTTTTCAACATCATTACACATCTCAACAAATAACCTAACGGCAACATGTTCATGTTGTACACCCATAATACTACATGCAGTAGTAAATGTAGAGATATGCTCATCAGGGTGTTGTTTTCCATCCATATTGAACTTGGGAAAAATATTTATTGACCCTTTAGGTAACTCATCGAGTTGGGCTCCTAGACCTAAAGGATCTATTCATGCACCCCAAGGCTTTACTCAATCTTGTTCCATTTTCTTGTTTCTTTTTCTCAAGACTTAAAGGTGTGGTGGTTGCTTTCTTTATTTTCTTTCTTTTTTGGGACCAAGTTTAAAATCAAACTATTGTTATAAATCAAAGAGAAAATATGTTTTTCCTCCAAGTCTTGCTTCCTTGGTGAATCTTTTTTCTTCCAAGGTGTAAAAGATTCTATTGTTGGGGTTATGCAAGTGTTGGAACCATAGATTTCACTCTTTTTAAAATCTTATGAAAATTTACCTTGGGTAATTTCTTTGGGTAATAAGTTATGTTTATCTTCATGTAAGGTAATATCTTTGATCTTATTCATCGAACATAGTAGCAAATATATGGAATTAAATAACACTTGAATAGTTATTCCAAGCAAGATTCTACGAATCTCAAATTGTATCTTCTTGAAGTTAGGTTATAAGAAACTAATATTTGGTTGCAAAACTAGCGGACTACCCTAGATATTCATGCACTTTAAAAAGAGCACTTGATTTTAGGGGCAACACAATACAAAAAAATTGTGCCCCACAATAGGCACCAAAAAATTATTAGTGTAATAATTGGACCACAACTAACATGGAATTTTAGCAAAAGTTTTGGGACAAAGTATCTCCTTTATTCAAAGGGTAGGCTCTCTTTATTTGGTAGCAATTGCATGGGGTTTGGTTATTAAATCATGTGTAGAGTACATTGTTGGAGTGTGCGGTAATGCTAATGTATGTGTGGCATTGTTGGAGTGCATATGGTGATAAGAGACGATATAGGTAGATTTTCTAGGAGGTGTTATACATTACTACAACTCGTAAAAATGTAGTCTCTATTATCACAAGCCATGGGTTTGGTCTTGGTGGTATTGCAAGAAAACTCTATTTAGTATCAAGAGGTGTTTGGTCAATAATTGATGACTTATTATGAAAGCATCTAATCAAATGAGTAGTTTGTCTATTTCGAGAAGTCTTGTGGGAGTGACATGTGGTAGTTTGACATCATAGTATATTCATTGTATGATTGTGTGGTGGTTGGTATTCCATCAATAGTTAGAGTGAGTGTTGAGTTAGTTGGAATTCCATGTTAATGACTTGGGTTTACATCTAGTCTATGGTACTAAAGAAATATTTTGATTTAAAGTCACTTGATGATGTGATGATGATGATGTAAACATGTAGAGGTTGTACACTAGATGTCTATATATTTAGGAAGGTAGAAGAAGGAGACTTATTATATTTGGATTATGCTTTATCATTTTATTATAATTATTAACTCTCTTTTGCTATTGGTTTTTTTCCTAAAAGAGTTTCCCTAATTAATCCTTATGTCTCACATGTACCAAGGATTGTGTATGATTTCATGTTCTTCCATAATGTTTGGCTAATTAAATTAAAACAACATAACTATAATTTAGATCATATAATATGAAGTTCTTAGCAACCAAGTTACTAGTCTTTTGGATTAATTTCCAACACATTTTCCATTTCTTCGCCACATCCCAAATACCTTCTATTCACTAGCACTTAGCTCCATAATATCTAATTTGGACTAACAAGTGTCTACCACATCATTGACTACATCACCCAAGAAATTATTTTCGTTTCCAAGATAGTCGATGCCATTAAGCTCCTAACTACCTACACACAACTCTTAGATCCTTTTATATCTATTCTAACATTGTGCAAAACCCTTTATACAATGGTTCACTCTGTATTTAAAACTCTATGGGCTCCAATTTCTTGATTAAACCCTTTAAGGTTGGATGAAAATTAATAGATCTCATTGACTTCTTTTAAATATATGGTTGAGGATTGAGCATGGCCCACATAGTTATGTGCTTTATGTTTAGTTGTTTAGCCATTCCACCCATGTTTGACCATGTAGCCACTAAATTTATAATGCCAAAAACCTTTAAAGAGCTACCTAAATTCTCTACCAAATGTAGTAGGCCTACCAAACATGTTTCCACATATGCTAGCTAGGTGCAAGTGGTGCCACACCATTTGGCAATATACAAGAAGATCCCATTAACATGTTGTTCATTGGTCCTACAAACAAAAAAAAGACATTTTTCTTGCCACCTCTCCAACATTGAGCTCTTTTGTATCACCTTATTAAGAACCATAGTTCAACAATAAAATGAACTTAGAGCCTTTATGATCTATCCATTCTATTGTTCCAATTAGATCAAGACACATCACTCCCTCTATAACTTTATACTACACTCATCACAAAATAAGACAAGCCCACTAATTTAGTTAACTTATATCATATCGACCAATTAGCCAAGAATAAAATATTGTAAAGTATGTGCTCCTATCAAGTCATGACCAACAAAATACCACCACATCACCCTCATCAACCATTAACCACCAGGCTTGTTAAACACATGATGTAAGCACATTGGGACATTGATGCTAAGTAAAATATTGTATATATATGCCTTCAACAAGTCACACAACAAGTAAAATACATAAATGTATCTAGTTATCATGTTACCTTTGTAAATTGATACCCTTAGGAAAATCTTGGGCCCATGCAAATATCTACACACATACCCTTAAACTAATGAATGTCTGACACCTCACTCACCTTAAAATATTTGTCCTAACCTTAAACTATGTAATAAGGTGAAGAGCACCTGAGCCTATAAACATGCATTTAGTAGATAGTAATTGGTCATCAACAAAATAGAAGAATCTTACTTAAGTGAATGGTGACGAGCAATAGTAACCAACAAATCATAAAAAGTGCATAGGAGACAAAACAAAGGACTAAGGCCAAGATAATAGTCACCATGGAAGACCATTTGAAGCTCGACTCAAGCATATGACTATGAAGATTTTTGCAGGGGCAATGAATCAAGACATGGGGAATAAACACAAATCTCAACAAAGGCATACAATAGGGCTTTAAGTAAGGATTATCTTAGATTGACTATCAATAAAGAGGGCTAGAGAAATACAAAGAGAAGAATTAGGGCAATGTAAGAAATAGTGTCAACACAACCAAGTTCCTGCTAGAGACTACAAAGCTTATTAGAAAAATTTGATGGTCAATTCTATAGTAAAATATATTTAAATGGGTAAAATATGGCTATGAACTCATTTCTAAATTATACTCTTCAATGTAGATGAGATCATGATCTTAGTTTGGCTTGTTCATGTGTATGCACAAAATTTGTCATTGACCTTTTTTCATGTGGGTTCTAGCATGTTGTTAGAAAAGGTGTCTCAACCTTGCACCTAATGTTAAGATTACAAGTAGTGCAATTTTTGGGTTGAAAAACATAAAAACTCAATTTCTAGACAATAGAGTTGGTTTTTGGCCAAAATAAAAATTTTGGGTTGTTCAACACCAATTCCCTAGTGCCTATCATGTGGACCTCTTTGAACTCTCTACAATTTTAAAAAAAGGCCCAATCAGCCTCTTGGATCAAAAGTTATGGCCTCCAGAAGTTGGGCCTCTTGCATTGGAAATGTAAAAACATCTAGGACACATAAAAGAGTTGTAAAGGGGAGTTACACTTGTTGACCAACATGTCATAAGGCATTTTAGACTATGAGACAAACATATATTATGCCCACATTTGGTTCATTTTTAGAAATATTAATGCATGAATAGGAAAAGTTAATTATAATGGGTCTTCTCAAGCCATCCAAGTCACAAGCTTTGGTGGATGATCAACAAAAGAGTTAGAAAGGGTCCACTAGTCATGATAAGAAACATAAGTAGTCTAGGAAAAACCCATGAAAGGATAGAGCACAACCTTCATCTACTTCACAAGAAAAATCTCATTCCTCTTCCAAGAAAGAGGATTTTTATAAGAAGAAAAATCCAATGTGTTCCTATTGCAAGAAAGTTGGTTATGATGAGCATGAGTGTCATGCTAAGTAGAATCATGATTTGAAACATCTTCTCTAGAAGAATCACACAAGTATGTTATCTTCCCATTCATTGGGAACATCCACTCCTTAAAAATTAGATAAGGGGAAAGGATAGGTACTAGTCACACTAGTAAACTCTTCTAAGCAGTGGATACTTCACTCTAGTGCTTCACACCACATGGGTTTCAATCAAGAAAAAAAATCTTATTTGGAACCTTACATTCTATGTTTCATATTCTTATAGGTGATGACATAATAGAGAACATCATTGGGATAGGTTGGTTGACATGGATGAAGGTTCATTTAAGGATGTCCTTTGTGTACATGATTGGTCTTCCAACCTTCTTTCTTTGTACTAGATCACTCATCTCAAGAATGGCAAGAAGCTTGAGATCACTCTGAATTCAGTTATGATTTAAGATCTTGAAGATAATGCCTTGATTCTAGTAGCAAAGGTTGACCATCATTCTTGGCTATACGTGTTCTCCTACTTTGTGCTTGATTCCCCTTCTACAATATTGATCACTCATTTTGACATGGTAAGCAAACTATGCAATGAGTAGTTTGGCCATCTCAACTACAACTATCTTCAATAAATCAACTCACAAGATATGGTTACAAGTCTTTTGTATATCAACTTTTCAGATGGTGTCTTTAGCTTGTGTGATGGGTAAGTATCTAGAGAATAAATTTGATAAATGGAAGTCTTGGAGGGTTCACAAGTCCTTGAATTAATTCACATTGATCTAGCAGAACCCTTTTCATCCTTATCTTTTAGAAAGGCACACTAAGTTCTAACATTCGTTGATGAATTTTCTAGATATACATGGGTTTGCTTCCTTTAATAGAATGGAAAATTATTTGATAGATTTCAAGATGTAAAGGCTCTTATTATGAGTAGGAAGTACGTCAAGATTCTCTATATGGTAATGGTCAAGAATATGTGAACCATAGCTTTGAGAAATTATGTACTATTAAGAGGATTCTTATTTAGCATATAGTTTCATATACACCACAACAAAATGGTATTGTAGAATAAAAGAACAAGCCCTTAAAGGAGGTGGCTAGTTGAATGATTCATGCTCATTCTCACTCCCGAGTTTTGGGCCAAAGCCATTAAATATGTTGCTCACGTTCATAATCAAGCTGCCCATAAGGCCTTTAAAGATATCACCCCTTTTGAAGCTTGGTGTGGAAGGAAACCAGTTGTGTGATATTTCTAAGTTTTTATCTTCCTTGCATGGGCACATGTTCCTTTAGAGAAACATAAGGCTTTGGAATGTCAAAGATGGCTTTGCATCTTTGTCAAATATTTTGATGGTGTCAAGGGGTATCGGCTCATGGATCCTAAGGCACCTGAGCTTCTCATTAAGAGAAGTGTTCACTTTACAGAAAGTTGTCTTGGTTTGTCCTCTTGCACTTCTCCTTCTACTTCCATCATGGATTCCTCCACTGATGATAATGATTTAGAGGATTCTCCTCCAACACCTCAAACTTATAGGTTTGATCATGAGGCTTCACCTCTACCTTTGTAGAGTTCACATATAGAGGCTAAGGACTCTCCTCCTCGATCCCAATCTTCTTCATTGCCTTATTGGGCTTATTAGACACTTCAGTAAGTAAGCCCATTGGTTTGGGATCCTTCGGATACTCGAAGAACAATGTCACAACACAAGAAAGCATGATTTTTATTTGAAATCACATAGTTTTTAGAAAAAATAAAAATTTAAGCCTAGAGGGGTTCCATCTAAGGGGGTTTCATTGAAGTGGGTTAGATAAAAACCCCTTGGATAGAACCCCCAGCTTAAATCAAACCCCTAATAGGGTCTCCTCTGCACCTATCAAAATGTTGACAAAAAACTAATTCTGATTCACCTTTTGGGGGATCAAATGAAGTCATTTGGAAATGCCATTTTGTAAGTCTATAGCCCTTAGTATTAGCTTTACAAAAATTATAATATGTATTATATTTTATTTAATATTATATTTTTTAATTTTATAATGAATGTAGGTCCATACAAAAACAATGATCTCTATTCAAGACACTACGAATTTAAATACAAACATTGTTAGAAATATCTCAAAAAATACACTACACTCCACACAGATGACCTTGTTTCAATGAAAAAAGAAAAAAAATTGATATATGCTAAGAGAAATGTGTTATAGAATAATATAAATCTAAATTTTTTGTTAGTACTAATTCAAGAATTAACAATAAATAAGATATTTAATAAAAAAATACCAAAACTATCCATGCACTAGACATTGGAATTAATGATCTAATTCCAATAAATAATGGAAATTTTTTATTTGTAGTGAAAGTTATGTGTTATGGAATAATGTCACTAAATAAAATATAATTTAAAAATTGGTTGAAAAAAAAATTAGAAATAATTCTTTAATCTTTTAAAAAAATTGTAGCTTGAATCTACATAGAAAATGCCACAACTCATTATTTTTACATTTCCCTATAATTGACACAAATTGAAAAATGTTGATTTTGAGTGTCCCACTTAGGCAAAAAAGTGGGACACATTATTACACTGTCACCTGCTTACGTTACCTCTACTTCAAATCCACAATATTTTGTGAAGCATTAAGTATTGCTAAGTGGGATTCAACAATTGAGGAAGAGTATAGTTCCTTGATGAGGAACAACACATGGGAGTTGGTCCATCTTCCTTAGGGAAGAAAATTGGTTCTAAGGAAGTGGATCTATTGGATCAAATATGTAGCAGATGGAACTATTGATAAGCTCAAAGCATTCAACATGTGGCCAAAGGGTTTTAATGTGATGTTGGTATTGATTACACTAAGACCCTTGTTGCTAAACTCCATTCACTAGACTTTTACTATAGTTGCAACTCATGGTTAGGCTATACATTAGATCGTTTTGGAGAGTGAATTTCTTCATGGGGATATGTAGAAGGAGACTCACATGGATCAAACACAAGGGTTCATTCAGGATTCTTAATTTCTTTGAAAATTGAGGAAGCCTATCTATGGCCTCAAAGAGGTCCCTCAGGTTTGGTGTGCCAAAATAGATTCCTCTCTTCTCTCAATTAGATTCTCAAGATGCCACTTAAATCTGAATGTCTACACTTGTACACATGATGACTCTTGCTTGTTTCTAGTTATCCATGTTGACGACTTGATCATTATAGGGAGCTAATCATCCATCATTGGCAGAGTTAAACTTTCTTTTCATGATGAATTTACAATGACAGACTTGAGTTTATTGCACTAATTTCTCAGGATTGAGATCACTTAATATTCTTCTAAGATTACTCTTTCTCAGACTAAGTATGCTCTTGATCTTCTAGCTTGATTTCACATGGCTGATTGTAAGCCTGCACCAACTCCCTTTATGTTAGGAGTCAAGATTGATGCTAAGTGTTTTTCTTCACTTGTTAATGCCACATTGTATTGCTAGCTTATTGGTAGCCTTATCTATTTGGCTCACACTCACCTAGATATATCATATGTATTTGACATGGTTTCATGCTTTATGTATGAACCATGTGAGCTTTAATTACAAATTTCCAAACACATTGCATTATATACATGCCACCCGTAGATATGGGATTCACTATCCAAGTGGTACGAGTTTAGACTTGGTCAAATATATAGATTCTGATTGGGGTGGAAATCTTGATGATTGTAAGTCCACATCTAGCTACAAATTTTACTTTGGTTCTAGCCACATTCATTAGCGGAGAAATAAACAACATGCTAGATTGCTCTTTCTCAAACTGAGGATAAGTATTGGGGTTATTAATGTTGTCACTAAACTTCTTTGGATTTATAATATCCTTGTTGAGTTTGACGCTCCTTTATAGAGGCCATCACTCATCTTCTATGACAATTAGAGTTCCATTTAGATCTCAAATAACTTAGTTCACTATCAATGAACCAAACACATCGAGATCCATAGGTAGTACATTAGGTGGCTTATCTAGGAGTAGGTTGTTGATTTGTAGTAATATAGAAAGTTGTGGACATCTTCACCAAACCCTTCACTAAGAGCAAGTTCCATCATTTGTTAGATCTATTGGAGGTATGAGAAACTATTCCTTTAGGGGTTCACTTAGACCTTCTCTCTTCATCCTCTCAGAGGGGAATTTTTTGTACAAGTTTTTCTCCTTCTTTTCTTTTGGGGTAATGATTTTGTACATGGGTACCTATCATGGCTACACATTGTTATAAATCAAGGTGCAAACCACACAACGTAAATATGATTTAAACCTTATTAATGTCCTCTAAACAATGTAGAATCAATGGAGATTGCAACAGAAATAAAAACCCACTACACAGAAATAACATGCATTAAGAACTAAACACAGAACATAGTATGAAAAGGGGAGAAAACCCTTTCAAGTAAAGAACTCCACAAAGAAAAGAGGCTCCAAGTTGTATTATCTTCAAATATGAGATTACAATACATGAACTTCCCCTTCTTCTTCAGTCTTCAATCCAACGATGCCTGTTACTCTCAACTCTGATAAAAAAACATAGTACAAATATCCTTATAAAAGGGGGTTGCCTTCTAGAGAAAGAAAACTTACATAATATCGATTCCTAGATATGTGACCTAATGATGAACAATCCAAATTTACAATGATAAAATTTGGCTCCGAGGGCACTGCCCCCGAGCCCCTGTCGAGGCACGCGGCCCCTGGACCCCTCATCGGGGGGATGATCCCCTTGAACCCCTCGCAGGGGGGAAACCTCTTGTGATCCCCCATCATGAACGAATTAGCATCAGGGACCGAATATAAATATGCGGCTAAAACAAGATCGTTGTTGGTGAAACCTTTCATCCTTTATGGGTGATTTACAAACAATAATATGAATAAATTACATAGGATTTACAAGGTTGATGACACCTTAATCCTAACACACATTTGCTAGAACCCATTTATCCATCTTTATATACTCACCCAAGCTACATTTATTGGAGGTCTTGGTGCATTATTTTATTCTTGCATTTATTTTATTTACTTTATTGCATTATTTGCACCTTGGATAGAATAAACTTAGGTAGGTTTCTACTAAGGTAGGTTTTACTTGCATCAAGTGACTTGTATTTTCCTAGTTTTGTGGAGATGTTGTGCACACGTGTGATTACATCTTCTTTATCCCATATTGGTTGTACATTCACATCTCTTAGTGGTGTATCCTATATACCCACTTATAGCTCTCATATGAGCAATCTCTTAATTTTTTTGTTGCATCCTTTGATTGGATACAATTTATTCTCATCAATTTGATCTTCAAAGTTCTTTGTGCTATCTTTTAGGGTTTTTTGATCTTGTGTTGATATATCTCCATAGCTAAATCTTACAAATAAATATATTGGTCTCAACCAATGAGCGAGTGGATTACCCTACATCTTACTCCTCACCTGACATCTCAACACTATAGATTTGAAGTAGAACAAATCTTGATAATTAAATAAAAACATTAAACAAAATATTACTTGTGTCCATGTGTTATCTATGGTCTAAAACACTGTTATTAAATGTGTGTAACTTAAATCTAGTGCGTTGAAGCTTGGACCACTCAATCTTGCTATCTTTTCTCAAGCAATTAAATCATGTCATTCTTTAAAGGAAGAGATGTGTGTGGGCCCCTTAATTAATTTATGTGCCATGGACTTAGTTTTAACTTGAGAACAAAGAAGGATTGTTGTGTTGTGATACTATTAGTAGAGGAGATTAAAAGATGAATGTGTGGAACTGCAACACAATGAACCAATGAAGTTATTCCAAGTGGAATTTGAAATTTTGATTGGATTGGGTTTTGTTATATTTGTGTGTACCTTGGGTATTAGTTAAAGGAGGCATCATCTAAGGTACACGTGTCACTCATGGGCTCAAACATTCATAACAAACTTTGTGCAAATTATCTAATGTATTTAATCCTTGTCCATCAAATCTTACATGCTTATGCCAAACTATTGATTTTAATGGGATTACCAATCAAATTGAACTCATTGGTAATTAATTTTGATGGTTAAATGCACATTATGATTTTTTTGTGGGCTTATTTGCAATAAATTTTATGAAAATTTTGACATGAATTATCAACACTAAAATAGAATCCGGAGTGAAGCACCTTTGCAGTCTCCCTAGTCTCACTGTTCTATCATTAGTGATTGCTTACTCCTTACCTCCTCAAGCCCTAGAAAGTTCACATGTTGTCACTAGGGTGAAATGATCAAACATTGCAATGTGTAGCTTGCCTTATGTGTTTAATCCTCATCCATTAATCTATGTGTGCTTCTCCTGCACATTGTGAAAGAGGTAAAATAAACTACTTATGTCTTAAAGTAGATTAATTTACATTCCTTACAGTGTGTATTAATTAAACTAATAAAACATGTAAAGTTTTATTTATTTTATTGTACACACAATAGAGCTGGGAGAATGAATAAAGGAGAGTAGATTTTATGCTAACAAAGGAAAGTACAAAAGGAGGGTAAGGAACCTAAAACCTAGTATAAAAGCTAAGAAATGGATGTTTGGTTGAGATAAAAATCTTGGAATAAGAACTAGAAGGAGATGATAGCACATTTCTTGGACAATAACACAATTGTAGTAGCATTTATGTGACTGTGTTTTGGTCTAATGTACATAGAAATCTATAGTCCATACAAGAGGTTACAAGTCTATAAAATAGAGATAGAATGCACATAAGTAATAGAGAAGTACAACAAAACAACAGAAAATGGAGTAATTTTAAATAACTTGGAATAGATAAAATGACATCTATACTAAGTTCATAGAGAAACATCCAATGAGAATAAAAATATAGAGAATAAGCCCCCAAAATCACCAAAAATGCATATAGTTGGGACATAGGGAAAAATGTATGGTTGCTTAAGATCTTGCCAATATGGTCAAGCCCTGAATTTGGTCTTTCAACCTCCATTAGGAGTCAAATAGAAAATATATTGGATATTTTGTGATCTTAATCCTATGTGGATCTAGAACTAAGAACAATAATATAAATGATAAAAGGAACAATAATAAATGTGTCTACTATTATCCTTGTGTGTATGAAGGAGAGTTAGGAGACATAGAATCTAGCAATGCCAAGAAGACCATAAAAACATAGCATAACAAAGAAAGAGGAAAAGCACAACAAATTGTCCCAAGAGAGTGGAGTCTAATGGTGCATAGAAGGCTTCACAACATGGAAAGCAAATGCACCAAGAAACAAAGTGTTACTATAGAATGTTAGAATTATGTAAAAAATTGGAAGAGAGAAGACCTTAAAGAAATAAAAAACCAATCAATGCAAGGAAAGGAAAAGGGAATCCAATTTGAAAATCTCTTTCATACTAGAGGCTACTTTTGATAAAGGAATAAGCAAAGGGTTGTTGGGGGGTCAGAGGATGCTACTAGAGAGAGACTATATAGATTTTGACCAAAAAAAATCTTTTGATAGGGCTCTTGAAAAATGTTCGTACGACTACATAATATGGGACAAAATTGCAATTGCATTGACATTTACATAATTGCATTTTAGTCTAAGAACAAATATAATTTCAAGTTATTAAAATTGACATAAGTTACAAAATGAATACAAAACATTAGAAAATAGCACATAAAACATAATTATGTAAATAAATGTGAACTTTGGTATTTGGACTAGGAAAAGAGGCTAAGGATGGGCTAGAATGAATCTTAAAACATACTATGAGAATGAACACTAAAAGAGGCACAATTTGTAGTGTCAAACTTGCAGGTATGCAACTTTCGACATTACACATTGATGTATGCACTTTTGTTATTTTCGTGAATTAATAAGTGATCATAGGTTTCTAAGCTCTTTAGTTGTTTCCTCATTGTGCTTAGGTAACCATCAACTTCTGCATGACCTCATAGTGGTTGGCTTGGCCAATTAAGGTATATGAACTCGTCTAGCCATGGTAGTCCAAGGTGGGACCACTATATTTATTGAATGAGAGCCCAACACATGGTGCTCACTCCAACCTTGGGATATGTGGCATGCTATCAATGGCTATGATGAAATAGCTTAAGGGAAATGCCTCACATATTCCCTCCATCAGTGAGCCCCTAGCCATTGGATCTTGTTGACTTATGCCAAGCCATTTGATCATGTTGTATTTTAATTATCGACGTCTGTAGGTGACAGTACTCATAGGCCTTGTTGGGTCCACTAAGATTGGTTTGTCACTATTTATTGGTTATATATATATATATATTCGTGCTTATGTGGGCTAGTGTCATAAATAATATATTAGATTATGTGACATGCACATTAGTGATGTGACTTTGGTAATCCTCGTGTAATGACTAAGAGCATGAGTCTCTAATACCATTACCTTTATGTGTAAAACCTTTGTTTAATCTCCCTTGCACTTTATTTTCTAATCAAACATTGACTTACTATCCTAGTTGCTAAGAAATTAGGTTATTAATTGACAATGCTAGTATGATTATAAATTGGTATCAAACACTTAGCTAACTTTTTGTCCAATCTTTGTTTCCTCTCCATGACCCTGCAAAGCTTTGAAGAGTGAGGTGACCTGGTCAGTTATTGTTGGCCTTGACTTATCAACAAGTTGATACTAGGCACCTTTAGCACCCTTGATGCTCTGTGTCCATTGTGTTAGAAATGAAAGCAACACTACTTTAATGGAAATCTGATTCGAATAAATTTCAGCAATCTTTAAGTGTCCATTAACAATGGAGATTGTAACAAAACATAAAACCCACTACAGAAAAGATGTCAAACATGAAAAACTCAACACAAGACACAATGACACAATGTTTAACGTGGAGAAAACCCTTTCGGGTAAAAAACTCCACACAGGAAAGAGGCCCAATATTTGTATTAATCTGAAAATAATTTACAATACAACACTTCAACTCTCTCCACCAGTCTTCAATCTGACATCATTCTAGCAGCACTTGAGTATCTCAAATCTGTGTTGCAGCAACAAATACATGGCAAATACTTATAGAAACATTTTCCAACTCATTCTAGGCGTTCACCTTCTCTCTCCTAAGATTATCCAACCTGTAAACATTAATTACCATCTTATAAGTATCTTACACTTGTCCAAAAACAACCATGCCAAGGTTGGGTGCCCAAGACTAAATCTGGCCTCTTACAACATCTTATGATGCGTCATAATCGTCATAGTGATGAAGGAGGTAAATCATAAAACACACAACAACAGAAATTGCACATAGAAATTAGAACTTTTTTTATTGATTTGGACAACTTATTACATTACAGAAGCTCAAATACAATTAGAGGAATCAACCCTCCATAGGTTGCAACACACTACAACTTCCTCTCACAAGACTCTAGAATCATCTGCCATCTGTAACCCCAAATCTTCTAGGGTTTCTATTTTCTTGCCTATTCTTGACTCTACACTTTCCCCCTTAACTCTACTACTGCTCAGGGTTCCCAAAAATGGTTATTAATAGCCTTTTTTGGCGGCCAACAACCTAATTTCAAAATTTGCATCTCCCTCCAAAAATAGGTCAATTTCTGGGAGCCATAACTTTTGATCTAGTTGTCCGATTAATGAACCGTTTTATGCGTCAGAAAGTTCGCAGATTGCTCTACACGTAAGAACTGGCTTTGCTAGTTTTGGCCATTTTTGGGCCCGTGCAGGGCCATTTAGTGCCTCAAACCTGAGTTTGAATAATTTTTAGGTATTTTTCGGGAAACAGAAACTTTAATATCTTTCAGTTCACAAATGATCTTTGTGTGATTCCTTCGCCAAAGGTCTTATTTTTCAGTTACGAAGCTTCTTGTAAATTTTCACTTCAATCCGTGCCCAAATGCAAACTTTCTTAAAATAACAGGTTGTTATTTTTAGCAGTTTGGAAAAACTAAAAGTTCTACATCATTATTCAAGTGATTATGGAACCAGAACCACAAATTTTGAAAAGAAATGGAAAGAACATCAACGATTTTGAAACACATCTTTGTTTGGGTGATGCAAGATTACCCTTACACCACTGGATGCTCCTGCATTAGACACCCAGGGTACTCAAGTGTTTGTGAGAAAAAACCCAAACGGTCAACCTCTGCCTTAGACAACCAAGAAGAAACTTCAACAGACCTTCCTTTCCATTTCACCAGATATTCTTCATATTGCCTGTTTCGAGTACTTCTTCCCATACAGCTATCCAAAATCTCTTCTATCTCCTCTGTTGAAGTAGATGCCAGAATACTCCACTATTCTTTTGTTGGTCCATTATTTGTTCCACCTTCATGATATTCTGATAAATCAGCAATGTTTAAATCAGGGGAAATATTGATCCCACTTGGCAGCTCTACCTCATATTCATTTCTTGAATCATACTTCTTCAGTATTCTGCACGGTCCAAATTTCTTCATTTTCAACTTATTATAAGTTCCAATTGGGAACCTTTCTTTTCTCAAGTGAACCATGACTTCATCTCCTACCTGGAACTTCTTATATCTCCTCTTTTGATCTGCCTTAGCCTTGTACTAAATATTCATCTTATTAATGTGTTTTTTCACCTCTTTATGTGTTCTGCAAAGTCTTCAGCCTCGACACTTGTCTTTTCTCCTTTGTCCAGCTTCCTTAACTCAGAAGCATTTCTTGGGCTATTGCCATATACAATCTGGAATGGTGATTTACCAGTACTCCTATTGATAGAATTGTTGTAAGCAAATTCTGCTTGTGGTAAAATCAAATCCCATCCCTTGGGCTTATCTCCTACTAAGCATCGTAGTAGGTTACCAAAACTCCTATTCACCACTTCAGTCTATCCATCAGTCTGTGGATGGTGTGCAGAACTGAACTTCAAATCTGTCTTTAACTTCTTCCACAATGTCCTCTATAAATAACCAACAAACTTAGTATCTCGATTTGAAACTATGCTCTTTGGTAGACCATGTAATCTCACCACCTCCTTAAAAAATAACTCTGCAATATAAACAGCATCATTAGTCTTCTTACAAGGAAGAAAATGTGCCATCTTCGAGAATCTGTCCACCACCACAAAAATGGAATCATGTCCTTGCTGTGTCCTTGGTAAACTAAGAACAAAATCCATACTAATATCATCCCATGGCTTCTCTGGTACAGGTAGTGGCTGATATAGACCTGTATTCTGACTTGCTCCTTTTGCCATCTGACATACTCTGTAACTTTGCACAAATTTCCTCACATCCTGCTGCAATTATGGCCAATAATAATTTTCACCAATAATAGCAATGGTCTTATCTCAACCAAAGTGTCTAGCCAATTCTCCACTATACTTCTCCTTAATCAGGTTCTCTCTCATGGAACTCTTTGAAATGTACAACTAGCTTCCTTTAAACAACATGCCATCTTGGATTATGAAATCCAACTATTTTGTCCTATCCAAAGTAATAGGTTTCAGACAAACTTTCCAAGCCTCTACAAAATCTGGAGCTTCAGGATACAAACTTTTGAGCTCATCGAACCCAACACCTCTATCTTCATTTCTGTCGACAAATTTTGCCTTCTGCTCAAGGCATCTGCAACTCTGTTGGACTTCCCACTCTTGTGCTTCAAAACAAAAGTATAACTTTACAAAAACTTAATCTATTTTAATTACCTCTAGTTCAACTTTCCTTAACTATTAAGGTACTATAAAGCTTGATGGTCAATATATAAAACAAACTCTTTTGGCAACAAATAATGTCTCCATTTCTTCAAAGCCTAAACTATTGCATAAAATTCCTGATCATAAATAGAATACTTTTTTCTTGGCATTATTAAATTTCTCACTAAAATAGGCAATGGGCTTACCTTCTTGACTTAAAACAACTCTTATAGCACTGCCACTAGCATCTCAATCTACCTAAAACACCTTATAGAAACCTGGAAGTGCCAAAACAAGTTGCTTTGTGACTTTCTGCTTCAATGTATCAAAGCTTTTGTCTGCTCCTTTAGTCCATCTAAACTCTTTTCTATCCCCTCTCATTGTCTTAGTCAGGGTGCACAAATGCTACTAAGTTTTTTGATAAACTTTCTGTAAAAACTTGCCAAACCATGAAAAGATCATACCTCCGTATCACTACTTGGTGTAGGCCATTCAATGATAGCCCTTACTTTTTATGGGTCCATCTTAAGACCTTCCTCTGAGACAACAAATCCTAGGTATACCAACTCCTCCTTTGCAAAACTACATTTCTTTAGATAAATCAACAACTTCTCCTCCCAAAAACTCTTCTGATATGCATCAGATGCTCATCCCAAGTCTTATTGAAAATCAAAATATCATCTAAATAAACAATAACAAAAATTTCCAAAAATTCTTTCAGTACCTCGTTCATGAGCCTCATGAATGTGCTCGGTGCATTGGTTAGTCCAAATGGCATGACTAACCACTCATACAAACCCTCCTTTGTCTTGAAGGTTGTCTTCCATTCATCTCCTTCTTTAATCGGATCTGGTGATACCCACTCTTCAGATCAATCTTTGTGAAGTACTTGGCTCCACTCAAACAATCCATTATGTCATCCATTCTGGGTAATGGAAATCTGTACTTGATCGTGTTCTTGTTGATGGCTCAAGAATCTGTACACATTCTCCACTTGCCATCTTTCTTCGGTGCTAGTACTACAGATACTACACATGGACTTAGGCTCTCTCTTATCAACCCCTTCCTTAACAGCTCTTGAACTTGTTTGTTCAGCTCTTCACTCTCTGTAGGGGTCATTTTGTGGGCTACTTTATTCGACAAACTAGCTCCTAGTATCAAATCAATTTGATGACTTATCTTCCTCATTGGCGGTAAACCTTCTAGTACATTATCAGATACAATGTCCTGAAATTCTTCCAACATATCTGAAACTTCTGCTAGTACATTTTCACATTTCTCTTGACTGATCTTAGGAATCAATGCAAAGTAATGATGCTCATGCTTCATACCTTCCAAAAAATTTCTACCATCTACCAAGCAAATTTTGGCAGTACTACATACCTTTTCTTCCACCTCCTTCAAGGGCTTCAACTTATGACTAACTCCATCCTTTGTTATGGAATATGTGTTTGCATGGCCATCATGGACAGCGCTCCTATCATACTGCCATGGCCTCCCCAATAACATATGACATGCATTCATCGGTATGATGTCACACAGCACCTCATCATGGTAGTCACCAATTTTGAACTTAATTAAACACTGCTCATTGATCAAAGTTCTATGGTCCTTCTGTAACCATGCGATCTGATACGGATGTGGATGCTTTCTTCTTGTCAACTTCAACTTGTCAACTATCTCCTCTGAAACAAGATTATCAGTGATTCCACTGTCAATAATAATATCACAACACTTACCTTCACATTTGCACCTTGTGCAGAATAAACTCTAGCTCTAATTTGGTTCTTTCTCCTCATTCAACAAGGTTCTTCTAACAACTAGGGTTTCTCCCCTTTCAGCATCTTCAGAATGCTTAGACTGTGCATCTTCATCTACATGTGCAACTCATGCATTGCCTTTAGGTCTTCTATTCATCCTTCCTTGATGTTGTGGACACTCGTATGCTCGATGCCCTTTTTCTCCACATTGAAAACAGGTTCCTCTAAAACCTCCTCTTCCAGGTCCTTACCCAGGTTGGCCTCTTCCTCTTCTTCTTTGCTCACCATTATTCTGGTCACGAGGGCAGTAGGTATTATCCCCTCTCTGATTTCAACTGGTTCCATCTTCTTCACTTTTATTTTGATCTTCATTATGACCTCCATAGGATCTTCCAAAAGTCCTTCCGCCTTGACCTCTTCCCCTTTGCTTGCTATCAAATCTTTTATTCAGCTTCTCTTCCACCTTCAGGAAAAATTGATATGCATTTTCTATGGTGGTCATTCTGACTAGCCTCAACTCCTCTTAAATACTTGGCCTCAACCCATTAATGTAACGGGCTACCTTCTCCTTGTTGGCCTCTGCATGACCTGTCATAATAGTAATCTTATAAAACTCTTCTATATACTCCTTAACAGACTTGTTACCTTGCTTCAGTCTTTGCAGCTTCTTTAGCAACTCCATCTCATAATCCACAGGAATGAACTGCTTCTTCAGTTTCTCCATCATCTGATCCCATCTGTGATCTTTCCTTTTCCTCTTTTGTTCCTTTCTAATTGGACCTCCTTCCACCAAATACTAGCATGGCCCTTCAACTTTACTTTTGCAAACTTGACCCGATCTGGGTCCTCCACATCTTCATTCTCAAAATACTCTTCCATGTCATTGATCCAATCAATAAGTTGTTCCGGATTTAAATCTCCAGAATAGGTAGAAACTTTGATCCCGGGCCTCTTTCCAATATTTGAAATGGCCCTCAACAACCTAACTTCTGCAAGATCTCCTGCAACTTCTTGTACTTCCTCGGATAGCTCTTCCTCAGCTTCATCCTCACTTTTTTCTCTTATTCTCGGATCAAGCCCTCTTCGCAGCTCCTCTTGCAATGCATTGATTTGCCTTTATAGGGCTCTAAAACCCTCTTCCGTCAAAGCATTCCTTCTAATACGATTTCTTCGTGGAGGCTTCTTGATCTCCACAGCAAACCCACAACCTCAGAACCTGGTGCAAACTGCCTCACGGTCGGCGATCTGTCTACACACTCAGGAACCCTTGCTCTGATACCACTTGATGAAGGAGGTAAATCATAAAACACAACAACATAAATTGCACACATAAATTATAACTTTCTTTATTGATTTGGACAACTTATTATATTACAGAAGCTTAAATACAATCATAGGAATCGACCCTCCATAGACTACAACACATTACAACTTCCTCTCACAAGACTCTGAAATCATTTACCATTTGTAACCCCAAATCTATTAGGGTTTTTGTTTTCCCGCCTATTCTTGACTCTACACTTTCCCCCTTAACTCTACTACTGCCCAGGGTTCCCAAAAATGGCTATTAATAATTTTTTTAGCGGCCAACAACTTAATTTTAAAATTTGCATCTCCCTCCAAAAATAGGTCAACTTTCGAGAGCCATAACTTTTGATCCAGGTGTCTGATTAACGAACCGTTTTATGCATCGAAGAGCTCGCGGAGTGCTCCACGCGCTAAGAATTAGCTTTGCTAGTTTTGGCCATTTCTGGGCTAGTACGGGGCCATTTAGTGCCTCAAACCTGAGTTTGAAAAAATTTCAAGCGTTTTTCAAGAAACGAAAACTTTAATATATTTCAGCTCGCAAATGATCTTTGTGTGATTCCTTCGCCAAAGGTCTTATTTTTCAGTTATGAATCTTCCTGTAAATTTTCACTTCAATCCATGCCTAAATGCAAACTTGCCTAAAATAGTACATTATTATTTTTAGTAGTTTGAAAAAACTGAAAGTTCTACATCATTATTCAAGCGATTATGGAACCAGAACCACAAATTTTGAAAAGGAATGGAAAGAACATCAATGAGTTTGAAACAAATCTTTTTTTAGGTGATGCAATATTGCCTTTACACCACTGGATGCTCTTGCATCATATAGATTCCACAAAAGAGTATCTTTCTAAGATAGGAACTTTGGGCTAAATATAGAAAATATACAACTAACATATCTGTCATATGCGTCATAGAATATCAGAATCTTATGACAACTTGCAGCTGTCATAGATTCACTTACCGAACATTATGACAGTTGTCATACATGCCAAAAATAGTATATTCTCTAAGGGAGCATGCCTACCCTCGTTTAGTTTCAATTTTTACAATTGCCAATAGTAAAAGTCACTCCGTAATTACCCCCGGTTACTCTGAAATTACCCCTGCCAGTGAAACTAGTACATCTCTTCATGGATAATTACAAATTACATATAATAAATAGAATAAATACAATATTGGGATTTACAAGGTTAATGGCACATTATCCCAACATTCTCCCACTTGACATTATACATTGTAAATCAACCCATAGGAAATCAAAATAATCATACACTATAAACAAGGCCCATGGCCTCTCTGCACCACACGAACTTCTCTGTGCTTATAGGCTTGGTCAATGAATCTACAACATTCTCTTGAGTGTCTATCTTCTTCAACTCAATCTCTCGATTTGCAACCAAATCTCAAACAAAGTGATACTGAACATCAACATGATTAGTCCGAGCATGATACATGGGATTCTTGGCTAAACACATAGCACTCTGGCTATCACAATCAATTTGAATGATCCTGCAATCAAAACCAATACCTGTACATAGTCTCCTTAACCAAACTACCTCATTAGAGACACGAGTAACAACCATATACTCTGCTTCTATGGAGGACAAAGCAACTGTGGGCTGCCTCTTACTCATCCAACTCATTGCTCTTCCAAACAGAGTAAACACATAGCTACTAGTGGACCTTCTACTATCCAAGTCACTTGCCTAATCTGTATCAACAAAACCCTATATGTCCAAAGATTTATTAGCACTATCAGTACCAGAATAAACCAAACAATGATCAAGAGTACCTGCAAGATATTTAAACACCCTCTTCACATAGTTCCAATGCTGTCTACCAGGGTTAGACATAAATCTGCTCAAAACTCCCACTACTTGGGCAATATCTGGTATAGTGCAAACCATTGCATACATCAAACTCCTTACAACACTAGCATATGGTACATTAGACATATCCTCAAGATCATCCTCAGTCTTTGGACACATATCTAATGGAAGCTTAGTACCAATAGGTAAAGGAGCTCTAACTAGGTTACAGTCCTGCAAAATAAACCTCTGCAAAATAGTATTCACATACTTACTTTGTGACAACCAAAGCTTTCTGTTAATTTTATCTCTTCTGATCTCCATTCCCAGAATATACTTGGCAGCTCCAAGATCCTTCATATCAAATGCACCTAAAAGTTGGGCTTTAAGCTCATTGATCATACCCTTAGTATTGCTAAAAAAAATAACATGTCATCAACATACAAAGCAATAACAAGTATAGAATCATCAACACAATAAATGTAAACACAATGATCCTCCTCACTTCTAACAAAACCCAATTTCAACACAAATGAATCAAACTTTTGATACCACATTCTGGGGGACTATTTTAGACCATAAAGAGACCTCTTTAACCTGCAAACCTAATGTTCGTTTCCTTTTACCTCAAAAATTTTAGGTTGTTGCATATAAATCTCTTCTTCAAGATCTCCATGCAAGAACACAGTCTTAACATCCATTTGCTCAATCTCCCAATCATAAGTTGTAGCAATGGATAAGAGAAATCTAATAGAAGTTAATTTAGCAACATGAGAGAATATCTCACCAAAATTAACTCCCTCTCTCTGGGAGTAGCCCTTGGCTACGAGTCTGGCCTTGTACTTCTTCAATGACTCGTCTACTCTAAATTTCTTATTGAAGACCCACTTACATCCTATGGCCTTTCTTCCTTTGGGCAAACGAAGAAGATCCCAAGTGTTACAAGAGTCTAAAACCATCATCTCCTCCTACATGGCTAACTGCCAAGACTCACTATCATCTGTAAAAATAGCTTCCTTGTAGGATCTAGGTTCATCGTTAGTACTCAATAAAACATATACACAACGGAAATCTGGTGGGCTATGCCTGTCAGCTGGATTCCGTTGTTTTGTGGATCTCCTCAAGGGTGGAGTAAGAGACTCTACTCATTCTTTTGCATGATCATCTGCACCAACTTCTTCTGTCACAACAGATTCATCTTCATCAGAATTACTTGAATCGTCTTCTTCTTCTTCACCCCCAATCCATCATTCTGTTATTCCTGAGGTGAATCTTGTTGCTTTAAATCAAATTGCACCTTCTTTACCTTTTCTTCTTTCTCTTTTGGCTACTCAGGTTTGGAAATAGCTCTAAGTTCACTGAAAATAATATCTCTAGAAAAGATAATCTTGCGGGTTAGTGGATTCCAAAGCTTATAACCTTTGACATTATCACCATATTCAGTGAATGTACACTTTTTAGCCTTTGGATCTAACTTAGATCACTTTTCCTTAGGCACATGAACAAAAGCCTCTCAACCAAAAACCCTTAAATGTGAAACAGAAGGTTTCTTACCTGTCCACACTTCATAAGGTGTCGAATCAAGAGCCTTACAAGGAGATTTGTTTATCAAGTAGCAAGCAGTACACACAGCCTCTGCCCAAAAATATTTATCCAACTGTGCATCACTAAGCATATTTCTGGCTCTTTCCATAATTGTTCAGTTCATCCTTTCTGCAAAACCATTCTGTTGTGGTGTATATGGAGTTGTCTTTTGTCTGATTATACCTGCATGCTTGCAAAACTCATCATATTCCTTAGAACAATATTCCCCTCTATTGTCAGATCTTAATATTTTTATCTTTAAACCTGATTGGTTCTCTACTAAGATTTTGAATTCCTTAAACTTAGTGAAAACTTTAGATTTATGTTTCATAAAATAAATCCATGTAAATCTGGATACATCATTAATGAAGGTGACAAAATAACGAGACTTTATGATAGAATCACTATCTAGAGGACCAAACACATCCATATGAATAATTTCTAACTTCTCTTTTGCTCTATTGCTTCCTGAAGGAAATGATTTTCTGTTTTATTTACCAAACACACAATGCTCACAAAAATCAAAGTGCTCATCAGAATAGGAGAAACCATCCAACAAATTTTTATTCTTAATAATTTTCAGTACATTATTATTTGTGTGGCCCAATCTACGGTGCCACAACATACATGTATTTTCAGTAGTGGCCTCAGATACATAGGAGACATTACAAAATGTAGTGGCTTCAAGCTTAAACAAGTGAACCCAAATCTCTTCCTTTTCGCTACCACCAAGTTCCCTCTCACCAATTTACAACTATGCTTGTCAAATGTCACATGCATTCCCAAATCATCCAACTTCAAAACTGAAATCAAATTTCTAGCTAATCTAGGAACATACAAAACACTAGGGAGGATTTTAATCCTCCCATCATTAAAACACAACAATACCTTTCATTTCCCGACAATCAGATATGAAGAGTTATCACCAAGGTAGATATTACCTCCATCATATTCTTCATATGAGGAGAACCATTCCTTGTGCGGGGTCATATGAAACGAGCATCCTGAGTCAACCAACCAGTGATCATTAGAAACAAGATTACATGTAGAAAGTAAAACTTCTTCACCTGCATTCGAGGACTTATCCGAGGCACTCTCTCACTATTTCTTGGGATTTCTGCACTCCTTCTTTACATGTCCCCTTTTATCGTAGTTCCAACACTTAACTCTATTCTTTTTATCAGAGTCTTAGACCAGCCCTTGGCCTTGTCCTTAGCCCCTTTTTGATCTCCTTTAGGTCCCCTTTCCTTAGACCTTCCCCTGACACTGAGAGCATCCCCTGAATTATCTGAACTCTTCTTCCTCAATTCCTGTGATAGTAGCACTGAAACAAGAGCATCCAATTTTAGATCCGTGAGGTTAGCAGTGATAGCAAGGATAACAATCTTCCAAGACTCAGGTAAAGAACAAAGAAGTAAGATACATTTATCTTCCTCACTAACCTCAACATCTACTGAATCAAACTAACTCAATAACAAATTAAAAGAATTTAAATGCTCTGCAACTGATTCACCTTCTCACATTTTCATGGAAAATAATTTTCTTTTTAAATAAAGTTTATTTACCATACTCTTGGCTTGATAGATCCAACCCAACCGATTCCACAACTTGTGTGCGGTCTCCTCCTTTACGACATTCAACAAGATAGAGTCTGAAAGACACAACCGGATGGTTCCCCGTGCCTTCTTATCCAGTCTATCCCACTCATCTTGAGAGACATCATCGGGTTTCTTCTCTTTTTGAACAACCAACCATTGGTTTCTTTCTTCCAACAAATCTTCCATTTTCAGCTTCCACAACTCATACCCCGTTCTGTTGAACTTCTCAATGTCCAATCGAGAGGTTGATGCAACAGTGGATGCAACCATAATAACAACACAAGCCCTGCAAAACAAACACAACCAAATCTCCCACTGCAGCTACAGCTTCCACACTACCACCCAAGAGTCAAAGCTGGCCAGACTCTGATACCAAATGTTAGAAATGAAAGCCACACTACTTTAATGAAAATCTAATTTGAATAAATTTCAGCAATCTTTAAGTGTGTATTAACAATTGAGATTGTAACAAAACATAAAACCCACAATAGAAAAGATGTCAAACATGAAGAACTCAACACAAGACATAATGACACAGTGTTTAACGTGGAGAAAACCCTTTCGCGTAAAAAACTCTACACATGAAAGAGGCCCAATGTTTGTATTAATCTGAAAATGATTTACAATACAACAACACTTCAACTCTCTCTACTAGTCTTCAATCTTACAGCATTCCGTCAGCACCTAAGTATCTCAAATCTGTATTGCAGCAACAAATACATGGTAAATACTTATAGAAATATTTTTCAACTCATCTTAGGCGTTCACCTTCTCTCTCTTAAGATTCTCCAACCTGTAAACATTAATTACCATCTTACAAGCATCTTACACTTGTCCAAAAACAACCATGCAAAGGTTGGGCGCCCAAGACTTAATCTGACCTCTTATAGCATCTTATGATGCATCATAACTGTCATAGATTCCACAAAAGAGTATCTTTCCAAGATAGGAACCTTGGGCTAAATATAGCAAATACACAACTAACATATCTGTCATATGCGTCATAAAATCTTAGAATCTTATGACAACTTGCAACTGTCATAGATTCACTTACCAAACATTATGACTGTTGTCATACATGCCAAAAATAGTATATTCTCTAAGGGAGCACGCCTACCCTCATTTACTTTGAGTTTTTACATTTGCCAATAGTAAAAGTCACTTCGTAATTACCTCCGGTTACTCCAAAATTACCCACGCCAGTGAAACTAGTACATCTCCTCGTGGATAATTACAAATTACATATAATAAATAGAATAAATACAATATTGAGATTTACAAAGTTAATGACACCTTATCCCAACACATCGATCTTAAGCAAAATGAGCCCCACCATTAGATTTATCCATGGTTTAATAATGTGTAGCAAATAGTGGTGGGGCCCAGTTGAATTAATCATCGAAGTGTTATAAGTTTCACAACATAAGTGTCCATGTATCATATGTGAAGCAAAACAACAAAATTACTTTATTAAATGACACACAACTTTCCTCAGCCATTAGAGCCCAGACCATCGATCTCAACATGTTTCTTCTGAGCTATTGATCTATGACATAAGGTGGGGGCTATGTAAGGGTTAAGTGCAGGTGGGCCCTCAATTTTATAGTTTGCACCTACTTTAGTCTTTTTAAAACTAAGTGAGAACCTAGTGTGTTTTACCCTCATTGGTCAAAAGGGTAAGTGTTCAAATGTGACATGGAACTATGCCAACAAGAGGTCTAATGAAATGGTGTCATGTGTGCTTTGAAATGTCAAGACCAGGTGGGTTTTGTTATGTGTTTGCATGCCTTGGGTGTTATTTGAGGAAGGTCTTACCTTAATCCACATCACTTCAAGGCTCAAATGGTATTATTAAGCACTAAGTGACTGACCTTGTTGATTAGATTCCCAATCGTCGGATCTTGTTCCGTCCCGAAGCTGTCAAATGAGCACAAGATTCAATGAAAAGACTCAGTGCATATGGTAAAATGACAAAATAAATGCCAAGCACTTTGGCTTAGCTCGTTTTGCCTAGGCGATGCCCTTGATCTCAAGCATGATGATTCCAAATCATCAATCTTTTTGAGCATTTAACATGTGTTTGCCATGTGGTTCTACAATCATGTAGAAGACCAAGTAACATATCTTTTAAAGCAATATATTGCAAAGTTAAATCTTATTCTCTTCTACAATGTATAGATACAAATTGAAGTCTAATAATAATGCAAAAATAAAAATTTTCTAAATATTTCTAAATTAAAAAAAAAAATTCTCAACTTACTCAAACATTAAAATAGAAATACAAACCATGAAAAAATAAACTCAAAAAAACATATCTTTTCAAACAACAACGTATTGCAAAGTTAAATCTTAATGTCTTCTCACAATGTATAGATAAAAATTGAAGTCTAATAAAAAATATTGAAATAAAAGTAACATCTTTTCAAACAATGTATTGCAAAGTTAAATCTTAATGTCTTTGGCAATATATAGATAAAAAATTGAAGTCTAATAAGTATAAAAAATAAATTTTTTCTAAATATTTCTACATAAAAAGTATACATCTCAACTTACTCAAACATTAAAATAGAAATAGAAACCATTGGAAAAACAAAACTAAAAAAAAACTTATCTTTTCAAACATTGCAAAGTTAAAGTTAAATCTTAATGTCTTCTCATAATGTATAGATAAAAAATAAGTCTAATAAAAAGTATTGAAAAAGTACCATATCTTTTCAAACAATGTCTTGCAAAGTTAAATCTTAATATTTTTGACAATGTATGGATAAAATTTGAAATCTAATCACAATACAAAAATAAAAAATTCCTAGAAAAAACCTAATAAGGATACAAAAATAAAAAATTCCTAAATATTTCTAGATAAAAAGTAGACATCTCAACCTACTCCAACATTAAAATAGAAAAAAAAAACCATTGAAAAAAAAAAACTAAAAAAAACTCTTAATCACAAAGTGTGCAATTAGGTATTCACTCTTTAAAATCATGATCTTTTACTATAATACTTCTTCAAAAAGTATTGATGTACACTAGCAAGAATAATTGATGTTGGCAGTCTAAGAGTCACATTGACGGCAAGATCTTATTTGTTGACTCTTCTTAGATGTAAACCTTTTAGCTTTGGAAAACCCCAATTTAGAGGTGGGCTCTACCATTTCTATATTTGGAGCCACCTCTTTCTGGAAGCGTTCTCCTAAATTCAAGGAGCGCCGTAAGAGAATAATTGTTGTTGTATTTTTCTAGTTTTGAGAAGACCAAAGACTTCTATTTCCTAGTTTGGAGAACCCTAATTTGGCCGCGCTTCTATTTTACTAAGAAAAGCTTAGGATCCCTTGAGCAATCATTGCTTGCCTTATATGTCTTTCACCTTTTCCCAGCAGAGATGTGACCCGTTTCCCAAATGGCTCTTCCCATATCGTATGATCAAGTCAGATCTTTAAATGAAGGTCCCCATCTTTACCAATCGAACGCAACAGACAATGTCCGTGCCATTATCTCCACCCTAATGGCGGCCCTTGGACATGTACGGAAGCCACCAAATTAATGTGATGCAACTACTACACTGCTCAGACTCCACCTTTCCATAAATAAGAGAAATAAATGAACGGTATAGTAAAGAGAGGAGAAACGGATGAGATCAGGAAGTTCTGCGCTGTGAGAGGACAGCAAATGTCTAGTTCTGTGAGTTGCAGGTGATAACGGCAATTTGCAGGGATTTTTTCGCTGCAGATTTGTGTGGTTTTGCATTGGAGGGCCAGAGATCTGAAATGGCACGGGAGAAAATAGAGATAAAGAAAATAGAAAAGAGGGCTGCGCGGCATGTGACCTTCTCCAAGCGGAGGGGGGGTTTGATCAAGAAAGCACGGGAGCTGTCTATTCTGTGTGAAGCGGATGTTGGCCTTATTATTTTCTCTGCAACTGGGAAGCTTTTCCAATACTGCAGTTCCAGGTATCTTTTTTCATTTTCTTGTTTTCAATGTCGGCAATGGCGAGAAATCAAGCATAGTTTACAGTGATTATTTAATGTGGTATAGGAAGAGGATCCCGTATTTTCCAAAATACTTGTTTTCTGGTAATATAGTGGGGAGGATGACATTACTTTCCAAAAAAAATCAGTTTAAAAAAACCGCTTTCAAAGAAATCTTGCATATAGAGGAGAGGATTACACGAATTTCCAAAAATCAGTTTAAATAAACCGCTTTCAAAGAAATCTTGTATATAGAGGGGAGGATGACAGTAATTTCCAAATACCAGCTTAATTAAATAAACCGCTTTCAAAGAAATCTTGCATATAGAGGGGAGGATGGCAGTAATTTTCAAATATCAGTTTAAATAAACCGCTTTCAAAGAAATCTTGCATATAGAGGGGAGGATGACAGTAATTTCCAAATACCAGCTTAAATAAACGGCTTTCAAAGAAATCGTACATGCATATAGAGGGGAGGATGACAGTAATTTCCAAATACCAGCTTAAATAAACGGCTTTCAAAGAAATCGTGCATATAGAGGGGTGGATGACAGTAATTTCCAAAGGACCAGTTTAAATAAACCGCTTTCAAGCAAATCTTGCATATAGAGGGGAGGATGACAGTAATTTACAAATACCAGATTAAATAAACTGCTTTCAAAGAAATCTTGCAAATAGAGGGGAAGCTGCCAGTAATTTCCAAATATCAGTTTAAATAAACCGCTTTCAAAGAATTCTTGCATATAGAGGGGAGGTTGACAGTAATTTCCAAATACCAGTTTAAATAAACCGCTTTCAAAGAAATATTGCATATAGAGGGGAGGATGACAGTAATTTTCAAATACCAGTTTAAATAAACCTCTCTTTCAAGGAAATCTTGCATATAGAGGGGAGGATGATAGTAATTTCCAAATACCAGTTTAAATAAGCCGCTTTCAAAGAAATCTTACATATAAAGGGGAGGATGACAGTAATTTCCAAATACCAGTTTAAATAAACGGCTTTCAAAGAAATCTTGCATATAGAGGAAATGATCACACGATTTTCTAAATACCAGTTTAATAAATAAACCGCTTTCAAAGAAATCTTGTATATAGAGGAGAGGGTCACACGAATTTCCAAATACCAGTTTAAATAAACGGCTTTCAAAGAAATCCTGCACATACTAAATTATTTTTCTCTGTCTTTATCCTGCTGATAATAGTTGGATTGCCAGTGTGATCTGCAAAGTTGATGGTAAAGATATTTAAGTGCGCACTTTTTTTTAATAATATTTTAATTTGTTATATAAAAATAGATAAAAATGCTGGTATTTATGCTCATGAATTCTGAAAAAATAATTCATTATTATTATTATTATTATTTTTTAATTAAATAATATTAAATTTTTTTAATAATAAATAAATTTATTATTTAAAATTTTATATCATGATTAGTTTTTAAATTGCCAGTAATTTTTAATGTGCCTTTAAATATTTTAGAAAGTAATTATATTGTTAAATTTCTACTGGAGAATAGATTTTCATTTGTTTTGTATTAAATTTCATACAAATTTATATTATTTTTAGTTCTTTTAAACAATACTATTATTGTAAAATGTAAACTTATTTTAATATCTAGTTGGAATATTTTATTGCCTGAAGCATGAAGATGATCCTGGAGAAGTACCAGAAATACTCAAATACTACTATAAATAATGAGCAATTTAGTCGTGAGGTACAATTCAACTCTTAAACCTTTTTCTGCTGAAAAACAAGAATACAATATATTAGTGATTGCCTAGTATTCATCTTCCCATGTATTCTGACTATGGCTTATTTTGAGTTATAAATCTAATCATATCTTTTAGTTATAATATCGGCTAAAATTAATTTTTAAAAAATGTAATTTATTGAGTTAGATTTTCAACTCTGACATCCTAATACATTTACATTTATGGTTAAGTTGTAATTTTGATGAATAAATTAATAATTTGTAATTTTGATGAAGTATAGAATATATAAATCTATATGATAATAAAATTGATATCAATTAAATATTTTAAATTTTTTATTTTATTGAAATTTAAAAAAAAATAGTTTTGTTGAGTTATTTTTGAGAATTTTTTTAATTATGATTTGAAGTTTGAACTGTTAAAATGTTTGAATTAGATGAAGTTGTATGAACACTCTTTCTTTAATTTGAGAAGATTGATCCCAGCGATTATGCTGAGCATCCTTTTTTTATTAAGATCATCAACTTGGGATTGCTTGGACTTTCCCTAGTGAGCATGCAAAATGAATTTTTGATTTGTCTTTGACAAGTGGTATTTGTTTTGCCATAGTGTACTAGTAAAGTGTACTACCTGCGTCAAGGTAGTAAGCATGTGTGTATGCCTCATTGATGTCTTGGGTTCTGGAGAGCAATATGGGTCTTCGAAGATACCTATGAAGGCTTCCAATGAACTTCATCAAAACCTCCTCATCTTGCTCTTCCTTGTCCATTTGAAAACCCCTTCTTTGAAACTCACTAGTGTATTCATATACACTCTCTTTCTTTAATTTCAAAAATTGCCACTCCATAGATTTTTCCTCTCTATGACAGTAGATAGAAGTGTTTTTAATCAATTTTTTTAAATTGTTCCAATGAACTAAGTAGAGCTTATTTTCTCAAAACCAAGGATTGTAAGAGAATTTTGAACCAAGATTTTTTTTCCATTCTTAATCTAGAAAAGGAAATCTCTTGTTATGTGCTAAGAGAATGCTTATTGAATAAAATATACTTCTGATTGTGCCAAAGCTTTTCTGCATTTATCTCTCCTTAAAAATTGCAAAATTTTAATATTTGCGTCAGCCTTGATTCAAGGAGTCTTTAGTAGACTGGTTTTGTCATGTTATTGCAGTTCCATTTTATTTGAAGTGGGCTTTCCCCTTGCTCTTAATGTCTTCCAATTATCACAACTTCTCCATGAAAGCTTTCATGATGTTCTTCAACACTCCCATTGATTTAAACATGTTTGTTACATCAACTTCTTTCTCGTCAAGAGGTTCTACGTCTCTTGCCATTCTTCTTAGTTCTCTCTTCCAACTATGAGATTTAATCTTTCTTTGAAAAGGCAACTCTTTCCCACTTGATCTCGTTGTGGGCATCAAACTTGTAAGATTAATCACTACTTTCCACCAATAGGTGCTATCTCATTGATACCATCTGATTTGTAAACTAATATGAATATTCCATATCATAGATTGTTAATTATAGGTTTAATAAAAGGAATTCAAGTACTGCAACATTTAATTAATCAATTAAACATAAGGAATAAGAGCAAGCCAAACATGAATGGAAGATACAAAGATTTACCCCAAAAAAAACTAAATTCTAGGAGAAAACTCTAAGAAGAGTGAGACCTAAAATCAATCACAAGATCTCACTTTTCCCTCTCTGTTCCATTACAATCTACTTATAGTCACAATTACTCACTTAATGATTGAAACTGCAACTACACTCTTTATGCTTTTACAAACCCAAATAAAAGATGAAAAGACGTTAGGAAGTTAAAGTGTAGAATTCAGATTGATACGGGCCATTTCTAGGCAAGACGAAAGCACAGCATGCAGCAGACCTGAGGTTTCATAAGTGTCTTGTCGGTTGCGAAACCACCGCGGTGGTTATGAGATCAAAACTTTTTAGAATCAATAGTTGTGTGATTGCCCACTATTGAAATCCGCCTTTTTGCACAGATGCCTGAAACTCCTTTGTTTTCTGCAATTCACAACTTGCTTCCTTTACCTTAAGTCGTGATCGTCGTCATGGAGTCGATGAAACAGGCTCATTTTTCACCATTTACGGATGAAGGGCACCAAACACACAATACTATGAAGAAAGAGAGAAGAAAGTATATTCTATACTCGTACATTAAAGTAAAAAAGAAAGCATAATCAATGCAAATAACAACCTAAAGTTGGTCTTAGGTATAAACATGAAAATTCTTAAATACATTGCAAGCGATAAGAGTTTATACATTGCTCTTTTACTCTTCATTTTACACTTAATTTTGGTATTGTAAAAAAAAATAGTATCTTGATATTATAGTTGTTTGTTTTGCATGTAATTTGATTCCATCTAAGATCCTATGCGTCAGTTTGCCTTTCCTAGAGTTGAGAAGTTCAAACGGACACACTCTGTCCCCCATAAAGGACCACACCCACAACCTAGTCCTCCCATTTCACATTGTATTTTCCACTTTCCCAAGTTGACCCTTCTAGAAAATTTGTTAATTACCCATTGTCTTGCACACCAAAACGCAGCATCTAGAATTGGGTATTCAAGGACAATCCTAGGTCATTAATTATCATCAAGTATTAGCACTCAGATCTCATATCAAAACATCATGTTTTGTATTAGCATTGTATCAATAGATACTACATAGATTTATCATCCTAGGCACTTACATCTTTGATTCACATGTCTTCCAACTTTGTACATTGGGAAAAGGGGTAAAACTAGTTATCAAGACAAAGTCTTCCCTAAGCATAGTAACAGTTCCTCCAAGGTGCTTTTCAACACCATCAAGTGTTTAGACATAGCTACAAGCATATATAGACAGATTCTTGAAGTCAACACGAGCAGAGGACATAGTTGCAACATCAAGATGCGACCATGGAGGACTCGATTGTGAACACAAATTTGTACCAAGTGACAAAACTCAAAATCAATCTATATCTATTGTTTGAACATAATTTCAATATGATATTTGGGTCCCATCACATTAATTACAGTTTATCACTTGACCAAAAAGAAAAATCGATAGTCACATTTGAAATAACTAAGCACATTATATCCCTTTCATTCCTCATTTACATTAATACGTCAAAACAAAACAAAATTGAATTATATTGTTTAAAGGATTCATAATATTTTATTTTTATAGTGTTTTGGTAGAAGAAAAAAATATTGTTGATATAAAGTAATTTCGGTTTAGTTTAAGATTTATTTAAACATATATTGCCTGTTATAATAATGTAATAATCTATCTAGATAAGAAAATAAGATGATTAAAAAATAATAATTCATTCTTTTGATCTAAAAAATAATATATAATACACTCATGACATGAAATGCTAAATTTCTATACCGTTCAAAATTAAACATAGATAACAACATAGTGACCTTGAATTAAACATAAATGACAATAAAGCATCCAGTTCAAGGGGGTAAATCTTGTTAGAACAAGATTTTGGACAGCTCAAACATCTATTAAAGCTTCTTGAAATCTTGTCATAATGTGTTCAAGGAATAAAACCCTAAAATATTTTTTAGGATGAGTTCCCAAGATGTTTAGAATTTGCAAAATAACTTCTTATTAAAACAAATAATATTGTCCTTGCTATTTCTATTTAACCCCTTAAAGTATTACAAGAAGTTGTGTAGTCAGTCCACTCCATCAACATTCCATAGCGTTTAAAACATAAGCATCTACATCTACATGTAATGGTCAATTTACAAAGAAGCATGATATGATGGTACAAGGAGTACTAATTATTACCATAACACATGGATACATGAATAATAAGTACAACTCCCTTTATCTATAAAATATGAATAATTATGAGAAATTTAATTAGTAGACCTATGTTATATCATATTTGATTATAGGTCATCAAATAATCTTCTATTTTTATTTCTACTGCTCAATACCTTATTAGAAACTTCTTTTAATACACATCCAATAAAAATGTTTCTTTATTTTAACCAAATATCCTAGATGCTTATTTGTCTAGTGATATTATTTATGCCTTTGTTTTATTTCTTATCCTATTAAGTTGGTTACTATATGTTATTACTACCATCTTAACATCAAAATTATTAGAATATTATAAGGTAAAACATTAACGAGTTCTAGCATTTTGATATAGAAATATCAATATTCATTTCAAGAGGAAAGATCTATACAATACTAGATATACTCATGATACACTAAATGCATGTTCATAAATCTCATCAACATGAATTGTAAATCATTTTATATTGTAACGATAGTGCTAACATCTATTATTTTTATGAGTCAAAATCTAATTTAAATGACCATGTAAAATTCTGGAAAGAATCTCTATAGGAAAGAATCTCAATACACACTTTCTCTCTATATATATTGGAAAGAATCTCAATACTCTATGTATATATAATATAAAACATATATAATAGTGGTTGCATTCATCTTATTATATTTACAAGTTCACAAATTTTAGGAACTTTATATATATACACACAATTTTCTCTCTCTCTATATATAGTAGTTGCATTCATCTTATTATATTTACAAGTTCACAAATGTTAGAAATTTATTTATTTGTCTATTTTTTTGAATTTCTCCCATAGAAAAATATATTGAAGATCCAACATGAAAAGGTAGTTTTTGCATGTAAGTACCCTATTATGAATAACTATATTTGTATCTTTATCAAGTGCTACAAACCTTATATCAAAAGAAGATTAAGGTGAAACATATGTACATGTTATATCAACTTCCAAGCACCTCACACACAATACATATTTTCTCAAGATAATTTATAACATTCCCTCCACCCTTGAATGCTTAAGGGATATATTGTTTTTGATTTTTCTTAAATTTAGAAAATATCAATATAAATCAATGTAATATGGTATTAACCACCTAAAGAATCCCCTATGTGAATTCCTAACCTTTGGTTGGATTTTTTATTGTGTCAACACCCTTATTATCCAATGTATATAAATGGGGCACCTAAAGTAATCTAAACTAACAAGCTAGCAAGGACCGAATTTGTGTTTCAAGGGAGTAACAAATCTAATGCCAAAATCAAAGAACCCTATAAAGTGGCGTTGTAACTATCTAATCCTAGAATCAAGGAACTTGACAAGAGATTGCAAATCAGGCACTAACGCCCCCTTTAATCCCGATTTGTAGGAAGACTAAACTAACTTGGACTTGTTATCCAGATAGAATAGAGGGGTGGTCGAGTGCTTGACTATTCTTAAATATCATCCAGTTCAATAGTCAAAGATCAATTTTGTCCAATAAAAGTAGGACAAGTAGATACCACTTTTTGTTGTGAATGAGGTGTAAAATGACTATTGATTGTTTGACCATTGAAATGGATGATATTTGAGTGAAGTGCGAGTTCCCCCATCTCTGTATGGGGCCCTAACTGTTTCCTCATCTTGGATTCAACGAAGAAGATTACATTAATGGCGTAGAATAGAGTTTGCAATCTATACATAGATCTCGCAAAGATTGAAATTGAAAACTCGAATACATAGAACATTGCAATGAGTAAATATATCACACAGGCTAGAAATATGAAAACTCAAAATATGTAATTGCATGAGTTTGAAGTTGACAATAACTAGATGTTTTGAATTAGCACTCGTGTAAACTACACCCATATGCAAATTGAGACTGAAGTATACATATGTATCTCTCCCTCAAGTTGAACCTATGAGTAGAGAAATATGAAGAATAAATGTAGAAATAGATGTATACACATCATGTATGAAACCCAATGAGTTTGTTGGCATCTTCCCATATATCAGACATCTATCTATTATTCATGTGTTAAGGCCTCTAAGAAACTCATCAAAAATTTTCACAACTCAAAAAGGTGTATGGGAATCACAGAAAAGAATCAAGTGCATTCATAATTTATCGTCTCTAAAGCAAATTATTATTATGTTTCAAACTTAAATCTTCTAAACCACTTAAATACATCATCTACTGTTTTTGGATTTGAATTGAAATAAAGACAAGACCACTATCATTAATTGTGACAATATATTTACAATTGCATTGATAAACTATCCAATCTTATATGGTTGTACAAACATAGATATACAATAAGATACATAATGCCATTATAACAGAGAACTTGAGGCAAATGGTTACATTGAATTGAAGTTTTGTAAATTCAACGACTAACTTTTAGAGATGTTCACGAAGGTGTTGTTGAAGGATAATCTTTGAAAGGTTGAGACAAAATTTGGGAGTCTTACCAGGTTGAGTATCAATTGGGACTCGTGCCATATCGAGCAAGTGGGAGAATAGTGAGAATAATAACTCTTAAAATAAGTAAGAAAATTTATCATTGAGGATAAGAGAAAATTTATCATTGAGGATAAGATCGCTTAGTATAGTAGTATATTTATATGCAATGTAATGCATGGTAAAGACAAAATACAATGAAGGCTAGACTAAATTAAGGAGATGCAATTACTTTCATGGTACTCTCTTAATTAGAAAACACTATGTAAATATAGCAACAAGTAAGGGTGTTCTATTAAGTCAATTTTATATTTTATAAGTATTATTGGAATTCTCCAGAAGTGATATACTAAGTTAATTGTTTATTGGATGGAAAAAATTATAAACAGTTTTTTGTAAGAGGAATGAAATGAACCTTAGGTAAATATCCCTCTTCAAAATTTTTAATATGTTTAAGGAGATAAATATTAATAACACTCTACTATGATTTGAGGTCATTATAGTTGATTTGATCTTAGTATATGATAAATAAATGTGTAATTGTTCAAATAAGAAGATTAGGGTATTTAGCTTCTTTAAAGAGTGAATATGAAATGAGTTTTGATCTTTCAATATTTGTGCTTCTGTTATTAGATTATGTTGATAACTTTTAGATCTTTTTGAATTGATGTTTCCTTGAACTTTACAACTCAATTGGACGAAATCCCTATTGTGATTTTGCTTGCTAAAAACTACGATCTTGTCCTTTTTTTGCGATTCTATCTATGTCAGTGTTTTGCTTTGGGTTTCACTCCTTTAAGTATTTGAACTTGCATTGATTGTTAAGGTAGTGTTTACAAACACCTTTAAGTGATTGCTATGCTAGGGCATGGTGGTGTAGTAATCGCCCCTTTACACCTAGGTTAGATCCCTTGTTCTTGTTTTCACAATGTGTAATGACAGATAAAAGGATGCTAAAATGAGAGTTGGATGTAGAGATGTCCCAAGTCTAATATGCTCCTAAATTGCTCTAAATGCTCAAATGATATGCAACGATTTGATGCTATGAGATGATCTAATAAAGCCTTAGGGTTTGTCTTTAAATAGGCAATCCTAAGTGATCAATTCAAAAGTTTAGTGCTCAAGATGATTGAAAACAATTATATCTTGGATTGTGGTTAGCTTCGGAAGGAGGGATTGGGTGGTAATCAAGGCGGACAAAATTGCACTAGGAATAGCGAAAAGGGATGGGATCAGAAATGGTTTTGGAATATTGAGGTTAGAGAGGCTAAAGCACAATTGGACATTGGGATGCCATGTTTATTGAAACAAGAGGGGAAAACTGCAAACTAGGCATTTTTTGCTCTATATTTTGCCCCTACTTTAGTGTGCATGTAAATCTATCACGACTCATGCATGCTAAAGTGAAATAACACATTTAGTAAAGTAACATGTATTTATCCAAAAGTTACAACTTTTTGGAGGGCACACTTTGAATGATAGTCTTTTCTTTTTCTTCATGGTTTTCCATGAGGTTGCTTTTCCAAGTCTACACATGAGAAAAAAAAGGCATTAGTAGCACTTTTGTTATCATGATCATAAAGATAAAATCATCAACTACTCTCATTTGCATGAATCCAAGAATCATTGTCACTGTATTTATGGAAATAAAAAGTAATACGAAAGTTGTCGAGTTGTTACTAAGTTGCCCCCCCATGAAACCATGTAAAAAGAAGTGTGTAGGAAGAAGATAACAAATTCTTGGGGTTGTGAAGGAGTATTAATTGAGTCGGCCCCCTCAATCTAAATACAATGTGTGTCAAGGATCCATGACAACACGTTGCCAGGGTTGTTGAGGAGCAGTAATTGAGTGGGCCCCCTTATTTGCACAACATGAAGTTGTGTAAAATTCTAAAGTGAGTGATAGTGTGCATGCATAAGGTTGTTGAAGAGTTGTAACCGGGTTTGCTTTGTAGGCTTTGTATGGAAGAACCCATGAAAGCATGATAATGAGTATAATATGCCCCTCTTAAAGAGTATGAATGCATAGTAATGAATTTAGTTTTGAGGAGAGGAGAGTAAAGGATGAGCATGCATAGCAAATGTGTTTGATCCAAGAATTGTATGTAAGATAAAGCATGAATGTCATGTTAATAATAGGGTACAACTAAGTTTCTACCTGATTGCACCCCTAAGTGTGATGACAAAGCATATAAAAGATATAACAATAAAGAACCATGTAACATGTCATGTAAAAGATTAGGATCAAATCGAGACATAAGTTTCATAAAATAATTGAATATATCTTGTAATGCAAAAAGATATCATGAAAAAAGTGCATGGGCAAGAAGAGTACCATAGAAATATAGTAGCATGGAAGTACCATGGTAAATCAATATGTACATCTCCAAGGAGGAAAAGAAAGTATGCTCATTATATTTCAGCCCAAGAAAGTGAGAGAATGACAAGTGTTAGGGATAAAAGTGAGATGTTAAAAGCACAAAGGGACAAACCACAATAGACAAAACAAAATCAAAAGGCTAGAAGTTGAAAATATATTTATATATAAGGTGATATGAGGATAAAAGCACAACAAACAAGGCATAGGCGAAAGGCCAAAAGTGTTAAAAACAAGACAAGTGGTATGAGTAGGAGCACAAGTGTGATTGCATAAAAAAGGGTAGAGGTTCTAAACCAAAAATTCAAACAAGCTATGTTTTTTTTTAACATGGTAAAACTATTTGCCAAGCACTCCATAACTTCACATCATCCCAAATCTATAAGGAGAACACAAAAGAGAACATGTAGAATACAAAAGAAGGGTGACATGAACCAAAAGACAAATGTTTATTGCCACTTGTCAACCTGCACAACTAAAGGTATTTGTGTGTCATTCACATGCTAACTAAGAACATGGACAACAACACAAACATAAGAAACATAAAGTAGGAAAATGGATATTACATGAAGAGCCACCAAATCCATAGGGAGAACACAAGAAAACACATAGAATAAAAAAGAAGTAAGCGACATGAACTAAATGACAAATGTTTACAATCACTCGTGTTGACATGCACAACTAAAGATGTCCTTGTGTCATTCACATGCTAATTAAAAACATTAGAAATCTCAACCTATTAGAGGTGTATAATCACCATCCACTACGAAGTCATCCTCATCCCCATCCCAATCATCAATAAGAAAATCATCTCTTGAAACCATATGGGAATGAGAGGGGCCCCATTCACTATGTAAGGCATGACTTTTTATAACATCTATTTTTAACTTTTATGCCCAAACTTTGCTTAGGATTTTCATCCTTTTTTAACACTAAATGTTTATTGGTTCCTTTCATTGGAGCACTATGTTTTGGTCATATTTGCACTTGCTTTTGAAATTTTTTCTTTCTTTCTTTGCCATGATGTGTAGTAGACTTTGCTTCTCAATTCTCTTTTCTTCTTTCTTTGCCATAATAGGTTGTATATCTTATCCTGTAAGTACATTTTTTGGTTCAATTTGTGGCTTTGGTGGCTTCTCATGTAATATTTGTTTTCCCTTCACACATTGCATTTGTAATGCTTTTCTTTCCCTTTGTTATTCCTTATGTATTTGGTCAAGCTCACAAGTAAGAGTCATTCTCTCATGGGAGGTTCTTTTTTTAGTGTGAATAAATGTATCAATAGTAAAATTAGCAAGTAACAAAATAGGTTGATACCTATCTCTTCATACCTTTACTATCTTTCCTTGATGAACAAACTTAACCCAATGATAAAACGTAGAAGGTACAACTTATAAAATTTCAATCCAAGGTCTAACACGAATCAAAGTAAATCTATCGGATGAAGAAATAATGTGGAACAAAATGGGATCCTCTCTTTGAACAATCTGTAGATGTATGATAAAACAATCAAGTGTGTTTTGTATGATACTATTAGAACATTTTAAAGAGACTCCTAAATGCCCACATGCTTCTTGGTGAAAATAATTTGTAAGCAAGTATTCTTCCTTGCAAATCTTAAAATGAGACCCCAGGTCTACCATTATGCCTTTTGTATATCTATGATTGATGTTAGTTAAAACATAGTGGTCCATGATACCCATTATTAGGAATTTCATCATGAGAAAACAAAATGATAGGCATGGATGAAGTAGCTTGTTTATCATGTTTTTCAACATTGCCCACAAAACTACTAAAATCAAGATAAGGATCATCAACGTATGCTTCTTCCATAGGTATGTCTTGCTCAAGTACATCTACATTGTTTGCTTGTATATGACGTGGAAAATGTATGGTATAAATTTGTAGATTTAGATTAGGGGGAGCCACAAAGTGATTTCCCCCATCATTGATGGCCTCAACATGAATCATATTATTATCTAGATCAGATCTTGATTCTTTGTAATGAAACAACTTGCACAATAGAAGAATATAATAAGAAATATGCTACAAATACTTGATAATAATATGCCACTTAAAGGGGGCAACCTCCTAATCCACTTCGAGCTCGGATACCTCCAATAGTCTTCAATAAGAACACAATACTCAATATGATGATAATTAACTAACCTCTATCTCCTATACATACCATACTTATGCCATGGATGCCACCTAGGCCGACCTAACTACCTATATAAGACTATATTAATGATTATATAACTTAAATAAGAGTTAAGGTAGTCACAAGCCGACTACTCATAACTATATACACATTATAGGATTAGGGGTGTAGCATGCCCCCCACCTTTACAAAAGTGTTGTCCTCAACGTTGCTCAATTGTGAATGCTTCTACATAAAATCTTCCTCTTCCCATGTGGTAAATTTGATTGGAAAATTCTTCCATTTTGTGAGTGTCCTTGACCTCATTTCCTTTGTGTATATCTGGAAAATTGACTCAAGCTTCAAGATGTGGCTTCCCTCTGCATCTAGCTCTTGATGGTGATGAATGTGCTCTTCCATTTCTCTAACCTTTAGGTGTTCCTTTGAGGAAAAGGTGAATGATGGTAGATGGTACCCTAGCATTGGTTGAATGGTTTGATTAGGATCTTCTTTAGGAAATAATGTTTTTTGAAATGCTCCAAGTAGTGATAATGCATGAAAAGATGTTATGGGTTTGACTTCTTCTCCGTCTTTTTCTTTTTCTTCTTCTCTTTCTTTTGTTTCTCCTCCTTGTCCTTGTCCTTCTTTTTCTTCTTCATCTTTTTCATCATCTTTTTCATGTTCTTCTTCTTATTCATTTACCACTACTACTTCTTGCATATTCTTCATTTGAAACAGGTTTTGAGATCTCATTTGTAGTAGGGAATGCGTTTTCTTGGACATTTCCTTGATTTTCGACTTCAATAATGAAATATTGTCCTCCACCTTGGTCATTTTCCCATGCAAATCCTTAGTATAAGTCTACCCACTTTCTATATCTTTCTTGTTTGGAGATTTTCTAGGTGTTACATGATTCTTTTTGCCTCTTATGGCAGGACCCGCCATGATTGGGAAAAATAATTTCGCAATAAATAACACAAAACAAATCAAATTAATTTGAAATTTTTACTGTAACTTACCAAGGATTATATCTCACTTCCCAAAAAACAATCTCCAAGAAATTCGTTGATTTGCATCTTTGAGGGCGAAATTGGTGGAAACCCTAATTCTGCAATAACTCGTTCAATTCTGCTCTAATTGGTCTGAAATCTGGCCATTAGAAGCTTCAATATGTCCTTGAAAAATGCTTTAAAAATCTTGAAATTATTCACCAAAATGTGAGAGATATGCGCTTCACAAAATGACCTCCAAAGTTTTTAAAAAATTGCCTTGTTTCTTGCCTTCACGGTGCCAAGATCGTGCTTTGATACCATTTGTAATGAAACAACCTGCACAATAGAAGAATATAATAGGAAATATGCTGCAAATACTTAATAGTATGCCAAGTGCTTCGAGGGGGCAACTTCCTAATCCACTTTGAGGGAGACACCTCCAATAGTCTTCAATAAGAATACAATACTCAATATGATGATAGTAACTAACCTCTACCTCCTATATATACCATACTTATGCCATGGATGCCACCCAGGCGACCTAACTACCTATATAAGATTATATTAATGATTATATAATTTAAATAAGAGTTAACGTAGCCACAAGCCGACTACTCATAAGCATATACACGCTATAGGATTAGGGGTGTAGCAATCTTATGCTTCAAATCAACATATTTTTCTATATTGTGATCATTAACTGTATGATATGTGCATAAGCTTTAACATAACATCATATAATCTTCAGACATGCAAACAAATGTATCTTTAGGATGAAGAGGTAGCAATGTGATTGTATTTGCTCCCAAAATGTTTTTCTACACATGGAGAGGATCATGAAACTTAGTGAATTTTCTTGATGTTTCATGATTGATAGAAGTAACGTTAGAAGCCATAGACAGTGTAGAGATATTAGATTAGTGGATGGCCTAGTGTCATTCTTTTGTTACACATCACTACCCTTCTTTAAAGAATTCTTTGACGGGAACTAGCAGGATAAGATGGTTGGAAGGAGCATGAGAAGATGATATTTAAGTGTATTATCTTCAAGAAGTTCTAATTCAAAATTTCTTACATTTGCATACAAATCCAGTATTTTTGTGGCCATACAATTATTTGCGGGAGAAAATGATTTCTTTTTCCTTTAGGTGGCCTTACAATTCAAATTCAATTTGTGTTTACAAGTTAAAAGTGCCAAATTTTAAACGGGCAGTCCTAATTTGAAATCAGCAAGTTGGTCTTCTCCTTCGAGTAATCATCGATCCATACACAATTCGGTGGCACTGACCTCTTTTGATAGGTCTCATGATTCAGTAACCGTTCTTATAATCGTTTTAATCTTCTCGTAAGTGGGTAGCAAGTAGGCTTCATTAAACTTTAGTAATATTCTTAAACGTAAATAACCCTGTGATATGGTCTTCGTATGCATGAATCCAATGCAGTCAGCCTTGAGTCAAGTTCTTCTCTCTTCTCTAAAGAGGAGAATCTCCATTTGTAGGTGGTGGCAGTAGCTCATTGGGATAAGCTCTCAAGTAGGTTCTCCAAGCAATAGTCCTGATTATCCTTAATAAACTCTGGCATTCAAGATTGCTTCAGCAATATTTCCATGGTGCTCCAAGTGACTATTCTTCATATGTAGCAAGTCCCTTGAATAAGATAATTATATTGCACATTTAAAGCCCTGCACAGGAAAATAGAATATCAAATTCTTCTTTAAGAAACCTACGAATGTTATCCATCAATCCATTTGAATTCTATAACAATGGTCACGTCTAGTCAATGTATTCATTAGAATCCAAAAATGGAAATCAGGCATTAAATGATTCAGCCTTTTATACAATTCGGCCTGTTGTCAAGTTCTTTGTTTTTAGGTTGTCATTTATATCTACCTGCACACTTGTGATTGCTTTGTTATATTTGTGCTTTTAAGTGTTTGCTTAGGTCAGTGTTTAAGTGTTTGTTGTTTAAAACCATACCTAACTTGCAATCACAATTGAGTCGACATAGTGAAGGCAAGTTTAGTCTCAACATTACAAATCCTAGCACAGTCTTGTCTTGTGAAAGGTTTCTTGATAACATTTCGTAATGTAATGATGTCATTGCCCTACAGTATATCAGTCACGTGCACATTTAAACCAAGTTCACGGTTGCATTTTTACTCTCAGTTCGTTGTTCATATTGTTAGAAATTAATGAATAACTGTAAGAGTGTATGTGTTGGAATTTACTTTTGTGCTGGCATCAAAAATTGTAGAGGTGTTTCAGTTAGTTTTAGTTAGGTGAAACAATTCTAGTTAGCTGTCAAATTAGTTAGCAGATTTATAAATGTAATCTTCTTTGTTGAATAATATAGATTTAATTATTGCAGTTATAATATTAGTGCTGCTGTTCATAATTTTTCTCAGTATTTTATTATGGTATCAGAGCCAAATTGAATGATGTGGAGGTTTTCTCTATTGGATCGCGGTGCGGGGATCTAAAAATCAAGAGTAACAGCACATCAGCAGAGGAGCACATCAGCAGAGGAGCTGCAATTGTTCTTTGCCCATCCACCGCCTTGTTGGTGTCCATGTTGCAGATATAAGGAGATCTGCAGCTACATAAAAGCTGGTTAGATTTTTCAAGTCGTTAAGATTGACTTTGGCGCTGTCAAGCAATTAATATTTATGCAGATCATTGACAGGTTTAAAGAAGAGCATTCTTGTTAATCTGCACAAGAAAGTCATGCTGCCGTGGTGAGTGTGGAATCTGTGGAGGAAGAGAGTTATGCTGCAGAAACAGACAACAAGTAGCCGATATCATGCTGCCGCCAGAGAGAAGAAGTCATTGTAATTTTGCTAGAGATGATTTGAAGGGAGCGTGGGAGATGTGCAATTCATTGTCAGAAGAATTTAGTCAAATCACTTCGTCTATGTGGTTGTCCTCAGCTGTCTTTAATGGAAAAATTTATGTATTGGAAAAATACAAGGAAGATAGTTGTTGTTATGAGTTGTAGAGCAAACGGTGGGAAAGTTTAGGAATGGAGGACTTCTTTTTGCTATGTATGAAGACATAAAAAGAAGTATTGGAGAAACTGTAGATGAAAATGATGCAAAGGTTGTCATTGTTAGTGTGTGACATAGCATTTGCTGATATTGTTAGATAGTTTGAGATCATCAAAGCACATTGAAAAAAGGTTGTCAGAGGAAATATGGGTTCCTCAACATGCCTCCATTTATGGTGTTGGAGGAGGAGTGGTGCATGAGATTTCAGAGGAGCAATGTTTTGCTCATGTGAGAGTTGGAGTTATTTTAAGTTATTCATTAAGAGGAGATGTTAGAAATTAATGAATAACTGTAAGAGTGTATGTGTTGGAGTTTACTTTTGTGCTGGCATCAAAAGTTGTAGAGGTGTTAGGTGTCAAACAATTCTAGTTAGGTGTCAAATTAGTTAGCAGATTTATAGGAAGTTGGTAAACTTCTCTGAAGTTATAAATGTAATCTTCTTTGTTGAATAATATAGATTTAATTATTGCAGTTATAATATTAGTGCTACTGTTCATAATTTTTCTCAGTATTTTATCACATATAACGCCTTTGTCTTAAGTCCTTGTTCGGTATCCAATGCCAAGTTCACAATTCAAGGCCGAGGTCATAGTAAATTGGGTTTAAAGTTATAAGCAACATACAGTCCATTCAGAATTTGGAATTGATAGCCTGATCCTTTTGATGTGGCTCACTTCTTATTTCGTTCTTCCTTCATATCATAGTTTCAATGCAAAACAAAACGATTCTGTCTCATACTTAAAATCCATGTTCATTACCTGTGTTCGAGCCAAAGCTCATTATTCAATTTGCAGTTCAAAGCTCACAATGCCCTTCATTCAACTGTCTGAATGGAGCTTCATATATATATATATACCAACCAGGTATAAATGCTCAAACCATTATAATAAACCTCATTATCTACGGTTTGCAATGCATAGTCAAGAATGGCAGGGTATATATTTTACAAATTTCTCAAAGTTCTCGCATTATTATATGGGCACCACAGTTAAAAAAAAAAATCAAATTGCTTAGTAAGACGGGCAAGCAATTGAGAAAATCCTTTAAAATTCAGGAGAACATGAGACCATGACTGTCACCCCTTATTGAGTCGAACAGTCAATCTAACTTTCGCAAAGCTCCTTTATTTCGTTTGGCAAGTCTGTCGAAGAGCAATAGGCATCATTCACTATGGAGAGGACTTGCTAGATCTACGACCAATATTTTCCAGTTGGTAGATGAAAACGGTGAGTAGTTTGGGTACTCGCGGTGGTGAATTTGTTGGATTGTGAAGTCCAACAGACACTCTATTCTCCCGCCAAAACATGTGTCTCTTGATCTTCCTTAACCATTGTGGATATTGCTCTATTAAAGAGAGATGTATTGCTGCTATCAAGATATTGTATTCACACTTCATACAGAGATAATAGAATTGTTCCCTTGCTCTTGTGGATGTAGCCAATTTATGGTGAACCACGTTAAATCTGTTGTCTCGTGTGTCATTTGTTTTGTGTTCTGTTTCACTTTGCTTTTGTTGTTCCATTGTTTTAACAATTGGTATCAGAGCTCGGGTAAGGAGTTGGTTGAGAAATTCGTAACGAATTTTGAAGAAATGGAAGAAGCGGACAAGTGGAGAATAGAGAAGTTTTCGGGGCAGAATTTTGGGCTTTGGAAGCTGCAAATTCGTGCCGTGCTAATTCAAAAAGACTTAGCTATCACGCTGAAAGGAAAAACAGCAAAACCAAAGAAGATGACAGATGACGAATGGGATGTGTTGGATCAAAAAGCAACCTCTACAATTATCCTCTCGCTATCCAGCAACATCTTATTTAATGTTGCAACAGAAACTTCGGCAAAGCAGATTTGGGACAAACTCTGCGACATGTATGAAACGGCATCCGCAACCAATAGGGTATTCTCGCTAAAGAAGTTGTTCAACCTGAAAATGAAAGAGGGAAAAACATTTTCAAATCACTTGAACGAATTCAACATTGCAATCAGCCAACTAGTTTTTGTAGAAATCAATTTTGATGATGAAATGAGGGCTATGCTACTCCTGTGCTTGCTTCCCGACAGTTGGGATAATGTCGTGATGACGATCAACAATTCAGCCCCTGGGAGAAGAGGATCCGAAGACAAGGAAAAGAAAGCATTGTTAAGATTTGACGATGTCGCTGCCACCCTCCTCAACGAAGACATGAGGAGAGGACCAAATAAAATATCTGGTGAAGCCTTGGTTCTAGGCAATACGGGAAGAACCCAAGATCGAGGAAAACAAAATAGGAGAAGATCTAAATCAGTGAAGAGATCAAAGTCAAGAGGACGGAAAGAAGGTTGTTGGTTTTGCGGAAAAGATGGACATGTCAAGAAGGATTGTTGGTGTTACAAGAAAGCCCAAAAACAGCTGAACACGACTTTTGAAGATGATGGAGGAGCTCTTGTCTTGGTAGCAAGTGAACCTGAAACCGACTCATGGATTTTAGACTCTGGTGTCTCCTTTCATGCAACTTCAAACCGGGATGCCTTCCAAACATATCAAGAAGGAAATTTTGGCATAGTTTATCTCGGGGACAATGAGTCGTGCGAAATAGTCGGCAAAGGTAACATATTGCTGCAACTAAAGAATGGAAGCAAGTGGCTACTAAATGATGTAAGACTTGTTCCTAAACTTAAGAGGAACTTGATTTCAGCTGGACAACTTGATGCGCAAGGCTGCAACATCACTTTCTCTTCCAACATTTGGAAAGTAACCAAAGGCGCTTTAGTTGTTGCAAAAGGTAGTAAATTAGGATCTCTTTATGTGCTCGAATGTACCGCTGAAGTGGGAGCGGTGATGGCCGTAGTTGACAGTGGGACAAAACTATGGCATAGGAGACTTGGCCACATGAGCAAAAAGGGAATGGAAGTATCACTCAAAAGAGGCCAACTTTTTGGTTTACAATCAGCAGATTTAGAACTATGTGAGCATTGCATTTACGGGAAACAAAGGCGGGCCAGCTTCTCCAAAATCGGACACGACAAGAAGGCAACTTGGAACTCGTGCATTCGGATGTCTTCGGTCCCACAGAGATAACCTCCATTGGAGGAGCAAACTATTTTGTAACTTTTTTAGATGATTGCACCCGTAAACTTTGGGACTATATGCTCAACAGAAAATCAGAAGTGTTTGCAAAATTTAAAATTTTTAAGGCAGTTGTTGAAAATCAAATTGGGAGCAAAATTAAATGTCTTAAAACTGACAATGGGGGGGAGTTTTGCTCTTTAGATTTTGATGCTTATTGTGCAGACAACGGCATTCAACATATCAAGGTTGTACCATTTACACCTCAGGAAAATGGTGCAACCGAAAGGATGAATCGCACCATTCTAGAGAGGGCACGTAGCATGCTCTCAAATACTGGTTTGAGTAAAGGATTTTGGGCTGAGGCAGTTAACATGGCGGTTTATTTGATCAACCGAAGTCCTTCTACTAAGCTGGATTTTGTTATTTCGGAAGAAGAGTGGTTTGAAAGGAAGATCTCCTACAATCACCTCCGGGTCTTTGGCTGCGAGGCGTTCGCTCACATTCCAAAAGAAAAGCGAACAAAATTGGATTTCAAATCCAAACGATGCATCTTCGTCAGTTATGGGGAAGACCAATATGGTTTCAGATTGTGGGATCCTGTTGCAAAACAAATCATTCGCAGTCGTGATGTGGTATTCAACGAAAAAGTTTTCCTTGCCTTGCAAGCACAAAAAACACAAACCAAGGAATTCATATCGATTGATGATGATTTGCAGTCTTCACATCCAGAACTAGCAAAAAATACAGAAAGCAACTCAAATCCAGCTTTGGCACATGGTAACACAATTACTCTGCCTCCTCTCACCACTGGTTCTTTTTTTGAAAACACTGGCTCAGGTTACTCCAACACTCATTTGGTGGGAGTGTCTCCCATGCCAGCTGAAGGTGAAGTACCTCTTCAAACAATAGCATCCAATCCAAGTATTGGTGCAAGGCAATCATACGCACCTCAGGATATTTTGAAAATGGGAGATAAACATCTAACACAGCCCCTGCAATTTGCCTCACGAACTGTGACTCCCTCAGCTGTTTACATATCCACGCAGGCTGTGGAAAGTGCTGGCATACATAAGTCTTTGCAGACTTTCAACTTGCAGCCAAACTCCCACGTAGGTGTTGAAAAAATGCAAAATGGAATAATGAATACTGGCACGCAAGCTGGAGGAGAAGGGACGCTCACTATGGGACAACGATCTCATAGATATGATGCACGGGGGCCACAAACACATTTGTCTTCTCCGTTCACCATGCTAGCTGGTCAGGAAGAATGTGAAAGTTTTAAAAAAATTGGCAAGGATCCTTCTAACGCAGCCTCACAAGTCAATACACCGTCCCTTGTGTCTAAGGATTCGTAGCATGATAAGGATTCAATACAGCATCCAACGCAGCCATTACAGAACTCTCCCTCTCCCGCACAGGTAGTAAGGGAATCGTTAGCCTTAAGGGAGAATTTGACCACTTCACGTGCTATGCAGCCAATAAGTTTTGGAATACAACATTCAATCTCTTCCTCGCTAGTAGTAAGACATTCACCAGTATTAAGGGAGTTACAGGAAATACAGAGGGAGAAGATTGAATCACAGGACACAAAAAAGTAGTGCTGGAAATCAACATCAGAATGCTGGAATTAAACAGGGCAATGATGTCAATCAACTACAGAGAAATATTGCACAAGAACAGGGCAGTCTGCAGGGACAAATTCCTCCATTGAGGAGATCTACCAGGGAGAGGAAACCTCCTCCAAAATTTGATGATTATCAATTGCCCGTTGCTGATCTATCAGAACCAAATACATTTCAAGAGGCTTGCAATGATAGAGACAGTGAGAAGTGGATGGCTGCAATGAAGGATGAAATGGAGTCTCTAATGGCAAACCATACATGGGATTCGGTCCGGCTTCCACCTGATCGCAAAGCTTTGAAGAATCAATCGGTCTATAGAATCAAAGAGGAAGAAGGCGATACAAAACGTTACAGGGCCAGACTTGTTGTGAAAGGATATGATCAACAAAAGGGAGTGGACTTCAATGAGATTTTCTCACCAGTCGTGAGGATGAACACAATTCGAGCTGTTTTGGGTTTGACAGTAGTTTATGACCTTGAGCTTGAGCAACTCGACGTCAAAACCGCTTTTCTCCATGGTGATATAGAAGAGGAATTGTACATGCATCAGTCAGAAGGTTTTGTCAAGCAAGGGCATGGAAATCTGTTTTGCAAATTAAAGAGGAGCTTGTATGGGCTGAAACAAGCCTCAAGGCAGTGGTACATCAAGTTTGATAACTTCATGATGGAAAATCAGTTTACACGTTCTGAATTTGATCCATGTTTATACTACAAGGTCTTGCCAAGTGGTGAATTTGTTTTATTGTTACTCTATGTTGACGACATGCTCATTACCGGCACTAACATGAGAGTCATTGCTGATCTAAAGCAACTCTTGGGAAACAAATTTGCAATGAAAGACCTTGGGGCAGCAAAGAAGATTCTTGGCATGACCATCATTCGAGACAGAAAGAAGAAAGAAATCAGATTGTCTCAGCAAAATCAGAAGTGCTAAGCCGGTTAGCATTCTACTTGCCGATCATTTTCACTTATCTTTAGCATTCTGCGCTAAGACACAAGAAGAACAAGACTACATGAAGAACATTCCATATTCTTCAGCCGTGGGAAGTCTTATGTATGTAATGATATGCACCCGTCCTGATATTTCCCAAGCAGTGGGAGTTGTGAGCCGGTTCATGAGTAATCCCGGAAAAACTCATTGGGAAGCTGTGAAATGGATATTGAGGTATCTAAAAGGCACTTCAGATTATGCCTTATGCTTTGGTGGGAAAGTTGCACAGCTACAAGGCTTCGTTGACTCTGATATGGCGGGTGACTTGGATAAAAGAAGGTCTACATCAAGTTATGTTTTCACTTTTGCCGGGGCAGCTATCAGTTGGGTCTCAAGATTGCAACAAGTAGTTGCTCTTTCCACTACTGAGGCTTAGTACATCGCCCTCACTGAAGGAGCAAAAGAAATGGTTTGGTTGTAGCGTTTGTTTACTGAATTGGGTTTCAAACAGCAAGCTTTCACACTTTTTTGTGACAGTAACAGCGCTATTCATTTGGCCAAGAATATGGCATTTCACAACAGAACCAAACACATTGAGCTGAGGTATCATTTCATCCGTAGCATGATTGAAGAAGGCAAGTTGCAAGTTCAAAAGATCGACACCAAGATCAATCCGGCTGATGCATTGACTAAGGTTGTACTTCGAGAGAAGTTTGAATTTTGCCGCGCTTCTCTCGGCATTGTCAAGATGTGACATTGAGACTGGAGTAGGGGAGTGAGCAGCAATCAGTGGACTTCAAGTGGGAGATTGTTGGATTGTGAAGTCCAACAGACACTCTATTCTCCCGCCAAAACATGTGTCTCTTGATCTTCCTTATCCATTGTGGATATTTCTCTATCAAAGAGATGTATTGCTGCTATCAAGATATTGTATTCACACTTCATACAGAGATAATAGAATTGTTCCCTTGCTCCTGTGGATGTAGCCAATTCATGGTGAACCACGTTAAATCTGTTGTCTCGTGTGTGTGTCAATTGTTTTGTGTTCTGTTTCACTTTGCTTTCGCTGTTCTATTGTTTTAACAGAATTTACCCACGGCCAAATGAAAAAGTCATACGTCGCTCTAATATTTGAGCCTGTACGCATTCAACATATTTTAATTTCCAAACTATAGTCGTCTCACTTAAATTCGTTAACATTCACACTGATCTAAAAAAAAATTATTTACACTGATCTTAAAAAAAATTTATTCACACTGATCTAACGTCTCTAATCTACCACGAGCAATATCGTTAAGATCCATGACCAACGCTCATAGATAAATGAAAATGACGAGCAGTTTGGATTGCCCGCGGCCAAATGAAATTGTGACATGTTCCCCGCTGTAGAATTGTCCTAGACGATCAACGCGAACGGTGCTCGTGGTCCCGAGGATTATATCATGAAAGGCTCGGTGACTGGCTAGATGTGATCAACGCTGAAATAGATTATAGAATGCATGCGCAAAGAGCAACAGTCGTTTGTTTAGGACTCGATCTAATTGTAGGGCAAAAACCTATGAGATCAGATGGCTCACGATCAAATGCATAACGGCCCTGCCCACGGGTTAACTAAGCTGTTTCACCCCAGGGTGACACGTGTCCCTCCCCCTTAATTCAAATGCTATGGACATTAGGATATGACTAAGGGTTAGCTTATTGTGGTTAGCAGCCACTGTTCAAATTTTTAAGGAGTTATTTGTGGAGCTAGTGGTCTCCTGAATTTTTTTTTCTACTTAAAATGGTAAATTGCAGTTTTTTCACTATATAAAATTAAAAATAGATAAATTATTAGTAAAGAATTATTTATTAATATAGAAAATTTAGGAGATAAGATTTGGAGGAAAATTAAAAAAAAAAGGGAAGGAAATATACGCAGCCACGTGGCATAATTGTTATTACGCAGGCCCCTCCTTTTTTCACAGCATGTTTTTAATCCCTAAAATGTAGCTGCTCCACTATAATAGGGAAAGATTCTAAATTATCTTGTATGCATAATTTAATATTTGCATGGGACCACTCGTGTTGCTCAAATTTAAGCAAAAAATCCACTTATGCAACTGCATGGGACCATGTCATAAGGGCTTGCTATGTATAGGATTTCGACTATATGTATAACAAAGAACATAGAGGTTGTGATGAGGACAAAGAACAAGGCCTCGAATCTGAACCAAGGATGGGCTACAAATGATTTCTAGCAAAAGCATAAGAAGCTTGCCTTGGATATTATGAGCTTGTAGGTTTGGATCGAACCCTATTGTGTAAGAACAAAGGATTTATCGATGTATTACGCACATGAAATTTAAAAACTTAAAAGGTAAACCAAGGCATAAGTAGACATGGTGGTCTTCAAAGTGAAGCCAACACATAGATAAAGATTTCAACATGGCAATGCATGCTTATATGACCAAGGATTCTAAATAGCAATTTATTGAATAAAAGAACCCCCCCAAAAAAATGAGTTAAGAATTTTAAAATAGAGCTATTCAAGGCAAAACTAGTGTACCAAGTGGGAAATCTCAATCAATACAAATCTTTAGGACCACTTAAGTGAATTCATGAAGATTCCTTAAGTATACTTGAATCAAGGCTTGATAACAAAGACATACACCAAGACTAGTTTGAACCAGGGCCAATAAAATCTTTCAAGCTTGTAGGTATGGAGGAAGGGCAACATAGGAGTATTCCAAATCAAAGCTATAGTCTCATTTGCATAATGTTAATAATGAATATCTCTGTAATCTCTAGGATGTCAATGATGGAGTTCTCAATTTAGACCAAATAGAGGAAGTGATTATCTAATGTGGTTCAAATAGAGAAAGTGATTCCCCAACTTAGCAAATTAGGGATTCATAAGAACACACATTAGGAGGGTCACTGGTTCTTTTTCAACTAGGGTGTGTTGTGGAGGCCACAACAAGGTGTAAGTGGTTGGGGGATGGTGGGTGAAGGTGGAATGACAATATTGGAGGGAGCAATGGTTGTAAGTGGAATGTTAGAAGTAGGGAAAATAAGAGGATTATAAGTAGTGGCAGCTATGAAAAGTGGATGAGTGGTGGAGGGAGGATGAGAAATATGGGGCGACACTTGTGAAGGAGGGGGAAAGAGACATCATTTAAAGAGCTTGATGAGCTTATCCTTTGACTTATACCCCTTGATAACTTCCATTCCACAAGCCTTGGTCATTAATGAGTTATAAAGGAAATCAATTGAATTTGCAGGTTAGCATCATTACCCAAATTAGCAAGATCTAGATTATGTAAGCTTGCATTTGTGTAGTAAGGGTCATGTCTTACATATATGTGCACATGAGCATTGTGGTTAAAAGCATCTTCCCCATTAAGATAAGTAGTGGTATTCAGATCCTCAACCATAGCTTCCTCAACTTGATTCAAAGCCATTATAGGATTTAGTCTAGGGCTTCTCCTTAGTGGAAAGTGGAAGGTAGATTAAGACTTTCATATACAAGCAAAAGATAAAGTAAGTAAAAGACAATGCAAACCAAGATAAGTTAAGATCTGATATGAAAATTAGAAAAACTCATATTTGAAACAAAAATTCAGAAAATAAAGTGTTGAGGGGAAATAGAGCAGTTCAAGATATTAAGTTCACCAAATGAAGAGGAACAAAATGAACCTTAGAGTCTTAGACGGTATCCCTCTTCAAAACTATAAATTTGCCTAGGTAAATAGAGATGAATAATGCTCTTATACGATCCTAGGCAATCATAATTGAGTTTAGCCTAAAACATGACATGTAAAAGTGTAATTGAAATAAGAAGATTAGGGTACTTAGCTCCTCCAAGGGGTGGATGCGAAATGGGCTTTGATCTATTAGTAGTTGTGCTTTTACCTATAACCTTAAGTTATTTTCAAATTGACGTGTTGCTGAACTTTGCAACTCAAGCATGGATAGAATTGTAATACAATCTATAGAAACTTGGGATCTTGTCGTTAGTCCTGTGATTCAAACTAGATGCTAGCGTTTCACTTTGGGTTTTGCTCCAATGTTTGAACCTGTGTCGATTGTCAAGGTAGTGTTTATGAACCCCTTTTAGGGGACCTATTATGCTAGGATGTGGAATTTTGTTAACTCCCTCGTTGTGCTGTGCCTGGATCAAATCCCTTGTTCTTGTTTCACAATAATGATGGATAAAACGATGCCAAAATGGAAGGAGTTGGATGCAAAGATGTCCTTGTTCTGAGATGCTCTTTAATTGCTCTAAATGATCAAATTATATGAGATGATCTAACAATGCCTTAGGGTTTGCCTTTAAATAATCAATCCTAAGTGACCAATTCAAAAAGTTTTATGCTCAAGTTGACTGGCAATAGCCATATTTTGGACGAGGGTTGGCTTGGGGAAGGGGGAATTGGGCAGTATTCAAGTTGAATAGAATTGCACCAGCAATGGCATCTAGGATAGGAAAAGGGATGGAATCAGAAATGAGTCTAGATTATTGGGGTTAGAAAAGCTAAGGGAAAAGGTTGAGGTTGGGTTTGATTGTCTTGCACACCATCACTCTCAAATTGGATGTAAGGACAATATATTGGACACTAGACTTGCACTAAAGATGATGTCTAGGATATTAAAAGGGATGGGATGAGAAATGGGCCCAGACCACTAGGGCTAGAAAAGCTAAAGGATAAGGCTGAGGTTGGGATTGATTGTCTTGCACAGTGTCACTCTCAAATTGGATGCTAGAACAATATATTGGACACTGAGAGTGCACTAAAGATGACGTCTGGGATAGGAAAAGGGATGGGATCATCAATGGGTCTAAACTATTAGGGTTAGAAAAGTTAGGGTTAGAAAAGTAAAAGGATAAAGTTGAGGCTATGTTTGATTAACTTACATGGTGTTACTCTCATATTGGACACTAGGACAATATATTTATTGACATGGTATGGCTAAAGTGAGTGCAAGACAAGGGGAAAAAGTGTGAAGCATGCTCTCTTCTACTTTCATAATTTTATATTTTGTCCTACAATAGTTGGAAAGGTTACAAAACATTTGCATATCCTAATTTTTTTACTTGAGCATGACCATTGCAATAACTAAGGTTGAAACCTTGACCACCACCTTTGAGCATGTTAGTTTTACTGCCAAGCATGTTATTTTCTATGTTGTTGTGGTCATGACCACCGCCTAGTTGAGTGTGTTGGTTCATCCACCAGGGGTCCCTTTGCTAGCACTATAGATTTTCCATTCCTATGTATGTTTTCATTCCATTGCCATCGTTTCCTTGTCTATTAAATTTACGAAGAGTGACATTTATACCACTCAAAGTTTCACTAGTAAGGGTCCCTTTTCTCGTAATATAGGTTTTCCATTCTTAATCTATTATGCTTTTACTCTATTGCCATTATTTTCTTATTTGATACATTTTGATAGAGTGACATTTAGACCACCACCTTTGCACATGTTGGTTTTACTACCAAGGATTTTATTTTCTATAACATTGTTGTGGGCATGAGCACCTCCTAGTTGAAGGTGTTGGTTATGCTATCAATGGTCACTTTGTTAACACTACTGATTTTTCCATTCCTAATGTATGGTTTTACTCCATTGTCATTATTTCCTTGTCCAGTGCCACATTTTCCAAAAGTGAGATTTATACCTCTTATTGACGTCTAGTGTAGTGCATTATGGCCAGTAACTTGATATTATGCTCCATATTTACTTTGCATAGGTTTTAAGGGAACCTTAGTGATTATTGAACAAATGAATCACCCTCTATTCAAATACTGCCTTTCGGTTAAATTGCTTAAATTGAGAGATTAAAATTGATTAATGTATTTTCTATTGACAAATCATTCCTCCATAAGGAAAAAAAAAATTATTTACAAGCCTATGCACATCAACCTCTTCATTCCTCAAAACAGAGCTAGGGCCTCATCTTCAATGTCGTCCTCAACGAAACATGGAAGCTCATCAAACAGGTCAACGCCATCAAATTCAACATCCCTTGCAGCCTCAGGGACAAAAGGCTCAACAACCTCAACAAATCTCCCCACAAAGGAAGAAACGAATCCTTCATCATGTTGATCTTGCAAATGAATTGCAGCCTCAGGCCTGTGCCAAATATCTATCATCATAATGTTTTTAATTTCTTCACTCGGCTACACCTCCTCCGCACAAAAATGCATGAGTTGCTTTTGCAATTGAAGTTTCTCACCATGCAATATTTTTATTTCCTTCTTGTTTGCTTGGTCGGATACATGAGAAAACGCTTCAAAAGAACTAAAATCAAGAGGATTCGACCCTTCATTTGAATTAACATTACTCACATGTGTAAGATGTTCAATGAATTCCGCCTTTGTGAACATAGGAACAATGAATTGTTCCTCTTTAATTTCTTTCTCTTCCACCTCCACTTCTATCAAATGATTTTCTTGTCAAACAATACATCCACCCTTGAAGAGCAAAATGGTACTAGGGCAAGAAGAATGATGCGGAACGAGAGCCAGAATAGTCTCTTGAACCCTCTTGGAGGGGAGAGGGTTCTTGAAAAGATTGTTCCTCGGGAGTGATAAGTTGGGTTTGCATAGGAACATGTTTTGCGTATGATGGGGATCTCTAAAACTTGGAAATTTGAAGCGTCGACGGTGATCTAGGGTTTTAGAGGGGTTTTGCACAGGATGCAACTCCTTAAAGCTAGGATTTTGAACTGAGGAGACTACCATGGGGATTCAAGAGGATTTGCAGCTGCAGGAGGGGGATGTCTGAAATTGGGAAAAGAGGGCATTGAATGTGTCACTTGCCTCTAGGAAAGCAAATGCTTCTTTTGTTCTGTAGTTGCAAGTTGCAAAGCCAGGTACTCTTGATAAGCTCTCACTTGTGCCTCCATCTGCTGTTGATGAAGGAAGGCTTGATGAGTAAGCTCATCTTGTTGTTGTTTATACTCCTTAATCTCATCCAACCTCTTTTGCATGTCCATCATTATGTCCTTGAGACTCATGTTGTTAAAGTCAGTCTTCTTGAGGTGGGTTAGGAGAGCAAAGTGGTCTTCTAGGGGTTGATAGGATTAGGCTGACGAGAAGGCTGCGCAGGGGTTGGAGGGAGGTAAGCATCACGACGATGCTGATAACTTACTATTGCAGGGCTATTTGGCACAAAACCAAAGGTATTTTGAGCCTGATATGGCTGATATGGAGGTATAAAATTTGCATTCTGACCAGGTGGAGGGGAATAACCAAAACTTCCGTAATAGTTTGACATAATGGAGCATTAAAAAATTAGAAATCATTCAATCTTGAAATAAGAGCAAGCAAATCTGCCCTTTTGAGAAATGAGCTCATACCATAGAGTTGCTAGGTGATTGAAATGCTCCATAAAGCAAAGAAAAGATCAAGAAAATCACCTGAACCTTGATTTGTAAGATTCTTTAAGCACTTGAAGTGGTTGCACCAGTAAATTTGTTCAACAGAGTCACCATGGTGTTGCTATAGAGATTGCCTTGAATGGCAAGTTGCACTAAAGAGCACACTACCAAAACTCTTCAATGGATGATAAGAATCATTAAACTGGGCCCACCGAGCATGCCAGAAACTGATGTCATTTGAATTTGCACTTGCACCATGTTGAAGCTTTTGTAGTTCCAACAAATTCAGTGAAACATTGGAATGATCTCAAGGTGTGGGACTTTATAACAGAGGCCAAACCTCCAGAGAAGGCTTGTTCCTCTTTCTAAATTGAAGATTTAGAGAAAAATAAACTAAACCTAATGCTACTGATCACCAAGGAAAAGGGGATGGAGAACTGAAATGAAAGGGAGGCGATACACCAGATTTAGAGTGTTTGGTTGGGACTGACATAACATAACAATGATCTCAAAATAGAAGAAACTCACACAGACTCGTGCAATCCCAATAGAGGTTCAAACAGAAAAGTACAACTAAAGAGGGACCATTCATCCACAGTATAAGTGTGCAACTTTCAAATAAACACAGTGCAGAAATAAAGAGAGGCAAATACTAGTAATTTTTATTGATCATATAGGCTAAATAGCCATTACAAAAGAAGAATAGCTCAATACAGATCAAAAAAGACACAAAATGACAACCTTCCCTTCATAGTTGAACTAGAAATGAAGACAAGAGAGGTCCATGAGAGGACACAGTCCATCAGATTCATACAGTTTTGGGAAATATCATGAGGCCATGATCAAACATCAAGTGCTTTGGCCTGGATAAGGACCCAGTGACCAACCAACTTTCAAAAAATACATCTTAACATGCTTATATTGCCTTAAAAAATAATTGTGCAACCCCGGATGCTAGGAAAAGTGGTCAATGAGAAACCTCAAGATGCCCATGTTGCAATAAATTTGGCCCATGGCCCATGTCAGAGATCTGCAAGATTTTGAGGATGCCCATGCCCTTAGCATGTTGGAGAACTGCAGACTAGAAGGTCGTTCATGTCTTTGGTACAAGGTTTTAATGCAGGAGGGCCTTAAGTCAAATGCGTCCTTGGGAAATCTGCTTGTCTTGGGGTACCCGCATAAACTGTTTCATCTTCTTCATCCACCTCTGGTACTGGCGCATTAAAGTTGGGCACTGTTTGAGCTACTTGTAAATCATTCTGTCTTGCAGTAATGGTGATTGGCGTTGAACAGAAGCGTTCACGCTAAAGAAACGCATTTCAAGATAGGGATAGAAGAGAAGTGTCCCTTGATGAAGCTTTTACAACACTTTAAGTGTTTATTCATTATTTTTCTTTGGCACCTTTACCATTCCTTGTAAATCATTTTACCTTAGTCGATTTTACTTCGAAATGTGAGGTTTGGATGCAATCGGGGCATTTGGATATGTTCGGTTCCAGATGGAAGTTTCGTACAATTCAAATGTCCGGTTAAGTTCATCGGGCCATGCATATAACAAGATATTTGGTTGAAAAGGTTTGGTTTGGATTTAGGCAAGGCAACCACATATGGAAATGTCCGATTGGAAAATCTCTGCATAGAATGTCTGGTTAGGAACAAGACAATATAATCAGATATCCAAACAAAAATATTTGGTTGGGTAATAAGCAATGTAAACGGATGGGGATAAGCGACAGGATCCAGATATGAGAAGACAATAGGACATTTGGATGGAAAATGTTTGGTTAGAAGTTAACCGCGCAACCAGATATAGACATGTAACCGGATCCAGATATGGAAATGCAACAAGAAATCCAGATAGAAAATATCCGATTAGGAACAAAGCATTTCAATAGGACATCCGGATGAAGATGTTCGGTCGGACATAAAGCGATGCAACAGGATGCCAAAATGCAATTGGATGTTGAATTGTAATTGGATGTTCAGTTGAGAATGGATGGAATATCTAGTTAGAAATGTCCTCTTAGAGCCAAAAGTCCTGCAGAAGCATAACTTCGTCAATTTTTATCATATCTTCAGCAATCTTGAACTGTGAATACCCATTTAGCTCTTCTTCAAGATGAATTTATCATTTGGCCACGATTCCAATTGGAATTATCAAAATGTGATCATCTACTCCTCTGTTGCCAAAATTTTCCTTCTCTTCATCGACCCCTTACTCCTTCAAACCTGCCACGACTTCTTCAACCTTGTCCACTTGATCTTCCCTGAGAAAATTTCTTCCACTTTGCTTGTCGACAACTTCGCCAATCGGGGAACCTACTCCGCCGATGAACACTTAGGTTTTCTTTCCCTTGTTTCCTCAGCGGCTTGCTTCTCATCAATGATCAACAAATAGATGAAATCGTGAGCTGATCGGCAAGTTCGGAAGTTTGCGAACTCACCAATCTAGCTATTGGCTTCTCTTTCTTTTGCTTTGTTCGGCTTCGTCCATTGGCCGATTGTGCCATCGACGAACTTGTGAACTAATCAGCAAGTTCGCAAGTTCGTGAACTGGCCGATTTGTCGATAACACAAGGGAAAACACAAGTGAAAGACAAGATTTACGCTTAGAATTTTTTCATGATTTTACACAGGGGAGAAAAACACTTGGGATATCTTAGGGTTTTTTGAGAATTTTCTTCCATTATCGAATAAATTTGATGGAAGAAGTGCAGTATTTCAAGTAGATCATTTTAAGTCTGGAGGACTAAAATAGGTCAATAGTAATATCTCCCTCCACCTTTGTGTGATTCTTTTGAAATCACTATTTAGCCCTTTCCAATAGTTACCCTACTTAACACATGAACTCCTAGGACTTTAGCTTGGATTTTCTTATCATGGCAGTTCTTCATCACTGCCTCTAGCTTCTTGTTGTTACTTCCCCATCAATTTTTGGGCCTATGTCCATGCGTCAACTGCAACCTCATGGATTCTCTTTATTGTGGGATATACATCTTGCATCCACCTGCTACCCATGTTGTGGTCAAGTGTCACCCTTGCAGGTGTTATTGCATGTTGTGTCAACACCCTCCAATATGGAAACTTTGGTCCATCCACACCTTGGTGATATTCCTCTTCCATCTTGCACTTGGTCTCTTCCACCCAAGCAATTCTACTAGTCTCCCATACCCATACAAGGTATCTTGATGCATTACACTAAATGGTATCCATTAGGTTTCTCTCCAAAGTAATCCATACGATATTTTGTAGATTTGTCACTTGATCCAAGGATCTCAGATAATCTTTCCTCTTCTTTGTTGTTGTCAACAGTTCCCCGATTCTTCCAAGTCCTCCTTTGAAGAACTTCTGCATCTTCACAGTTGCAACCCTTGGTCTCACCATAGTCTCTTCTACTCCCTTTACACCATTGTAGTTAAGCCCAATGATAACTGTTTGTAGTGTTAGATCAAGCTCAAATGCTTCAAATCCTTTACCACTCAGGCTGGTCTAAACATCACTCATTTGATTGCAAGGCGATCCCTTTTGCACAATGGCTAACTCCTCTTTTGAGCAAGTCTCTCCTTTGTTTTATTCCCTTGTATCTAAATTGTACTTGACATTATCCATCTCTATAAAACAATATAGTTTGTGCTAATGCCTCTACCACTTGAAATCTCTAGTCGACCATCGACATCATTGGCAACTTCTCCAGTAATCAATTGGAATGGTGTTCTTCTGGATCCATCCTCTAGACTTTTAGTTTGTGTGAGGATACTACCGCATTGCACAAGGTCACTCCTCAATGTGTTGCAACAATGACAGAAGAACTTAGTATCTATACTCAAGATGACACTCTGTCAACTCATGTAACTTGCCCACTTCTTTGAAAAGTAGATCCATAATCTTGGACTCATTAGTCAACTGTTGTCCCATCCTCGCAAATGTGTTTTCAACTATGAAGTTAAGACTATAACCTTTTTAAGTCTACAATAGTCCACAAAAAACACACCATGCAAAGTTCTTCCTTCAGCTTTGCTACTCCTCTTGCGGGAACAATCCGGATATCACAAGCCTTCAATGCCGCTCCTTCAGGTATCACTTGAATCACTTCTTCCTCTTGATCCTCAACAACAAAGTTTAATTCTTTTTCTCTTTGCCACTCATGACCTCTTTGGTTTTCTTCACTCCTAAACAAATCCATTTTATTCCTATAGGGAAACTTTATCTTCCTTACCTTAAAAAATCCACTTTATTCATATGGGGAAACTTATCTTCCTTTCCTCTTGATGTAAGTTGGCTTACCACACATCTTCTAGAAGACTTTGTGTTACCATTCTTGGAAACCTTCCCTATTGTGTTCTTAATTTCATTTATTTCCTACTAATTAGTCATTGCATTCTCCATTGGATCAAATATTTCATCTCTTCTGTCTTCTTTATTAATAACATAGCTAATATCTTCCCTTGTTCAGTCAAATAGTGTCCACCGAGCATCTCTCTTTTCATAGTATCTAGAGTTGATTGTCTAACCGCAACTTTGTTGTTCCTTGGAACAATCCCTTGATGCTCATAAGGCAATTGCTTCTCTTCTTTACTTGATGTTAATTATGTCATCACAAAATTTTTGCCATTGTTCGCTTCACATATTCCCTTACTTTTTGGCACCTCTATTTGTAGGATACATATTGCCTTCCAATCTGTAGCTCTATCTACAATAAAATCCATGGAAACTCCCATTTGCTTCCCCAAGCAATCATTTGGAGTGATATATCTCTCAAGGACTTCAAATTATCTTCTCCCTATTCTTTTTCCTCTCTTCCTCTAGCTTTTCCTAGAGTCTCTCCACACAAGGAGTTATAACTCCACCTCCACCAAACAACCCCTTAGTCCACATGTTGTCAACAAGGCCTTCCAAGTTACTTCTCAGTTCAGATCTTCTTCACTTCTTGTAAATTGCCTCAATTCGATACTTCTATCTACAACATTAATGTTTTGGTGATTATCTTCTACACAATGCGACCAATGTTGGAAGACAACTTAGAATGTCTTGATATCTTCTACACAATGCTACCTAACAACCTTGTGTTAGAAGATATTTCCACAGTTTTTTCACAAGCCACCTCCTTGATTGTTCACCTACAGTTTGATGTACATACACAACGTCTTTGTGAATTACTTTGTTGATTGGATCACTTGTGGTGCAACCATTTTATTGAATAAATTATCCATAGTGCAACCAATGAACTTCCTCTTCTATTGTGGGTTATCGCTTACTCCAATAACAACCTTCTCTTTGATACCAATTATTGCAGTCACAGTAGGAGGGTACAATTAAGGACTATCCAATCATGTGGCCTCAACACAAATCCACATAATCCATGTAAAGCACTATTCAAAATTGACACAAGCTTTTGAACATGATTTGGATTCAATAAATAAATATTCTATAATCAAAATTATCTCAATAGTTTCTACTACAATTGGCTTACAACATGTTTAAACCTTAGTCTTATCTTACAATACAAAATTTGTACTTTCCAATGAGTGTGGCCTCAACAATGGGCATCCTCAAATTGATATCAATTCTCTAGGCTTTGCTCTGCTCTAGTGGACATTACCTATTCCTTGGACCTCCCCTCATTCCTCTTTTGAGTTTTTCACAAACAAGTAGACCTCATTTATAGTGCTTCTTTGATGTAGAAAATTTTTGGTTGTCTAGGATAAGAAATATGATTCCAAATTTAATACGGTCATAAACAAAAAATGTAATGGGGCCAATAAAGCATATGAAGTGATTATCCTTTGGCTTAAGCTTGGTGTAAAATGTATAAACCACCTTAAACTGATCTAGAATGCCACACGGGCATGTGTGTGGTGCTTGAAAGATGTCTTGGGAAAAATTGAAAAGTGTTACAAGGAATATGTGACACTACAGAAAAGATTTTTGATTGCCAGTCTAAGTGCTTATTGAAGACTATATCAGTAAATTCCAGTGCGGCACACTAAAATGATGGAATGACAAAATAAAGAACTAAATAAATGAATTAGTTGAGAGGAAATGTTTTTGTTTGAGGCAAGATTGCTTGTAGGCCTTAGATGCTCCTATATAAAAAATGTAATCAACGAAGGAGCATGAGAAGAAGATGTATCTCGATTATCTACCATACCCACAAAAGCATTTGTATGATATTGTTTATGGAAATCAATGTAATAATCATCCATAGAATCTCTATCAACATGTGTATTTGCCATAGTCAAAGGATCTTGTTGATGATGTGCATGGACATTGCTAACATGGTTAGGAAATGGATTAGTGGAAATTTTTAAATTTTTATTATAGGGAGTCACCAAACGATTTTTCTCATTGTTGATACAATTTGTATGAATCATATATTATTATGTATTAAATCTTGCACATTATGTTTCAAAGCCATGCGACCTTGAGTATGATGATCATTAACTCTATGAAAGTTACAAAATGCATTCCCATTATATTTCTGAGGTAGCCCATTAGTTGCATCTAATGAAAGAGTAATTAAATTGAAGCTCAATAAACTTAAGGCACATATTCCAAGGGCTCGTGTAACTTGGTAAACTTTCTAAAAGTATGAGGATTAAAAGAAGACACATTGGAAATATTAGAAACATTGTTGCATATTATGTTTTTATGATCATTATCCTTAGAAAAAATATTAGACATTTGGAAGTTAGAAGGGTAAAAAGATGTAGAAGAACCATGAAAAGATTGACTGTATTTAAGCACATTAGTGTCAAGCAACTTCAATTCAATATTCTTCACATGAGAACACATCCATAAGAGAAGCATTTGAAGTCATTTAGATTTGCATTGTCTTGAAGTGGTGACAATAATCCCTTAAAAAATAGGTTGTAATCTATCATCATGAAGCTAATGGTGTAGCGTAGAACATAAGGACTGAAAGCTAATAACATATTCATGTATGTGCTCATTAATTCCATGGGCATACTCAAGCAAATATATAATAGTAGTCTTTAGGTCCACATTAACTTTGAATGGCTACGGAATGCTCTGGCTAACTTAGAAAAAGAATGAATAGATCCATGTGATAAAAGAAAATAACCTCTCAATAGCACTATTTTTCAAAGTATGCAGAAATAGCTTAACTAAACTTCATCTTCATACACATAGTCTAAACATGCAGCAGTGAAGTATCTCAAATATGTATTAGAATGGCCTTTTCCATTGTACATTTCAAATGAAGTTGGCAACTACTTGGTAAAGGATAAGTAACAAACTCAAACGGAAGCCATGTATTTTGTATGTCCACATATTCATGATAATCATAAATGTTAGGCATGGTTTCGACTTTACAATCCTCCCTATCTAGTTTTTTGGTAAGTGCATAGGACTAAGTATAGGGATGGTGGTAGTAACATTAGGCATAAAAGGTTGGGTATGGATAGGTTGATAAGAGAGAGGAGGATAAGGAATGGCTGTGGTAGGAGTAGTGGAATGTGGCATGGAGCAAGGAATAGAGTGAGGGATGGCAATAGTAGATATATGGATGATCTTGGAAGGGTAGGAAGAGGAGGCAACACCAATGGTGGAGGTAGAAATGGAAGAAACACTAGAAACATTTGTAGTCATGGCACTACCAAGGATAGCATAGAAAGTATGTGAAACAATAGTGGAATTGGTGAAGGGTGAGCAGATGCATGCCTACTTCAAGATGAGAAGTAGGCATAACAAGGGTATCCAACATGGTAGAGGAAGGGGTTGAAAAAGGTGGCATACCAAATTGAAGAACAAAATTAGGAATAAACTCTAAGGAGAATGCACGATTCAAAGGGGTGACCTTAGCACCAATGCCTTGAGCAATTCCAAACCAAATGACTTAGTAAGCAACAAATCATGAAAGGCTTGAACGGTCCTCGTTAATGAAACTAGAAAGCTCATGTGTGAACTATTGTTGTTCAAAATATCCCACCATGATCAGAATTTTCAACCTCTATCTCAACAATAGTAGTAACATTAGTAGTACCCATATCAAGACCATTGGCAACACCATTCTCACCAGATTGAGCTATGTGAGGATTCAAATGAGTACTTCCCAACAAGGGCATCCAAGATGGTAGATGGAGTGGTTGACAAAGTGGCATACCAAATTGAAGAACAAAATTAGGAAGAAACTGTAAGAATAATGCATGTTTCAAAGGGGAGACCTTAGCACCAATGCCTTGAAGCAATTCCAAACCAAATGACTTAGTAAGCAATAAATCATGAAAGGCTTGAACAATCATCATCAATGAAACTAGCAAGCTCATCTATGAACTATTGTTGTTCAAAATATCCACCATGATCAGAATTTTCAGCCTCTAGCTCATAAGAGTAGTAATATTAGTAGTACGCATATCTAGGCCATTGGAAACACCATTCTCACTAGATTGAGCTATTTGAGGATTCAAATGAGTACTTCCCAAAGGCATGTGAGGATGTGGATGAGACATTGGAAGGCAAACAACTCACAAAACCCTAAAGACCAAATGATATAAAAGGGATGTAAGATCTAAATATAAAATTAAAAAAAATCAGCAAGCAATTAGATCTGTAAATAAATCAACAAATGTAACTCTAGTGGTGAAAATAAGGGTGGGTAGGGTTGATCACACAATAATACAAAAAACCATAAAGAAAGTATATTAATAAAGTATAAATAAAGGCGATCTAAACCCTATTGAGATCTAAAAATTAAAATATATACTTATAAAATCATATCTTACAAACCCTCATAAAAGAAGGATAAACTTTAAGGCCAAAACCCTAGGTAGTAGGTATGTCAGGTTAACCAATTTATGTGGGAATATATTACACTTAGATATCTAGGAGTTAATTAAATAAATAAAATAATTAAATAATCAATTAGTCTAGATTCAAGGAATTGATGTTGGAATAATAAACACAGGATTGAAATTATAGAATTTATATTTTAAATGTGGTACTTGGCTTAAATTTTATGATGGAATATACAGTCGAAGATGTCGGAAATGGATTCACCAAGGTGAAAATTATGGACTTGTCTTGATGAATGCCTTAGAATTTGTAAACTAATTGTGTTTTGCCCTTTTTTATTTTTTCGCCTGTAGAACTAGTCTCCACATTGCATAATTGATCTCGTGTGTTGTTGAACTTGGACTTGTGGAAGTGAACTAAAATAGGATGGACGCTTATAATAGATTCACCTAATCTTGTTGTACTTGTGTTTGAAGTGGGGTGGTGTCTATAGACACCATTTAGGAACTTGCTAAGTGAGGGTCATGTTCTCCTTTGGAAATCGCCTAGGCGGATTTATTCAATGGCTTTGGAACAATGATCAAAGACAACAAGCAAACATATAGTATGGCTAGGATGATGATAATGCAATTAGGATGCTCTATGATTTTTCCATGATGGTCTCAAGTGTGAATTCTCTTCTAATGATTCCTAGGTGAGCCTTGCATGATTTCAAAATGAATGATGAATTTCCTTAAATGCAACAACATAGCACACAAACCCACACACACAATCACTAGGGTATCTTACAATGGCTAGTGAAAAGGATTTTGAATTTTAAAAGTTTGAGATTTAGATCAGCATGTATAGAATTAACTTGGGTCAATTCCGCACCTACAAATATGATCCAGGGTGTTGAATGGGAGATCTAGGGATCAGGGTTAGTTTTTGAGGATGAGTGATGATGGGGACATGATATAATAGGGTCATGAGCCAAATTTTATGCAAGAACATGCCATGTGTAGACTTGTTATTGCATAAAGGACACTCTAATCGAAGTGGGCCCAAAACATAAGGGAAAATGGCACGGGTATGTAATTTGTCCATTACAAGTATAAACAAAATCATAGTATTAAAATAGATGAATTCATGTATCTCCTAATCATTTATGAATGTGTACTCTAAATATCATTTATTTTCCCTACAATCTAATTGAAAATAATAAAATAAATTAATATTATAACTAATAGAAAAATAGTTATGGCACTTCAGCAAGAGCTGCAATAAACATTGATATTTGCATCAATCAACTCAAGCTCATCCACAATTTTTATTAAAAAATCTGCCTTGAAAGAGAAGTTAGCTTAATCAAAAACATATCACTAATTTAGTTTAAATTTTCAATCATATTATACTATGTTTATTTATGTTAGTGTAGATGGGGTCTATTACCTAATTGGTTGCACATTAGGTCCTATTCATACTTGCATAGTTAAGTTTACTTAGGGCATTTAATATTTGTCTCTCAAATCATACGATTAAGACACTTGGCATGATCTTAGATTTTCCTAGGTTTCATCCTTGTCTATATAAACAAGAGTTTCCTCATTGTACACAATGTACCATCTTGTATGCATTGTATCCATTCTTTGGCAATATAGCATTTCCAGTGCTTCTCTCTTGTTTGTAGGTGATCCTCGACTCTTGTGGGTCTTCACTATCAACTCTTATATGGTATATTAACATTTATTGATTGTATAACTTAAACATCTATTAAAATAGGTATAAAATGTACACTTGATTAGGGGCTATATAGAAAATGTTACATGTACCCCTGCCCCCCAAAAAAAAAATTAGAGATTTAAGAGAAACAATAGAATGTTCAATTAAAGTATATGGTTTAATGGGAAACTTTACTTGAAGGACTATGGCATGATAGTATATCTTAAACTTAAGTAATGTAGGGTAATTGAAGAGATACAAATAAAACCTGTTAAGATATGTAGGCTAAAATGTGCAATAATCAAGCACTCAATCAATTGCCCTATGTACAAGAGTTTAGTCAAGACGGACACTAAAAATATATTAAAACAAGTGCTAAAGTCGATAAAGAAGGATATAGGTGCTTAGCTTTGAATGGAACAATATATGCTTTGTTGTAGTGGGTTCTCAATTATCCAAACTAGACTTTTGCTATCAGATCTACGACGGTGAAGTTTTGATAGATTGGTAATGCCATGTACTTTGTCAAGGTTCAGAACTACACTTGTGGCCCTAATTTGGAAAATTGGAGCCTCAACCTACTATGCACCCTTGAATTGTGAATTTCTGATCTTTAAAACCCTGATACCCTCCATGTACTTGGGATTAGCTGGTGCTTAAAAGCATCAATAGAGCTCACTATAAAAAGTGGAGAATTCATGTCTTGTCTTGATGGTAGTGAGGCCATTTGTATTGATTCAATTTTGTTTAACAAGCTAGAAGACAAGCCAAGCAAAATGAAAATGCCCATGTATCTATTCTTATGATTGTACATGCTAACACAATACACTTGTAGTGATAGTTGAATTTTAATGCTCTCTTCGGTTGGTGAATTGATGGATTTCTAAATGATATATGGCCTTGCCCTTTTATGAAACATCTTAGCATTCAAATATGAATATTAATTTCTTAAGTCAACAGGTTAGGGATAGTTGGAGTTAGGTTGGGTTGGGCCCATAATTAATTTCAAATTTGGAAAATTGGGGGTCAAGGCCACACCTAGACTAAAAACAACATAAGTAAGGGTGGGATCGAGATCTTCTAGAAATGGGATTTGGGTTCATATCCGCTCAGGATGAATGCAATTCTTGTAGATAAATATGCCATTTAAGCACTAGGATAAATTGTATTAGGGACAAAGGGTCAAAGCTAGTTCGAAATTGATGCAGGAGCATCTGGAAGCATTCAAATCAATTGGGACAGTTAATATTAAGTTGCAGAGTGTTGGGGAGAGTGACATTGGGGATTACCGCATTTTACCGCATTATCACATTAGAGCTTGCGGAGATGGATTTAGTTTCTATAACATGTCATCTACATCATATCCAAAATTCAGATCATTTGGGTTCGTTTCCGGAGAGATATCGCTATCAAAAGATTCCATGTTTTCATAGAGCAGAGCAGTCAGTGTTCAGTGGAGTCTAATTGGTTTGTGGAGCAATTCCGTGACTTGCAGACCCTGACGGAACATCATTCAAGGTAATTCAGGGCCTAGTCGACCTTCATGGAGAACCACATCGAGTTTCATGCATTTGTGGAGCAATACCCTATGTGTTTAGGTCTAACCCATTTGTGTCTACACGTTTCATACTAGCCGTTACAATTAGGCTGACTTGATAATGTTATGAAGGTTTGCAGAGGATATAAATGAAGGAAAAGGATGGTTTCAAGGCAGTGATGACATGTTCGAAGAAATGAAGCAAGAAGATGAATTGTTTGATCCGGAGAAGTAGCAGAACATAGTAGAAAGTAGAGTAGTGAACAGAAGAAGATACAGAGCAGAGAATTGAAAAGAAGTAAGAAGTAAGAAGACATGAAGTGTTGTACGAATCTTTTGTAAACTTAGGCTGCGGCCTAGCATCCAAAAAGCCCTAGAGGCATATGTAATGAGATTTGAGATTCTAATATAATGAGAAGTGATCTTTGAAGGCTAGGTTTTCTTTTTAGGGTTTTCCTATGATATATCTTGTGTCCAGTGTTAATGAACATCTCTTATCTTTCTATGGTTATCTGAATGTTATTGTTACATCTTTGTTAAGATCATGTTGTTAGTTGTTTAAGGGTGCAAGGTTGGACAGTCCTTCACTAGACCCTCCTACCTTGACTGCATCAAATGGTATCAAAGCTGATTGCGAATTTGTTGGGATGGTTGTGGATCTGCTGAGAAGGTAGAAATTGTTGGGAGGAAGTGCGAAACCCTAGAGTGTAACAAGAATCGCCGCAAAGGAAAGCTCTTAGGAAGAAGAGAGATCTGGGTAAGCTTTTATATTAAGTTGTTTGTATAATTTGTTTCAATGGGGAAGATTGGAAAAGGGACAACGAAAGAAAATGAAAACCTAATATGCGAAAAGGATATTCTGGAAGAAGAATTGTGTGAAATCAAAAGGTGTAATTTGGAATTGATGGAAAGGATAAAAGAACTAGGAGAAGACAAATATGGTCTTGAAGAAGAATTGGAAAATGTAAAGAGGAGGAATGAAGAATTAGAAGCAGAGCTGAAGTTGTTTGAGTATGTTGAAAAGAGCTTTGAAGAATTGGAAGAATGATTCAAGTTGTTTGGAAAGGTGGAAAAGAGGAACAAAGATCTAGAGGAAAATTTGGAAGAGCTGAAAAAGGAAAATAGCCTACAGAAGAGAGAAATATCAGGATTGAAAGAAACATGTTAACTAGTTAGAGCAGTCACTTGTAGCATGCAGAAAAGAGAATGAAAGTTTGAGATCTAAGCCTGAACTTTGTGATGTTTCTTGTGATACTAATGATTTGTGTGATACTGCAAAAGCTTCTTTAGAAGGTGAGAATGAAGATAACAAAATAAATGAACCTGCAGTTGTTGGTGATGGTATTAATTTCAAAATCATGCAAAGAATGGGTTATGAAAGAAAGGGTTTGGGAAGATATCAGCAAGGAATTACAGAACCTATTGAGCTGGTAATGAGATCAAGAAATGAAGGCCTTGGATATGACAAAGGTAAAGATGTTACAAGTTCAAATAAATTAATTCAAGGAAGAAAAGGTATGCATTGTTCTTATTGTAATAGATGTAGACATGAAAAGGAATTGTGTTGTGATCTATACCCTTGTAAGTTTTGTGGATTGAGGAATCATTCTGAGAAGATGTGTTGGAATAGAATGCGAAGGAGAAAGCCTATAACAGACTGTATGCAAATGGATTATGGATGGATTGATGGATCAAAATGGAAACATGTTACTTGTATGTTCAAAAGGTTGTATAGATTGACGTATTCATGTGATGGAGAGAAAAGAGGATATGGATCAGGATGTAGAGAGAAAAGACCTTATGTGGAGCAAAACAAGGACAATAATTCATACCACAGAGGGAGAAATGACAGGAGTCATAATTCTTATCACAGTGAAGGATACCAGAGAGATGAAAGAGGATTTGATAGGAGATCATTCAGAGGAACCTGTTTTCAAGTTTGGAGGCAAAAAGAATCAAACAATGAATGTCACCAAGAACCTATTACTAGAGAGGCTAATGATGAGGAAACAATAAATAATGCCGAGGAAGAGGAACCTTTTGAGTCATCAAATTTAATAGAGAAACCGAATGAGGGTGAAGCGTTGATCTTAAGGAGAGTTGTGTTATAGAATTGAGAAAACACTGCAAGAAAAGTACGAGGACAAGTGTATACAGAGAGGAAATTGTGAGCTTTTGCTGAGTGCAGAGGAAATTGTACCAGGGATTAGAAAGTGTTGCAAAAAGAATTCAAGAATGTATTGACTGAATCAAGGAAGTCACATGGTTGTTCCAGAGGAGGCATAATTGACTCTTAAATTGATTAAAGCAGACATTGATCTTGAGGCAGCCTACAAGTGTTTAACAACAGAATGCTGAACGGAGAGGCAGTTGTAGCATTGTAGCTGGACCGTTGAACCTCGACCATGGCAGCATGAAGAACTTGAGGTAGCTTGTAGAGAAGACTTGCTCAGACCATCGATCATTGAGGTAGTGCAAGGCTTGCAAGTAGACCGTTGAACCTAGACCACAAGAACATAAAGAACTTGAGGCAGCTTGCGGAGAAGACTTGCTTAGACCGTCAATCATTGAGGCAGTGCAAGGCTTCCAAGTAGACCGCCGAACTTATCCTAAGGGATCACATTGATTTTCACATAATACAGACCAAAGTGAAGAGGCTCACTTTTCAATTAACCCCGAGAGTCTCATGCAGGAGCATCCAAAAGCATTCAAATCAATTGGGACAGTTAATATTAAGTTGTTGAGTGCCAGGGAGAGCGACATTACCGCATTTTACTACATTATCACATTACAGCTTGCGGAGCTGGATTTAGTTTCTATAACATGTCATCTACATCATATGCAAAATTTAGATCATTTGGGTTCGTTTTCGGAGAGATATCGCTATCAGAAGATTACCTGTTTTCACAAAGTAGAGTAGTCAATGTTCAGTGGAGTCTCATTGGTTTGCGTAGCAATTCCGTGACTTGCAGAGCTTGAAGGAACATCATTCAAGGTCATTCAAGACCTAGCCAACCTTCATGGAGAATCACACCAAGTTTCATGCATTTGTGGAGCAATACCCTATGTGTTTAGGTCCGACTCCTCTGTGTCTACACGTTTCATACTAGTCGTTACAATTAGGCCGACTTGATAAGGTTATGAAGGTTTGCAGAGGATATAAATGAAGGAAGAAGGATGGTTTCAAGGTAGTGACGACATGTGCGAAGAAATGAAGCAAGAAGATGAATTGTTTGATTCGGAGAAGTAGCAGAACAGAGCAGAAAGTAGAGTAGTGAACAAAAGAAGATACAGAACGGAGAATATGAATTTGTGTTGTACAAATCTTTTGTAAACCTAGGCTGCAGCCTAGCATTTGAAAAGCCCTAGAGTCATATGTAATGAGATATGAGATTCTATTATAATGAGAAGTAATCGTTGAAGGCTGAGTTTTTCCCTTTGAGGGTTTTCCCAAGATATTACTTGTGTCAAATGTTAATGAACATCTCTTATCTTTTTATGGTTATCTGAATGTTATTGTTACATCTTTGTTAAGATCATGTTGTTAGTTGTTTAAGGGTGCAAGGTTGGACAGTCCTTCACTGGACCCTCCTACCTTGATTGCATAAAAAATGAGTAGGGAAAAGTGTCTCATTCACATTTCATCGAGCTATAGAAATAAACACACAACAATTAATTTCTAAGGGGGTATAATATAATGATAATTTAATCATGTGACAAAAATACCATGCATGCACATCTAGTATCAAAAGATTTACAAACAAATTTTGATACAAGTGCACACAAACTATTCCCATAAAGCGGAAGCAAGACAAAGATTCATTTCCTACATTAACCCTTTGAGGAGAGCAATGTGATATATCAAATCTAAAACAATTTGAGCAGCATAACGACATGTGAGCAACACTTAGAAATAAACTAGAATGATAGAAGAAGAAAACAACTGGCCAAAGGAGAGAGACACATATACACATGGGGAAAACCCTTTTGGGTTGAAAAAACCCCACCCTACAAAGCAGTGAACTAATGTATTCCAGCAACAAATTTGTTACAATACAATATCAGGTGTTAGGGTTCAGACATATTGGAGCAATAAACATTAACAATTATATGGAGATTAAATAACCCAAATATAACAATGAAGAATAACACAAAAGAGATCAACATAGAATTTTAACGTGGTTCACCCAAAATGGGCTACATCCACAGAAATTCAGCCATCCAATGATTTTATTATCCAGTGCAAAATAGATTACAATCTCACGAATTCTATCTTGCAACATACATCCCAGCTGTTTATAACAAGCTTTTTGAAAGCTTCTAGAATTAGGGTTTTTACAAAGTCATTTTTCCTTTGTCAGTTAACAAAAATTAACTACCGACCTTGAACGTGCAAAAAAGGGCAAATACTGTACACTCGTAATGTATCTATTCTCAACACATGTTACCACCACAAAGAGTTGAAACAATTAGATTTTAAAACAACTTTCTTGCATGGTAACCTCTTCGAGGAAATTTATATGAAACAACTAGAAGGTTTTGAGGAAAAAGGCAAGGAGAATCTAATATACATGTTGAACAAATTGTTGTGTGGTTTGAAATAGGTGCCAAGGTGTTGGTACAAGCGATTTGATTACTTCATGATGAGTTTGGGTTTTAGAAGATGTGAGGCTTATCATTGTGCCTACTTTAAAAGGTATGAAGATGGCAGTTTGATTATTTTGCTTTTGTATGTAGATGATATGTTTGTAACAGGGCCCAACATGCATGGAATCATCGGGTTAAAAGGTCAACTTTCTAGGGAGTTTGAAATGAAGGACTTAAGAATGCAAATTATATTCTCGGAATGAGGATACACAGAGACAGAAAGAATAGGAATATTTGGTTGTCACAAAAGTGAGAAGACTTACGTGGAGAAGATTTTGCAGTGCTTCAATATTCATAATGCACAACCAGTTAGTACTTCATTTCCTGCTCATATTAAATTGTCTTCAGAATAGTGCCCTAACACAAAAGTGGAGAAGACACAAATGTCTTGTGTACTGTACTCATCAGCAGGTGTTGGCCATGGTGTGCACCAGACCAAACATTGCACAAGCAGTGGGAGTAGTCAGTCGTTTCATGGTAAATCTAGGTTGTGATCATTGGATGACTGTAAAGTGGATTCTCATGTATTTGAGGGGCACTTCTGATGCTACTATCTGTTATAGTGGGAGTAGTCTTTAGGTTAATGGTATGTCGATTCATATTTTGGTGGAGATAGAGATAAGAGAAAATCTACTATAGGTTATATTTTCTCCTTAGCAGGAGGTGTTGTGAGTTGGGTCTCAAAGTTGCAGACAGTGGTGGCTTTGTCTACTGCTGAAGTTGAATATATGGCAGCGACACAGGATAGCAAGGAGGCAATTTGGCTTCATAGGCTTTTGGATGAATTGTAGGTAAACTAGGATAACATGGCGTTGCATTGTGATAGCCAGAGTGCTTTACACCTAGCATGGAACTCAGTTTATCGTGCGAGAACGAAACATATTGATGTACAATATCACTTTTTACATGAGATGCTGGAAGGAGGACAGGTCTCTTTGGCTGAGATACACACTGATATAAATCCAACAAATATTTTGACGAAGCCTACTAGTAGAGAGAAAACCATATGGTGCAGAACTTCTCTTGGCTTGCACATCACTTGATGATAGACAGTAGTGGCATTGGTTTTTCAATAGGAGATATTTGTAAGATAGAAACTTGACTTCAAGTTGGAGTTTGTTGGTATGTGAAGTTAGTTTATTATATTCCAACAGTGATAAGTAGTTGACAATGAGTACCATGACAGTGCCTCGACGTACCTCTCGGGCGGGGCTGAAGACCAAGGAAATATGCAACTGAGGGCTGAACGAAAGGGGTTGCAGCGGGCCATATCGCACGTGTTCACCATGCAGAATTGCATGTGGAAGTGCCACTTGCGCTTTTATGCATGGAAATATTTCTTTTGAAGGATTTTTTTTTGCATGTATTTTTTCGTGGTTATTTAAGTTAGTCGAGCTTGAATGCGAAGGCATGAGAAAAGTTTTTGTAACAACGAATTTTCTTCTGAGAATAAAATTGAGAGATCTTTGCCTGTGGTTTTCTCCTGGTATAATACTAGGTTTTCGATGTAAATTTGTGTAGTCTATCTTGTATGAATTATTGCTATTTCACTGCTTATTTCAATTTTGCACTACTTATTTTTCTAACATATACATGGGGAAGACCATTTTGGGTAAAAAACCCCACACTCTAAAGCATCAAACCAATGTATTACTCTGCAACAACAAACATGTTACAATACACTTAGAGGTTCAAAGCCTTAACATGGAGATTTACATCTTGCTGCTCTGGAAGAAAACTGACATCACGACCCTGTATAAAAATCCTTTCCTACAAATGACCCTTAAAGCATTTAATTTATATGAGTTTCAATACAAGAAACCACCAAAATGAAACCCAAAACCATAAGCTAATACCACCCTCAAATGTGGTGCCCAAATTGGGGAGTAAATGTCCAACCCCTGGTCAAGGAGAATCAAATCCATTGTAAAATAGAAAGTTACACCTATCATAGATCACTTACACCTGTTAAATCATAATTGACTCTCCAAATATGACACTCCATTTTTGGCTCTTAAACTCATGCTTCTAGAATCTCCTAAAATCATGTTTGTCAAGTTTCCAAGGTAACTCCCTCTTACAAGCTCTTTCCATACTTGCAACTCTTACACACATTACAAGTTGTCATAGTTGCATTTAACAAATTCCATGACACTAAGTGATAAATACAAATTGCAAAAATACAAACTACAAGTGTGACATAGTTCCACTCCAAGTGGGACACCCAAAATATGTGTGTATAATAAATACAAATAAATAAGTATTTCAAATATTATGACTTGCAAAGTGTGTGACACATCTAATCCCAACAAATCCTATCCATATATACATATCTGATAAAATGTCTATCGATGAGTTTTAACCTAATACCATTGTATTATCAAATCTAACACATCCATCCATATAACAAATTTATTGACTGGTATTTACTATTAGTAAATCACAAAATGATAAAAACATAAAAATCTATCGCCGCACCTAATCTTTATTTGGTAACACTATGTATCAAAATTATAGTTTTAGTTTGAGTCACTCCCAATATGAGTGACTACCTCATCCAATGGTAGACCAACTAGCCCCTCATATTTCAAACCACCAACTTGCCAGCCATCCAGAGGAATGCCGCGTTGGGTGGGTGGGAGAGGTAGGGCCTCACCACCCAACCCCAAACAGGCAGCACCGCCACGAAGGTCATCACCAACCGTGCCCCCACCCCCGCACGAACGCCAAGCATCAAAGTTCTCCTCATCAATTTACATGTCGCATCTTTAACATTAACATCCCAACATGCAAATCTAGCATCTGACAATACTCAGGAGTTTATCGATTATAAAGTCTCAAGGTATTATGCATAGCCACCAACTTCTTTGATCAACAAGAGGTAATCGTGTTCCTCTTGATAGACTGAATGAAACATTATGTGGACCAATTCTTCTCTATAACAGAGGCACTAACAACCTTGTGAAAGGAGACGAGTGGAAATCATCCTCAACTACATGGCATCTTTGCCATGCCATGTCCACCATCCAATAAGGTCATTTTAAGCTAATGTAGCCCTTTTTTCCCTACCCTCTAATTTATTGAATGTGGGACCTTGAAGATTGACAATGACAATGTACTATTATCAAAGTAAAGTTGCCTCCTCAATATTATACATCTTTAGAAGGGCCTTTATGAACCCTTCTTTCACCTCTTCAACATTAGGAGGCACTCTACCAAGCCTTGTTGCATACTATTTGGGATTTAGAGCATACACTGCCATATCAAATGTGATGTTCATAGTGTTCCACTACTGCATCACAATGGGGCAAATATACTCATCATCTAGTCTCAAATCAAGGTCCCTTCTACAAATAGTTTGCTTCATTTGCCCTTGAACATGCCTCAAATTAGAGTACTCGTTATGATATGTCTTATAACATTTTCCAACACCAAGGGAGTCTATATAAACATAGGTAATCCCCTGCATACATGAAATAGCAAACATATCTGCAAACAAAATATCTGAAAAGAATAAGACTCAATTCTGATTTAAATTTAAAGTACATAAATTTTCAAAATTTAAAATACGGTAAAGGGAAATAATCTGATTTAGTAATTTACAAAGTGGACCACCAATCATCATCAAGGATATTCTACTTCACTCTCTTCCCTTTAGTTGTGTTAGCCTCTAACCATGTACCCCACTTAGCATTAACCATCATTAATTGTAGAGACTCATTCACCTCAAGCATCCTCTCTAATAAGATGAAGTAACTAGCATATTTAGTCTCTATAGGTTTGAGGAATTTCTTCGTCAAAAAAGTCTTGAAGAGAGCTAGTTAGATGTGATGGTTGCAAATGAACATTTGTATGTCTCTAGTATCTGCTAGCATTGTTTTCACCTAATTGATCTTCCCAATGTCTTCCGATGCATTGCGCAACCCCTGAACACATGGGGTAAAAAAATGTGGTTGTAAACACCCTCTACCATCAAGCCAACGAGTCTCTCTACAGATATGTGTGAAGTCGATGACAATCTGTACAACATTTTTGACTCCAACCCCTTATTTGGCCTTTTGCAAACTCTAAACCTCGAATTCCAAATCCTTGAGCTTTCCTGTACAATTAACGACTCTAAAAAGTAAGAGCTAGCTATAGATGTAACTATGATATTGAAGAGCAGTTGATGTCTAATATCAGTCCACTCATCCATGATAATAGAGCAGCTTGTCTGTAGCCAAGTTTACCTCATGTCTTTCATTAATAAACTCATTTTCAAATATTCTCTATCAAGGAGGGTGGTGTGTAGTTTAGGTTATCCAGGGGGACATATGAGGGATCAATGACATCTGTATTTTTCAATCTTTCTTTGAAATAGGGACAATCTACAACATGCAAAATTTGGCAATCGTAGAATCTGCCACTTCCCATGGTTGCACATTCAACATCCCTACAATAGTAGCCCTTCTCTTTCGTCTAGTAGAACCCACTTCACTTTGAGTCTCAACATCTATAGTATGGGTAGGCATAGTAGATTGTAGAGTCTCAATTGGTACACACATATTTCTTGCCTTACTCTCCATGTAAAACCTACACACCTTGGCCCTCTCAACTAGGATTATTTCTCACAACTTTTTACCCCATGTCCATGTATGCACAAAAGCTCTAAACTCTTGTGTACTTGCTTTTGCAAGACATGTTGAACATATTGTTGACTCCCAAAATAACTACAACATAAAACCTTAAAACATTTTATAATCACCAAGGCTAGGGGTGTCGTCAGGGTGATTAAAAAAGGTTTATCAACAAGTTCTGGGCGATTTTGGACAACCTACAGGAGTGGGTAGGCTCCTTTGCACTTCAAGCTCAGCTAGACCTAGGAGGGATATTCCTAAAGGCATGAAATAAAACACAAACAAACATTCACAGCATTTTATAATCACCAAGGCCAGGGGTGTTGTCAGGGTGATTAAAAGAGGTTTATCAACAAGTTCTGGGCGATTTTGGACAACCTACAGGAGTGCGTAGGCATCTTTGCACTTCAGGCTCAGCTAGACCTAGGAGGAATATTCTTAGAGGCATGAAATAAAACACAAACTAACATTCATAGCCATACCCAATGTACACTTGACCCCCAACACTGTCATTAGGTCAAGACAAACTGGCTGCACAGGCCTCTATATTAAGTTGATTCAACTGTGTGAATGTACATGCACAGGAAAGATGGTTTTTTTCCCTGAGCCAGAGGTGAATGATTTGTTTGATATAAAAGATGTGAGATTGATCCATCCTCAATATGGACCGGTGCCTACTCTATTGGGCAACTAAGTCAAAAGCACTAAAGAGGAAGGAAATGGATTGAATCGGTAGCAACAAAAGACTAAAATATATTGACATATATTTCTCAGATTACATTTCATACATTGGACATAGTTAATTGTCCAGAACCAAACTATAATGACCCATTTGCAATAAAGAGATGACTCAAAACATAGCATATATTGACTTAAATGCTATCACACATTATCAAATCTCCATTACAATCGCACTAGCAAATGTGGTGAAGGAAAAATACAAAGCTGCGATTATGCATTCCCTTGAATCATTACAAATAGCCATGGAGACATACCACTGCATAAAATATACGTTACAATTCATTCCTACGCTGCATCAAACACATTCCTCGATTCAATGCCCAGACTGACTTGATTTGAAGCCCTAAAATTATCTTGACACTTCAGACCAGACAATTAGTTCAGCGACCGACCATTTGAAAAGAGCTTTGATCATCTATTTATAGCATGAGCAAATTTGATTTGAGGGCGAAATGGGAGGGAAAACCTCACCAACTCCACCAACCACATTAAAAACTTGTTCCTCAGCCACCCACTTAGCATTTATGGCGATCCGAGAAGCTGTGGGCGCGTTTATGCATGTTTTCTGGGTGATATACATATCAAGGAAGGCCAGGAAGTTGACCTCCAAAAAATCAGACTTCGAAGGTTGGGCCTTCCGCCTTGCAGCTTATAATATTCGGAAGAGGGAAGAGAAGAGCCCTAACCTCGCCAATGTATAGATATGAAGGCGTCGGGGGTCGGGCCTTCACCATTTCGCCTGCTTGGAAGAAGAGAGAATACCACAACTCCAATCTTGAAAGTCTGTTTTACTTAGAAAATTTTTGGAACTTTAAGCGAACTTCGGCCTCCGGGTCTTCCATCTTGTGCCTTATGCCACTTGGCAGCTTTCCGCGGTTCCGCAAGGCCGCTGTGGGTCCACCCAAAAGGCTCAGTAGAATGCCTAAGAAAGAATTAACACCCGTCGGGGGTCGGCCGTTGGGCTTTCCACCTTCCGCCTTCCTCAAAGGAAGGAAGAAGAGCCAACCTCCAAGCAGACCTGACGGACTTTGGACCTTAGGGCTTCTCCCCAACACTTTCCATGAAGAAGACTAAAGGCCAAAGGCTCGAAGTCCGACCTCCGAAACACTTAGAAGAAAAAGAGCTTGTTGGACTTCAGCCTTCTGGGACAACACAATGGAAGGAAGGAGCCCGAAACTCCGACAAAGGCAGAAAATATAAGGGAAAGACTTAGGATGTTGGGACTATCTTGCATTTTCAAGAGGCAGACACATGAAAACCTGTGGAAGATATCTCTGATTGTTTATAAACTATAGGTTCAACAATGAAGGCATGAAGTGGAATTTCTTGACGGATTTTGGGGCAAAAAGATGCAATTTGCAGGTGTCAACACATACGATATAACCAATGTATACTGCCCCCTAAGTTTCCTTTTTGTCTTTGTATAGAGGAGTTGCAAATTGCAAAAGGTATTTTTTGGGATTGAATGGGCCCTTTACATAAGTTTTTAGGAGAGTGGGAGGACATTCAAATGGGTTACTTTTCAATTCACCTACAATACTCCCACACCTAGAAGAACCTCTAGTAACTCGATGGCTTGTTTGTTGAATCTCAACCTCATCAGTACCATAATCTTCACTGCTGCGCTTTTTTTTTTGTTTGAAAAAATAGTCAAAACTACAAACATTAAAAAAAACTGCTCGAGTGTTTGAAACTAGGAAAGAAATCATATTCAAATTGAAAATTATCAAAATGCAAAGGAGCATGAAAAGATACAACCTGATTTAGTGAACCTCCAGCTATAGGTATATGCTCATGCAATGTGGTTTCTCCTTCTGTAACTCATGGTACACCACTCCATTTTGTCCAAATACTTCCGGATGTGGGTCAAATGGATAAATTCTACATGAATCATGAGATGCAAGGTTTGACATGTCCGTGAAATCTGCGTGAGTTGACATCTCTTCCCTCAATTTGGACACTAGGTCAAGCACTTTGTTGGTCTCATCGAATGAAGGAGGTTGCAATCCACCTTTCTTACTGATTTGTATGATTTGTGAGATTTCTTCCTGATAGTATGGATTGATATCTTTATTAAGCTCTTGCATATCATCCCTAAAAATATGTGAATCTAATTGCGGATCATCATTATGGAGGTTAGAATCATGAATACAAGAATCTGCCCTAGATAACTTATTCAAATATATTGGATCAGCAAAACCAAAATCATAAAGATACTCCCTTGTTTCACTTTGCTGGTCGTGTTGAGGTGACCCAAGGTTTCGGACAGCCTCTTGATAGTCTTCCTTGTCTTCTTTTACCTTCTCTGATGTGCCATTGGCCTTAATACTGGTTTCAAGGTCTGTCGTTGTGATAGTTGCTTCTACCATTTGAATAACGTCCAGGCATAGTGGGCAAGAGATTTCAGAGTGATAATCTTGATGCACCCTGCACCAGTTAGGGAGCAATAACTCTAAAATACACACTTGAGCGCCTAACATTTATTTATCTTTTGCTAGTTTCTTCATGAATTCCTCCTGCAATAAAAAGTTAGTCTTGTTTTCATCAACATATGCATATACATCAGCACTTATCTTACCTTCAACTTTACCTTCTTGACTAATCCAAGTCTGATATGACTGATTACTGGAGGCTACTTGACTGATATGAACATCTATCTGACCATTTCCTCTAAAAAACAGTTTGTAGCTCATATTCTTGATTTACACAACGAGATATGTCTGTTCTGAAGTTTGATTGGCATTCCAGCTTGTTTAATTCGACTTCATGGCTATTGTAGGTCTGATATAACTGGTTTTCTTGAGCCACTAAGATATCCCTGCCATGAATAAGGTCCTTAACTTTCAAAAAATCAGCTTGTGGATCATGTTTTCTTGACTTATAGCAAAAGATCTATCCGCTGTACCATCACTTAGAGGAGAGAAAACATTATCCACAAACTCATCTAAAAACAAGTTGTTCTCTGTCTCATTATAATTTGCACTCAAGCCAGCAAGAGTACCCTCATCCATAGGTTCATTTTGACCAAATGAATTAGCTTCACAAGTACTTTTAAATTCAAGTGATTGGCATCAGTACTAGTTACCTTTCCAGCACTCCCAAGTTCCATAGTATCCATATTAGGTTGAAACTCTTGTCTTGGATGAAGCCCCTAATGAATAGTTTCAGTTTTGACATTGAGTTCTCTTTCTTGAACTATAGCATGATTCTTCTCTTCTTGTTTTTGACTGCAATGAGTGGATGATTTGAAATGGCTCCTTCTTCTTCATTATCACGTTCATGAGCTGATCCATAACTCTCTCCTTGAATTGAATGACTTTCATGCATGCTCATCATCGGAATCTCAATCTTCTATAGGTGTCCATACAACCGCAACAAGTATGTCTCTTTTGAAGAACAAATCGAGCCTCACAAGGAAGGTAAGGCAATCTATCATCCAACGTTTACTTGTGTTGTGAATTTTTCAATGCCCTAATGATGTAATTTCTGATAATACATTTGGGCAGCCTCTTTCTAAGAAATCCTTATGCAATTTGATTTGCATTGATGCAACGTCTATCCTTTGAACACGTTCTTCATTTCCAAAATGATCATCAAGTGTAAGCTTTGAAGAGCTCTTAGATGAATCATATGAGGATGTACTAACCTCTGCATAGGCTGATTTTTTATGACAATTGTAATAGGACAACGCTATAGGTGTCGATAAACCTTGTAGTTTGTCTTCGTTTTTATCATTATCAACTCCATTTTGGTTGGATCCTGCAACTAGGTTATTAGAAGAATATAAAATTATGTTCTCATCACCACTTTGTTGTATGCTAGTCATTTAATCCACTTCATTGGGTAATTGTATAACCGCCTGCCACTCATCTTGATCTTCTTCCTTGTTTGGTTGGATAGTCGAATGATCTGCTTCAGGAATGAGGAATTCCTCAATAGCGATCATATGTTTCAAATACAAGTCCATTTTCCAAGGAACATAGTGCAATTTACCTCACAATGTTGATTTGTGAGATGTATGCTACATCCATCTTGTAATGTAAAATCTGATAATGACATAGGAACACTTAATTCTTGGAATTTCTTGTTCAATTTATCTTGCATAAGTAGAATAACTACCTCCAATAAACCATGGACGGACATACCGTCGTTATTTAAATCTTTCTCACCTCCATTAGAGTCATCAAAAGTACTTTGTGAAAATGAGGAAGACTCCTTGCTTGCTGATTCTTCATGACGGCAGTCCTCGGGCAGCGTTGCAGAAGTTTCATTTTCTTTGAGTTGGCCATCATACCTTGGTGTTTCATGACTGATTAAGTCGCCTGGGAACTTGATTCATTGATTTTGATCAACTTTTGGATCCAGTTTATCTTTGTTTTGGAACAATCTATGACTGATTAACAAGCTCTCTACTTGAAACTTCATCATAATTAGATACATTAAGCGTTGGAGTACGACTGAAAGATGATGGCACAGTCATGGGCAAATCATTAGAAGGTGAAATACTTACATCCATAGCTGCATCTTGTGTATTTTGACCCCAAAAATGACTTTGCATTGAGCTGGTACAACTCTGATATGGCTCATCAGCATCACCGTTACTCAAAGAATCATCATCACATGAAGAATTTGACCCCAATGGACCAAGATGTCAACCTTGGAAGTGACTGATCTGATTTATGGCATGGGCTGATTGCATGTTTTGAAGATTGGGAACACCATGATTGACTAATTGGAATGATTGCAGCGGAGTGGACATGTTGGGGCTGTAGTGGTTGGCAACTAGTAAATACTTGCATGTTACAACTCCCATCTTGACTGTTTGTACCATTTGTGATGTCATATCCGTATTGTGCCTATAGGAGAGCTTTGTTGAATGCATCATTCAAGGTAGTAACCTCACCATTTATAGTCTGATCTTTATTGCAAATGAGACATCCAAATACTATAGATAATGCTCTTTTAACATAAAATCATTTACCATCCGATTCAAAGCTTGAACCCTTTATACATGAGAAGAAACTTATGATTGAATTGAGCAATAGACTCTAGAGGTATCCTTCTCATGACTGCAAACTGAAATGATGAATCTTGCGCACCCACATTAGGATCAAATTGGTTTAAAAATAAACATTCTAATTCAACCCATGAGCAAATAGAATTAGGTAGAAGACTCACATACCATTGAAGTGTTGCACCTTGAAATGTCTTGACAAATAAATGACAAACATCTTCATGTACAATCTTAAGAAAAATCATTTGATCCTTTCAAATCTTCACATGATCTGAAGCATTTTGTCCATTGTTAGGGAAGAATAAAGGAAGCCTATTGTGTGCAAAAGGGTTTTCTTTGGATTGAATGGGCCCTTTGCATAAGTTTTTAGGAGAGCGGAAGGATATTCAAATGGGTTACTTTTCGATTCACCTACAACACTGCCACACCTAGAAGAACCTCTAGTACCTTGATGGCTTGTTTTTTGAATCTCAACCTCATCACTACCATAATCCTCACTGCTGCTCTTTTTTTTTTTTTTAGAAAAACAACCAAAAACACTAACGTTAAAAAAAATGTTTTAAGTGTTCGCAACTTTGAAAGAAATAAAAATAAATAAAAATAAAAATTGTTCAAATGTACAATGGATGTTAAACTTACCTCAAATGATGCAGTTTTTGATGCTCTTGTGTTTTCTTCGCATTGTTGTTGTCTTTCTTTGTCTTCTCACAAAATGCAAAATGGAAAAATGAGCAAATTTTATGTTTTCAAGTGATAGTGTTTTTGTTTTAGTTTTTAGAATTGTTGTAAATATGGTGTGGGAGTTCTTGTGGGCCCCCCACCCCTTTTATCTTATTTTTTTGTTTTTTAAAATTTTTTATGTTTTTGAAATTGTTGGACTATAGGGAATGGTTGGTCATCCCTAGGACAGTCGGGGGATGTCTAGGCATTGCTTGGGGTGACCAATTCACCTATCATCCCCTTATCATTTTCATTTTCCCTAAAAAAATTCTTATTTTTCCATGTCCAGGACAACCCCAGTGATGTTTCCTAGCTGTCCTTGTATCCTTGAAATGTCTTGGGGACGGGAACAATGACATTACCCTAGGGGATGTGTTCCCATGTAGCATAGCTTTTAACTTATTTGATGGTAATTGAATGCTTGTTGTCAATGGGCAAGATTGAAGATGCACAAGACAGATGTAAAATGCCTATGATTGTGTAGTATATGTTGATGCTGATGCATTCCTAATCGATCTAATTGGTAATGTGTTTTGATTGAGTCTTTATTGATCTTTTTACATGAAGATGAATGTCCTAGAGCTTGTCTTTAAATAACAAGATTCCAGGTGCTCAATTCAAAATATTTGGTGTACAAATCAATAAGTAATAGTTAGAATATCCAAAAGGGTTAAGCTCAAGGTGATAGGAAAAGGTATTTGAATTGGGAGGATGGGATAATGGGCATGATTCTATCAAGGGAGGATAGTATAACAAATCCACACCCATGGTCCATTGAAGGATTCTTGAATGGTTGTGGTGGGAATTGGCCCAAACCATTAAGGATTGAGGTAGGTTAATTAGCTATAGGATGAAGATTGAAGTTAGCTTGTGTGTAAAATAAGATGAATTAAGCATCAAGGCAATGTATTTACAACAAGACTGAATATAAATATAAAACAAGAAACATGAAGGACAAGTCACATACTTTTCTCCTCTAGAATGCTTTTAACTTTTAGAAAAATTTATTTATTAAGCTGAGAAGCATTTTATAGTGACATCAACAAAGTGTCATGTTGTGAACATGTACAATTAAAAAAAACTAAAACAAAAACAATATTTAAAAAACTAAAACTATAAAATAACTCTTTAAATAAATAAAAATAACTATTATATAAAAATAACATAAACAATGTAAATAAAATAAAATAAAATAATTCTTAAATTGTTGTAAAGTAAAATAAAATAACTCTTAAATAAATAAAATAACTCAAAACTGATATTTTATATTTTTTTAAATAAATATATTTAACATATATATAGTAATTAATATTTTACTAGAATTATAAGTCATGCTTAAAATTTTACTAGAATTATAAGTCATGCTTAAAAGCATCACAAAAATATTAAAAAACTAAAAACCTTGAACAATTTGTACTAGTTTATCTTAACACTAAGATTATAAAACAAATTATAATGCAATGGCATAATGTTACCCTTTGTTTTCAACTTTATTAAAAACCTTGAACAATTTGTATTCGTTTATCTTAACGCTAAGATTATAAAACAAATTATAATGCAATGGCATAATGCTACCTTTTGTTTACAACTTTACTCTTTTAATAAAATGGATGTGATATTTCGTTCTTTATTGAAATGAATAAATAGCCAGGACCTGGTTTTCATTTGAATTATATACATTAGAGTTATTATTTTAATATTTTACCTTTATTTTTAAGAGGTATTAACTTCTAACAAACGTGTTCGAAGTCCATGCAGCTTGAGAATCAAGAAGTGATAAGGATCAGACAAGAGATTGAAGATCTTAACCGTACTTTGAGGTAACGCAAAAGTTCAAGTTATTTGATATATCAAATATATTATTCCATAGAAGTAGTTTTTATGAGGACTTTAGTTATTTTTGGTAGACAAATGCATGGAAAGGAGCTTGAAGGGCTAACCATGGCAGAGTTGCAACAATTGGAAAACAAGTTGGAAATGGGATTACATCGAGTTCGTTCTAGAAAGGTACAATATAATTTTTATATATTTATATTTTCTAAAATGGGGTATGATTATTAATTTTAGATTATTTTTAAAATTAATATATTTTTGTTTTAGGATGAACGTCTACTTAAGGAGATATATGAGCTTCAAAAACAGGTAAAAAAGAGTGTTCTAGATTATTTATGTTTTTTAGCTTTTTCACTATTTATTATTAATTTGTCAGTAGGTAGTAAATACACTTTTTATGTGTGTTTTAACTGATATCAAAGATAATTTGTTCATAAATTTTATAAATCAATTTGGATTAAAGATAAAACTTATTATCATTGTATAATTAATTGTAGATTTATTGTTTATAAGTATTATTCATGTCTTTCTTTAATCACATTTAAATAGATTAAAAATTTATATTCAATATGTTCTAAATTAAGATATAGAATATTTAAGTTAAATATAAGTTATGCTTATCTTTTCTTTATTCTATTGTAACTTTAACATATAATATTTTAATTTAATATACTATATTTAATATTATCTTAAAATTTATAATATTAAAATAGATATATTGGTTATATATAAATCATATAGAATAGACAAAATTTCTTATTGGATAAAACAATGTAGAATTAATATACTATAATTCTAATAATAAAGTGTAGATGATTGATCCAAATTAATATTAAATTTAATTAAAATATCTAATTACATCATCATATAATTGATTTTTACAACCTTGATTAGCTTGATATCTTGCAATATTTTATTATTGAAAGATCAGTTTTTAGACCCCTTAATTAAAAAAAATAAATTATTTTATGTTTATATCATATTAAATAAATCAGATTTTTACTAATATTTAAGAATAAAAATAATTTAATCTCATTTAATGTCAAAATATATTGAGTTGGAATTGAAAATAAAAAAGAACTATATTATTGAAAAACATAAAGAAAAAGGGAAGAAAACATATCTGAAATCAGATTCTGAAGCAAGAAATGGGATTAGAGTGGTTGGAGGAATATCCTCGTAAATTTGAGCTGATTTTGAGAACTTCGAAAATCTAGTGCTCATGTCTGCATCCAGATGCTTGTGTTTGTATCTGAATGCTAGCGTTGACTCTAGGCATTTGTTTCTGTTGTTTCGACGAATCTGAATTTTTTTTTTGAGTAACCTAGTTTTTTTGAGCTCCCTGGTGCCTACAAAATGTTGGCGTGACCTCAATATGCTAGGAAAAAGATGTCTGAATTTGAGGGGGAAAGGAAAAATTGGTTTGTGAATATAGGAGACTGCTTTGGTCAGTATTTTATTTGGTATGTTTTAGCCTTCATAGTAACACATAAAAATGGGGATGCGAGATCCTTAGTGTGGGTGTTTGTGGTGTGTGAAAGGTTTTACAGCTACCAAATAATTTTAGGATAATGTTTAGTTAAAGAGGTTTGTTGTTTTGACAACTGAAATTTTCTAGAATTACTCACCTGATTTTTTTGGAGCTCAGTGCCTACAAAATGTTGACACTACCTCTGTATGTTAAGAAAAAACTATTTGAATTTGAGAGGAAAGAGAAAAAGTAGTTTTTGCATTTAGGAGACTGCTTCAGTCAGTCCCCTATTTGACATGTTTTAGCCTCTACAATAACACATAAAAATGGGGACGTGTATGATCTCCAAATGTGGGTGTTTGCGGTGTGTGAAGTTTTGTAGCTACCAGACAATCCTACCATAGTGTTTAGCTAAAGAAATGTGGTGTGGATTAATGTTTAACTAAAGAGGTGTGTGCTTGTACAATGGAGGAGATAGGGAGTTGTAAATCTCTAATAAATGAAGGAGCTGATTTAAGGGCAGGTTTGGATCTGCAACAATGGTGGATTTTGGTGAAGGGAAATCTCTACAACAATGGAAGGTTGGAAGGTTTGTGTTTGATATCTTGTAAAGAAAGATCTTCTTGTTACCTCAACAACATGACCCAATTTTCATCTAATCTAGGCTTTCCAGATTCTAATGAATTTTCAAATCCTGATAAGTCTACAAGTTTGTTCGTGCCCTTGTAGATAACCGATCTAAGAGATTTTGTTTTAGTTTCATGGATTCCATAGCATGACCCTTAGCTTTGTTTACTTCTTTAGGACTCTAGTAACCTTTCAATTGTTGCGTCGCGTCCGCAAAAACCTTAAGTCTTAATAATCAGAGAAGTCTAGGATTGATGAACCCAAAAGTTTATCCGAGATTGTTTGTTCGCGAGGTCCATGTTTGAAAAATGTAAGACTTTAAATTCCGGAGAACCCCGAGAAATCACAAGATTGAAACCCGAAGAGCTCCGAAATGTGCCAACAGACTTGAGCTAATTGTAAATTGAGTTAAATTTAAGGGTCATGTTCGAAGAATAAACATATTAAGCCTGAAATTTCCATAAGCCTTTGTGTACTCCAAATACCCTATAGAAACAAATTTATTGTAAGTTTGGTTCCGTTAGAATAAAATTTGAAATTAGAATTCGGAAAAGCCAAGAAGTTTGACTTAATGGGAGAGAAAGGTACGTACATGTGCTATTTTGGGAGTTATTTATTCTGAAACATCATGACATATCATGCCCTGATGCAATCAACAAGTAAGACATGGAAATGTAGTACCGGAAGGTATTTGTCAGTGTTTTGAAAGGGTAATAAATGTCTTAATTTCTGTAATACTTGGTATGTCTCGTCAATTTGCCTTGCATTTATTAATTACATGTGTAATGAAATCTTTTAGGCTTTGTGAACTCAAGTTTTATCAATTAAGTTATCACTGTTAGAAAAATAAGCAGTGCAGAATTGAAATAATAGTGAATTGGCAATAAAAAATATAAAATAGGAAAATTTGGTAATGTACTAGGAAAAAAATTATGGGCAAAGATCTCGCAATTTTATTCTCAGAAGAAAATTCGCAGTTACAAAACTTTTTTTTCTGATGCCTTCGCATTCAAGCTCGACTAACTTAAATAACCACGAAAAAGCACATGCAAAAACAAATCAAATGTAAAGATAGATTTTCATGCATAAAAGTGCGAGTGGCCGTTAGGCAAGGAGGGGGTCTACTGCCAGCCTCCCTGTAACCCCCTATCCAACAACCTTCGGTTTAATTTCCTTGGCTTTAGGCCCTGTCGGGCGAGTACTTGAGGCACTAGCTAGGTACTTGTTGTCGATTGCTCGTCACTACTGGGATAAGTAAAACTGACTTCACATTTCAACAATCACATCAAATAGAGTTTCTCACGATTATTCTTTGTGTTCTCCAAACCATCCATGTTATGCCTGACAAAGATTTCAGATTCACATGATTGTGCTATCGTGGAGTGTAAGAGGATCATAGAGGAGGTTGGAGGAATTTTTCTATCTTGAGCGAGCTTCTAGCTTAGAGATGGTGCTTTGTATGGGAAGCATTTGCTTTTTTTGTTTTCTTTTCTCCAAATGTTGACAGTGTTGAAGAATTCATATATTACGAAGTTTTTTTTTTTGAAGACAGAAAGGGATCTAGTGTAGTTAAAACTCAATGTGGATTGTTGCCCAGATAGTTCGAGAGTCTGTGGATGTTGGGAATTATACCTTTACGAGGGTCATGAGACAACTTGATGGAGCACTATAGATGAAGCTTGGCATGGATTGTTGTCGAATAATTCAGGATATTTGTGATTCAGTTCAGGAGTTTTACTTGGTTCAAAAACTTTTTCAAAGAGAATCTTCTGAAGAATATGCGGTTATGATTGGTTTGTTTTTTGTTGTGTTTTGAAAATTTGGTGGCCAGCTAGGACATCTACCTAGACACGAGCGGTTTGGGCACTTGTTCTAGATGAGTGCGGAAATTTTGTGGAAGTGCCTCCACATATTTTGAGGTGGACCGCTGCAGTCAGTCATGTAGTTTCTTCATTCTTTTTGTTGTGTTTTTGTAATGTAAACCGTAAGAGGGGGTATTGGAATATAAGGTTTACATTTTGTAATAAAGTCACCTTAGTGACATTGTGGTGTTAGTAATTAAATGAATTGTTGTTAGTGTAGTTAGGTATTGGGAGTTATTTTCCGTAGGTTGTTATGTATCTTGTTAGTTGTTATGTAGTTTGGGGGAAGGTACGAGAAGGCAATGCTTTATAAGCATTTGCACAATACATTGTAAAATCCCCAAATGAGCATTAATATATTTATATATTTCAGTGTTAACAATATGGTTTAGTTTTTACAAAATTTGTCCCTGCAACTTACATCACTAAGTAGGTGTTGTTCTATGCACTTGTATCAAGTATGTGATGACTATTTTAGACTATATAAAGACTCTTTTAAGTCGATGCACCTTGCCTTCATTTCTGGCCATGATAAACTTCTAAATCCCTTTGGGTAGCAATGGACAACAATAATCTTACAAAAGACATTTTAACAACTGGTGCAAATGTATTAAAATAAATCAACTTCAACTAGAGAAAACTCACGAATTACCTGACGAGATTTATATCTGTCTATATTCCCATCAGCTTTGGGTTTCACCTTAAAAACGCATTTAAGGTTAATTGCTTTCCTTCCTAAGAGGCAAATACTTGATTTCCCAAGTCTGATTTTTCATCAATGATTCATATTTTGATTTCATTGCTTTTTTCAACTTTGCCACAACTTTGGAACTAAGAGCTTTTGAAACATTTTTAAGTTTCGTATTTATGGTAGAGAGCAAACATGAAGTAAGAAAATTATGAGCATTTTCAATTACTTTCCAATCAGCTTTGGGTTTCACCTTAAAAAACCATTTATAGTTAATTGCTTTCCTTCTAAGGGGCAAATCAGTGATTTCCCATGTCTGATTTTTCATCAATGATTCATATTTTGAATTTATTCTTTTTTCCACTTTGCCACAACTTTGGATCTAAGAGCTTCTGAAACATTTTTAGGTTTCATATTTATAGTATAGAGCAAACATGAAGTAAGAAAATTATGAGCATTTTCAATTATCTGCGATGAAGGCTTTCAAGTATGAGATGGAAGTTATTTTTTGTTGAGGCTCCTCTTCAACCTTATGGCTGTTGCTCCTCAACTTGTGGTTGCTTCTCTATTTTTCATAATCCTCTTTCTCTTCATCTAATGGATTTGCAACCGGAAATTCATCCATTTCAATGTTCTCTTCCAGGGTTAGACATGAAAATTTTAAGCATTTTGAATTACCTTCAATAAAGGCTTTTGAGTACGAGATGGAAGCAATTTTTTTGAAGGCTCCTCTTCAACCTATGGTTATTGGTCCTCAGCTTGTGTCTGCTCCTTAATTTGTGCATAATCCTCATCCTCTTCATCTCATGGATTTACAATCAGAAATTCATCAGTCATTATTTCTGCTTCTTTGACATTAATAGAATTTGGAATTAACATATCATTGCACATTGATTGGTTTTTCTTCTTCCTTTGGCTATATATCATAGTAACATTGTATTTACACGACAATGAATGGGAAAACTAAAAGTATAAATGGGATTCAATTACATGGGTGTAAAATGGGGAAAATACGACAAATTAAAAATGCTAAAATACTCATAAAACACGGAAGAAAATTGTAATTGTTATTACATGCCAAATAGATCGTGTAGAAAGAGAAACAAAGTCCAAACTTCAATTATAAGACATAAATAAAGATGCAATGTTGCCAATTACTCTTGAAATCTCTCCTAAGTTTCAAATTGTTACTCTTAGAGTACATAGTCATTGTGAGAAGCGAGATCTAGAGGAATGATGGCACTTGGTCGAGTCGCGAAAGTCAAGCTATCATATGGGCTGCAAGAGTTAAACAAACAAGAGGATGCAATACAAACAAGAAGAGATGAAAGAAATAACTGGAATTATGAATTAACCCGTGATATGAAGTACATATAGAGCTAGAGTCGTCTAAATTTAGTGGACCCTGAAAATAGGCATGCATGCCACTTAATTTGGACGTGGCTAAAAAAGGCTTAGTCAAAAATAGCACGGCGCTTAAAAAAGCACATGGCAAGATATAGACACGTAGCTCCAAGATAACTAGCACTCCTAAGCAAGCTTAATTCCTATGCTAACAACCCCCCTTTAAGCACAACTCTGGGGGGTAAAAAAAGTGGATCGACTTCTATGAGGGTGCGCCTCTGTCCTGCGCCTTCTTTAGCCTAGACGCACCAAAATGGCGCCTTTGACGGTTGGCTCTGAGTTTAACCAAATAAATTGTGCCCCACATAAATCGTGCCTTACTCTGCACAGATCGTCGTCTGCTACCTCGGCTTGGGGAGAATCGACTCTCTTGAAGGAGATCAAAAACCTATGTCGGCTTGCAAAGAAAACTTCTTCCACACGAGCTAACACACAGAAAAATCTTTGATTTTATGCAAACCCTGTTTTCAAATTAAACTTGCAATTTTATGAGACCACCATTCAAACCAAAATTGCTCTGATACCATGTGAGAACCGAGATCTTCTGGAGGAATGATGGCACTTGGTCGAGCCTCAAAAGTCAAGCTATCATACGCTCTGCAAGAGTTAAACAAACAAGAGTATGCAATACAAACAAGAAGAGATGAAATCAATAATTGGAATTATGAACTAACTCGCAATATGGAATACATATAGAGCCAGAGTTGTCTAAATTTAGGGGAGCCTTAAAATAGGCATGCATGCCACTTAATATAGACATGGCTAAAAAAGGCTTAGTCAAAAATAGCACAATGCTTATAAAAGCACATCGCTAAATATAGATAGGTAGCTCCAAGATAACTAGCACTCCTAAGCAAGCTTAATTCCTACGCTAATGGCCATATACAAAACAAAATTGGAGAATGCAAATAGCTTCTAAGGAATCCATGACTAGAAATGTGAAGCAAAAGTCAATGCCCCTATATCTGCAACCAATTTCTCAACACAAGCACAATCACGATCATCCAAAACTTCATTTAAGATATATAAATCCTTGTCAATAAATGAAGGCTCCTCCTCATTGGTTGCAATCCATTTTGAATCAAGATCAATTAGTTGATCATCTTCTACAATACCTAAGATTAGAAATGATGAATGCATAAGTTCCCAACCTACTATTGTATGATAGAAAATTATAAAATTATTGAAAGTTGTAATTGGAAATTTTCCAACTTTGAATTTTCTTCAAGTGAAGACGAAGGGTGTGGTGGACAAAGAGCAAATCATTCAATTGTTTTTGGCTCAATTAGTTGTGTTTCTCTGAGTGTGTATGTTGAATTAAACTCCAAGAATGCTCACATGTAGAAGAACTACATAGTTGGGTTAGAATTTGCATTGCTATCAAATGAAGTGATTTTGGCATCATGGTCAAAGTACTCCCACGATTGTGCTAACATTAGATTATTTGCAAAAGCAAAATTTATTAATAAATCCAAGACATTGAATTCCATTTAATGTATAATAAATCATATTGCAAATTATTAATTTAAAAATTTATACACCGTGTTATTGTCTCCTCTGATTCCATTGCACATTTGTTGGAGAAGAAGCCATTTGCCTACTTGTTTAATTGAAAATTTTGCTATGATTGCCTATCTTTACTCTCCATTGGGAAATAATGTGAAAATGCACTTGAGTAACCTTGCTCTCACTTCTCCATCTTCCTTGTATGATGGACTATAATAGATAGAGGGATTCATGAAATAACATGTAGCATGGAGGTGAATGCATTTGGTGATCCCATCTAGCATTAATGGTTTTTCAAATTGGCATGAATATGTTCTCATCATTTTGCATTTTGGACCATATTGCCTTCTTTGCATCGTTGAAAATTTGTTAGTAGTGGGTAGTGTTGATGATTGTTTTTTGACAAGTCAACAATTAGAGTGAAATACTAAGTATCTGACTCCCTCTTGAGCAAAGCCTCTCGAATGCTGAACGAAGTGATCAAACAAGATAACTCCAAGGTTCCTTTCTGATGATTTTGTAAGAGATAGCTCAGTGACTAAGTATGATTTTGCTGTTAAACACAAAGGGACTTACGCAATTGTTCAGATAAGCTATTGATTCAATGATTGCGGAGACGAACACTGGAGAACCTAAGTATTATAACTTATGGCGTATGATTTGGCAACAATATTCTTGGTTCTAATTCTAACTGAATGGATAAAAAAAGGGCAAAAGATGTAAGGTTTAGTGATGCTAATCTAATCCTAGATGAAAGGATGATTACTGCTCAGGTGAAATCGAACCAGATCCTGCTTCACCAAGACAGACAACTACACAAGATTGATGCAATCTTCTAGGGTGTACAAGATGTTTAAATCAGTTATGCTCATGAAAGATTCAACAAACATAAAGATCAAATTGAAGTTCGAATATTGTGCAGACTAACCATGCACTGCAATTTGCAAGCCACAAACTACAAATGGTGTGAACTTATAGATTTCACCACAAAGCAATACAGAAACCTTCCATTAACTAACATAAACTTAAAGAAAACTTAATCTAACTATTCGCTTGAAAATCCAAACCATGCAACACTTCGAAACATATATAGAGTCACCAAAGCAATGAGTCATATTATTTTAGAGAGCCTTTTGCAACAATTTCAGAGTTCTCAACCATACAAATAAGAGCAACAAGAGCCCTTTTATAGACCTCAAAATGAATGAAGGGTCAGGATCGATCGGCCAAGACAGCGGACCAGATCAAGCCACATCACAAGTAGTTGTAACAAACTCTTCTTTATTAAATAAAAGAGGCTAACTTTATTAAATGAAAGAGGTTATGAAGAAAGGAACAAAGGCACGCCTCCTAAGAAGATAAGAATGACATATCATTAGCTTATGAGGAATCCCCATGTGAATATCCATCACTAGAAGCTTGGCATTCAATGAACCTGGACACTATTTGTTTGATTTCCTCTAAAGGTACACTTGGCGCATTCTGAATGGTTCCTTCAGCTTCAAGTACATCATCTGAATAGAGGCCAAGTGTCTTTTCCCAATTAGTTATCCTTGCTTTGTTGTCGCCAAGGTGGACAGCAAGTGAAAAAATACTATCAAGTCTTTCATCAGTAACATCATCTTCTTGAAAATAGAAAGCTTGAACTTGTTCTTTCATGTTATCAAGAGTTATCTCCCCAAATGGATTATAGATCTTCATCAAAGAAGCATGTATTGCATCTTGAATCCTTTGAAGCACACTTCTGACTCTTGACATGTCTGTTTCTATCTTATCCAGTAACTGTCCTTTGATGCGAAAGCCATAATACCAGGAAGAGAAGTTATATGTTTTACCTTTTTCAATCACTTCAGCATGTAACAACTCATCAACTGATGTTTCCATCAAGCTCTTCAAATGTGGTAAGTACCGTTCTTTGATGTCTTTGAATTCAACACAAACTGTTATTAATGCAAGTACCCTCTCCTTAAGATCAATAATCTTATCGTACACTTGCATGATATCTTCTAGATGTCTAAATGTAGCCTCCTTTGATCTTTTCATCCAGTCCCTCATTCTATGAGATGAAGACTTCAACTCTTCTAAGTGTTCAACTGTTTTAGGAGGAAAGAGAAATGGAGGTGTAGCAACTCTTTCCTGTTGATGAATAGGATGAACTAAATGTTGAATGTACTGCTCTAAGGCTTGACACCTTTGCTCAGCTTTGATTCTGCCTTCTGTCTCTTGTCTTATAATATCACGAGCATTATCAATTGAATCCTGAAGCTCTTCTTCTACTTGCATTCCAGTTAAAGGACCCAGATTGATTGTATTTATGTCGTAATCATTAGGTGTTATATCTTCCATATTCTTCTCAAGCCTTGGAACTGCTACATGAACCTTCCTTACTCCTGTTTCATCTTTAGGGATCTTTGAAAGGATGTTTGCCTCCTTTTTCGGTTTCTCTTTCGACATGTCCAGAAGTAACTCATCAACTGGAAGAGGACACTTCTCAACTTCATAATTCTCTCTGATTCTTTCCTGTAGCCACTCCGGTAGTGATGAAAGATCTTGCTGCTGTTGTAATTGCCTTCCTTGTGCAGGCAATGATTCTTCTTCTGCTTCATCCTTATCTTCGGTATTAGCTTCATCAATGATCTCAGTATCATGTGGACTAGAAGGTACTTCTTCAACTGGGGCTTCAGGAACCACATTCTCTGTAGGTACCACTATGTCTTGATTTAGTGGAGTATCACCTGGCTGCCTAGAAGAAGCAGTTTCAATACTTATCCTTTTCTTCTTTCTACTGGATTTTCCTTGACCAATCTCAAGCTATTTTCCTTTCTTTCCCTGTCCTGAATCTCTTTCACTTCCTCTGCTTTGTGAATCTTTACTAGGTGCATTATGTTGTTCTTGCTGATCTACTTCCCCCATTTTAGTATAGGTGAGTCTCTTACCTTCATCAAGCAAGGCTTGTACTTGTTTATTTATCTGCTCTTCAGTGATAGCAATGATAGGCCTTATCAAATCCTTCATCGTCAACCTTTTCTCTATCAGCCCAGTTGACTTCATAAGGCAAATTCTGGATCTTATTATATTCATCACCCAGAAGAGCTCTTTCACCTTCTAACTGATCAGGAATCCTTAGTACTTTTGTAGCTTTTATTAAGTCCCATTTCAATCTTAAACACTTTTGCATTCTGATATCATCATCATCTATAGCATCAGCCCAATGATCTTCCAGTTGTTCTTTATGTTTGTAAGAAGAATATGACTGCTTGATGCCTCCATGTGGATCAAAGTTTTCTCTCCTTAAAGAAAACTTAATCTAACTATTCGTTTGAAAATCCAAACCATGCAACACTTCGAAACATATATAGAGTCACCAAAGCAATGAGTCATATATTATTTCAGAGAGCCTTTTGCAACACTTTCAACTTCTGAATGCTCAGCTGCCTGAAGGGATGGACAAGAGTAATATCGACCAAGCTGAAGAGGAAATTGAACTCCTGCTTTCTTTCTTGCTTTCTGCATCTTATGAAACTCTAACAGCTGTCTTGAAACCTCTAGCAACACCATTCTGTTTGAAGGATATCTGAGCAGTCTATATGGAAAAGATGTAAAACCTTGAATCCTGATATAGGTGAACTTGTCATACTGAATATAATACCTTCCATACTGCTTGATGAAGTTCCTAGCAGCACCTGTTAATCTTCTATGCGGCTCACCTCTCAACTTTCTCACTATGAACATGGCGAAAGCATCATTGAATCTCTTATAGTGATTAATGCTCTTCAAATGGAGTTGAGGATAACACTGATGTGAGAGAATCTGTCCAGGCTTTGTACCTACTTGTCCTTTAGCTGTTAATCCTTTGTAGACTACATTTCTTGCCAAGATATAAACAAGGTATGAAGTCATGAAGAAAGACTTCGTTGCATCAAAATTCTCAAACTGATCATCAAGGCAGTGGCTTATAAGGCCAGCCCAGTCAATCATCTTGTTCTTTGTAAACATATGATCAAAGTAAGTATACATCCATCCTTCGAAAGTAGATGATTGAGGCCTACCTGTTACTCGATTCAAGAACATGATCAGGTAACTTATCTCTTGCTTGAAGTCAGCCTTGTGATACTTGGGATCCTCAGAATTGTATATCTTCATCAATGAATCAGTCATCCACTTCTTCCTGATTTCTTGCATATAGACCTTGGAGTTGCCCTCAAAAGTCATCTGAGCAGTTGTAGGGCATATGAAGACTCCTTTCGCTTTCGGGATGTTGAAGATCTCCTGAATGGCTTCCCTTTGCAGGTAGGCGAGAACAGTTCCATCATTAGCTATAATTTGTCTTTTCTCTTTATCATAGTGCTGAACACACTCCAACACTAATTCAGTGCTTGGCAAGGCAGGTGAAAAGCAAGCTGCTTGAACAATCCAGCTCTTTGCGATGACTTTAATGTCTTCGTTCCTAGTGATGGCGAGCAAGAAGTCCTTCACCTCCTCTAGGTTGACATGTCCCATGTTGGTGTCGCCGACATCCTTCCACTGCGTTTCTAGCTTGGACTCAGGTATGTTGGACTTAGCATCCATCTTGATAAGGACTTGTCTCTCTTTGGCCGTCATTCCCATTTACCTATAAGACTAGACTCGAATAAGTGGGTTGAAATAATAGATTTTACAAGTCAGCTATATTGATGATATCATGTTGTTAGATCACTTCATCAACTTATACATCAAAAGCATTATCAAATAAGATCTTCATCTCTACATCCTACAAGAACCTGATTTCTTTAGATATAAATCTGCAAAACGAAACAATAAAAAGTAATTTTTATGGAGTAGAGCTGATCAAAACGTACCTTGTGTCAAATTTCTGTTTTAGAAAATGCAGATTTTTGGAATTTAATGCAAAAAATCAATATAGAAATGGCAGAAATCAGGAGTAAAAATGTGAAATCAGCGCTCTAAAATGCAGGTCTGCCTAAACAATCTGCTTTCTCCTTGAAAATTCAATGCTCTTTGGAAGAATTCGCTGCCCTAGAGGAAATTCGCTGCTCTTCTAAACAAAATCGCTACTCCTTTGGATTTCGTTGCTCCTTGCAATGTGAATGATATGTAATAAAGGTGAGCGCCCTTATATATAGTATCTGCACTTTATTAAATGTGGGCGGCTGGGTGAGGTCGGCCTAATAGGCATTAATTATTTGCAAATTTAAAAATTTAAAAATTGTTTAAGCGCCAAAGTGAGTAGGCTTCCATATGGAGGGTGCTAATTGTGGAAGTTTAAATGCATGTGGGGCGTCTGTGTTTCATGCTTTCATCTATTCTTCAAGATCATTATCAACTTGTGGGGAAGCCATGGAATCGTCTCAAGGATCACTGGCATCATGTTCAAAGGTATCACATTCACCATTCAACACCTTAGGCGCTCAAATGCAAGTTTTCAAGGTTTTAAGTCTTTTAACTTTGGGCGCTTCTAGTCCTCATTAAGGCGCAAACTTTTCCTCAAGGTGCATTTCAATCTTGAACTCAAGGCTTCATTTAGGCGCTTCATCTTCTTGAAACATTGACCTAGGCGCATATCTCCTACTACTTGTTCCTACTGGGCGCTCTTTGGATTGAGAACCTTAATTCTTCTATCAGGGCGCTCGAAATGATGATATGGCGTGAATCCTTCTAACTCCAAGTGTGGCAAATGCAATCTTCACCTTTGGCGCCATATTACAAAGCTCCCATACCTAAAGGCGCTGGATCCAAAGTTGCTAGGCATCATATCTCCCCAGGGCGCAAATCATCATGATCTTGGAATGTTGTCACTTCAACACTTCATATACTTCATACTCTCCCACTCCCTAGGCGCAAATGGAGATGATCTCAAATGTTCTAGATCCAAGGTACCAACTTCATTATACTTTAGACACCATTTCAATCAAGGTGCCCACTCCATGTTATCCTCCTTAGGGCACTTCAACATCAAGGTTAAATAGAGATGGGAAAGACTCTTAGAACTTGAGCGCGAGGTATGATTCTCATTTGTCCTTAGGCGCATATCTTGATGATCCTTCAAACCTTTCTCACCAAGGACATTCAATTTCCTCCAAGGCGCTCCATCTTGCCTCAAGGCGCTAATCGACACTAGGGTGCTTATATGTCATTGACCTCAACACTTCAAGGTACTCAATACCCCTCAAGGCGCTCATACTGAACTTACATATGGAAGGCGCAAATTTGGAGTTTTCAATGAAGGCGCAAACTTTTCCTCAAGGCGTTCAAACTTATCCTTGAGGCGCTCAAAGCAATGCCTCTCAACTTAGGTGAAGCAAAAGGCGCTCATCAAATACCATCTTAAGGCGCACTTCTGGATTGACAATCCTCACCAAGGCGCTCCATTTCTTTTAGGTGCTTCAAAACACTTCTTAAAGGCGCTCAAGTCATCATGATCTGCATGAAGGCGCTAAAAACTTACGATTTCAAACCTAAGGTGCTAACCTCCATCATCCATCTTCATCCAGGCGCTCATTAATGATGGCTTGGAATGTTTCTCCCCAAGGCGCATTTTGATGTTCCAAGATTCTAGGGCGCAAATTGGAGTCTACTTTGGGAAGGAATTTGGCGCTCATCTTTCTAGGTATCATGCTCCCCTTCTGGGCTCTCGCTCCGTCAAAGGCGCTAAAAACTTCTTTACTCTCCAAGCTCAAGGAGTCCTTAGGATCATAGGCGCAAAAGCTTACCATTTCCAATCTCCTAAGGCGCCAATATCTCCTCAAGGCGCATTTCATCCCAAAGCGCTCCATCTCACTCCACCTTAGGTGCCAAATTCATTTGTGTGGTGGTTTGAACTTGTTTGAATTGAATTGAGGCGCCAAGACATTCATTTATTCACACTAAGGCGCTAGTGACAATGACCTAGATGAAGGCGCCAGAAGCAAAGGGTGTAGATCTATTCCTTAAGGCGCTTCAAATACTTCCTAGGTGCTAAATCATCACTTGATTTACCAAAGGCGCTTTTGTCTCTTCAAGGTGCTTAAACATTGGTTCTAAACAAGGGAAGGCGCAATTTGGAGTCTCCTCACCTAGGCGCTCAAATGAGATGAAGTGATGTTATTTCTTCTAGGCGCTCACATTAGCCAAACTCCACATAAAGGGCGCTAGAACAGGTTGAAGGAGGGATAAAGTGCACTAGACACCTATAGTCAAATTCAAACATACATATCTTTTCCCTTAAGTGCCCAAAATCATCCAGACAATCAATGACCCCCTAGACATTTTCAATATTTAGGACCCTGACAAAATGATGCATCACAACCCAATGCAAAGCATCTGAGCTCAAAAAGGGGGTCCCCATCTCTAATGGGGTGATGTGTGATTTGGTCACAACAGGTAGGAATGGTGAATTAAAGTTTTTATCCTCTAAGCTTCTTTCCCCATTGTTAAAGCTTTGCAAGCATGTAATGCCTTACAAGCCGACCTTGTCTCACAATTCTTAACAATGAAGGATTTAATGACCCACTAATGTATTTATGTTATTTAGGTGAAATCTTATAGGAAATCAAAAGGGAAAAAAAAGATGTCGAATTTACAAATGAAAGAGTTTTTACATTTTGAGCAAACTCGAAGAGAGAAATAAGAAGTTGAAGATGACAAGCAAGGACCAAGTGCTATGCATGAAGATCACTAGATCATCACTCAGAAGATGATGAGCTTCATTGTCGATTACCTTAAAAGGCCAATGCAATATATAATATAATGAAGTTACTTGGACAAAAGAAGAATTTAATAGGAAATATGTTGCAATACTTGATAATAATGATCGACTTTGCGGGGGAAAACCTTAAAAGTCTTCAACTGGTGAGAACAAAATTTACAATATGATCACAATAAACTAACCACTATCTCCTATCTATACCTTTCTTATGCCATGGATGACATCTACGCTCTTTTTACTACCAATATGAGACTATATAAATGATATATAACTTAATTAAGATGTATGCTAGGCATAAGTCGACTACACATATCTCCATGCACATTATAGGTTAAAGGAATAGCATCCCCCCCTTCTCCCTTCACACAAGTGTTGTCTTCAACGCTGATTAATTGTGGATGCTTTTGCACAAAATATTCATCTTCCCACGCGGCATCTTTGACAAGTAAACTCTTCCACCGAATGAGGTACTCTATGGTTATTGTTCTTGTTCTCAACTTCTTTGAGCGTGTCTAGAGAATTAACTTAGGATTTAGGATGATTCTTCCCTCTTCATCTAGCTCAAGTAACATTGTTTGTGCAGGGATCTGTTGGCCAATAACCTTCTTAAAACATGAGACATGAAAACTGAATGTATTTTTGTTGTTGGATGTAACTCAAGCTTGTATGCTACACCATCAATCCTCTGCAAAATTTGATATGGACTATAATATTTAGGTGAGAGCATGTTATTCTTCTTTTGTTGTTTTAGAGACATTTGTTTATGTGGTTGCAACTAAAAGGAAGCTAGGTGTGCGGAAATCGCTTCCTACACTAATCTAATGAGGGGAAGAGAATGCAAATTCAATTTTTATCTTACAGTTACAGATTATGTTAACCCACTAACGGAGATGTTGCAGCAAACACATACACAAGAATGTAAGACAAAAGAAGAGAGACACAAGATATACGTGGGGAAAACCCTTAGGGTGAAAAACCCCACACTCCAAAACACAGCTCAAATGTATTCCGTAAACAATGAAGGTTACAATACAGTGACAGAGCCAATGCTCTTGCAGGAGTCTTCGACACCCGTATCTGGAGATGTTCCGGTAGCATAACAGTACCTGTCAAAGCTGTAGTACTTCTCTCCAAAGCACCTGTTTATAAAGAGAATACAAGGCAAAAATGGCTCCACATTGAGATGGGTGTCCAACATGGCCTAATGGCCCAAAACCCATGCCTATTTACACTTGGCCAACACTGTAGGATGCTCTTGACACTTGCAAGTCACCCCATCCGAAAGAGGTTGCCTATTTCCAAAATGGGCAATGACAGATGCTTTTACGACTCTTACAACCGTCATAGAATTTTTTATAGCTGTCATGACTTACAGCTGTAAGAGAATCTGTCATACATAAGCTATAAATAGCATATTCTCTTACAACATGTCATAACCCACCTTGGGGAGCCCAAAGATGTTTCTTAACACGTCTTCACCTATCATAAGATCTTCTATTTCTGACTCTTACATGTCATAACTTTGTCATAGGAATATGTCATGACCGTTTCGGTCAATATTCCCTTACACACACTCCAAGATGCCGACACATGGCAAAATATTCCTATCACTAAGTGGGATGCCTATCTCCTCATGTGAGGACAAATTTACATGTGGTCATATGCCATGTAGGATGACACATCACTGTGCCAATTCCCACAAGATGATAACATAGGATTTGCATCCTAATTATACAATAGGCAATAAATAAATAAATACAATGAAATAATACAAGGAATTACCAAGGTTGAGACACCTTAATTCCCAACATTCTTCCACTTGTCGAACACCTTGTAAGAGCCAATAGAATTAATAGGATTTAACTATTATAGGCTGAGAGGCCCATAGACTCCGTACACCATCTGAACTTCTTTGTGCCCACTGGTTTCGTCAATGCATCTGCAACATTCTTCAAAGTATCTACCTTTTTCAAATTTACCTTCCCATCCTCTACCATATCTCACACGAAGTGAAACTGTACATCAATATGTTTTGTTCTGGCATGGAAAGTTGGATTCTTCGCAAGGCAAATCGCACTCTGTCACAACAAATCGTAATCTGTTCTGCATCAACACCAATATCTGAACACAATCTCTTAAACCAAGTGGCTTCCTTGCAAGCATGAGTTGCTGCCATGTACTCAGCTTCTGTCGTGGACAAAGCAACCACAGGTTGTTGCTTACTCATCCAACTAATTGCACCACCAAACATAGTGAACACAGGCACTGGTGGATCTCTTGTTGTCAATGTCACCTGCCCAATCAAAATCCACAAATCCACGAATACAAACTAAATGTGAAGGTCTTGTAACATTACCATGATAGCATATGAAAACTCGGAAGTACCCCTCAAATATTTGAACACTCGTTTAACTGCATCCCAATGTACCCGTCCAGGATTAGCAATAAATCGACTAAGGACTCCCACTGCTTGGGGAATGTCTGGTCTTGTGCAGACCATAGCATACATCAAATTACCAATAACACTAGCATAAGGTACTCCGCTCATGTCCTCCACCTCACTAGGAGATTTTGGACAATCATTAATAGACAACTTTGTCCCCAATGAAATAGGAACACACAATGGTCTACAATCTGCCATGCTGAACCTATCCAATAGGGTCTTCACATACTCTGGTATAACCAAAGTTTTCTGTTAGCTCTGTCTCTTCTTATTTCCATCCCAGATTGTACCTGGCTGCCGCAAGATTTTTCATCTCAAACTGTGTTGACAACTGAGTCTTCAAATTAGAAATCGTATTCTTACCATTCCCAATCAACAACATATCGTCAACATACAATGCAATAATGAGAATGTGATCATTGTTAAATTTGTAATACACACAATGATAGGATTTTGATCTCAGATATCTAATTGACAACACAAAGGCATCAAACCACACAAAGACTTCTTTAACTTACAAACCAAATTTTCTTTACCTTTCTCTATGTAATGCTCTCGCTGTGACATATAAATCTCTTCCTCCAAATCACCATGAAGGAAAGCTATCTTTACATCCATCTGTTTTACCTCTAAGTCATAAGCAGCTACAAGAGATAACAGAAATCGGATGGATGTTAGCTTTGCAACGGGAGAGAAAATTTCACCATAATCAATTCTCTCCACTTGTGAATACTCCTTCGCAACCAATCTAGCCTTGTACTTTTCAACACTGCCATCTGCATCGAATTTTTTCTTGAACACTCATTTGCATCCAACGGGTTTCTGTCCTTCAGGCAAAGGCACCAAGTCCCGTGTTTTATTCTATTCCAAAGAAGCCATCTCATCTTCCATGGCCTCCTCCCAGAAACTTTTATCTTTCATGCCCATAGCCTCTTTCACAGTTCTAGGCTCATCAGTGTTAGTAAGTAAAGCAAAAGCACAACTAGAATCAAGTAATGAATAACAAAACCTATCAGGTTGCTTTCTTGTTCGTGTAGACCTCCTCAATGGCTGAGGTTGAGGTTCTGCTGCTTCTTCTGAGTTTTCAGAGCTGATGGAACTCTCCTCATCATCAGGGCTCACAGGGTCTGTCGGTTCAGTCTTCTTAGGGGTAGAAGAAAATTGAACTGCATCTTCTTTCTTTTTTGTCTGTTTTGGCTGTAGAACAATGGAAGAAGGTGTTAGCTCTCTGAAGATAACACTTTTGCTATACAACACTTTTTTAGCCACAGGATCCCAAAGCTTGTACCCTTTCACACCAACACCATAGCCAATGAAAATACATTTAACAGCCTTGTTCTCCAATTTAGACCATTTCCCCCTAGGCACATGTGTATAGGCCTCACAACCAAAAACACGAAGATGCCTAACTGAGGGCTTCTTACCAGACCACACCTCCATAGGTGTCTTGCCAACAAGAGTTGATGTAGGAGATCTGTTTACCAGATAGCAAGCAGTGGCTGCAGCTTCAGACCAGAACTTTTGTTCGAGGCTTGTTCCACTAAGCATACTCCTAGCCTTCTCCATCAGTGTCCTGTTCATCCTCTCTGCAACTCATCACCGTTGTTAGTTCTCAAACACTTAATCTTTTTACTAGTCTGATTTTCAGCAAAGGCTTTAAACTCTTTAAACCAATTAAAGACTTTAGTTTTTCTTCTGATAAAATAAACTCATGTCCTACTGTAATCATGTATGAAAGATACAAAATATACAGATTTGGAAATCGAAGGAACATTAACTGGACGAAACACATTAGAATGAATAAGATCCAACACACCAGAAGACTTGTGAGAACTAGAGTAAAACTGAACACGGTTTTAACATAGTCCTTTTAGCAGGAAGTTTAACTTCCAAAGCATGTGCACTACCATCGGAAAGTGTTACAACAGATTTCTTGACTGCTCGTTCAGATGGTGGGGATGAAGTGACTGCAGCGCTTTTCTTCGAGTTAGAAGAACTATTGCACTGTGAAGTGCATGCCTCTAGCTGAAACAGAGTACCTCTTCGAGTACCCTTTGCAAGCACCATAGTTCCTCTAGTCATCTTGCATCCATCCTTCGAAAAGACAACTTGCACGCTTGCATCATTTAACATACTTACAGAAAGTAGGTTTCGTGCTAGGCTTAGGATGTGCATAACCCTAGTGATCCCCTTCACTCGTCTATCAGGGAATCGGATAGAGACTCTTCCACGAGCAACAATCTTCAGATGAGAATCTTCACCTAGGTACACTCTTCCACCATCGAACTCTTCATATTTCGTAAACCAGTCTCGATGCGAGGTTATGTGGAATGATGCACCAGAATCAATCAACCACACATCATCAGATGCATGGGCGGCCAGGGTTGCCATGAAGGCACCACCATCATCTTGTGACTTGTCAGAATTTGAATCAGGAGCATTCTTCTTCATCTTTTTCTTCTCCTCTTTGCATTCCTTTCGAAAATGCTCGGCTTTCCCACAGTTCTAACAGAAAGCCTTGGACTTTTTAGAAGATTTGGATCTGCCATTTTCACCTTTCTTGTCCTTCTTCTTCCTTTCTCTTTGGGTCTTCCATGAACGGCAAGAGCCTCTTTGGCCAACTCGGATGTCTTCCTCCACATTTCTTCAGATAATAGTAGGGACACCATATCTTCTATCTTGAAGGTGGTAGTGGTGCTTCTGATAGCCATGACAAGATGATCCCACGAATCTAGCAAAGAACAAAGCAGGGTCATACACCAATCTTCTGCGTCCATTTTCACACCCACAAATGTCAACTGTGCAACGATCATGTTGAAAGCATTCATATGGTCTACAACAGATCCTTCATCTTCCATCTTTAGAGCGATCAACTTCTTTTTCAGAAAAAAACTTGTTGACCAAGGACTTTGCTTGATAAACATCACCCAACTTCTTCCAAAGATCTTTCGTGCTCTTCTCCTCATGGACATTCAACAGGATAGAGTCAACTAAACAGAGTTTTATGAGACCCTTAGCCTTCCGATTTTTGATGTCTCAATTAGCTTGTGACATTGCTATAGGTTTTACACTGGATACAGTTTCCCATAGGTCACGATCAACAAGTAGGTCTTCCATCTTGAGTTTCTACAACTCGAAATTAGTGCCATTAAATTTCTCCACCTCTAATCTTCTGGATGTGGTTGCCATTTCCTTGCTGCAACAAGATACAGAATGCTTTGCACAACATTCCCTCTCAACCTAAGATTAGCTCAAAAAATCACTACCTAGCAGCTAGAACCAAAATTGGCCAGGCTTTGATACCAACTGAAAGGAAGCTAGGTGTGCGGAAATCGCTTCTTACACTAATCTAATGAGGAGAAGAGAGTGCAAATTCAATTTTTATCGTTACAGTTACAGATTATGTTAACATACTAATAGAGATATTGCAGCAAACACATACACAGGAATGTAAGACAGAAGAAGAGAGACACAAAATATACGTGGGGAAAACCCTTTTTGGGTGAAAAACCCCACGCTCCAAAGCACAACTCAAATGTATTCTGTAAACAATGAAGGTTACAATACAGTTACAGAGCCAATGCTCTTGTAGGAGTCTTCGACACTCGTATTTGGAGATGTTTCGGTAGCATAACAGTACCTCTCAGACCTGTAGTACTTCTCCTCTCCAAAGCACCTGTTTATAAAGAGAATACAAGGAAAAAATGGCTCCACATTGAGATGGGCGTCCAACATGGCCTCATGGCCCAAAACCCACGCCTATGGACACTTGTCCAACAATGTAGGATGCTCCTGACACTTGTCAAGTCACCCCATCCCAAAGAGGTCGCCTATTTCCAAAATGGGTAATGGCAGATGCTCTTACAACTCTTACAACCGTCATAGAATCTGTCACAGCTGTCATAACTTACAGCTATAAGAGAATCTGTCATACACAGGCTATAAATAGTATATTCTCTTACAACATGTCATAACTGTAATGTCCCCTTGTCACAAGTCAACATTTTCAAAACTTTGAACACATTTCCAACTTGTAAAGAGAACGTTATTATACCAAAATTTTCTTAATTTCAATTATAGCAATAGATAAATGATATATTCAATCACATAAGAACATTGCCTTTAGATTTGCAATAATTAACATCAATTATCATTTTCTATCTTGTATCCATAATCTTTGTGATTACTTTCAATACGCATTCTCTATCACTTATATTTCATATATTCCTCTTAGATTCACTATGATATTCTTTATCGTTAATGTCATGATCCCTATCAGTATATATATATTTATCATCACTATCCATGCATTAACTCTTAACTTCATATGAGATGAGGTGAAAGGATGCCCTTTGGCCAATCATGGGTCCACTATTAATCCTTTGGCACGAGGGGTGACTTCTTCACCAACTAGAGCCAAAAGCCACTTCCACTTGTCCAAGGGGTATCTTTTTTGTACCTACTGAGACAAGGGCCATATCCACTTGTCCAAGGGGTGCCATTGCACCTACTGAGACAAGGGCCACTTCCACTTGTCCAAGGGGTACCTTTTTTGTACCTACTGAGACAAGGGCCATATCCACTTGTCCAAGGGGTGCCATTGCACCTACTGAGACAAGGGCCACTTTCCACTTGTCCAAGGGGTGCCATTGCACCTACTGAGACAAGGGACAAAACATACCCATGTTGGCTACTATACATCTCAAACTCACCATCTCATATGAGGTTATATGTTAATCTTATATGTTTCATCAACAATATTTCTTATCTTATGTAACATCTAACATTGTATTTCCTAAGAGTTTATACTTATCATATCATGAAGTTTAAACAACATATAATACAGTAATAACATATTGCATAACTTGGAATTACTCTAATATGCGATTCAACTTTAAGATCATAACATTCCTATATATGTAATATAATGAGCCAATTTAGAGTACTAAATCATGAAATGCAATTACTAATCCTAATGCCTATTTATATATCTTTAATATTTATATCTTTAATATTTATATATTATAATATTTGTTATAATATTAATAATATCTCTATATTGTATCATTATATATGTTATTAATATTATTGTATTTATTTATATATATATATATATATTTATTTATATATATATTTACACACATATATAGATATATTACATCTTAATAATTAAATATATTAAAATACTTACCTGTAGTTCAGACGATCTGCAGGTACCTTTTGGATGTGGTAGATATTTATTCTTCTCGTTCCTTTTTCTATTCCTTTTCCCCCCTTTTTTTGTTAGATGGGCCCGTTAATATTTATAAGTTTGAAGGGGTGCAATTCACCACCCGTCACCACCCTTAATAAATAAATATTATTAAACTTTGATACTCGATATTTGTTTGTATTAGTTAAGAGCTCCTTATTATGAGATCGGCATCTTCTCAACAGCCCGATTCCATATATGAATGCCCTTATATTATGCAATGAATAAATATATATTTACTATTATATATTATTATTATTATTATTATTATTATTATATTTATTTTTACTTGAATAATTCCTCCCTATATATATTTATGATATCTTTTCTAGTTATGACTCAGAAATATATATAAATATAATGCGGATCTAAATATATTTATCTATGGGATATTATTTATTTATTGCCCATCTTCTTTTCTTTATTTATTTCCCTTTCAAGGGATATTTATTATGCCTGGTGGTAAAAGACATACTTACCCTTTTATAATTTTTTATTACTTTATGTTATTCCCTTCTATGACATGTGGTACCCATACGTAACTCCCTTAACATATAGTTTATTTATATTATTTGTATTTATGTTATATCATTATAATAAATGATATATTATTTATTTTGTATTATTTATATTATATCATTTACATCATAGTAAATGATATATGATTTATATTATATTATTTATATTTATATTATAATATAAGATAAATATAAGAATATTTATAATATATTATTATTGTTTATGTGTTATTTATAAATATAATAATAATATATCTTTTAATTGTTTTAAATAAATATATTCAATTTATAATATCATTCATATCTTTGATTTGAATGAATAATACATAATGCAGGGACATGACAACCCTCCCCACTCAAGATTGCTTGTCCGCAAGCAATCACAATTATTATGGTTAAAAGATTAGGCCAAAGTATAAGTAATTTAATATTAAAGTATACATTAAAATTGGTAATAATAAATTTAATATTAAAGTATATAATACTTTTTTATTATTTATTTATTTATTTATTTTAAAAGTTATAGTTATGTTTAGTAGGATTGTGGGTCTAATCACATGGTTATTATGATCACAAATTTTATATTTATATTCATCCTTAATTAATTTATGTGTTTCTTGAAAATACATCTATATATAAGCTATATATGATGTATTTATACAACACATAATATTTATAATATTATATATTATGATATAATCTTATAGTTATAAAATAACATTAAGTCAAGATAAAAATAATTTTGTCAAATATATTACTTTATAAGAATTCAATAGAGTTACTTTATTTTACTATTTCATTTAGAGTATTTACTTAATGTAATTTTATTGTTATTAAAGAGTTATTTTGTTTTTTTTTATTTATTTATTTATTTATTTTTTTGTTTTGTTTTTAAAAGTATTAATATTTTTATTTATTATTATTTTTAAAATTTATAGTTATGTTTAATAGGATTGTGGGTCTAATCACATGGTTATTATAATCACAAATTTTATATTTATATAGATCATTAATTAATTTATATATGTGTTTCTTGAAAATACATCTATATATAAACTATATATGATGTATTTATACAACATATAATATTTATAACATTAATTGAATTTACTATACGGGTTTATTTATTATGATATAATATTATATCTATAAAATAAATTAAGTTGAGATGAAAATAACTTTGTCAAATATACTTCTTTATAAGAACTTAATAGAGATAACTTAATATATATTTATTTTTGAATTATATTTTCATAACTTTATTTTACTATTTTATTTAGCATATGTACATAATGTAATTTTATTGTTATTAAGAGTTGCTTTATTTTTTTTATTTTTTTATTTTTTACCTTATTTACTCATTTATTCATTATTTATTACATAAGTAAATTTTAATTTTAATTTTTCTTTTTCTACATATATATATTTTTAAAAAATATTTTAGCAATGTATTAAACATCATTAATCCAGAAATTCATACCTATGATTTTAATTGATTCTTGTTTTTAATTTTTTTTATTTTTTTTTTTATTTTTTTTTTATTTAACTATTATTCACAGGATGGCAGGATACACTGCTCTGATACCACTGTAATGTCCCCTTGTCACAAGTCAACATTTTCAAAACTTTGAACACATTTCCAACTTGTAAAGAGAACGTTATTATACCAAAATTTTCTTAATTTCAATTATAGCAATAGATAAATGATATATTCAATCACATAAGAACATTGCCTTTAGATTTGCAATAATTAACATCAATTATCATTTTCTATCTTGTATCCATAATCTTTGTGATTACTTTCAATACGCATTCTCTATCACTTATATTTCATATATTCCTCTTAGATTCACTATGATATTCTTTATCGTTAATGTCATGATCCCTATCAGTATATATATATTTATCATCACTATCCATGCATTAACTCTTAACTTCATATGAGATGAGGTGAAAGGATGCCCTTTGGCCAATCATGGGTCCACTATTAATCCTTTGGCACGAGGGGTGACTTCTTCACCAACTAGAGCCAAAAGCCACTTCCACTTGTCCAAGGGGTATCTTTTTTGTACCTACTGAGACAAGGGCCATATCCACTTGTCCAAGGGGTGCCATTGCACCTACTGAGACAAGGGCCACTTCCACTTGTCCAAGGGGTACCTTTTTTGTACCTACTGAGACAAGGGCCATATCCACTTGTCCAAGGGGTGCCATTGCACCTACTGAGACAAGGGCCATATCCACTTGTCCAAGGGGTGCCATTGCACCTACTGAGACAAGGGCCACTTTCCACTTGTCCAAGGGGTGCCATTGCACCTACTGAGACAAGGGACAAAACATACCCATGTTGGCTACTATACATCTCAAACTCACCATCTCATATGAGGTTATATGTTAATCTTATATGTTTCATCAACAATATTTCTTATCTTATGTAACATCTAACATTGTATTTCCTAAGAGTTTATACTTATCATATCATGAAGTTTAAACAACATATAATACAGTAATAACATATTGCATAACTTGGAATTACTCTAATATGCGATTCAACTTTAAGATCATAACATTCCTATATATGTAATATAATGAGCCAATTTAGAGTACTAAATCATGAAATGCAATTACTAATCCTAATGCCTATTTATATATCTTTAATATTTATATCTTTAATATTTATATATTATAATATTTGTTATAATATTAATAATATCTCTATATTGTATCATTATATATGTTATTAATATTATTGTATTTATTTATATATATATATATATTTATTTATATATATATTTACACACATATATAGATATATTACATCTTAATAATTAAATATATTAAAATACTTACCTGTAGTTCAGACGATCTGCAGGTACCTTTTGGATGTGGTAGATATTTATTCTTCTCGTTCCTTTTTCTATTCCTTTTCCCCCCTTTTTTTTGTTAGATGGGCCCGTTAATATTTATAAGTTTGAAGGGGTGCAATTCACCACCCGTCACCACCCTTAATAAATAAATATTATTAAACTTTGATACTCGATATTTGTTTGTATTAGTTAAGAGCTCCTTATTATGAGATCGGCATCTTCTCAACAGCTCGATTCCATATATGAATGCCCTTATATTATGCAATGAATAAATATATATTTACTATTATATATTATTATTATTATTATTATTATTATTATTATATTTATTTTTACTTGAATAATTCCTCCCTATATATATTTATGATATCTTTTCTAGTTATGACTCAGAAATATATATAAATATAATGCGGATCTAAATATATTTATCTATGGGATATTATTTATTTATTGCCCATCTTCTTTTCTTTATTTATTTCCCTTTCAAGGGATATTTATTATGCCTGGTGGTAAAAGACATACTTACCCTTTTATAATTTTTTATTACTTTATGTTATTCCCTTCTATGACATGTGGTACCCATACGTAACTCCCTTAACATATAGTTTATTTATATTATTTGTATTTATGTTATATCATTATAATAAATGATATATTATTTATTTTGTATTATTTATATTATATCATTTACATCATAGTAAATGATATATGATTTATATTATATTATTTATATTTATATTATAATATAAGATAAATATAAGAATATTTATAATATATTATTATTGTTTATGTGTTATTTATAAATATAATAATAATATATCTTTTAATTGTTTTAAATAAATATATTCAATTTATAATATCATTCATATCTTTGATTTGAATGAATAATACATAATGCAGGGACATGACAATAACCCACCTTGGGGCGCCCAAAGATGCCTTTTTCAAAGATGATTCTTGACACATGTCTTCACTTGTCATATGATCTTCTATTTCTGACTCTTACATGTCATAACTTTGTCATAGGAATCTGTCATGACTGTTTCAGTCAATATTCTTTTACACACATTCCAAGATGCCGACACATGGGAAAATATTCCTACCCCTAAATAGGACGCCTATCTCCTCATGTGAGGACAAATTTACATGTGGTCATATGCCATGTAGGATGACACATCAATGTCGTGCCAACTCCCACAAGATGACAACATAGGATTTGCATCGTAATTATACAATAGGCAATAAATAAATAAATACAATGAAATAATACAAGAAATTACCAAGGTTGAGACACCTTAATTCCTAATAGCAACGTCAAAAAGACCCAATCTCCCACTTCAAAATTCATTTTGGTAGGTTTTAGTCGACTTCTTGTTTCATTTGTTTTTTTCCCACGGCTAAATTCTCTTTGAGACTTGAAAGTACCTATTTTTGATGATTAATGTGATCTTCCACAACTTGAGTTCTTGGTGTAACCTTCAATGATGATGTGATGGATGGGGGGTGGTATATATATATAATGCCATAAATGGGGACATTTTTTAAGCATCACGGTTCAACGAAGTGTTATACCACCATTTTGCTAGTGCTAGCCAAGCCATCCACCAAGACTACATATCTAAATTAAAACAATGTAGATAACCCTTGAAACACTTGTCGACTACCTCTATTTGCCCATCTGAATGGTAATGGTGTGAACAACTATGAGCCAATTGAGTACCTAAACAAGAGAATAAATCTATCTAAAAATTACTAGTAAATATAGGATCACAATGAATAATCTTTATTGTTGTAAAATTAGGACTTCTATATATTCTCCATAAATTCTTTTGCCACTATACTGGTTGTAAAATGATGGGATAGTGCACAAAAATGAGTATATTTGGTAAGTCTATTCACAACTAACATGATGACACTTTTAACTTTAGATTTTGGATTGCTTGTGATGAAATCCATGGGGACGTCTTCCCACCGGTAGCTAGGAATAACCAAAGGTTGCAAAAGGCTAGGTGTCTTAATTGTCTCGCCTTATTTCTTTGACATACCATTCATTTTGCCACAAAGTTTTAAACGTCACCTTGAAGCCCTTCCCAAAAGAAATCTTGCTTGATTTGTTATGTCTTTAAAAATATTGAGTGACCCCAATTGGAGATGCATGGAGCTCTTGTAGAATCTTTTGTTTGAGAGAGGAATTCTTGCACAAGTACAATCTCTCTTTATGCTACATGGAATCTCCCTTCCAACAAAATGTATATGAGCTCTTTGAATCATTTTGTAACTATTGAATGAGATTCCACATGGCAACATCTTGTTGTCACTCTAATCTTGCTTCGTCAACCCATTCTGCTTGTAATATTGAAATGGTACATAATAATGCCTCATCCTTCTCATCCTTTTTGGATGGTGCATTCAGACACTACATTCTCCAACCTTTTCTTTTATAGACAATTTCAAAGTCATTTATTTTTGTTGTTTATCAAAGAATAACCACTACTCCAAGAAATATTTTAGGTTATCATGATTGCATGAAGAATAGCTAGCATTTACTTCTTATAAATAGGATTGAGTTGATTCTTACCCTTCAACTGATGACTTTCAAAACCAATGGTCTTACCTTCTTGGATGAGAAGTGCTCCTATACCCTTTCCCCAAGCATCACACTCCACAATAAAACTCTTGGTGAAATTTAGAGTTGCTAGAGTTGGAGTGGTACACATAGCCTCCTTCAATCTCTCTAATGTCATATTAGTTGGCTCATTCCACTTTAAAGCATCATTTATCAAGAGAGTTGTGAGGAGTGTTGTTATGTGGCCACAATTCTACAAATCTTCTATGGTATCCAGTGAGTCCTAGGAAACCCCACAAGGTCTCTATGGTTTTAGGAATTGACCACTTCGTTATAGCCTTGATTTTGTTTGGATCAATTTTTACTCCTTCATGAGACAGTGTGTGACTCAAGTACGCCACCTTTTTGATTCCAAAAGCACATATAGAAGGTTTAACATAAAGATGATGTTGGAAAATTTGTTCCTGATTAACATTGTGCAAATGGTCTTTCCATGTCTTGCTATATAAATAAATATATCATCAAAGAACACTAATACAAACTTCCTCAAAAATGGCTTAAAGATTGAATTCATCAGACTTTGAAATGTAGAAGGAGCATGAGTAAGACCAAATGGCATCGCCAAAAACTCATAATGACCCTCATGCTCCTCCTAAATGCTATCCTGGGAATATCTTCTTAATTCTAATTTGGTGGTAACTTGATCTAATAAGATCATTTTTTGTTAAAAAAGAGCAATTTTTGTTTTAAAACATAGCTTCATTTAGTTCATCTAACAAATCATTAATGATTGGAATGGAAAACTTATCTTTTATGGTGTCGTTGTTGAGTTCTATATAGTATGGACACATGTGGCAAGTGTCATCCTTCTTACGTACCATCACCACTAGAGAGGAATAAGCACTCTAACTATGATGAATAATATTTGCTTCTAACATCTCTTATACCATCTTTTCAATTTCACTTTTCTGGACATATGGGTACTTGTAAGGCCTAATGTTAGGTGGTTGGCACCTTGGTACTAGTTCAATAGTGTGATCATGATCCATTTTGGGATATCTCTAAGATTATTGAATGTTTCTCCATAATAGCCTATAGGTCTAGTCGTGTAGACCCATTTTTGGTTGTACCTCTATAAAAAATAATTGAGCTACAAACTCATTGGCACCCCTTTTAGAATCTTCTGCATCTAATGAGAACTCACCAATTGTGGTGATGTTGTATGTAGCCCACATAATTGAAATTTCGTTCCCTCTAATTGGAAATGCATGGAAAGCTCTTTGAAATTCATCACAATCATTTCCAAGGTAATTAGCCATTGGACTCTCAAAACAAGATTTGTCCGCTCCACCCATAGGAATGGCACACATAAGCCTATCTAGTTGATATTCTCCCATGGAGAGTTTAAGATTGGCATTTTCCATAACAACTGACTGTTACACCATCTGCAATCATGACTTGAAACTTTGGAACTAGATAGACAAAACAATTTAGGTGTAAAGCTAATTTGCTATTGGTGAAGTTGTGAGTACTATGTGAGTCAATTAATATTGTCACCTTTCATTTTTTTCAAACAAACCACTACCTTGAGGATTTGTGGAGTGCTAATGCCTTAATGTACATGGTAAAAAATAATTGGTTGTGTTTTTTATAGTTTCTTGCCTTGGCTCGTCGTCAACTTACCTTATCCATTTGTTCTTTGTTGGCAACTTCAATGTAGGACAACTTCTCTTCTCTACACTTAGGTCCTTGACTATATTTGCTATCACATTCAAAGCATTTAACCCTTTTGTGCTCTTCTCTTTAATTTGTTGAGGAGTCAATCTGGTAGGTTGAGGAAATGACTGTGTAGGAGTGCTCTTATCTCTTATACTTGTGAATGGCTGCCTTTTGGCGCCTAGTGCCCACTCCTTTGATCTGCATGCCATATCAATAGCCTCATATATAGAATAGATTAAACATTCACACCTCATGTTGGATGTGATCCTCAAGTCCGCCTAGAGACAAGTCATTCAAATTTTCATTTGTGATTGTTTCCACTCGCAATGATAGGTTCTAGAATTGTTGAATATAATCCTTGACAAATCCTATTTGACATGTAATTTTGCTAATTGGCTGAAGTAGTTCTCATCCACACTATCATGATAGTGCATAACTATAATTTATTAGTAAAAACTAACTAATTGACGTTGAGATTGTTCTTCTTTTGAGCACATAGCCATTGATACTAAATGAATGTCCCAGTTCCAGATATAAGGAAGCCATTGCCACCGTCTCCCCACTTTAAATCTAATGTACATAGAAAATCAATTATTTTATCCAAGTCGGTGGATCCTTGCCATCAAACTGCATATCCACCTTTGGTAGCAAGTTTCAATATCACAAAGTTGTGCTAGCATTTGGATCAGCATTGGCTTGTTTGGGCGATCCGCCTTGATTGATCAAAGCATGGTGTTGTGCATATGGTTGTGAGAGAGAAAACTTCTGAATAGATTCTTGGAGTTGTAATATTGTTTCCTTGATGCTTGCTATTTTTCCTTCCATTTCAGACTTGATAGTAGTCATTCCTCTTGTTATTTAGATTGCAAATTCTACATACCTTCTTCCAACTAATGCACTATTTCATCTACTAAAGACCACATCATATCTTAAGTTCCACTTGATCTTTGGGTGGGTGGATATAGTTGGTGGAAGTTCTAACTTTGAACCTATATCCTCTTTGTTAGGAGTTTTTACTTGTGTGTAGAAATTCTTGCCTTGGCCTCTAACATGTGGACCTGTCATGATGCCTCTAAAATAGTTTTGACAATAACTTATTCAAAACAAAGCAAAATAGGTTGAGATTTTTACTATAATTTACCTCTAACTGGAACTCTCTTTTCTGAAAATAAAATCTCTAAAAAATTTACCGATTTGCAACCTTGGGAGTGAATTAGGTGAAAAACCGTAATTTCACAATAACTTCTTCATAATTGCTTTAAATGATCTCAAATTTGGCCTGTAGCAGCTTTGATATGTCCTTGATCAATCCTCTAACACAATTTTTTTTCAAATTAAATGAGATATACACTTCACAATCTGGCTTCTTAAGTTGAAAAAAATGTCTTGTTTCTTGCCTCGTGGATGCCAAGATCACACTAAGATGCCACTTGTAATGAAATTACTTGCACAAGAGAAAAATATAATAATAAATATGCTGCAATAATTGATAATAATTGATAATTATAAGCCACTTTAAGTGAAAACCTCCAAAGTCTTCAATAAGAATATAATTCACAATATGATCATAATAAACTAATCACTACCTCCTATATATGTCATACTTATGTCATGGATGCCACCTAGGCTAACCTAACTACCTATATAAGACTATATAAATGATCATATACCTTTATTAAGATTTATGCTAGCCACAAGTGGGCTACACATATCCCCATGCACATTATAGGTTAGGGGCGTAGCATATAATGAACTTTATAGAAGAGTGCCTTGGGTTGAGGGTACTAAATTGGGTAGTGGAAAGGGTGATATTACCTCTTAAGATTTCATCCTATCTTAAAAATAAATATTTTAACTTGCATATAATCCTCGTGGTGATGATTAACAAAGTTGGAACATTGTCAGAAAGAGTTTGAAGGCTTTCATGGGAAACCCCCAAAAATAGATGTCCAAGAATCTACAAATGAAAGAGATTACACTGTGAGTAAACCTTGTTGATCCAAATTTTGACACACCAACCTGAGGGGAACAAACAATTATATGCTTGAAAGGGAATTACTTCCTTGAAGGTTTATATAACTAGGTCTTGGCATGTTTGGGTAACTCAGAGGTTGATAATAATTGTTCTATTCAAGGGGCCTTGGAGGAAACTAAAGAAAATGAAACACAAATTCCGGTTAGTAAATATGCTCTAATTAGTGTATGAGATTGACAAGTTTAAACATGTCTAATCCAAGATCTGATCCATCTGAATGTTTATGCACAAATTGATAGTAACAAGGAATTGTAACCAAAGTATTTCATCAATTTATAAATAGGGCACAAGCTTGTACGGATTGAAATTTTAATCTAAATGCTAATCTATCCTTAATTCAAATATATTTTAAAGAAAATGCAAAAGAGTAAAGGAAAAGAGAAAGTTTAAGAATGAGTGTAATGTCCCCCATTTAGCCCAGTTAGTCAGTTGATGAGAATTAGCCTATCATCCGATTCCCGTAGGCTAATGGTATTGGATGGGGAGCCAGATTGGACCAATTCACTAGGACTTACTATTTATAGTAAGTCAGGTCGGGGCAGTGTGGATCGACTTGCTATTTATAGCACTGCAGAGTCAAGGGGCCTAGCATGGGATTTATGGTTTCGAGATGCCCGGAGCATTATTTATCGAAATATAAGTTAAATTAAAGATTTAACTTTTAATATTTATAAGGGGTAAAGTAACTTCACTTTATGTTGCAAGTTATAACTTAAAGTTATATTGCTAGGAGATGGGCACCCTCATGGAGATATAAGGGAATTAAATAAGTCATGAAATAAATAATATAAAATATTCCCCTTTCTTGGGCGTTGAGTTGATGAGAAATAAAACACTAGTGTGAGTTCATTTTCATTATTCTACACTCACTTGAAAAATAGATTATTGTGCAATTCTTGGAGCTTTGGAGCTTTTAGGGTTTAAACCAGACTTTGCTGAGATGGAAACCTCTTCAAAGTCCCTTTCTTCGTGTGTGAAAGACCACATCAAGGAGGATTCTTGGAGACCTCACCCAGAGGCTGCATTTGGGCTGTAGTTTGAATCAATTTGGTGCAGTTTTGAAGATGAAATGGACACATCTCATTCAGATTTCTGTGTGCAGCTGAGATTTTGTATTTGAAGGTCAGATTTATGCAAATTTGAAGGCGTTTGTGACTGATTTTTCTAACCCTTGCTGGTCGTACAGTCTCCATTGCTGGCTGTACACCCTCTAGGGAGCCGTACTCACTATTAGCACTGATTTTTGAGGGTATTTAAGGAGTTCTTGCACTTGTTTGAGGTCGCCATCAGATTTCAAGAGTATGCTGATCAAAACAGAGGCATAAGGAGCTATTATTCATTTGTTAGCTGCTGTTTTATGCTCCAGCTTGGCCGTACAACATAAGGGAGGTCGTGGGTGCTGTTGCAAATGATTCTTACTTCCTTGGTAGCTGCTATTACTTGCATTTTGTGTGTTTAGGGTCCTTATATCATCTCTAACTCATTGTATGCAAGTATCTCTTCATTGGTGGAGTCTGGGAGGTGTTTATTGGCATTTATATTGCTGGTCTGGGTACGGCAAAAGTATGAAGTCATAATCTGGCAAATGGGTACATACTCAGAATTTTTATTTTAGCATGATACAATCTGGGTCTTCAATATTTTCTTCATATATGTTTTAGAATTTCTGGGTTTTGTTTATATGCACCATATTCTATGTTTTCAATGCAAAACCATACGTGCAAAACATACACATAAAACCCTAAACCAAACAACAGTCAGAAAGGCAAAAAAACTTGGCACCAAAAACCCTATCCGACAATGTATGTTATAATGACCCTGTTTTATCTTGTCACCAAATCTGATTCTGAAATCAGACAAATACAATTTGAAACCAATCCTTGCTTGACTAGTCCTCACACAACTAGAAACAACATGATGCAATCTTGCAAGGAGAAATCAATTATGAAGACAAGTACTGACAACTCCCATATTCCATGCATAGATTGAACACACAACCCGCACATTCCTCTATGTGAAAGATATTCCATGCGCTGGTTGTTAGTAACATTTATGCTGCGAGGATATAACTTAAGCATTTTACAACGAGCCATTGCAAGTCAACAAACATGAGGGTTGAACCTTTAATTTTGATTCTAAGTATGCACATAGCATTTGCAACATTTAGAATGTAGGTGCAATAGGCTACCAAGGAACAAAAGACAAACAATTAATACACATGGAAGACCACATGAAAAGCTTCATAAATTAACATAAGTACTCTCAGATTGGTTATTGACATAGCCTTGGACATTTACAAAGGTAATAGCTCATACATAGAATCAAAATTAAAGCACCATAACTTGAAAAGGGGGCCCCTAGTTTAGGAAGAAATGGAGCGTGTTGTGTAAGCCACAATAAACTCTAAGTGAGAAATAACCCGAGTTCAAGAAGACAAGCAAGGAACAAGTGCTATGGATGAAGACCACTATTATCACTTAGAAGATGGCGAGCTTTATTAACGTCGTTTAATGATTACCTAAAAAGGCCAATGCAATATATAGTGAACATTATAGAAGAGTGCCTTGGGTTGATGGGACTGATTTGGGTAGTGGGAAGCATTATTTTACCTCTAAAGATGTAATCCTAACATATAAGATTAACAACCTTCTTGGAATAGAAAGAAAACTAAATATTTGAATCAAAGTTAGAATGTGCATAACACCTTACACACAAACACGAGGGTTGAGAAATCTTTTTAGCTATATAATTCAAAAGATGTTTCAGCAGCTTGTCAACTAGTCTTATAGAAAAGTGGTGTCCTCATTATCTAAATCACACTTAAAACACCCCAATATTTCTATTATGTTTTTCTAGATTAAGGGTAAAAGTAGGGTTTTTGAAAGGGCCCAAACCCCTATGTACATAGCAAGAAAGATGAGTCAATTAAGTCTAACCAAAAACTTGAAGCGGGAACAAAGCATGCAGAAAAAAAAAGTGAAACTACATCGAACCGACAACAGCCCAACCAAAGGGCCTAAACACAAGAGACAAAGGGCAGGCAACCCTAGGACTGCATAAGATCAGTCAAATCAAAGGCAGTTTAAAATCAAAATGTTCCAAGGAGCATTGAACATCCCTTTCAATTGGATCCTTACAACAATTTTTTTTCCTAGTGGGACTCCCAGTGTAGAAAGCCTTCGTAGAGGAGGAAGGGCAAGGCAATATTGACAAATTTCTCATTGTTCTATCTTCACTTGAAGGGACCTCTACTTTCCACTATTTCTCACATGACAAACCTCCTATTGAGGCTCAATAGAGTTTCTGCAGTCCTTTTGAACGAGAGGAAGAGATTCCCTCCTCCAAACCTGTTGCAAATCCCTGCCAGTTAAGCATCTAGCCGCAACATGACCTGCTTTAGGGCAAGTGTTACAAACCACAACTGAATTCTTAAACAAGATCCGTTGCTTTCAAACACCCAAATTTGAGGAAAGAGAGATCTTCGAGGGGAGAACTTTGTCCACCTCCACAGAAACACATAATCTAGCATACAACAACCTTTTCCTGGATTTGGTAATTGTGTCCACTCTCAACAATTGACCAAACAAATTGGCAATGCTAAAGAGGACCTCTTCCTCCCAATATTCTAAAGGCAAACTAGGAACCTTGGCCCAAACATGTATCATGTTGAAATTTTCTTTCTCAAAATTGAAACCTGGAACCCATTTTTTAAGGGATAGACCTGATCTACCAAGAAACCATGGTCCATACAAAAGGAGGTAATAAACCTATTAACTTAGGAGCATCAATTTGTAAGGTCTTTTATCTCAGAATAATATATTTACAAAGAAAAAGTTAACCACTTTATCTATGTAGGTATTGGAAGAATATAATTAAGGAAACCTTAAAATCTTTAAATAAACTGTGATACCTCCCTCATATCCCAAAATAAATAGATAAAATATTTTGAGATAAAACATTTTGATATAAATTCATGTTCAATATCAACTCCCATGGAGGGGTCAAAAGGTCATATCTTATTACTAGATTATTATGACCTTAACTCCTCTTAACTTGCAAGAACTAACCCTTAAATTCTGAAATGAGAAAATTACCTCATGTGTCAAATGATGTTGAGGAGTAAGTTGGATGTTGATACCATATACAATCTAAAAAACGTGCCCATATAGAAATCCATTTTGGGATTGAAAGTTTTATAGGGAAAGATCCACATAATTTTTGTTTGTATTGCTTCAAAATACTCTCGTGATAGATTTATTGTGCACAACCTTAGTGAGAGAAGGTAAGGAGGAGCATTCAAGTAAATATTGAAATGGAGGAAGCAAGTTAGCCAAAAGTTTAAAAAGACTTAATCAAAAATTAAGTCTTGTGGCCCTTGGTTTATTAGTGAAGTTGATTGATTCACAAAGAGTCTACCAAAGATCAAGTCTCCATAGGTTCAAGGTTCGTAATGCTTAAAAGGGATGCTTTAAAAGGACGAGGTTGAGATTGTTTTTGATTAGAAGGATTTGAAAGGGCCCAGACCCTTGTACAAGAGAAAAACAATGAAGCCCAAACTACTACAAAAAGACCACATGAAAAACCATCAACACAGCAACCATACAAACAAACAATGAAGCAGAAAATGTAATGCCTCACCAAAATTGAAAACATTACATTCTCGCCAACCTTCAAAAGAGGAGCAAATTATAATGAATTTGAGCCGACTTAGAGGGTGAGCGCCAAAGGAAAAGGTTTAAACTTAAAGTGAAAGTTTCATAAAATGTTTGACCTCCCTAAGAGATAGCGGACCCTTCTTTGAATGCGTTTAAATTAAAGGTTTAATTGCTCTTAGCATGGCCGACCTACCTAGTATGGAGCGCCAAGATTAGTATAAATGTGAATGCATGACTAATCTAAAAGTAGGCAATCTGAATTAATAAAAAGGCAGCAATCTAGAGTAGTGATCTTTATATACTTTACATCAAGGACAGCGCTTATGAAGAGGTGCAAAGTTAAATAAAAATTTATTAATAGAGGTCGACTCATTTTGAAAGAGACGCCTCCCTTGTAAATGATGCATCTTATCATAAAGTCGTTCCTTCTCAATAGACGCCTCTCTTGGGCATTAAACATGGGATAAAAAGAGACAATGCGAAGTAGATGAAACAGAAGATTACATTAGGAGGAGATCTGCAGATTAGAATTGAAAAGAAGATCATTTATGGCAGACTTGTATAGAGGGGATCATATTCAGAAATATATCTGCACTCAGCAGCCAAGGGCAGAAGTCAGCATTGGCTAATATATTTGCATCTTAGAATATAGCTGTCTTATATTTTAGCAAGTATTGTGGTATGCATAATTATTCGCATGTGAATGATATGTATGCAACCTAGTGATATTATATTATTATGCAATCTCTCACATATAGAATATAGACAATAATGTGAGTTCCTCATATATTTGTTTAAATGTTGCAAACAACCATGATAGGAATAACGAGGGAAGACAAGGAAGGGTTATGAGGTCCTCTTCTAAGCACACCACCTCGTGGTGGATGATTGATAGTCCTATTAGGCCAAGGGGGTGCAAGGTGTGCCATGCCCTTGGGTTTAGAAGGGAAGGATATTCCGAACACCCTATGATAGTTTCCCCTCAAACCTCTACCATGGTTGGCTATTGGATTAAGGAGTCCCAATCATAGGGAGGAGAACAAGGGTGGCAAGAAGAGGGAGAACTGCTAAAGGATTCCTCACTAGGTAGAGCCCCTCATATGGATGGCGGAAGGCCACATGAGGCCAAGAGGAATGGTATATCCGCACTTGGGCCTAGGGTAGAGGATCGCTTCAGGCACCCTATCATGCCCCCTTATCCTAAACCTTTTGGTTGAACTCCATTAATGAATTAGGTATATCATATGATTAAGATAATGTTCCTAACCCTAGTAGGAAAGATCTATTTTATGGATTATGCTTTCAATGATTATCTAACATGATTGCAGGGTCTCAACCGGGATCTATCTTGTTCAATAATTTAAATTGGTAAATGATATCGATAACTCTTTCATTTCTTGTTTTGCTTGGAATTGTGATTTTATGCCAAAACTAGGGCATTTACAAAAGGGGGCATTACAGAAAACCCCAACAACAACCAGCCCATGACAAGGTGGTTAGAAGACACAAACAACCCAAAGACAGAAACCCAGCTGTGAAACAAACAGCCTGGAGACCAGCAACAAAAACAACACTGAGGCAGCAGCCCAACTACAAAATAGCAAATGGATACTAGAACCCCAACGAGCAAAGCAAGAAAATCAAGGAGGTTTAAATCCAAACCTCTCCAAAGAACTTTGAACTGGGACACAAGTCTGGCCCAAATGTGGAGCAATCCTACGGCCTACCTTTGTTTGAAGAGGATCCAGGGTCCACCAATGAACGAATCATAGGCTCCAAAGAATTAGATTTCCGCTCAACTTTTTTAGAAGAAGATCTAGGGGACTTCTCTTTGTGATTTTCCTTGTTAGAGGAAGATCTCCAAGGATTAGGCACAGTTTCCCTAGTCCTTGAGTTGGTCTTGTCCCAAAGGGAGCTATCCATCCTCCCCAACTCCTCTAGGGGAACCTCTTTGAGAGGAGGATCCTGCTGAACATTTGTCCTATAATTCCTTCCTTAAGAAACTCTACAAATAGTCGAAGCATGACCTGACATGCGACAGTTGAGGCACATGACCTGCGATTCCTCATAAGTGATTTGCTACACCCAATCAACTAGTTTTGAAGAAGTAGTGATAGAAGAGGGGAGCACTTTGTCAACAACAATGCTGGCATAAAATCTAGCAAATATACGAAGTTGAGATTGTTGCTCAGGTAACTTTGATAAGATAAATACTCAATTTTTAACTCTCAACTAAAAAGATCAATTATTTATACAACTTTAATTTTGACTCTCAATAGTCGTAAATTAAAAAATATTTATGTTAAAAAACAAAATCTTGACTTTCGATTGAGTACCATTTTCCCCTAGGGGCACACAAGCACAACGCAATTCTTTCTAAAGAAATTTGACGTAAAGTTAAATTTTCAAAAGAAATTTCTACAGATATGAGTGATCCTTAATATGCTCTCAAGTTGAAAGGGGCTCGTAAGGTGTGAGCATAAAAATGGCTGTCATATTCGGAGGTTTTTGGTGATAAGTTTCTCACATGAAACTTCCACATATTTAGGTTTAGTGAATTTCAAGAATCACTAAAACTAACACATTTTAGTTGAGATATTTGATTTTCTTAGATTTGAATATGTGTTTAAATGAAAAGTTTGTTTTGCATTTTTAAATTTCTACAGATATGAGTGATCCTTAATATGCTCTCAAGGTGAAAGGGGCTCGTAAGGTGTAAGCATAAAAATGGCTGTCACATATTCAGGGGTTTTTGGTGATAGTTTCTCACATTAAACTTCCACATATTTAGGTTTAGTGAATTTCAAGAATCATTAAAACTAACACATTTTAGTTGAGATATTTGATGTCATTAGATTTGAATATTTGTTTAAATGAAAAGTTTGTTTTGTATTTTTTGGGTTAATTTTTTAATTCTTGAATTTGTTTTTATTAAAAGGTTTATCTCAAATTTAAGAAATATTTTGTTCCCATATATCTAATTTTAGATTACAAATTTATAGGGAAACATGGGGACGAGTCCCCTGCCCCTCCAGCCCCGTGCCCGTCCCTTGTGGCGTTTCCAGAACGGGGGGACGGCCAGGGACGTCCTCTTGCCGCCCCCTGCAAAATAAAAAAAGCCGAAACGTTCCGGGGACGCGTTGAAATTTCAGGGGATGGCAATAAAAGTTTCGGGGACGTCGGGCCGTCCTCGGGACGGGCGGGGACGGCCAGACGTCCTTGATGGTTTGCATTAATTTTTTTTTTAAAAATATGCATTATATAAAAACGGAAACCCTAAAAGAAATCGACAGCGGAAGTTTTTCTGAAGTCGTCAGTTAGGCTTTTATATGTGAGCATTATAGTGCTTGGAATTGTCTCACGCTGTAAAAGAAATTCACGGCGGAAAATTTTCTGGAGTCGTCGGTTGCTATCGGCGTAGTCCTTGAACCTCATATGGGTGTCGGTTGCTATCGGCGTAGCCCTTGAACCTCCGAAATGCATCATATGTGAGCATCATACTGCTCGGAATTGTCTCACGCCGTTTAAAAAAAGACAGGGATTATATGTGAGCATCATACTGCTCGGAATTGTCTCATGCCATAAAAGAAACCGATAGGCACTATATGTGAGCATCATACTGCTCGGAATTGTCTCACGCCGTAAAAGAAACAAAAACGTAGAAAAATTTAAAAAAAAAAAAATTCTTCTAAACTTGTCGGTTATTCCTATCAGCCACGACAGGGGAAAAACGCCACTTTGAAGGAGAAATTTTCAATTTTCAAATTTGAAATTTCTTTTAGCAGCAGTCACAGATCAGGTACTAGTTTTTTTGAATTTTTTTAGTTTTTTTTTTTCTGAGTTTTTGAGTTTACTTTTAGTGTTCATACTTCCTTGTTCAATGTTCAATCATTCTTCAGCGTCTCAAGAGTCAAAGCCTTATCAAACAAGCACAATCAAAAATTAAAAACTCAAATGAGCAGCAATGAGGAAAGTTTGCATGAAGTGAGCAGTGTTGAAGTTCAAATGACACATTCTGAAACCCAGAACACAGGTGGAAGTTCTATTGGAAGTGTAACTCCAAAAGACCATTTTAAATGCCCTTCAGACACTCTTCAAATACATGCAAAAGGACCCTTCAATCCCAAAAATCCTTTGCTTCAATTTGCCACCAATTTGATTGGTCCTAAGGCTAAAAATTTAGGGGGCAACAGGCATTGGCTGTGTCATATTTGCAATACTGATTATCATGGGAGCTATAATAGGGTTGAACATCATTTATTGGGTGAGAGTGGCCATGGGGTTAGAATTTGTGCAGAGATAAAATTGGAAGAACAGGTTGAAATGCTAAAGTTGGTAGGGGAAAGTGAGGAAAAACATGCAGCTACTTCTAGTAGTACTAAGAGGAAGCGTTCATTGCAAATGAAATCTATTGATGAACATTCCAATCTATCAGTTGGACATGGACTTGAACAACATTCATGTAATAGTCATAAAGGCAAGAAGAAGGCCACTTCTACCACAACCACAGGTGAAAAAAATACAGTGATAGGGATGATGAATATGCAAAAGCGTGAGATAGCCGATGATTCAGTGGCCAAGTTTTTTTATACCCATGCCATCCCTTTTCATTTGGCAAAGTCTCCTTATTTCAAAAACATGTTGAGAGATGCAATAGCAGTTGGATCCTCTTATGTTCTTCCTGGGGTACATAGATTGCGTACCTCCCTCCTTGACAAACAATATTCAAAGGTGAACATAGTAATGGAGGAGATGAGACAAACATGGATTAGGACTGGTTGTTCCATTGTGATGGATGGGTGGACTGATATTCAACATCGGCCGCTCATTAATATTATTGTTACATGTCCTTCTGGTTCATACTTTCTTAGAGCGATTGATTGCTCTGGGAAATGTAAGGATGCTGATTTCCAGTTTGCCCTTTTGAAGGAGTCCATAGAGGAGGTTGGGTCTTCTAATGTTGTGCAAGTTGTGACAGATTCAGCTCGTGTTTGTAAGTTGGCTGAATTGATGGTTGAGAGTGCTTACAAACACATTTTTTGGACTCCATGTTGTGTACATGCTTTGAATAATGCTTTGAAGGACATTGGAAAAATAGAATGGGTGAAGGTAGCAGTGGCTGAATCTAGATCAATACAAATGTTTATATGCAATCATCAAACTTCACTTGCATTATTCCAATCCTATTCAAAAAAAGAATTCCTCAAACCAGTTGAGACTAGATATGCTAGCTATTTTATTTTACTGGAGAGGATGTTGGAGGTGCAAGATGCTCTACAATCCATGGTGGTTGCTCGAGAGTCGAAAAAGTGGGCTCCATCAAAAATAGAAGAAGGACAGAAGGTGAGAGACACGGTGCTTAACGAGAGTTGGTGGTCCAATATCAGGTAAGAATATGTACTTGAACTTAATATTTTTGATTTTTGAGTTTCTAATTCTAACTTTTTGCGTTGTTTTTTCTTTAAATTATTAGTATTACAGATTACTATTATAATATTATTTAGTTACTAATAAGTTAATAACTATATTACAAGTGTTAAATTGAAAATTCAAATTGTTAATGTCTTACTTTTTTTAAATTTTGTTTGCAGATATATTTGCTCTATCATATCCCCTGTTGTGAGGGTGATCAGGTATGCAGATACAGACTCTCCTAGCCTTGGAGAGATTTATGAGACTTTTGATAGCATGCTTGATCAAATGAGGCAAGCAATTCATGCCAAGGATCTTGAATTACAATTCTATGAGCAGCATATCAGGCCTATTGTCACAAAGAGGTGGAACAATGAACACCCCTCTTCATATGGCTGCCTATGCTCTTAATCTGAAGTGGTATGCACCTAGAGCTAGCCGAATGCTTCCTTCTGAGGATGATGAGGTAATGGAGGGGCTTATGGCAGCCCTTCGTAAGATGTATGGCACTAAGGAGGCAACTATACTTAGAGAGCAGTGGCTTCAGTTTTCCAAACTTCAGGGTCCTACATTCAACAAACCAGAGGCTAGGACGGATAGGGCCACTATTGCACAAAAAAACCCCATTGGATGGTAGAAATTTCATGGGAAGGACACACCAGAGTTGAAGCAACTTGCCATTCGTTTACTCTCACAGATTGCTAGTTCCTCTGCTGCAGAGAGGAATTGGTCCACCTATGGCTTCATCCACTCGATCAAGAGGAATAGGCTTACCTCGAAACGAGCAGAAAAACTAGTTGCAGTTCATAGTGCCTTGAGACTTCAGGATCGGCAGACTACTGAGTATCGACAGACTCCAGCAGAACGTTGGGATGTTGATCCTGAAGATGTTAGGTAGATTGACGAGGAGGAGGTGCAACCAGGAATGGTTGGAGTTCCATTGGATGATCCACTTCAGGCAGAGAGTGGCAGTGACATAGATACTTCTTTTGATATTGATAGCCCGAATGAGGCATAGACATTATGATTAGATTGTTGTATTTTGAAGTTTGAAACTTTGGGTTTACTGTTTAATAGTTAATTTTCACTTTAATTTTGAAGTTTGAACTTTAATTTTAGAATTTGAACAACAAGATGCTTTAATATTGTTGTTATGAATTTTCAATCTCATGATTATCATTGCTGTTATACTGGTGTTACTGTTTATTCATATTGTTTATTAGTTTAGTAGTTTATTCATTATTCATTAATGATTATTATTAATGTTCATTGCAATGTTTATGACTATATATTATCTCTATTTCATATTGATATTTTGAAAAATTCATATATATATATATATATATATTTTGAAAAATTCATATATCGCCGTCCCCAAAAATTGGTCCTCAGACTGCCGTCCCCGAAACGCGTCCCCTGCCGTCCCCGAAACGCCGTACAACATAGCAAATTTACAATTATTAAAGATTTATGAAGGACATAAAAACGAATTGATAAATGTGGCTGTAGACCCAAATGAAAACATGAGGCAGAAAGGGGTATGTTGGGAGCCATACCTAGGACAGTGAGCAGAGCAAAGTCATCAAGGTAGGAATATTGGTAAGTGTGGCTGCAGAGCCAAATGAAACCATGAGGTAGAATGGGGTACGTTAGGATCCATATCTAGAACTATGAGGGGAGAAAAGGCATTGAGATAGGAACATTGATTAGTGTGGTTCTCAATATAGTAAAAATGACTTTTGGTGGCATGACATTGACAAAAAATCAGAGAGGTTGTATTAGAGATTGAAAAGTGTAGTGGGATATAATAACGAAAGATCAGTAAATTGCATCATAAAACTTGTATACAGTTGAAAAATTAAAAAAAAAATTATTGTAGCAAAAAATTTAGTGTATGGGTGAAAGGGGAAATATCCAAAGAAGGGATACCGAATACAATGCTCGTGTGCATTGTCATTAACTCTTAAATTTTATACAAAAATTGTCAGGAATAAGCGTTAGTCAACTTCTATTAATATTATAGAAGCTTTTTAACTGCTCGGGCCATCTTTATTAATATAATTAAGAGTTATATCATGAAACGGACAACTGTAATTCCATAAACAAGTGTTGTGGATTAAACCTTAAAAAGAGTGAATAGTTGTTGTGGATTATAAAGAAAGGAATTAGGATGATTTGGGAAAAGATATCTGTATATAAAAAACTGATGGGAGGTGAGTATTCAGTGATGAGAAAGCATGCATCCATAGTTTGATCGATTAAAAAATGAATGTGCTGCCAGATGTGAAGATGACGTCATATTTGGCAAACAGAGAGATGCTATGTACATAATCACATAAATATTTATGGGGATAGATTGATTGGTAACAACTATGTTGCCACTGATGAATATCCTTATACAATTCTTACCCTAAAGTTTATGAGGAATCTGGAATAAAATTTAAAAAGATAACATGCTTGTTTTATGCAGATCTGGGAAAGTGCGAGCAGGTCACTATCCTAGCAAAAAAAACTCAGGAGGCTCAGAAGACGGAAAAAATCTCAATGTAAACCTTGCATAATAAAGGCTGGATTACTGGGGTAAACTATCAGTACGTCAAGAATGTGCACCGCACTCTAAACTAATTGACACAACTACTCCAATTCAACAATTAGAGTGGTAGTCTACCACCATAGTTTGTTTCGTAATCACTGTGTTATGCCGGTACTATGTTCTGTGTAACTGCGAATTTCTGTAAATTGGCTTTATAGACACTGTAATTTCTTTTATTCAGCATAAATATGTCAGTCTTATCGTACAACAGCTTTTTTAATGATTGAGCAAGCGTGGTAACAAGGTAGCGGCAATTGTAATTTTGAAGATAAAACTTGTGCAAAATCACGCAGATTCGCTGGTTACAACGTTAACTGCGCGACTTGGGCAAGGCTAATGATTCCGAATTTAGGTTGAATACTCGAGTTTCTTCTTGAAACCCGATGAATTTTCTGCTCGAATTCACGAGTCCTGAGCCAGAACGAACTTGGACCCGATCATATATATATATATATATATATATATATATATATATATATATATATATTTTTTTTTTTTCTTTTTCTTTTTGTTCATTTGATCTTTCCATAGGTGTAAATTGAATAGAGAGGGGTTTAACGATTGAATGAATATTGTAATGCATTTGATAAAAGGAATTAATATTTTTCTCTCTACTTTTTTTTTTGAATTTGAAAGTTTAAATGTTGAAAGCCTTATTTGTATGTGGTCTAAATTCTTTTGTTTTACTGATTTCCTAACCCTTTTTTTTGGGGTTAGTGTTGAGTTTTCTTTTATTTATTTATTTTAATATTGTTTGTTACAAGTTTTTCTAAAATTTCATTGGATTCAAAAACTCTCTTTTTTTTTTTTTTAATGTACAAAATAAGTAATGGCAACAGAGGACAACAATGAGAACTTGATTGGAAGCATGTCATGTCATGTCAAATGAGGCCGAGAGCACGTTGCCCTGCACTTTTTGCAAGTTTCCTATGAGAGGAGGAATCAATAGGTTAAAATTTTAACTTGCTCATTTTTTGTCGGGATTAAAAGGTGTGTCCTCGAGTCATTGAAGAAGTGAGGAGAGAAATGAGTGTCTTACCTTCGAATTTTGAGGACAAAAGATGGAAAAGAAGAGGACAAGGGAAGCAATGGCAGTGGTGATGAGTTCCAACCTGAATCATCTACATATTCTTTCATTGGCCCACACACTTGACATTTCTTTGTCGAGGAGAGTTCGAGTTGTCTTCATTCTTCACCTAATTTCTTCGTTGCTCGCAACGTTCTAGTGGCACAACCTTTCACTTGAAGGTACCCCCATTTGGGACAAAAAGAAACACACTAGGGCTAGGATGACAACAACAAAGTTTTAGTACTACACTAATATGCCCTTCAATGTGGTGAAGAGCCCATATTTGGAAGGGTTGGTAAATGTATTAATAGTTGTCTATGCGGATTTTAAACTCCAACGACTAAGGATTTGAATGGCCCATTGCTAGAAGTTGTCAAAAATACATGATTTGTAGTTGATGATTAGAGGAAAGTATGGTAGAGAAAGGGCACAATGTTTTATCAGATGGATGGATAGATTGTAGAAACATGATGCTCATTAACATTTTGGTGGCTTTGAGTGGCACATTGGTGTTCTTGAAGTTTGTAGATGCCTCACATGAAGTTAAGTAGATACTTTAAGCAATTTGTCAAAGGAGGTGATTAAGGATATTGAGGTGGAAATATTGTCCAGATTACCATAGACAATGCAATAACATATGCATCGACAAGGAAACTTATTCAGGAGAGGCATCCCACCATTTGTTGGAGTCCTTTGCACATTGCTTGGATTTGATGTTTGAGGACATTGGGAAGATTGGATGGGTCAAAAGTTTGGTTGAAGATGCTCGACAAATTAACATATTTATCCACAATCATACTTGGGTCCTTAGTTTGATGAAAGAGCACATGAAAGGCAAGGAGTTTGTGTGATTGAGGGTGACAATTTGCCACAAACTTGCTCACTTTTTAAAGCATTGTAGCCTTAATTCGTTCTCTCAAGAATATGTTTGTGCCACAAACTTGCTCACTTTTTAGAGCATTGTAGCCTCAATTCGTTCTCTCAAGAATATGTTTGTGAGTAGTTCCTAGATAGAGTCTCTTAATTCCAAAAAAAAAAAAGGGGAGAAGCTCACGAAGATAGTTTTTGACAAGGTATTATTTAATAATACATATGAGATACTAAGGGTAAGTAACAAATACAAAAATAATTTTTATAGGGAATTATGTATTTGTTATTTTTTGTTTTTAGTTATTGTTTTGTAATTTTCTAATAATTTAAATTTTTTTTATTTTTTAAATTTTCAAGTGATAGAGCCTTTGGTCATTGTTCTACATTTGGTGGATGGCGATGGCATGTTGATGGGTTATCTCTATGATGCCATGGATAGGCCAAGAGGCCATTTTGCATTACTAAGGTGGTAACAAAAGAAAATAGGAAATCATTCGGTGCATCATCAATCGGAGATGGTTGAACCGACCCCGTCAACCAATACATACCTTGGCATATTATTTAAATCAAAATTTTACTTCTCTAACACAATTGAGGTTGATGGGGAGGTCACAACATGCGTTATTGCATGTATAAAGGGGATGTGAATAGGTGAAGACATTAGAGACAATTCTAGAGGAGTTGGAGGTCTACGAAAGTGCGAAGGGGAGGTTCTTTTCTTCACCTCTAGCCATTCAAAGGATGGAATACCAACATCCAAGTAAAAATAATTAGTCGTTTAATTTTTAGGTTAATACTAGAAACTAAACTTGAAAGTTTATAAGTTTTAAATGTTTAATTATATTTTTTTGAAATGTTTTATTTGTAGATTTGTGATGGGAGATTTATGGTGTTGGCACACCAAATCTTTATAGAGGCTAACTATGCATGTTTTTTATGCCTTGTAGCACTTTTGGGTGTGATACTTAGTTCTAGGTACAATGATGATGAACAAATAAGTTGTGTTGGATTTTGTTTATCTTGGTATTATAAATTGTTTCTCATTGTTTGTACTTTGCCTCAAACTAGAATAATCAATCAACTTTATGGTGGATTGATTCCATAATTTTGGATTGTTTCTAAAGTCACATATTTGTTCTATGGCCTATATATTTGATCTAGTAGAGTACATGCGGTCCTACTTTTTGATTCACTTGATGTCAAGTATTGGCAGTGTTTAGAAACACCTAGGGGAGAACGCCAAATTGCAAGGGTTGTGTTCTCCTAGGTCAACCCCCTTGATAGGACGGACTTTATGGCCGTGGAAATAATTTAGCATAACAAATCTTTAGAAATGCAAATGCTCTAGAATGATGCAATGTAGAATTAGATTTTTTAGGTACACAAATCAAAGTGCTCTGAGCATGCTCTTCTTTACATGTGAATGATTTTGGGTATGAAAGGATGATCAAGAAATGCACATTGAATGCATTTAAATACCAAGACATTGAATGTGCATTTGAATTTCTAGAAGTTAGATGCATGGGTGTGGGGTCGTTGGGTTGACCTCAGATAAGTGAGCAATAGGATCAAGGTGGGGAATAAACGACTTGAACATGGGGTGCAATAGTAGGCATGATAAATGTCATATATGTGAAAATATGTGCAAATGTGGATGGGATAAGGTGAAATACGTGGGAATGGGGATAGGTGAAGATTGGGAAATGAGGCCGACTTCGCACAAAATTGTGCCATTTGTTGATATGTAATTGTGTTGATCAATTATCTCAAAATGGGTCTAGAAGTAAAAGCAAATTGGCATGGCTGTGCAAATGTCACCATTCTAACAGTGTATTGTTTTGATCAATTATCTCAAAATGGGCCCAAAAGTAAATGCAAATTGGCACGGGTGTGCAAATTTCACCATTCTAACAATGTATTGTTTGACTTTGATACTTTGACATTTTAGATTTTGAGCCTCTGAGGATCATGACATGCATTTGTATTAATCAATTCTCTCAAAATGGGCCCAAAAGTAAATGCAAATTGGCATGGGTGTGCAAATTTCACCATTCTAACAGTGTATTGTTTGACTTCGATACTTTGACATTTAAAATTTTGAGCCTCTGAGGATCATATGCCATATGTAATCCTTGAATTATGACAAAGTAATAATAGTCAAGGGAGAAAGGAAACCTTGATGGAGTCCCTTCAAGTTTGAATTCATGTGGTTCAGACACAAATACTTCTTTGAGAATTTGTGGCAGTGGTGGAGGGAAGAGCACTTTTCAGGACCTAAATTCTTTTGTCTAATTTCAAACCTTATAACCACCAAAGCAAAGCTGCTTAATTGGAACAAAGAACACTTCAAGGACATATTCGCAGAAAAAACAAGATTGGAAGAAGACCTCTCTAATCTGAATGAGAAGGTCCTTAGAGAAGGGATGGATCAAGATAGCTTTGTCAAAGAGAAATCACTCATGCAGGAATATGAGGAGATATTGGCCAAGGAGGAAGTACTCTGGAGGCAGAAATCTAGGGAAACTTGGCTGAATGAAGGGGATAAAAACTCTAAATTCTTTCACAACTCAGTAAAGCAAAGAAGAGCCGGAAATAAAATTATCAAAATCTACTATGAGAATGGAACAACATTAGAAGATCCCTCCCTTATTGCAGAGAGTGCAGTATCCTATTTCAAAGAATTGCTCAATAATTTGGAGGGTTAAGATCTAGTAAGCTAGAGGGAGTGCCTTAGAACAATTCCCAAGCTAGTTTCAGTAGCTCAGAACAAGGTGTTGAATCAAAAGATTTCCAAAGAGGAGGTGGAAATGGCCCTATCTCAGTTCCAAATGGATAAAGCTCTAGGTCCTGATGGGTTCCCGGCTGCTTTCTATCAGAAATGTTGGAATATAGTGGGTGAGGAGGTGGTGGAAGCTCTTGTGGCAGCCCACTCAGTTGGCAGATTTCCCAAAGAAATTAACCACACTTATATAGCCCTCATACCGAAAAAAGGAAATGCCTCAAAGTGGGATGAGTTCAAACCCATCTCTTTGTGCAACATGACATATAAATTATTAGCCAAGATAATGGCCAATAGACTGAAAAAGATCCTCAATAGCGTAATAGCAGATGAACAAACCAGATTTGTGCCTGGCAAATCCATTCTGGATGGCATCATCTTGGCTCGAGAAGCTATCCACTCTATTCAGCACCGGAATAATCCCAGCATGATTATTAAGCTAGACATCAAGAAAGCTTATGACAAGGTGGATCACTGTTCCTATGTAAATGCACAGAGGCCTTTGGATTTACTAAGAGATGGATAAGCTGGATCTATTTTTGCATTTCCACTCCAAGGTACTCGGTATTAGTAAATGGAACCCCATAAGGCTTCTTTGAGCCCTCTAGAGGGTTGAGACAAGGAGATCTACTATCTCCATTCCTGTTCATCATCATGCCAGAGGCTTTGGGCAGAGGCATCTTAGAGTCAAAAAGATTGGGCAAGATTTTAGGCATCCAAGTGACAAATGGGATAGAAGCATGCACTCATCAACAATTCGCTGATGACACCCTACTGATGGGATTGGGAAGCAAAAAAGAAGCCAGGGAATTCAGAAGAATACTTAAGCAATATGAGAATGCTTCTAGGCAAGAGGTTAATATTGGAAAATCAGAAATCTTCTTCTTCAACATGTATCCCCAGATAAGGCGGCAGAAATCTCCAATCTCTTAAATTTTAAATTGGGAAAGCTTCCCCGCACATACTTAGGCATCCCCATGAATAAGGGCATTCGAAGCACCAAGTTGTGGGACCCACTGAATGATAAAATAGAATGGAGATTATCCTCTTGGAAAGGATAATCAGTTCAAATCAGTTCTATCAGCCATACCGATATACTTACTCTCTTGCTTGGCTCTACCCAAGGGGATCAACAAAACTCATTCAAACCATGAGAAAATTTTACTGGCAAGGAGTCTCAGAGAACATGAATATAGCCCTTATCTCATGGGAGAAGATTTGTAGATCCAAGTAGGACGGAGGGACATACTTAAGAAACTTGATCTGACAAAACTTAGCTCTGGGGGCTAAGCTAATTTGGAGAATTTACTCGCAGCCAAACTTAAAATGGGTAAGAATTATACAAGCTAAGTACTTAACAAATGGAGATAGAATGGCAATATTTAGAACCTCTAACCCACCCAGAGGCTCTAGAATCTGGAATTTCATGTTAGACAACAGGGAGGCCATTCTTAAGTATATCTCTTGGGACATTTTCGATGGAAGATTAGCCCTCTTTTGGGAAGACTCGTGGGGAGGTTTCCCTCCAATAGACTCCTTAATGGACACTGCTCCCTTTAAGGATACTTTCATTCAGATCTTGGGCAACTCTCTTAGAGGCTATGTAATTATGGATGAATCCCCCCTGGGATGGAGATGGAAGGAGTTCTCAGCCTTCATGAACAAGCCGGCCTGGGATAAACTGAAATCCATTCTAGATGGCAGAACCTTGATCTTTAGGAAAGGGGAAGATCAGATTATCTAGGCTAAATCCAAGGATGGCAATTACAATTCCAAGGAAGGTTTTCAAGTGATCTACAAAGAAGCTTTGCGGAGCAGGGATGAAATTCCTTTTATACTGTGCTGGGACAAGATGTGCCTGCCAAAGGCAGAAGCCTTTGCTTGGGCAACTATACAAGGTAGAATACTCACTGCTGAACACTTAAAAAAAAATTGGCTTCTTAGGCCCCTCTAGGTGTGCTATGCAAGTTAGAGGAAGAAGGGCATGATCACCTCCTTCTTACATGCCCGTACGCCCAACAATGCTGGAATTGGCTTCTCAGTAATTTAGAATGGTCAACTGCAATACCCTCAGAAATTAAGATTTGGTTCAAAGGATGGCCCATCATCAAAAAACACAACTTATTTGGCAACTTATGGATCTGCAGTCCCTCCATCATAATTTGGGAACTATAGAAAGAAAGGAATAGGAGAATTTTCAAGGACGTGGAATTGGTTTCCAGTCGTCTCCTCAGCAAAATTGAGGAAGCCATCACCGAAGTGGTTAATAACAGAAATTTGAATATTGTCAGAAAAGATTGCAAGTTCTCTGATTGGGACAACCAAATGCGGAAGAATTGGCAAGGCCTCAAAATCCCTCCTTGCTTTGGAAACCCATCCTCAAACAAATTGGAAAATAGGAGAAATTGTATTTGGGAAGTCCTGCTGCAAGGATTGTACAAACTAAACTTCGATGGTGCCTCTAGAGGAAACCCTGGTGCTTCGGGAGCAGGTTGCATTATTCATGATTGGGATTGCAAAGTCGTCGCTTCCAGATCAGTATATCTAGGACAAGCCACAAATAACGTAGCAGAATTTCGAGGACTAATAGAAGGCTTACAGATATGCGTGTCTGTAGGAATCACAAGAGTAAATGTTGAGGGGGACTCGGCAATAGTTGTCAATGCCATAAGAACCAAAAATACTCCCAATTGGAAGTTAAAGAGCTAACTCTCTCGAGCTCTTTTATTAATTGAGGACATCCCAGACTTTACTATTAACCATATTTATAGAGAAGCCAATTGCCACGCAAACACCTTGGCCAATAGAGGTGCTGACGGAGATGACTCATATGAGGTGGCCCCATCTATGCATTTGCATCAATGAATATAGAGTGTCTTCTCAACAGGGACGAGGTGTGTATTAGGCAGCTCGTGTGATTGAGCCATTACATTGAGGCATCATTTGAGAAGCTTTGCGTTGTGAATCGTGATTTATCTTTCGGGTAAGTTTGAGAAACGCTAAGTCTCACGCGAAGAGTTCGGATCCCTCATTCAGTGGTACAATCTGAAGGGCAGAGGCAAGCGCAGAACCTTTGCTAGAGGAAAGATGATTCCAGATAAGAACTAACAAGTAGTCTGTGTCAGTCCTTTAGCATGAAGTTTTTGTTTATGTAATTCGTGCTTAATAGCAAATATACTCTTAGTTTGTATATGTTTCTCAACTCCAATAGCAGATAGTAGATGTAATGGGTCTGCCATATAGGGCACAGACTATCAAAAATTGCTCTGCTTTGCAGATTTTGTAACTTTTTTATATAATTAATATTATACCGCTTCGGCTGTGGACTACCAAAAAAATAAAATAAAATAGATTCATGTCCTCTAAATGCATTAATTTCTATTTTCTATGTAATTAATTTTTTTGGCCAAGTTTTGTCAAGTCCCAAATCCAAATCCAAATTGTTGGCCGCCGAGTCCAAGTTTTCCAACTATATCTTTGATCATTCCATTGATGCGTAGGTGGTATGCAATGGACATAAAGGTTCTCAACTATGAATCAGAAGTGATTCTTCATCTGTTTAGTTAAATAAGTTCGTATCATAGACGCATTGGTCTCTATGGGATAGCTAAACTAGTGTAAAAAAGAAAAATGCATAACTCAACTTTTTTTTTTTCTGTTTTATTTTACATTATTTTTTACCATGATGCCTAATTTGTCTCATTTTGTGCATAAGTTGACCAAAACCTGAAGCCTATTATCCATTAACCCATTGTTAAAAATGAAAGCAACACTATTTCAATAGAAATATGATTCAATATAAATTTCTGCAATCTTTAACTGTGTGTTATTAATGGAGATTGTAACACAGAAACAAAACTATGCTTCCCAGAAATGCAAAATCAGAAAATTGAACACATGACACAATGTTTTACATGGAGAAAACCCTTTCGGGTAAAAAATTCCAGACAGGAAAGAAGCCCAATGTTTGTATTAATCTGCAAAAGATTGTACAATACAACACCACCAATCTATCCTTCAATCTTCAATCCGATAGCATTCCTACAACACCTGAGTACTTAGAATCTGTACTACAACAACAAAATACATGGCAAATACTTATAGAAATGTTTTCCACTCCATTCTAGTCATTCACCTTCTCTCTTGTGAGATTCCCCAATATGCAAACATTAAATGCCATTTTACAAGCGCCTTCCACTTGTCCAAAACCGTCATAGATTTCACAAAAGAGTTACTTTCCAAGATAGGAACCTTGGGCTAAATATAGCAAATATACAACTAACATATTTGTCATATGCATCATAGAATCACAGAATCTTATGACAACTTGCAGCTGTCATAGATTCACTTACCAAACATTATGACAGTTGTCATACATGCCAAATATAGTAGATTCCTCAAGGGAAAATGCCTATGCTCATTTACTTTGAGTTTTTACATTTGCCAATAGTAAAAGTCACTCCGTAATTACCTTCGGTTACTTCGAAATTACCCTTGCCAGTGAAACTAGTACATCTTTTCATGGATAATTACAAATTACATATAATAAATGGAATAAATACAATATTGGGATTTACAAGATTAATGGCACCTTATCCCAACATTCTCCCACTTGACATTATACATTGTAAATCAACCCATAGGAAATCAAAAGAAAATAATTAGGCACTAGAAACAAGGCCCATGGCCTCTCTGCACCATACGAACTTCTTTGTGGTCACAGGCTTGGTCAATGAATCTGCAACATTCTCTTGAGTGTATCTTTTTCAGCTCAATCTCTCCATTTGCAACAAACTCTCGAACACAGTGATACTAAATATCAACATGCTTAGTCCGAGCATGATACATGGGATTCTTAGCCAAACAGATAGCACTCTATCTATCACAACCAATCTGAATGATCCTGCAATCAAAACCAATACCTATACAAAGTCTCTTAAATCAAACTGCCTCCTTAGAGACATGAGTAGCAGCGATATACACTGCTTCTATGGTGGACAAAGCAATTGTGCGCTGCCTCTTATTCATCCAACTCACTGCACCTCCAAACAGAGTAAACACATAGCCACTAGTGGACCTTTGATTATCAAAGTTACCTGCCCAATCTGCATCAACAAAACCTTGTATGTCCAAAGATTTATCAGCACTATTAGTACCAGAGTAAACCAAACAGTGATTAGGAGTACACGCAAGATATTTAAACACCCTCTCTGCATAATTCCAATGCTGTCTACCAGGGTTAGACATAAATCTGCTCAAAACTCCCACTGCTTGGGCAATATCTGATCTAGTGCAAACCATTGCATACATTAAACTCCATACAACATTAGCATATAGCACATTAGACATATCTTCAAAATCATTCTCAGTCTTTGGACACATATCAAATGAAAGCTTAGTACCAATAGGTAAAGGAACTCTAACTGGGTTGTAGTCCTGCAAACTAAACCTATGCAAAATAGTATTCACATACTTTGTGACAACCAAAGTTTTTTGTTAACTCTATCCATCCTGATCTCCATTCCCAAAATATACCTTGCAGCACCAAGATCCTTCATCTCAAATGCACCTGAAAGTTGGGCTTTAAGCTCACTGATTATACCCTTAGTATTGTTGAAAAATAACATGTCATCAACATACAATGCAATAACCAGTATAGAATCATGAACACAATAAATGTAAACACAATGATCCTCTTCACTTCTAACAAAACCCAATTTCAAAACAAAAGAATCAGACTTTTGATACCACATTCTGGGGGGAATGTTTTAAATCGTAGAGACCTCTTCAACTTGCAAACCCAATGTTCTTTTCCTTTTATCTCAAAACCTGTAGGTTACTGCATATAAATTTCTTCTTCAAGATCTCCATGCAAGAATGTGGTCTTAACATCCATTTGCTCAATCTCCCAATCATAAACTGCAACAATGGATGAGAGAAATCTAATAGAAGTCAATTTAGCAACAAGAGAGAATATCTCACTAAAATCAACTCCTCTCTGGGAGTAGCCCTTGGCTACCAGTCTAACCTTGTACTTCTCCAATGACTTGTCTGCTCCAAATTTCTTCTTGAAGACCCACTTACGTCCTATGGCCTTTATTCCTTTAGGCAAACGAACAAAATCTCAAGTTTACAAGAGTCTAAAACCATCATGTCCTCTTGCATGGCTAACTGCCAAGACTCACTATCCTCTGCAGAAATAGCTTCCCTGTAGGATCTAGGTTCATTGTTAGTACTCAATAAAGCATATACACAATGAAAATCTGGTGGGCTATACCTGTCAACTAGGTTCCTTTGTCTTGTGGATCTCCTCAAGGGTGGAGTAAGAGACTCTACTCGTTCTTTTGGATGATCATCTGCACCAACTTTTTCTGTCACAACAGATTCATCTTCATCAGAGCTACTTGAATCTTCTTCTTCTTGTTCACCCCCCAATCCATCATTCTGTTCTTTCTGAGGTGCATCTTGTTGCTCTAAATCAAAGTGCACTTTCTTTACCTTTTTTTTTTAATTTTGGATGCTCAGGTTCAGAAATAGCTCTATGTTCCTTGAAAATAACATCTCTAGAAAAGATAATCTTGTGGGTTAGTGAATTCCAAAGCTTATAACCTTTGACATTATCACCATATCCAATGAATGTACACTTTTTAGCCTTTGGATCCAACTTAGATCGCTTTTCTTTAAACACATGAACAAAAGTTTCACAGCCAAAAACCCTTAAATGTGAAACAAAAGGTTTCTTACCTATACACACTTCATATGGTGTCGAATCAATAGCCTTACAAGGAGGTATGTTTATCAAGTAGCAAGCAGTACACACAACGTCTGCCCAAAAGCATTTATCCAACTATGCATCACTAAGCATATTTCTGGCCCTTTCCATAATTGTTTGGTTCATCTTTTGTCTAATTATACCTGCATGCTTGCAAAACTCATCAAATTCTTTAGAGCAATATTCTTCTTCATTGTCAGATCTTAATATTTTTATCTTTAAACCTGATTGGTTCTCTATTAAGACTTTGAATTTTAAACTTAGTGAAAACTTTAAATTTGCGTTTCATAAAATAAATCCATGTAAATCTGGATACATCATCAATGAAGGTGACAAAGTAACGAGATTTTCTGATAGATTCATTGTCCATAGGCCCAAACACATCTGTATGAATAATTTCTAACTTATTTTGCTCTATTGCTTCCTGAAGGAAATGATTTTCTATTTTGTTTACCAAGCACACAATTTTTACAGAAATCAAAGTGCTCATCAGAATAAGAGAAACCATACAACAATTCTTTATTCTTAATAGTTTTTAATACATAATTGTTTGTGTTGCCCACTCTCCAGTGCCACAACATACAAGTGTTTTCAGAAGCCTCAGAAACATAAGAGGCATTAGAAACTATTGTGGCTTCAAGCTTAAACAAGTTCCCGAATCTCTTCCTTTTCACTACCACCAAGTTCCCTCTCACCATTCTATAGCCATGTTTGTCAAATGTCACATGCATTTTCAAATCATTCAACTTCGAAACTGAAATCAGATTTCTAGCTAATTCAGGAACATGCAAAAACACCAGGGAGGGATTTAATCCTCCCATCACTGAAACACAACAATACTTTTCCATTCCTGACAATCGAATATGAAGAGGTGTCACCAAGGTAGATATTATCTCCATCATATTCTTCATATGTGGAAAAGCATTCCTTATGCGGGGTCATGAAATGAGCATCCTGAGTCAACCAACCAGTGATTATTAGAAACAACATTACATGCAGAAAGTAAAACATCTTCACCTGCATTCGAGGACTTATCCGAAGCACTCTCCCATTGTTTCTTGGGGTTTCTGCACTCCTTCACATGTCAAAGTTGGCCAAGCTCTGATACCAAATGTTAGAAATGAAAGCAACACTACTTCAATGGAAATCTGATTCAATATAAATTTTTGCTATCTTTAACTGTGTGTTATTAGTGGAGATTGTAACACAGAAACAAAACTATGCTTCACAGAAATGCAAAATTAGAAAATTGAACACATGACACAATGTTTTACGTGGAGAAAACTCTTTCGGGTAAAAAACTCCACACAGGTTCTCCTAATTTGAACATCTTTTCCCACCTTCTTGAGCCAACCCTTTTGGATATTTTGATTGTTACTTGTTGTCTTCCACACTAAATACTTCAAATTAAGCACCTAAGAACTTGTATTTAAGGACAACCCTTAGTTCATCCATCTATCATCGAATCATCTCATTTGAATATATCTTAGAAATCATTATTTGCATTCTTGCATTGATATTCTCATCAATAGTTATTACATAGGTCAGGTTTTGAGAACTTAACAAAAGGCTATCAAATTGAGCAACAATTTAAATAGACACTCACTATTATGTAAGCAGACAAAGATTGGATGGAAGATTTGAATTGAATAACAAAATTTACAAAATTACAATGGGTGAACCACCAAAAGAATGAACCAAAACTAATCTAGGCTGAGCTATGTCAAATTGAACTTTGTTGCTAGAATATAGAGAAATTGTACATATTTATTAACAATAGATTGCATTTGAAACTTGTTGCAAATCCCAAGGAATCAATGCAACTTTCCAAACATGGTACTTGCATTGAATGCCAACTTATTCGACCAATGTAGAAGGTAGATCTAGATATGATCTTCATGATACATTATCCAAAGGTTATCCGATGTGCATTCTAATGAATCTAATGGGGTCATGTAGGCATGACATGGTTTCTGGAACTACCAATCTTGGAATGGTTCCAAGAGATTCATTTATTAAACTTATCATGTATTTCTTTAAATTATGGAATCTTAAATAATATCTGTACTTTTTATTTTAATAGTAATATCTAAATTTTTTTATACCCTTCTTAGTACACAATACCTATTACAAATCATTTTTTTACCATATATCTTAGTTGTATATATTTAATGACATTTTTATACTCATTATATGTTTAACTGAACATTTTATTTCCACCACTATCACACCCAACTCCAAAGAAGTCTTGAATGAGTTTGGATAAGAGATTATGAAAATAAAACACATTAAAATATTTGTATACTATAACAAAATAGAAAGTAAAACGAGCCGGAACCATTATCTCGTTTTTTGAATGAGAGTGGCTAGGGAGATGAAGATGAGGAGGAAGGGAAACTCATTGATCTGTGGTTAGGGGTTGCTTCCGGTCAACGTGCAAATCTCCTAAGTATTGCTTGGATTCGGCTTGGCTAGAGCTCTTGAGTAATATCCCTTTTTGGAATTTTCATAAAATCTGACTTTTTTTTTGTATTTTCTGATTTGTGCTATATATTTAGTATCAAATAGAATATATTACTCTGGAAAGCCTACACAATTCTAAACTTATTATGAAATTTTCAACAAACTAGAAATTCCAACAACAAAACTAAAATCTAGAATTTGATAAAACTAGAAACTTTCACAACCAATTGAAAATGGAATAAATTTTGATTCTTCAGCACAACAACACAATTGCAATTCTTGGATGGAATCACCCCAAATGGACAAGAGGGTTTTCATCCTCCAATCCAACAATGGCACTGAGAGGGTTTTTGTCCTCCAGATTCCCTACACCAAAGGGTTTTCATCCTCAAGCATAGAGATAAACATAAGTGCTCAAACTTAGAGAAAAGGGTTTTGATAACAAATAACAATGGATGCCTTGCCCAACTCCTTTTATAATCACTTTTTTAATTCAAATTTCTTTTTCATGCCTAATTTTCCCCTAGAAGTGATTAGAAACACTTTAATATACCATTACATTAGGCCCCCTTTAAATAATAATAATACATAAGTCGTCCTTTTACAATGTTATAAAAATAAAGTTACTAGGACAACTTAAAATATTATTGTTAAATTATTCCCTTAATTAAATTATTTAGAAAAAGGGACATGACATCTCGCGTAGGTGACCTTTGCAAGAGGCGGAGGGATTATAGGCAGTGACACTCAAGGTACTGTTGAAATCAGCGCTTTGTCTATTGCTAGTGCTTCAGTTGCCCAACAACAGTCAATTTGTTTCGTGGGGTCTAATTGTACTTAGGGAGGGATTGAATTGGTTGAGTAGTGTTTTGGGGAGGGTTTGTGATGAGGGTTTCTCGTCTTGTCCTCTGAGCCTAATGTTGTTGGTAAGTTTGTTATTCAGGGACAATGCAATAGTACTAGCTTAGAGAATAAGGCGGTATGGGAGAGTATTAGGGTTCTTGATGCACCTCCTTCAAATGGATCTATTGGGGGAACTAACATTAGTGGGTTCATCAGTCGTGGAGGACAAAAATTTTGCACTGAAGAGACCAAAGGTAAGGATTGTGCTAAACTCTCTCATGCTCTTTGCATCCTAGTTTGGATGACCAAAGCATCCATCGTAGGGTCCTAGATTTTGTAGCTAAAAGGTCCTCCTTAAGGTTGATTAATTCTCTTATTGGGAAGTTTCTAGGATCTAGACCAAACTTAGATGTTGTTAGAAGAAAATGGAAATTGTTTGGTCAAGTTGAGATTTCTACTATGGCTAAGGGTTTCTTCTTGATCTCTTTTTTGAACCATGAGGACTGCGTCAGGACCCTTATGGGAGGTCCTTGGTTGTTGGGTAAATCTAGACTATTCCTTAGAAAATGGAAACTAGTTTTTGACCCTAAGAATGAGTTTGTTAGTATAGTCCATTTTTGGGTTAGATTTCCAAGTATGCCTTGGAGTAGGAGGAGGAAGTGAGTATTGGAATTGCTAAATCCTTCTGTTAGCTCATAGCTTTCAATGTGATCACCAAATCCAAAAAATGTTTACTTATGCTAGATTTTTTGTGAATGCTATTGTGGATAAGGATCTTCCTTCTTTCATCTTGTTCTCAAAATATGGTGAATGGGTGTAGAAGATTGAGTATAAGGACTCTTTTGTTGTTTGTGTGTAATGCCACAAATTTGGTTACGTCACAAAAAATTGCATACTTAATAGGAGGAATGAAAAGGTCTAGAGAAAAAAAAAGGGAAAATAGAGTTGAGTTACCATAGGATAAGGAAGGGTTGATTGCATCGGACTAGTTGAAGGATAAAGCTTTTTTCCTTGAAATGAAAAAAGAAAATAGAGAGGTGGAGCACGATGCTTAGAAGGAGGTTGATATGACATTTTTTTGGAGAAGTTGAGTTAAGCATTAAACCCTAACATATTTTAGTGACTTAAGGTAGGGAGTCTCAAGAGTTGAGAGTGTTGGAAATGGTTAGTAAGGAGGGGGTTGATACCCAAGTTTTAGTGTAGAACTTCCTTGGAAGTTAGTGTTATTAGCCCCTTTAGGAAGGATCAACCTTCATTCAACCCTTAATCTTCAGGTAAGGAGAAAAGAAAATTGGAACATTTGAGCCCTAGAGGAGGTAAACAAAGAAGGGAAGTTGCCCCTTGTTCTTTGTTCCAATGTGAGGAGGGAAGGATGATCCCTCACCATCAACTTCGAAGCAAGTTAGAGATTGTTCTTGTAGGAGGACATCTAGAAAGTCCATGAAATCTATGACTTAGGGGCGCAAGTGAAAAAAGGGATAATGAATAGGAAGAAAATTCATTTCAAGGATCCAGAGAATGTTGTAGCTAAAGGAGGACAGGTTACGACCTTACGACTTCAAGCAACCTATCAAGAACCTAGATGATAGTTTATATTGGTTTTTCTATGGGATACATGGTTTTCCCTTTCAATATTTAATCTTAGCATTGTGCTTTTTTATTGTCTTTGTGTTGTTTGTCAAGTGTCTCCGATGTTTACGGCTAGCCTTGGTGCTGTTGGACTCTTTTGTTAGTCCTTGTTTGATGTTTCTATGATATTGATGGGTTTTATTGTTGAATCTTTGCTTTGTACAGGGGTTTGGGCCCTTACAAAAACCCACCTTTACCCT